>OZ030014.1:106352422-106999922 GCA_964023405.1 Apodemus agrarius | reverse complement strand
CTGTTTGCCTTGACTTCTGTGACCATATCAACAATTCCAGGAAAAAATGTTCTCTTTAGTATTGAGAAATGGAATTGATTCATGGCCCGCCTATTTTATTAAAGTGAGAACATTTGTTTCTTTATTGTTTTGGTCAGTTCTGTTAAGTGAGATTTTTGTCCAGTGATACTGGATTTGCACAGAGCACCTGCATTGTATCCAACAGGCCATGTCAATATGGGCTTTAGGTAGCTGTTTTTAAAGGTTTATTTTATTTTTCAGTGTGTGTGTGTGTGTGTGTGTGTGTGTGTGTGTGTGTGTGTTTAATTCATGTGAGTACAGGTGACTATGGAGGCCAGCAAAGAAGAGCATTCAATCCCCTAGAGCAACAGTTCTCAACCTCTGGGTTGTGACCCCTTTTGCAAACCCAATGTCCAAAAATATTTGCATTGTGATTCATAACAGTAACAAAATTACACGTATGAAGTAGAAACAAAACTGATGTTATGGCTGGGGAATCACCTCAACATGAGGAACTGTATTAAAGAGTGGGCAGGGTGAGCGCCACTGAGCGAGATCTAGAGTGACGGTCTGTGAGCCACCCACCATGGATCCTGGTTCTAAACAGAGATTCTACCCCGGGAGCAGAGTGTGCTTCTGACCTCTGAGCCAACTGTCCCCTGCCACATTCCAAAATGGAGCATTAAGTTTCCATTCTTGGCTAGTGACAGAAGTCCCCTTGGCCAATTAACTGAGGAAACCGTTAAGGAGTTGGGCTGTAACCAGTTGACTGGTTGGTTGATTACGCGTCAGTGGGTCTTCTCTTCGAGGCCCTCTGGTCACTTTGCAGGTGGGCCTTCTCTCTGCTGCTTCAGGTTCCGGTTGTCTGATCCAGGAATCGTGTCTGTTTTGAGTACTTTGCTCAGACAATCTCAGTTGGATTTAACAGGCTTAAGGAGTTTTCCTTATTTTAACACTTTCTAATCATTAAAACACAAGAACCATTCGGAGGAGGAGGAGGAGTGTAGAAATGGTAGAGTCAGGATGCTGAGATGCAGCTTGGGTCTCGAAAAACCATGAAAGGCGCAAATACCAGCACAAGCCATGTCATCCCAGAGGCGATAAATGTGTGAGCGGTGCCCACGCCACTGAGCAAAGCTGCTCATTTTCCCTGTCAGGCCAGTCATAACTCAATGTCCACTGCAGCCCGAGACCGGCCGGGGAGGCTGCTTTCCTAACACTTGCGGAAATTGCAAAAACCAGCCTACCTGGTGCGCAGCACTGCAGAGCGGGCTGTTCCGCTCCTGGACTCGTCCATGGTGGGCAGTACCCCCATAGGAATTTGCCTGAAGCTTAATATTAGAGCCCATCCCTCGGTGTCTGGAAAGGAAGCAATGGGTGTGTTGTCCTGCGGAGCCTTGGTCTGTCCCCACACAGGGCGTTTGATATTTTATTAGGTGGAATTATCATCACCATTATTTACTATTACTATTATCATTAAAGACTGAGTCTCACTGTATAGACCTGACTGGCCTGGAATTCCCCTTTGTAGATCAGGCTAGCCTGGAACTGTCAGAGATCTCCTTGCATCTGTCATCAGATTACAAGAGTCGAAGGTGCACCATCAGCCTCACCCCAGTTCTTCATTATTTAAGATTTTAAGACACAGTCTCACTGTGCTGTCTAAGCTCATCAGTGCCAATACTCTCTATCAATTTATAATGATAATTTTGACTATACCAGACACAGAGGACCTGTGTACAACTTGAAGACAGGGCAGTCTCCCTCTGCCAAGCTCTGTGGGCAATCCTTTTACTGGGGTTATTTTGGAGGGCCTGGGTATAGGGAATGGGATGAGCTACAAGATGCCAGGTCTCTTCGGTAACCATGCCTAGCGCTTGACGTGGCCCCCCTGGCATGAGCAATAGCGTGCTCCTGTGTCCTGCCCGTGCTAGTTACTGCTGCTTTCCCTGCAGGGCTTACAGTCTAGCGAGGAGGGGCTTCAACGCACCTCTCCCGGACCCCGTGGCACATGCCGTCTGAGAAGTGTGAGGACACGAAGCCCTTCTGAGAGGAGAGCAAGTCAAAGCCGGAAAAGAAATCCAGTGAGAAATCCAGTGTGCAGCAGCCTGTGGTGAAAGGGGGTGTGGCTTTCCAGGGAGAAGTGGGTGGAGCTGAGAGAGGCTGAGAAATGATGGGTAAGATGGCGCCTCACAAGGGGCCTGCTCCTCCTGCCTGACAAAGCTCCAAGCAGGAGGTCTGCCTAGACATTCTTTACTGGGAGAGGATTCACCTGGAGATGTTGATGGCCAGAGAGGTCTCTAGTATTTTCTCTCTGTAGAACTCCTGTATAAGTTAATGGGGCACTTGAGCTTGGAGGCCGGACTGACTTTGTGGCGATTGTAGTTGTGTGCATGCTAAGGAGGAAGATGGAATTGGCTTCTTCTTCTTTAACTTCCACATATCATCATCATCATCATCATCATCATCATCATCATCATCATCATCCCTCCTCCTCATGCAAATGGCAGCATGGTTTAGGTGGCACCTGTTAGAGTGGCCTTGGGCATCCTTTGCCAGACTAGGACACAGCTGTGTCATCTAGCTTGCCAGTCAGGCTGGTTGGCATATGTCCGTCTCTTGTGTGTGAGCTTTGATAGCTATGGTTGATGCTGTTACCTTCCAGAGTCTCCAGGGTTTCAGTCACAAGCTGCTGGGCCGTGTCGGTAAACTCTGACGCAGATGAGAATGTCACTGGGAAGCAACTTCACAAAGTCAATAAATTAAGACAATAATGTATTGGATTTGTTTATCAGTTACAACAAACAGAGCGCCCCCATGTCAGATATTAATAGAGGAAGTGGTGTGTATGAGGATCCACATCTGTTTGCTTTGTCTATACACTTAAGCCTGCCTAAGAAGACCTTCCAATCAGCCACAGAGAAAGGGGAGAAAAATTACTGGTACTTGGAGGACTAAATAAAATGGGGGAAAATGTTCTTTTTGTCCCTTTCTTTCCTTCTTTTCTTTCTTATTTTATTTATTTGAAACACCAAAAATAAAGAACTGTCAGACAAGAAACAGCACAGTGAAATGGTAGGTATGGGGCAACAGAGGCATCCGTGTGGACCTGTTTCCAACGTTCGTTACCTTACCCCGCCACACATGCTCACAGAAAACAACCACTTTTATCCTCACGACACTCCCTCATTCCCTTCCCCTTTCCAGGCCCTTGGGTCTGGTGAAGGCAGACTAGTGTAAGAGGCAAGAGGTGCCTCCGTTCTCCTTTCGGAATCTTCTGTGGTCTTAAGAGCCCTGCTCGTTTTCGAACTCTTCACTGTGCAAACAGTGGAGATCATTCAGCTTGTCAACTGCTCCTTTAAGAATGCTTCCATGCTTCCCATCCACGCTTACCCGGGACCGAATGCTTGCAGCGTTTGAAGGCCAGCAGGCCTCCTGCCTGCCTATTTCTGGATCTGCCAACTGACAGCAGCCAGATCCCAGTGAAAGCTTCGGCACTGACATCGCCGGGCATGTGTGCGCTGTTGCCGTGGGCAGTCGGAGCTGGGCCCTACCAGGCTCCCTGCCGACCGAGGACACTCATTCCCCCTGGGCGGCTTGTCCTTCCTGATGATAGATTGGGGGAGACAAGCAGCACATGGGTACACAAACACTTCTCTCAGGCCGTTGGTGCCATTTAACAGTTTCCTCCTGTGGTTGACATTTTCATTTCCTTCCCTCACCTCGCTCATCACGGGCTGTTTGCATCTTATTTTCTGTACACAGGGGTAATGCAGAGTGACAGGACACACGCGAGAGCTCCATTACTCATTTTCGGTGCTATCTCCTAGGCAAATTACACAGTGGGTTTCTCAGGAGCAGGGCCACGAAGGGCACACACGGTTTTAATTGTGCGCTGGCCTTGAGTCAGGCAGCCTGTGAGACGGGCTGAAAATTTTCATCAGAGGTTGCTGCTTCAAAAAAGCCATCTTGAAATGAAAAAGGTGTTTCATTTGTGATCGGCCCACGCCAGCCCAGGCTTGCTTTGTTTACCAGGGGGCTTCATTCCCAGGGAACAATGGACTCATGGCCCTAAGGAAAGAGCCCCTTGCTGTCACCAGTTCAAACCTAGCCCCCAGATGAATTAACTTGTAATTGGTGAATAAAAATCCTATCTACATAAGGTATCCAAGAGGATGCTTTCGTACACACTGGGAAGTGGTCGCCATGGGTTGTGTCAATCAGTATTCTTTGCTGAATGTTGGATGGATGCCGAGGAGTGCAAACATGTGGAACGACGCTATTAACTAAAGTTAGCGTGCTATATACTGTTTTGACAAACAACTCCTTTTAAAATTTTTTAATTTATTTTTATTTCATGTGCACTGATATTTTGCCTGCATGTATGTCTGTGTGGAGGTGTTGGAGCCTCTGGAACTGGAGGCATAGACAGCTCTGAGCTGCCATTCAAGTGGTAGGTATTGAACCCAGGTCCTCTGGAAGAGCAGCCAGTTTCTCTCTCTCTCTCTCTCTCTCTCTCTCTCTCCCCTCCTCCCTCCCTCCCTCCTTCCCTCCCTTTTAACGATTTATTTATTTATTTATTTATTTATTTATTTATTTTATGTATTTTATGTACACCATTGCTCTCTTTAGACACACCAGAAGGGGGCATCAGACCCCATTACAAATGGTTGTGAGCCACCATGTGGTTGCTGGGAATTGAACTCAGGACCTCTGGAAGAGCAGTAGGTGTTCTTAACCACTGAGCCATCTCTCCAGCCCTGACACATATCTCTTAATCTCTTCATACTTACTGTTTTCTAGACTCCAGGTTGACTCAAGTGAGTAGCTACTTATAATGTTCCTCTTCGGGTGTTTGGAGAGAGAGGTCAGTATGGGGTTGGAGAGATAGCCTAGCGGTTAGGAGTGCCAGCTGGTCTTGTAGACAACCTCCAGTTTGTTTTCCAGCACCCACAATTGGCATCTTGAAGCTCCTTGTAATGCTAGAGCTAAGGTATTTGATGTTTCTTCTGGTCTCTGTAGGTAGCTGCATTCACATGCAAATATCAATACATGGACACACATATACACATAATTATAAAAGTTCCCCCATCTTATTAGCATAATCCATAGAAAGACCAAGAGTACACTTAAAACTTGAGATCTGATCCATATGTTTACACACACATATGCATGTGTATTACATATATATATGTATATACATGCCTATATTTGTTTAAATATCAGCTTTAGTGTGAGCAGCAGAAGCACAGTATTCAGTAACCGCTTCTGTGAATTTCAGTATCCGACTTGGATGGAATCAGCCAGCCTCTCTATCTGCTCTGTCCAGGTGCCTGTCCCGTGAAGAGTTACATGACTTATGCAGGCATTCTGTTTTGAAAGCATGCACTGTCCTATATGTAAAACCTTTTGCTGCACACAGAGACATGGCTCGCTTGGAAATCTTGCCAGTGGATTTGCTGTTCTTGGTCATGGAGTGTTGGAGGCACAGCCTCACCACCTATACTCAGAATGGAAGTTCAAAGACGGACTTGTTTAAAAACTTTAGAACAGTGCCGTGGAGAACACGCTGGTACCCTGTCCTCACCTGCGCTAGAGAGAGTACTTCTAGGGGTCACTCTGCCTGGTACCCCCGGGCTGGCCATTAGCTGGAGTCAGGTATTGAGAAGACTGGTTTCCCTTGCAGAGGGCTCTCCCTGTGCCTTTCTCTGAGGCACGCACCAGGCTCCCTGGAAGCACAGTGGCTGGGTCTTCCTCTCTGGAGATCCAGGCAGAAGTGGAGTTGTGTGTAGGACCTAATTATAGAAATTGAGAGTCACTTCCCACAAACTCTGTTAAAGGGTTAAGGCTCACCCGCACTTGGGGGAGAAATTACAGGTGTCCTGATGCATCATAGAGCTCTGTTATAAGAAAGGGTCATCCACCGTGTGTGGTACATGAGCCGGAAATGAATGCTGTGAGTGAAAATGGAGGAGGTAAGAAGGGGAGGTTGGTGTGTGTGGAGGATCAGTGAAGAGAGCAGCACCCACTGATGCTTGAGAACTATGAAGGACAGACTCATAAGATGTCTTGGATAAGAATTTTCCAGAAGACAGAGCTGCCGGTCTAGAGTTGATTCAAGGAGGGAGTAGGAAAGGGTTCAGCAAAGCAGAAGCAGCTGGTCGCCTCCTGTCTGGGAGGACGCTGTGCTCCATTTGCTCCCTTCTGAGAGGCCCTCAAAGGCTTCTGGGCCATTTTTAAAGACTCCAGCCTGCCGTTGTGTACATGCATGGGGTGTACATGCACACGGGTGGAGTCAGGGTGGCTGTTGGGATAGCCAATCCATGAACCAATAATGGCTGGGCCAGGAGATAACAAGGAAGGTGATTGGCAGGTAGGCTCTGTGTGTACTTTAAGGTAGAACCAGGAAGCCATGGCAGACGCCGGGTCATGGGGGTGCAAGGCGAGGGGGTCAGCGTCCCTGGATTGAGGGGCTTCGTCGATGCTGATGTTATTAGCCAAGCTGTAGCATCTGTGAATAGAACGTGTTTGAGACATGGGGGACAGGAAAAGACAAAGCTTTGGTTTGGGCATTTTAATGTCACATATTATAGATCTTAATGGGGGTGTTAAATTTGCAATTAGACCTACAGGATGGATTTATAGAAGCAGCCTGGGCTAGAGATAAAACTTGGTTGTGGTTTCTATGTGATCAATAAAAAAACTGAACATATTTTCAGGAGTAGTGCCCTGTTCATGCGACTCATTTGACACTGAAGGAGAGAGACAGTCCCTGAACACTTAGAGTACAGAAGTGTTATTGTCCTCACATTTATTTAGCCTGTATATTGTATAAACATGACTGGGTTCACCAACCAGTTTCTCCTTTAAGGAGTGTGTGTGTGTGTGTGTGTGTATGTGTGTTTATATATGTGTGCATGTGTGTGCCTGTGTGTGTGTTTATATATGTGTGCATGTGTGTGTCTGTGTGTATCTGTGTATATATGTGTCTAGGTATGTGTATGTATGTTTATGTGTGTATGTGTGTTGATATGAGTGTGTGTCTATGTGTGTGTCTGTATGTGTATATGTGGGTTTCTGTGTGTATATGTGTATGTCTCTGCATGTATGTGTATGTATGTTTATGTATGGGTATGTGTGTGTGTCTCTGTATGTACGTATGTGTCTGTGTATATATGTGTATGTGTGTGAATGTTTGTGTGTCTGTGTGTATATATGTATGTATTTGTCTGCGTGTATGTATGTGTGTATGTGTGTGTATGTATGTATGTATGTGTGTGTGTGTTATGCTTTGGACATCTCAGTCATGTCCTTCCCTTTGTAATATGTACAACTAACAGTTTAATTTAGATTATCTAGGTTTTAAGATACCCACATTTTCATTTTACTAGATATTTTATGTGCATCTTATTTTTAACATGTAAATTTATTATGCTTATAAACTCAGTTTCTAGCTTAATAGTGTTTCAAAGCTTGGGAGAACAAATTATGCAACCCTCTAACTTCTAGTGAGCTCATTTGGGGGGTAGAATTAAATGTGCATCTAAAATTAGAATATTCAGAGTTAGACTTTAGCATGCATGTCCCACCTATATTTGAATCAAGAGTCTACAGAATAATTTTTTCAACTTTTGTTCATATTCCGTGAATCATAATTGGCAATTATCTATTAAAGTCAAAATTTAGATAATTTGATTGATAGTAAATGACAGGATATGCTCCATCTCAGGAGAAAGACATGGCGTCATAAAATATTTTAGAGATATGTTATTAACATACATTTTATTTAATTGAGTGTTTTATTTTGGAATAAAGGCACTTTTGTTCCTGGTCTCAACCTTCCCTTTGACCTGTGGTCATCCCATCTTTGCAGGTCTTCACATTCAGTCCCCTGTGCACTGTCTCCTTTACCTCTTCCCCTCCTGCCTTCTTTCTTCCTTCCCTCTTCTGCTTCCCTTCGGAACAAAGATGAGTCTAGCTTACAAAGGGGAAACTGAAAGGCAGACAGAGAAAAGAACAGGAGTCCAATCAGTGCTCGCAGGTAGGTCTGGGTCCCTTCTATCTTCCACCACAACTGAGAGCAGAGAGGCAGAAGTGATGATGCCGTGTCACTGGCCCAGGCTCACACAGTCATAGTTCTCCTTCGAACCCACAGAGCTGTGTAATAGCTGTGCTCGCCCTAGTAGTTGGGCTCTCCTCTAGGAACCCAACAGATTATTCTGCTCTGGTACTTTGTATCAAATCTTCCTCCTTCCAGTTCCACTTACTGGGTACTGCAATTTTTTTGGTGTGTTTGAAAATTTTTTTTATTAATTCTTGGAGGATCTCATACAATGTATTTTGGTTATTACCCTTGTCCTCCTCCTGAGATGGATCCCCATCCCCCCAGCTTCCTGTCTTTGTTTCTTATGTCCCATCAACACTAACCTGAACTGCCCCAGCTTCTCTTCGTTTCCATCCACAGACATCGCTGCTACTATTTCTTGCACAAGCCATTTACATAGTGTTTTGCAAGAAAGGCTTATCAACCATTTGTGTTTGGAGATTCAAGAAAATGAGCACTTGACAAGGAGGGGAGGAAGGCAGAGACTAATGACTTCAGGGGTTGGTCTGCCGGGGAGGGGGAGGCTGAGGCTGAGGCTGAGGCTGGCTCCGAGGCTCCAGCTGAAGGCCACAGAGTAGATGCACTGTAATTGTTTTGTTCCGAAGCACATTTTTAGTAAATAATACCGGGGACCAACTCCATTAACATGCCCAGCTGAGAGGAAATTAAGCGTAGTTACTTGACTGATAACGATGCCAAGCAGTTTCAGGTGTTAGAATTTCATTAAGACGGTGTGTTGTCTCTCAGAATCCCGGCTTACATTTGTGTCAGGTGTTTCAAATTAATCATGAGCGTAATTAATAGTTGGAGTAATTAGATTACCATTTTATGACGATCCCGCCAGTATCATTGAGAACAGAGGAAGCAAGAAAAATGAAGAGGGCCAGTCAGGTCTAGATAATCCATGATCCGTGCTCAGCGAGACTTATCAAAACAGGTCAACTCTCGGGATTAATGGATCGATGCTTGAGTTGGCATCTTATTACAACAGCTAAAAATGGAGACAGTTTAATGGGAAGGGAGCGCCCTTAGGGAAGTTAGATCCCCAAACACCTACACTGAATTTTTAACAAAAGGATTACTTTGTAACAATGGGTTTTCTAAAGGGATGGGCTACCTCTACTTATGATCACTAGGGACAGGGGCAGCAAGTGCGTGGGGACATGTGGTGTTCGCCTCCGTGGAGGCACCCGCGCTTCCGTCTGCGTGGCAAGCCAAGACAAAAGGAGATTTGGGCCTGCTAGAACTTTAATGAATTATTGAACATATTTCATAGAGAATATTTTGAGACTGCTTTCTTGAACAGCTCTCGTTAACCAAAAGAGACGCTTAGTAAACTATCTTGAAGGCTCTCAGGGAAAGGATATCTGCGTGGAAGTCACTTTTCAGCCAGTGTTTGCCCTGGAATGATTTCAAATGATTGCATAATGAGGGCAGCACCTCGCAGGGCTACATATAAACTGCACGCTACTTAATACATTATGCATGTTAGCCCAAAGGTATAATTATTCAGTGAAATGAGAACTAAGAAAATTAGCTCTGTATTAATGTTTATTTATACCGGTGACTCTCTTCTTTACATAGTCATCCTCCTGCAGCAGAGTCCATGTAAAGGCAAACTTCATGACCAGCTGCTGTTTCCAGAATAAAGTGCTGAATCAGGTCAGCAGGGCCAGGCTAATTGTCTTCACCTTTCCCCTTAGGTTGTTGCTGTAATGTGTTTGCTTTTAGAGAAGCAGTTTCTTTCATGGAGCTGCAAGGTCATGCGTGCTACTGTAGTTCTCCACTAAAGGACGGCTGCAGTGTCCCGACAGCACCTGTGCACACGGCCGTGGGTCATCTGTGGATGCTGGTATGCGCCTTCTACACCTGCTTTTGCTCCCATGTGATCAGTCAGAAGAACATCGTTTCTGGCCTTGCTATTGGGTAGTTGAGACACATCTTCTTTTTCCTGCCTTTGGTCCCTGGTTCCAATAAAGGACCATTATTATGGGTATCCCATCTTGGGTGTTAATGTTTACCTTTTAGTTACAACAGCATGTAATGTATATTAGTTAAAGATATCTGCTTTTGACTTTGCTCCCAAGAGTAATAGAGCAAATCTTTCGGGAGGCATAATATATTGTTCCTCACCTCAAAACTTTGTAAAGGGTTCACAGAGTCTGAGCTGTGAACTCCAAGTCTGCCCCTGACCTCTGGCCAGCTGTCACTCTCTGCCCACTACCCCCTACTTTTAGAGTCCCTGTTCCTGAGTGTCTTGGGGTTTCACTGATGTGAACAGATACCATGACCAATGCAAGTTTTATAAAAGACAACATTTAATTGGGGTTGGCTTACAGGCTCAGAGGTTCAGTTCATTGTCATCAATGCAGAAACATGGCAGCATCCAGGCAGGCATGGTGCAGGAAGAGCTGAGAGTTCTACATCTTCATCTGAAGGCTGTTAGTGGAAGACTGACTTCTAGGCAACTAGGGTGAGGGTCTTAAGCTCACACCCACAGTGACACACCTACTCCAACAAGGCCACACCTCCTAATAGGATCACGCCCTGGGCCAATCATATACGAACCATCACACTGAGTGGGGATGTCCCAGATGAACTATCCAGTTGCTGCTTCTGCAGCCTTCAGCTGTCCTAGAGATAGACTGAGTCCTCACCCATCACAGTGTCTGAGGAGTTACACCTTCTAGCAGGCTCAGAAGCCTGAGGTCTTAGTCTACCCAAGGACCTGTTGGCTCTGCACCAGAGTCCCTGTGTTCAGCACATACCACGTTGTAGAGGGGTACATAACTTACCTTCACGTTAAAGACTGTCCTTGTCTCTTTTGTTCAGTGATATTCAGGAGATCCAACAATGCCTGGCACATAGCTGAGCTCTATAATTACCTTTCGAATGAATGGATGTATGAATGAATTCATATTCCAAAATTCCTCAGTGCATAGCTAAAGTTGCTGCCCTTGGGTCTCCCAAAGAACAGCCAAGTTCCACACTGTGACGGCTCAGTGACCAACATGAGTTTCCAATCAGAACTGAGGCCAATGCAAGGGTAGGCTGATGCCAAGTCGCTCACTAACACAGTCCAGAATTAGTTGCTTAGGGCTAGAATTCAGCAGGGGACCCCTGACATTCTCAGCACATAAAGCCATTCCCTGCCTGTGTTAGTCAGGGTTCTCTATAGGAACAGAAGTATGGGAATGAGTGCACACACATTACGAGCATTTCTCAAATCAGCTTCCACTGAGAGAGTAACAAGAGTTGTCCCACACCATAGAGGCTGAGCCTAGCTGTGTCTTAGTCCTTTAGTTGGGGTGCTTCAGCAGTCCTAATTTGGTGTTGAAGCACTGGAGGGATACCAGAGAGCCACCAGTTCTTAATGATGAGAGCCTAGAAATGCTGATTCTGATACCAGTAGAAGAAAGGAGCAGCAGTTACAGGGGTCAGCCAATTCAGGCACCCCAGCACAAGGCAAATAACCTGCCCCTTGTGTCTGGGCTGTTAGCAGGAGGTGCTAGACACCGCTGGAATGGGTCTTCCGGTGCCAGCTAAAGCAATGAGGCATGGCCTTAGTTCTCTATTCAGGCGATTCAAATTTGTGGCAAGTTGACATTAAACCAATACCACATCTTTGTGGTCACCAATCCTCTGGCAAGTATGACTCAGCTTAGCAGTAGGAGCAACCCAGGGCAACCTGCCCAGGAGGGCATGAGCGCTGAGTGTCTGGTGTGTGTGGCTACTTTGTGTCAAAGTTCTACTGTGTTTTTCCTGGCAAGGTTCCATGGACACCTAGAAGTGTCTGCCCATTTGCACACCTGTTTCTGTAGCCTGCTTTTGAGCAGAGATTGCAACATCATAACCAGTTCATGAAGTGTGTGCCTAAGCGGAGGGGGACTGCAATGCCACAGACTGCTTAGAAATAGTTTTCAGCAGGAAGGAGTGGAGCAAAGGAAGTTTCTAGAAGGGTTAAATGTCGGGCTGGAGAAATGGTTCAGTGGTTAAGAGCACTGACTGCTCTTCTAGAGGTCATGAGTTCAAATCCCAGCAACTACATGGTGGCTCACAACTATCTGTAATGGGATCTGATACCCGATTCTGGTGTGTCTGAAGACAGCTACAGTGTAGTTATATATAATAAATAAATACATCTTTAAAAAGAAAAAGCATCGAGTTGGAGTTGAGTCTTTGCTTTGGAGAGTCTTCCTGGCCATCTGCAATGCTCCCTCCCTGCCCTGGAAGAGGCAGAGTGAGGTGGAGGAGGTTTGTAACTTTGGACTTTGTTTTAGCTTTGATGCTTGGTTGACTGGACTCATAGATCCATTGGACTTGGATGTCTGAATCTACACTGTCCTGGACTGCAGCTCAGCAGGCTGAAGGCCCCAGTGAACAAACAAACAAACAAAACAGAACAAGAAACCTAGAAACGAAAACCAAACCACCGAACCTTCCCTCTGGGACAGTGGCTCTCAACCAGGGATCGCCTATCCGATGTTTACCTTGTGACAGTAAACAGTAAGCAGTAGCAAAATGACAGTTATGAAGTAACAATGAAATGACTTTATGGTTAGGGGTTCCTAACCTGAGGAAATGTATTAAAGTACTGTAGCATTCGAAGGGTTGCTCTAGAGTGTGTGGTGGTGAGCTACAAGCTGGAAGTTAACCTTTTTAATAGCCATTTATAAAATAAGATTTGCATAAAATATTTCATCTAATGAAGCCAAAATCTTGTCACCTCAACCTTTCATCGATATAAAATTTACTAGCAAGAAATCCCGCTTCAGTTTACACCAAAGCCTCGAGGTTTCAGCACGGCTCAAACTGGCAGCTCAGTCTGGACTGGCGATATTTGTGTTCTCAGTGCCCGGCGCCGGGGTGTTCAATAGGGCATTGTTAGACACGTGGTAAGGGGTGGCTCTATATGTAGACTCTGTTCTCTTGGTCTTACACAGTTTGCTTTCATTAAAGCAAACTACATATAGTGTATAAACTGTGTTGGAGTGTGTTGGGGGGTGTCATGGTGTCAGACTCTAGGACTTGGGGAAGTATTTCCAATGGCTGGACTGCTGACCAGATGGCAGTGTGACTCCCCATCTCAGTGATGACTCGAGTAGTGGAGGTGTGTCGGGTGAGCAACTGAGCTGGCAGGCATGGGCTCTGGCAATGCATGGAAAGCCGTCTCGCACACCTCGGCTCCCGTGTGAGATCTCCAGGCCTGCCTTGGAATGTCTTGTAACTCCTATTGTACGTACGTCAGCATGATTTCCATGTCGAAAGCCAGGTTCAGGTGTTCATGAAAGTAGCCGGCCCTCCAGGCCTAAGGGTGGCCACTAAGTGCCCCAAATGAATTCTGGGAATTATCACATGCTGGTGGTGTGTCGTGTGAGTTGATTATGTCTGAAAGACGCCCGGGTGTTTTCATGCATGCTTAAGAGTCCTACTTTGGTCCTTGGCAATCATGGGAAAGATGGAGAGGTAGCTAGCAATTGGGTATAGAGAGATAAAGTTTTGTTTTTATTACCTTAGCAAAAACAGGGCTAATAAAGTATATGTTTCTTATATATGTGGAAGTAATGACCAAAATGTTTAGTTTTGAGGCAGCTCCACACACATTTACTGTCCCATATATCAGGTGTTTAGTTTACCGCCATCTTAAAACCCTGGGCACATCTCCCGTGACTGCTTCCAGCTCCCCACTCCCAATTCTGAGAGACAAGTGATTATACACACACCAGCTAAATGTCTCGTAAAATCTCCAGGCAAAACTGAGTTGACTTGTGTGGAACTGAATTTAAAAATACTTGATAGGCTCTCAATGCAGACTCTGGGTCCTTGTCAGCATGCATTTACCGCCTTGCCGCCTCTAGCTGGTGCTGTGGCCTCCCTCCTCCCCCTCGTCCTCCCTTTCCTCCTCCCCCCTCCTCCTTTCTGACTATGGAACTCCCAAGTTCTCAGGGATTTCAACCCAGCCCTTACCCATTATACCTCTTTCTGTGAGAAAAAGGGAGACTATCATTAACTAAAGTGTTTGGTTTACGCCTGCACCGTGAGTCCCATGATAGAAATGCTTAGGGTCATATTTAGTTGGACACATAGGATTTGTAATAATATGAACTGCATGGCATGGTTATTAATGTTATGTTCCCAAATGAAATCTTGTGTTTTTGCAAGTTAGTCATGTATTTTTTGGATGATTTAAATATATAGTGAGGAGCTCGCTGTAGTTTTACATTTTGTATTATAGTCAAATGGAGGGGTGGCCTTTGAGAAGAGAAAAACAAGCTGTAATCTTTAAGGTTAAAAAGTGAAAATGTAAATGGAGACCAGATGTGAGATTAATATGGCACCCACCCCTGCCCCTAAGTGGTCGAGGATGAGGATGATGATGATGATGATGATGCCACTGCCGCTGCCACTGCTGCCACCAATGACGACGACCATGATGATCTGTCTATACTTATCAGTGGTGGAGGACCTAGGTTCAGATCACCATCCTCATCATAGTCATCATCATCATCATCATTTACAACAACATCATCTTCATCATCTTCATCCTCATCTTCATTGACATCATCATTGGTACTGAGAATGGAACCAAGGACCTTTCACTCAATAGACAAGTGCTCTACCACTGTGTTACACTTCCTGGCTAGACTGCTAATATTGAGATAATCTTTTTCAGGAAGACTATCTTCTCCTTAAGTCACCCAGCCTGAATTTATTCAGGATTATGGAAATTAAAAAAAGAAGTAAAAATGTAACTTAACAAACACATCTTTTAAGATCTTTTAAAAACTGAAGTCATAAGTTCATCAGGTACTGGAATTTATAGCCACTGGCTTGGGCAGAACACTTGCACCATTGCCACTGGCATGGGTGGAGCACTTCTACTATAGCCACTGGCATGGGTGGAGCACTTCTACTATAGCCACAGGCATGGGTGGAGCACTTCTACTATAGCCACTGGCATGGGTGGAGCACTTCTACTATAGCCACTGGCATGGGTGGAGCACTTCTACTATAGCCACTGGCATGGGTGGAGCACTTCTACTATAGCCACTGGCATGGGTGGAGCACTTCTACTATAGCCACTGGCATGGGTGGAGCACTTCTACTATAGCCACTGGTATGGGCGGAGCACTCTACTATAGCCACTGGCATGGGTGGAGCACTTCTACTATAGCCACTGGCATGGGTGGAGCACTTCTACTATAGCCACTGGCATGGGTGGAGCACTTCTACTATAGCCACTGGTATGGGCGGAGCACTCTACTATAGCCACTGGAATGGGTGGAGCACTTATTTGTATTTATTAATCAATAGAAAACATTTCCTTCCATTTTCTTTTTATATCATATACGAATTAGAGGGTGGTGGTGGAGGAGCCACTGTGCCATTGGTAAGCAGTGAGCTAAACACCCCCGGGTCCCTGTGAACATCAGGGAGTTGTACCTAGCCTGGGGGTCTGCCTCTCCACTGTAGTGACCATGCACCTCTGTCTTGCTCAGTTCAGGCTGCTAAATGTGAGAGACTCTTCAAAGTAGGGTAGGAAGGAGGCCAGAAGGACTTCCTATGAGCCTGTCTCCTAAGCTCTACTTCGTAACCTATATAAACTTCTCTTGGGTTGAAAGGGTCACCCCAAAGCCCAAGAAGGAGATCCTCCCTGGGTGCAAGACTTGGAAAGCTGGGGGCGGGGGGCATTGATGGTTAGTGTTGGAAGTGCTGTTCACACTGTCCTGTTCTGTTCCACAGCCAGGAACAGTGTCTGTTGTTCCTGGAAGGACGTGTTCTGTCTACAGCCTGCCTGAGCAAGGCAGGGAGCAGTCACAGAAGAAGGGTGCCCATGAGGTCACCGATGCTGTCAGAAGACACCTTATCTCACAAGCTAGGGAAATTCTTTTCTCCGTGGCCTTCAGGGCGTAGTGATAATTGGGCTCTATAAAAAGAGGATTTGAAGAAAAGATACCTGTGGCGAATAGAAAGGGAAGATAAAGGAGGCAGAAAGGGAACTGATTCATCCCAATAAAGGAACTAACCCACCTTGGAGGTAAAACCTACTCCAGTGACCCCAGACACAGCAAGTCTGAAAACTCAGAGAAGCAGGCCTCAGAAAGGAAGCAGAGTATGGCCTAGAGAGTTCTAAGCTGGTGTGTGTGTGTGTGTGTGTGTGTATGTGTGTGTGTGTGTGTGTGTGTGTGTGTTTATGTGTGTGTCAATGTATGTGTCAATGTGTGCGTATGTGTGTATCTATGTGGGTATGTATATGTGTGAGAGTGTGTTTATATGTGTGTGTATGTGTATATGTGTGTTTATGTGTGTATATAGTGTATATATGTGTGTGTATGTATATGTTTATGAATGTGTATATGTGTATATGTGTGCATATGTGTGTGAATTTTTGTGTATGTGTATATGTGTGTATGTGTGTATGCATATATGTGTGTATGCATATATATGTGTGTATGTGTATATGTATGTGTGTATGTGTATATGCATATATATGTGTATGTATATATATAGTATATGTGTGTATGTATATGTATGTGTGTGTATGTGTATGTGCACATGTGCATGTGTGTGTGTTTATGTGTGCGTCAATGTATGTGTCAATGTGTGCGTATGTGTGTATCTATGTGGGTATGTATATGTGTATTAGTGTCTTTATATGTGTGTGTATGTGTATGTGTATATGTGTGTTTATGTGTGTGAATTTTTGTGTATGTGTATATGTGTGCATGTGTATATGTGTATATGTGTGTATGTGTGTATGCATATATGTGTGTATGTTTATATGTATGTGTGTATGTATATATATATATGTAGTATGTGTGTATGTGTGTGTGTGTGTGGTGTGTGTGTGTGTGTGTGTGTGTGTGTGTGTGTGTGTTGGGGATGACAAAAGGCTGTCATTTTGTTTTCCCAATGGAAAAGATGAAAAACACCCCACCCCCTTCCTTCAATGAGATAATAGAAGAAATACCTACTGATAAAAATATGGTTGTGTATGCACAGGGCAGGTCAGAGGTTACACTATCTACTGGGAACAAAGCTATTTGGAAACAATACATTATGGGCCAGTCTCTGGGTACCTCAGGCCAGCAGAGAGCAATTGCCTGACTTGGAAGTGTTCACTAAGAACAGAAGACCCATGCTTCCCCCTGAAGGCAGTGACAGACAGACAGACACACCTGTCTCTGCAGAGCCTCCCTCAGTCCCATCTGTGTGCACCCATTCTCACTGACACACAGTGGTGTACACTTACGAGGCAGATGTTACATCTCTATACATGGACACAAAATGCCAGTTGCCTCAAACATTCGTGTCTCTGTGGTGGCAACATCAAACACAGAGCTGCCAAATGCCTGTAGCATTTGAAGTCCACAGAAACCATGAGCCCACACTCCCTGCGCTTACACTATAGTGATGTCTATATGTACTACATGTAATATCATGACGTCTACATGTAGTATCATGACATCAGACACTGGAAGTTACCTCCTCCCATCCCACTGCCCAGCTGGTCTTCACCTTCCTCCCCCACCTTTCCGACCTCCGGTGACCCCTCCTCTGCTATGTCCTGTCCTCAACAAGTGTAGTTTTTACCTAAGAGTGAGGCCATGATTTGTTGTTATTGTTTGTTTGTTTCCCTCTCTCTGAACATAGCTCATTTCACTTAACATGACTGCTGGACATGTTCATGTTGCTGTACATATCAGGATCTCATTACTCTTCACAGCTGAACACTTTCCCGACATGTATGTGTGCCGTATTCTTTCTTCATCCACCCAAGCACACTGGCTGCCTCCATTGGTAGCAAGGCTGCCATGGCGTGGAGGACAGTTGTCTCCTTAATGCCCCGGATGCTTTTCCCTTGTTTATTCGCACAGCAAGGTGGCCGGAGGGTCTGGGAGCTCTGCTGGTTTTGTTTGGGTCACAGCTGTACTGATTTACATTTCCACCAGCAATGAACAAATGATCTCTTTCAGCCTCCTCTGCCACACTGGCTGCTTTTCATTTTAGGAATGAGGGAGGCTGTGATTCATCAAGTAGAGAATTACACAGACTTAAAAATGTTCTTCGAAAATGTCAAAACACGGGAGCAAGTTCTCGGCAATGAATGCAAGTTGGGAACATGTGATCGTAAAACATTAGCGTTGGGTTCAACCCAGAGACTCCTGCTCGGCCCATGTCCACATGGCTGGTATGTAGAGTGTTTGAAGCTGCCCTGGTGATTCTCAAATTAGCCAAGTTAGAAAGGAATTTGCATAAAAGATGAAACAGGACCCCAGGAAGATGAAGGAATTAGATCCTCTGGGTTGGTGGAGGGATGGTGCTGGCCCAGCCTGCGACACTGTAGCACACACTCTGGGTTTACTGTCGGTGCTGTTCTGTTCAGTGCTTGCGCCTGCTTGGCTTCTCATGCGAGCTCATGTTACATTAGAATATGGCAGAGGAACAGCAAGAGAAGCTGAAGAGGAGGCTGACGAACGGGGCTGAGCTACCACGGACCGGCTCACACAGTTCCCAAGCTCACCTGCTGCTGCGGATGGGCACCGAGCCCTTCCTGCGGGAAAGGCTCATGCCCCCATCAGGCCCACTCCTGACCGTCAACCTCTTCGCACTGTTGTGTATCTGTGTCCAAGCTCCCAGCTTGTGAACCTGTATGAGCTAAGCCACACCTGGAACACAGAACTCCAACCTGTGGCTTTTCTTCCGTCATGGCTAAGGCGGTGATGGAAAGGAACAGTGTATCATGTGGGGCTGTTGGTTGGATACCGAAGGAGTCTCTGCTAATTATTCCTTTTTCCCTCTGAGGGCCAGGGCTGCAGAGGCCAGTATGGAGGAATCTGGGGAGGCCTCGAGAACAGAGGGAAATATTTGAGGCAGTGTTGTCTGGTGAATGAGGGAAAATGCTAAGAAAGGTTAAACCAGAGCATGGGTTGGCAGAGTTCAGAAGCCTGGAGTCTGGAGTCATGAGGTTTTAGGGGTTGTCCTTCTCCTAGGTAGGTGGTGACAAAATTCAGGTCAGGGTTGTCTATGTTCCAGCAGAAGAGAGAAGCAAGCTGGTTGTGGGTTTCTCTTCTTTTGTATGCAGTGCAGAGAATCAGACACCTGTAGAAGCAAAATCAATAAGCAAGTGACAATAATGCATTGGGCAGAATTTTGTCCGGCTCTGATTTAGTTCTTATTCTGCATGTAGGCACACGGCCATGAGCCGAACACGGCCCTTTGTTCAGCTGAAATGAAATGGAATGAATTTTAGTTCTGCCAGTTCAGAACATCAACGGGAGGTCGAAGAGGCCCCGACTCTCCACGAAATGCAACGGGTCTTGTGTGGACCCAGTTTGCGACTTAAGGACTTAAGATTATTGTATGTTGCTGTGGTGACACGTTAAGTATTTATCGATTGTATCCTGTAAAAACTTAGAGATCTCTATGTATGCGTGCGTGTGTTTGTATGGACGATGTGTGTTTGTTGTGTGTTTATGAATGTATACCGTGTTTGTGGGCACACACACGCATGGCAGGCACGCAGAGGTCACAAGGCGTCAGGTACTGCCCCTTCTCTCAGCCTTCTTCTCTGAAACAGACCGTCTCACACTCCGCCTGCTGCTCCCTGCGCCCGGCTGGCTGGCCCATGTGACGTGTACTACCATTTTTGGCTTTTTTGTGTGGATTTGGAGCATCCAAGCTCAGGTGGGCAGACGTGTCCGGCACTCCCTTTACCACACTGAGCCGTGCTCCCAGATTCCCCACTACCTCTTGAATGTGAGTCAATCTGGAGGAAAACTTAGACTAAATCAGTTTTTGGAAAAATAATCTCACTTGTATTCTATTTCCCCTCACTGCCCTTGATTGCCCTCCTGGCACAAGGTCAAGGCAGACACAATCTGAGCTGGAGCAGGGAACACAGGAATACCACACCTGGCTGCGACAGTATTGGCAGCTGACGACCGAAGGAGGAACACTTGGTTTTTTCCAGGGATGTTGGCCATGAGAGACTATCCGTGCTCTAGTAGATGGTCTCACACCCATGTTCATACAGACAGCACTAAACAAACTCAGCCAGTTCACTGAAACAAGAGAGGAAAGTGGTTGTAAAGGGATAGGGAGGACCCATGGGGAGGATTCATAGAGGAAGACTCTTGGGGAGCACGCATAGGGGAAGACACATGGGGAGGACTCATGAGGAAGACTCATGGGAAGGACTCATGGGGAGAACTCATAGAGGAGGACTCATGGGGAGGACTCAGGGGAGGACGAGATGATTCATAGAGGAGGACTCATGGGGAGGAGTCATAGAAGGAGGGGTATAGATTAGGTCAAAATACACAGGTGTGTATGAAATTCTCAAACAATAAAATAGGAGAAAAATATTTTCCACACCTTGTAAACATGGCAGAGATAAGTGTTTCTTCAGGCTGCTGTGGCGCGCGTGTGTGTGTGTGTGTGTGTGTGTGTGTGTGTGTGTTTGTGACTTGTGGGACCTTCATTCTCTTTAGTGTTTTTCAAACCACCACATCTCCTTGGGGTCCATCTGCATTCTAGATTACTTCACATATGGAACCAACCCGAAATCCATACTGAGGACTTTGTGGTATTCTGAGTGGAGCTGAGAAGAAGCACCCAGTGTATGGGAGTCCTCCCCACTGGGGGAGAGGTCACAGGGAGGCCATCCAGAAGCCCATTGAGATTGCTTGCATTTCCTCTGATGGAATTCAAATAACCATGAAAGTGAAATCCAAGTCAAACATCTCTAGAAGTTCACCAACATTGCCGACTTACTTTCATTGCTGTAATGGGGACAGTAAACACAGACTGCTCAGGGACTGCGGGTCCTGACGTTGACCCCGGTTAACCCTGCATATAGCCCTTTATCACTTAGCAACTGTGTAGACAATTCCCTGTTACAGTAAAGTTGGTTCTGGGCTGGGAAAAGATGGCTCATTTTTTAAATCATGTTTTTAATTGTGAAATCGCTGTGTATGTGAGTGGGACCAGGCTAAGGCATCAAGGAGTAACTTCGGACTTCTGACTTGGTTCTGACTCTTAAGAACTGTACTCTAAGCATTTAGAAGCCCAGAGAAGCAAAAACATTTTCCTCCCTTACCTCTTCAATTGTTGCCACCACCCATACTCTTGACTATTAGAAAATGGCATTTATTGTTGCAGTTATTGGGGAAAGGCTTTCATCTCCTGGGTAGCCCGTTTCTCTCTCTCTCTCTCTCTCTCTCTCTCTCTCTCTCTCTCTCTCTCTTTGCCTTTTTCCTTTCAATACCACAGACTGGGCCATTTACAACGCAGTAAGATTTAGTCGGTTTGCTGTTCTGCAGGTTCAGGTCAAGAGGCTGCGCCTGCTGAGGTCACCTTTGCTGGTGGGACACTCATCTCCGCCATGTTTGCAAAGGGTTGTTAATTTTCCCTCCTGTTTTATTGTTTGGGAATTTCGTTTTGCTGGGGTTGCGCGAGACATCCCATGGTAAATCAGAGCACCCTGGTCCATGTTTCTGCTCTTCTAAAGCCTTGGTTCCATCGCAACGGAGCCTGGTTCCCTGGTATCCTTTAACTCTCCATTCCTGAAGACCTATTCCTCTAGACCCCACTCTACAAGGTCCCTGGTTGGAGTGTTTCCACCTTCTTAATGCTCCCAGCAAAGATGACATTCCCGTTCGAGTGTAGTGGAGACACTCAAACAAACAGGAGTGTCTTCTGAGAGTCTCCTGGCCATGCTGGAGCCCGGCTTTCAGAGAAGGTTGTCTATCTTCCCTGCCAATCAACTTTACTGATTTGGTATTGTTTATCCCTCCTCTTCTGGCACTCAACAGAGTTTCCTGTCACAGCAACTTCCTCACGGAAGTGTTTGGTGGATGGCCACCGTCAAGAGTTTCTCAGTAGCCAGGTGTTCTTTCTCCCCCACATCCTCCCCTCTTCCTGGTTCCTCATTGCCTTTGTGAGGGTGGATTATTTTAAAACAAGAATGAAATACGTGGTGATTTCTTTTGTTAAGTCTGTAGAGTAGGAAATCACACATTAGAAAAGCAGTCGCTTTTAGAGTACTTAGAATGACACCTGTAAGCTGCCAGTTGTGTCATCTCGTGTGCTTTGGGCAGCCCTGCCAGGGATGTCACTGTGATGGGCCCGATCTGGGGCCAGCTTTCTAATTCTGCATAGAAAGGCTGACAGCTTCCATTTCTTTCAAGGCATAATGGATTGCATGTCCCAACCATTCCAGCTACCCCCTCTACTCTTCCTACAGTTCTTGTCTGTAGCAGGGGAAGCAGAGGCCTGGAGCAGGAAGAGAAAGTGGACTTCCTGGTGACTTGTTCTTTATACCCACATTGTCTCCTTCACTAAGACACACACACCGTCCTCTTCTCTAAGACACACACACTGTCCTCTTCTCTAAGACACACACACTGTCCTCTTCTCTAAGACACACACACTGTCCTCTTCTCTAAGACACACACACCGTCCTCTTCTCTAAGACACACACACTGTCCTCTTCTCTAAGACACACACACTGTCCCCTTCTCTGACACAGACTCACTACTCCTCCCTCTGGCTTTATTCAGCTGTGGCTGAGTTCTTCTTCCAGACACTCTGACCCTTTACAAAGAGGAAAACCCAAACTGTTTCCCCTCTGACATCACTCCCCAGCCCTCTGCTTCTCCTCTGGAGCACTTTCTAGCCTCTTCTGCTGCTTCAGACATCCCGTTCTCCATCGGTACACCCCAGTGGGATCCACAGCTCTCACCCACATGGGAAGCAGCATCTGGCCTCTGAATGACAAGTTCTCCATGTCTCTAACTTATAGCACCCCTCCTGTTAGATAACTGTGCCTCTGCCTTCCTTAGGGTGAGCATCCTGGGGCCCACGGTCAGGTAGTATGGGTTTGTTAGTGAAGGGACCCACAGAGGAGGTAGTGGTGAAGCAGGAGGTGCTCTGGTGAGGGGGGATTCATGGAGGAGGGAGTCTGGTGAGGGTGCATGGTGCCCTCAATAGCTGAGTGGAAGGACTTGAGACTGTCCCTAAATAGGTAGGTATTCTCCTGGAAAAACAAAGATAGCCCCAAAGTGGGGATGAACTGGGAAGCCAGGTATGACTCTCAGCTCATGGCAGGGCATTGAGAAATCTCCTCTTCCTTGGAATATTCCTGCTATGAACTGGTTTCTCCAGCAAGATAACATCCATGTGTTCTTCCAGTCTCTAACGTTTCCCAGTTTGGATGAGAAAATGTTAGGAGTCAGGAGATGCCTGAGAAGGACATCAAGGAGAACCTGAACATGCTCTCTTGGGAGTAGGGGACATCCTTTGGGTAGCCTCGGGCGCATACAGTCCAAGATGAGCAGCACCCACGCTCCCCTCTGCTCCCATGAAGTACATATAGTGCCCTCTTTCCTCCTCCTCTCGACCTTTCTTGTTCATTTTTATTAAAACAGTTATTAAGCCAGTAGGCTTCCCTAATGGGCCTGATGTTGGTGAACAACAGACCAACAAAAATAACAACAAAAAGCCTTCTTTTAATAAAGCACACCTGAAGGCTTCTGTGCTGGCGAGAGTTTCAGCAACTTGGCACAAGATAGGGTCATCTGGGAAGAGGGACCCTCTTGGCCTTCTTTGGGGCCATTTCTTGATGGATGATTGATGTGGGAGAGCCCAGCCACTGTGGTTAGGTTATATAATCCTGGGTTATATAAGAAAGCGAGCTGAGGAAGCCGTGGGAACAAGGCAGTGAGCAGCGCTCCTGTATGGTCTATGAATGGGTGTCTGCCCCGGCTTCCTTCAGTGAGGGGCCATTACATGAAATGGCAAGATGAAATAAACCGGTTCTTCTCTGAGTTTCTTTTGGTCAGTGTTATCGCAGCAATAGAAAGAAGACTGGACTAGCATTGTCTCTCCTTAATGCTGAGGGCAGGACTGCTAACTGAAGGTTGGGGCCATTTTTATCTCTGAGACCAGCCTGTAGGTACTTCCCAGAAAATTCTTCAATATTGGGCCTGCCAGTTCTTATAGGTTCACTGGCAGTAGCAAATGCTTAAATTATTCTATTCATCTGAACCCAAAAAGTTAAAACCTAAGCTATCCTTCTCTTCCCTACATGCTTGAGCATCTGATTAAGCCATTTTTTGGTTGATTTCTGCTTATATAATATACATCACATTGGGTGATGCTGCAATATCACGATAAAAATATCTCTTAAGAGACTGGAACTTTTGCCGTACTCTTTGAAGACACTTAAGACTGCTAACCCGCTGTGTACTCAGCCTGTTTATTTAACCTGCCTTTAAGAGAATAATGTAAGAAGCAATCTTACTTGCTTTGGATTTCTCAAGGAATCTGCGTTTGTAGCCTAAGCTAATACCTGTCTATAATCTTAAGCTATGAATTCTTTTATGCCCCTGGCCCAAGAGTAATGTATATATGTTTACATGTGTTACTGGTATGGTAATTATTTGCTGACAAAAGCAAATATAGGTTGAAAGGAATTTTATAAATTGATATCCACCATAAATGTTTAATGCAATACATGGATGCTACTTGATCAACAATGACGTTTGTAATGTTGTTTGTTTTCTGGCTCAGTTGGGACCCCTTGGAGCCAGTGACTCAATTTTGTGTAAATCTCTTACACATTTCTGTGCAGTGTCCCTCATCCCTCCACATGCTTCTTGTGCTGTTCAATAAATATAAGCAAAGCAAGATGATAAGGAAAAGCAAAAGGACAGACACGCGGACAGGGACAGACATATCTAGATCTAATAGACAGGCTTCAGGCAGGACAGATTCAGACCCACACAGCAGTCAGACACAACAGACAGACAGGGATGACAGGCAATTCAGGGACAACAAAAGAGAGGAGTCAAGTCCGAGTTTGCTCTGTGTTAGATGGCACTAAGCGGGAGAGCACTGGCATGTCACCGACGCCTCTGAGTCGCGCCTTAACTCCATCCCACATATTATATAGATTCCTGAAAGAACGAGTTCCTTCTCCTGTGCCAGGCTTTCTCCTTTATTTTGTATATGAAATATTGCACATATACTTGCAGGTGTCATTCCAAGCATGGCTAACAAGGAATTGTGGGACCAGAGCTTGGAAGTGTTTTATTTGCTCAGAGTTCTAATTTTTTTTAAACACTCATTTATGATTGTGTGCCTCAAATACAGAAGACTGTTGTACATTCCTTAGCTCCGGAAGGAGGCTTTATTTGTCCAATTATTGATGTTTAGTGAATAGAAGTGATAAATGATGAGTACTTCTGATCTGAGGGACGAAATGCGGAGGCAGGAGTGAAGGCTCTGAAGGCACACTGGTTCCACCTGGGAGCCCGTGCCACCTGATAATGGCCTCTCCGTCCCTGAAGCCGAAGGGCATTGATCTGAGCAGCAGCTTGCTCAAGGCAGCGTGCAGTATGCAAGGTGGCAGGCTTCTGTCTCCATGCAACCCAGCATGTTATAAATCCTTCATTGATTGATGGATGCTAAACCCCTCCAACAAGATTGTCATGGGGTAGGAATGTAAGGAATTGTTTTTTTGGTCTGATTATGTTTGTGAGAGATGGTATTTTGTGTAGATATAGAGATAACATCCTCACATGATATCAGTAATATGTAGTTGGTTTGGGTTTTGTTAGGGTGTGGTATATGTGCATGTGTGTGTGTGTGTGTGTGTGTGTGTGTACATGTATGCCCATATTCACATAAGAAGAGGCCAGAAGAGCATGCTGGGAGTCTCCCTTTTCTATTCACCATCTTAGTTTTTGAGGCAAGGTCTCCCACTGAACCTTAACTCCTCTTTGTTTTGGGTGGGCTGGCTGGCTAGTAAGCCCATGGGGATTGGCCAGACTCTGCCTCTCAATGCTGATGTGCAAACCATGCATGACTATACTGAACTCCCCCCATCCCCCTTTTAGAGATGGATGCTGGAGACTTAGACTCAGTTCCCCTTGTTTTGCATTACCCCCTGAGCCATCTCCACAGCACTTTGCTTTTGTTTTGAAATAGACCTTAGTTAGCCTGGAACTCACTGTATAGATCAGGCTGGGCTCTCTCTGCCTTACTGTGCTCGATTAGAGGTGTGCACCACTAGGCCCTCTTCCCAGCTTCTTGCACATCCCTTTTGTGAAGTTGCACATGAACAAGGCACAAATACACATAGGAGACTATTCTCTGGTGCTTTACCCAGGAGTTTCATCATTTTGCTTGGAGAGGAAATGTCAGCCTTATAGGGTAGGTCCACACTGGAGACACTAGAATAGGCCATTCTCTTTTATCTTGAAATCCTGTCCTGGACACAGTCTCCCCTAACTGTACAGATCTACATGGGCTGGCCATTCTTCTTCTCCTTGCCCTTTTCAGTGTCTGGCCACACCTATCCTGGGCCATCGGCTCTGCATGCTTTTTTTTTACTCATGAACCAAACCAGATCCCATGGTCACCATGCCCCCCCACACACACACACACCCCTAGTTTCTTCCTTGGCTGTCGCAGATCCATTCAGGTCTGGAATGAAGTGTGGAATGCTTGGTTAGGTCAGGGAAGCTGTGCATATAAAGGCTGCAGAGGTCGCAGAAAATGTCTGACCTGTGCTTCAGAAACCCTGAACTCCCTTAAAAAGTAACTAACTAGCCGGGTGGTGGTGGCGCACGCCTTTAATCCCAGCACTTGGGAGGCAGAGGCAGGCGGATCTCTGAGTTCGAGGCCAGCCTGGTCTACAGAGTGAGTTCCAGGACAGCCAGGGCTATACAGGGAAACCCTGTCTCGAAAAACCAAAAAAAAAAAAAAAAAAAAAAAAAAAAAAGTAACTAACTTACTCTGATGCTCCTCCTAACTTTGGTGTGTGAGGGTGTGTGTTTGTGTGTGTATCTGTGTGTAAGTTTGTCTGTGTGTATGTGTATGCGCGCACACACACACACACACACACACACACACACTTGCCTTACTTTCACCATCTGGTAACAGTTCTTCCTTTTCTGGAAGAGGATGATATGATTCTGTATCTGTCTTGTACCATACAACTAGTAAGTGGAGGAATGGGATGCTGTCAGGGTTGGTAGGTTTCTTTTGTAGGAAAGAGCTTTGCCCTTACCATCCCAGCCCCTCTTTGTGTTTGAGACACAATCTCAGTAAGCTGCCCTTGCTGTTCTTGAATTTGCCACTTTGCTCTGGCTGGCTTCATACTGATGGCAACCCTACCTCAGCCTCCAGAGTGCCCGGTCAGAAATGGGTTACCATGCCTGGTGGGTTGAATGCCAGAGTCTCCATTAATTATAAACTAGTTCTAGCCTATATATATTTAAATATCTTGAATAAAGAAGTATCCCAAAGCAATGTCTAAGGAGTTACATTAAATATTTCAGTTAAAGAGCTAGTGCATAGAAGTATACTAACTGGCAATTTTACTTAAACTCATGGGTTCTATGTATTCACTATTAATAATCTTTTCTTGAAAAATGATGGCAATAAAGCAGAAAGCCGGGAGCATCTTAAATTTCACTCAGTTCTGCCTCCTGACTTTTATTGGGCTCTACCTGACTTATTCCCACTTTCTCAGGGCGTGAGACAAATGTTTCTGTGAGTTCCACTGCCTCTGCTTGGTTTTGTTCTTTGGCAGTACAGGGTATTTAAACCGCACAGTTTGTTAAAGATGGTCCCCCAAAAGACCCATTGTATTGTCACACAGTAGGGTTGACTAAATCGATGGCCTCTTTAGGTTAGTTGTAAAAGGTAGCTTAAAGTGTTAGGAATTATTTGAAGTAAGATAGACATTTTTAAGGCTCACAAATAAAGTCAGCTCCACTCTGATGCCAGGCAGTCATCCTCAGTATGCATGTGTGGAATCTAAGCCTGCCAGAGTTGAGACATCAGGTTTGCTCAGGTGGCGGTAAGGGGTGGGAGCATGCTTAGAATTTCTTGGTTTCTTGGGTATTCCAAGCTTCTGCGCTAGTATCCGCTTATCAGTGAGTGCATACAATGTGTGTTCTTTTGTGATTGGGTCACCTCACTCAGGATGACAATCTCCAGTTCCACCCACTTGCCTAAGAATTTCATGAATTCATTGTTTTTAATAGCCGAGTAGTATTCCATAGTGTAAATATACCACATTTTCTGTATCCATTCCTCCGTTGAAGGACATCTGGGATCTTTCCAGCTTCTGGCTATTATAAATAAGGCTGCTATGAACACAGTGGAGCATGTATCCTTATTGCATGCTGGGGAATCCTCTGGGTCTATTCCCAGGAGTGGTATAGTGGGTTCCTCTGGTAGTATCATGCCCACTTTTCTGAGGAACCGCCAGACAGATTTCTAGAGTGTTTGTACCAGCTTGCAACCCTACCAGCAGTGGAGGAGTGTTCCTCTTTTTCCACATCCTCGCCAGCACCTGTTTTCTCCTGAGTTTTTCATCTTAGCCACTCTGACTGGTGTAAGGTGAAATCCCAGGTTGTTTTGATTTGCATTTCTTTGATGATGAAGGGTGTTGAAGCTGAGGACAAGCAGCTACGTTGTTTAGGATTCCATCACCAGGAGCATCACCAGGTCCTTAGATCTCTATGGACTTTGCTGGAAAAGTCCAAGCCTTCACCATTATATGTCGACCCAACCAGCATCCTACTTCAGTAGGGGTCGTTATTTTGATTTCATTTTAAGAAATTTATAGACAGAAACTTCAGTTTATACATTATATATAGCCATTATATTTCGATGCTTCAATGGATATTAGATATTCCTGAAGATGAGAGTCCAAGACACAATTCTCATGTCAAATGATGCCCAAGAAGAGGGAAGGAGAGGCCCTGGTCCTGGAAAGGCTCAGGGCAGCAGTGTAGGGGAATACCAGGATAGGGAAATGGGACGGGGCGGGGGGGGTGATTGGGGCATGGGGGAGGGAAGAGAGCTTATGGGACTTTTGGGGAGGGGGGATCCAGGAAAGGGGATATCATTTGAAATGTAAATAAAGAATATATTGAATAAAAAATAATAATAAAGCAAAAAAAATAATAAAAAAATAATTTCTTGGTTTACATAGTACCATGATGGCGATACCCCTTGGAGTTGGGCATGACAGATGCCACTCACGTTGGCCACAGGGCACTGTCACTCGATGTTAGATGTCAACCTATTCCTTGGTGTCCTGGTGATTTGGCATCTTGTGGTGCTTTTAGGGGGAGGGAATTAAGAGTTAAAAACATAGTTCATGTGAGAGCAACTTGTCCTTGTTCTTTTGCCTTTACTTACTGCTGTGTGTGTGTGTGTGTGTGTGTGTGTGTGTGTGTGTGTGTGTGTGCATCCTTTCTATCTTATTTTTGATGGGGCTTTGCTATGCCTCCAATTATCCTGTGCTTCCTTTATCCATCACCTGTCAGTTCACACTTTGGACAATGAAGTCCTTCTGGAATGAATGGTCTCGGGGTGCTATTCTCTCTCAGATCCCCACCTCAGTTCTCTTCAGCACGAATCCAGAAAAGACATGGGCGAGATGATTGCGTGGAAATCACAATCCAGTTTGCTTTGCATCGCCAGTCTCTTTTTTCATAGTTTCTGTACACATTTCCACGTTTACCAGGACAGAAGGTTTGACTCTCCCAGGCCTGGGACCAGCAATATCATCTCTCAGCCCCGTAAAGTCACAACCCAGTCATCGTTACTTTTGGAATGATTAGCATAATCAAGTCACAGTAGCGTTGTTCTGCCTATCATCTGACCAGTTCAATAGGCTGTGGGGTCTGAGGACAAGCAGCTACGTCATTTAGGATTCCATCACCAGGAGCATCACCAGGTCCTTAGATCTCTATGGACTTTGCTGGAAAAGTCCAAGCCTTCACCATTATATGTCGACCCAACCAGCATCCTACTTCAGTAGGGGTCGTTATTTTGATTTCATTTTAAGAAATTTATAGACAGAAACTTCAGTTTATACATTATATATAGCCATTATATTTCGATGCTTCAATGGATATTAGATATTCCTGAAGATGAGAGTCCGCATGTTAGGGAAGAAGACAGATCTGTTCCGTGCTTACAGACTTGCTTCTGTTCAGACTCAGTGTGTTTTACAAGTGAGATGAAGAGATATTGTGGGTCAGTTCACTGTTCATTTTATGGTGGGAATGAGTCTGTGAAAGTGGGTCACAGGGTTTCTACAAATATAATTGGGATTATAGGTCACAAATTAGAAAGTTCCTTACATACAAGGACATGCACGGCATTACTGTCCCAGTCACTTACCAGATCCAGGGACTGTGTAGAAACAGTAAAACCTTTAGGAATTGTCCTCCAAAGGCTACTGATTTCCTTGGAGTCTTTGTCTGTAAGGATTCCCCAGAGCCAGGCGGCAAGGTCAGCAATGATTCATCTGTAAGAAGAACACGTAATGGTAAGAAAGGAATCGATGACCATTACCTTATCTCAGAGATAATCTCCAAAAAGGACATGTGTATTAGGTAGGTTATTTAGTTGCAAGCAATAAAATTGGACTGCATTTCACTTATGCCAGAAGAAGAACTTGTAAAGATAACAGGACGCCTAGAAACAAGACAGTAGGCTAAAAAACTGCACACAAACTCAGGACTGAGGGAGAGTTCCTGGGATGGGTTCTAGGGAGTCTTGTCTGCTTCTAACTGCTGCCTGGGAACAGCAGGAAGACGAGCTGGAACTGTAACCTTGGTCCATTTGTCACACAAGTAATAACCTAAAGCTTTTCTGGAGAGAAGTCCACAGAGCAGAGACCCAAAGCCTGTGCTCCAGTGAGCCTGTGATCGGGACTCAGAATGCTGGGATGCTGTTACCCGGCAAGGGGTGGGGTACATGCTGAAGGAGGGGGAGCCCTGCTACAAAATTCCCACTACCCACTGTTGCCTCAAACACTGTCTCAAGAAGTGTTCTGAATAGCAGAATGCTTAGAAGCATGCTTCTTTAATAACCCTGTTTTCTTTCCATACAATTGTTCCTTTAAATCACAGAAAGTAACCGTCCCCTTTTGGGAAAAAGCCAATGTTGCTGTGAAATATGCATGCATAGCCCTAGCTGACTGTCAGTGAAGCTCTTCCTTTACAGGAATGGGAAGCTTCCACTTAGCACACCATAGTGGAAACTTGTCTCCCCGCTCCACACCCCAAAAGAAAAAGCCTCAAGCAGCTACACTAGAGCAAACGAAAACAAAACAAAAACCCTAAAAACAACAGCAAAGAAATCCCCAAACCCATGGCTTTGTGGTCCTGAGTCATACTGAGTATTCATGAAGTAAATATGAACAACACAAATAATCCTCTATCCCATTTATTGCACCATAATAGCTTTTTAAAACAAACAATATTTGTATCTAACACAAAAACTCTTGCTATCTGACAGTCTGTGGGTAAGGATCATGTTGTAATAGCCTTGAATCAAAAGCTGCTTTTCTTTATAAACCCTTATATTTAATCCCTTCCACCAGCCAACCTGCTGCAAGCTTCTTGGGGAATTAATTTAAGATTGATGATAAAAAAAAAAAAGGAAAGAACGAGGCCAAAGTTAATGACACCAGAAAGCTCTGGAAGGAAGTCACGGCTTAGGAAGGAGCTTGTCTGTGTGGTCAGATGAATGCTGGTTGTTCCGGAGCGACTTCTGGACACTCAAGTTATTGTTCCTGCTTTTTTTTTTATGATTTCTTTTCTAGTTTATAACCTGAACTAATCTTGTAATAAATGCCTTAAAATAAAAATTTACATGTGTACCCGGGGAACTACATTGACCGGTTTTATTATTAGATGCAAAAAGGGGTTTAAATATCGATGCCGCAACATGGAGGAGAGCAAACCATTTCTTTGGGTCTTGGGGATGTTTTATACTCAGAATTTAAGGCTTCTAAATGGATAAATAGACAAAAGGGATTTTGTTGGTTGGTGTGTGAGCTAAAATCTGGGATTTAATTGTGCTCTGAGCGGGAAACCAAAATAGCACGGAACTCAGGAGGGAGATTTTTTTAAAAATGACAATCGTGGTGAATGTTTCTCATTTTGAGCAAAACCTAGTCCGCAGAATGACATTTGTCGTGGTATGCTGCAATGCCTTATTTATACACTTAATCTTATTTTGATTTACTCTAATTTATCTGGTATCAGCAGCCTGTTAGATGATAATTTAAAAATCTGCCGCTACCGTAATTGCCGTAGGAAACTTTCCTAATGATGATTTTATTCCCTGGAATAATTTAACTTCCCATTTCAAATGCACATCTCCGGCAGTGCGAACTCTGTGTTGGCATCAGAAGCTCTCTGTGTTCGCTGAGAGTGATGAGGCCCCTCAAATGGGCGGCAGCGCCAGCCTGTAGATTTTACGGTAACGAGTTGGACTAAAATCACCTTGTGCTCCACACGGGCCTTCTCTGTGGTGTGGAGCGCAGGCAGAGAAGTATGTAGAAAGTTTAAAAGTTTAAAGATCCTTCCCCAGAAGTGCCTTCTAGATGCACACTGGGCTGATGGAGTCCTATTTGTCAGCTTGTACGTACATTATGACCAGAGTCACTTCCCAGCCTGGTGACGTTTGAAGACCTGTATCTGCTTTTCCCCCCAGCAGAGTGGGAAAGCTTGGTAGTTTCCAGCCCTATTTCATCACCACAGAGCGCTGCCGCCCAGCTCTGTCCAGTAGGGACCTGGCTCTTTGAAGGGAACTTCTGTGTTCCCAAAGAGGAACCTCTGAGGCCTGCCTGTGCCCGGGGAAGGAGAGCAAATGAGAACCTCCAGGACAGGGTCTGTATGGAAAGGGGGAGGGGCTTCTTCCGGGAAGAGCCCAAACTTCTGTGACTGCTTTCCGGTGTATCTTCTGCCAGTTTTGGAGGTGGGAGACTCCTACTGCTGTCCCTCAGCGTCTGTGGGTTTTAGTTCCAGTTTGACCTCTGATACCCACACCCTCAGATGTCCATGTTTCTTACAAGAACTCATGTACTATTTGCATGTGGCCTCTGTACCTTCCTCCATGCGTTTTAAATCACCTCATGATTACCCACAGTGTCTGACATGGCATGAGTCACCACCAACCCAGTGATACTCTGTTGCTTAGAGAATATCAAGTTAAAAAATGGTTTCCCTGGTTAATGAAAAAGAACAACCATGATACGTGCTTTCTGTGCATGGGGGGATTGAACCATGTGGGGTCCCTCTGCTTCTGCAAGCAGAGGAGCATCTCTTCTGCTTATGCCAAGGTTAAGGGCAGGGTGAGTGCTGGGAAAATTGAAGCGTGGATGGTGGGGACTGAGACTCAGGAGCACCCCGAGTTTGGAGGGTAAAGAGGGTGTCATTAAGGAAGGCTGAGAATGCTTGGTGCCTAGGACCTGAGGGAAGGAAGGAGCCCAGACGCCAGATCCTGAGTAGTTCAGGGGTGGGGTGGGGGAGGACTGCCACCCCAGGGAGGTTACGGTGACACCATGACTGTGGTAGGGGTACTGCCACACCAGTTACCCCCTTCCTGCAGCTCTTGACAAGTCTCTCAACACCCATCCCAGTTGGCTATGGGCAAGTAGGCGGGGAAATGATTTCCCTGGAGGTCGGCCTTTGTAGATGAGGGCAGATGTACTCAGAAGGACCTGCTAAGCAAGTTGTGCCTTTGAGGATAGCGCTCCTGGTGTCTTGGAGGCTTCTCGCCTTTATGGTGCAGGAAGAAATCGGTAGGCAGGGCAACAGTGAGGGAGATCTTAGCAACAACGTGGAAACCGGCACGTTGCTCTGTCCAGTACTTCTAACTTAAGGGACTTCCAGGAGTTAGTCATGAAGTGTTTGTTTTGTTCCTGTAGTTCAAGCGGTATATACACTGTAGGTGTGCCATATCCCATTCTTAAGGACTTTATCAAGACGAGGAATGAAGTATGAGGTATATGGTCAGTTCTTGCCTAAGAGCCATGCAGGTGATAGGATCCACAGGCTTCGGAGGCGCAGCCGGACTAAGGTGAACTGAAAAAAAATGAGATTACGGAGGAGAGGCGAGATTTAAGCAAGAGGAAGCTTTGAGGCAGCTGAGGATGCACTGCGTTCTGGGCAGTGGGGCGCACAACCACAGAAGAGGGGCTTTGGTGGGAGAGGACTCGGGGCCACACGCCTCGTGCGGGTGCTCTCATTAGGTCCACGCAGGCTGTCAGGATCACACCGGGATGTTCTACCTCCCACACTCATCTCCAGGAGGTCACTTTAGGTTCCTTCACCACCACCACCCCCCACACACAGGCATGATTTCAGTCTCCTCAAATGCTTCACACATACTTTTCAAATCTGCATCCTCATCTATCTCAGAGCTACACCCCAGCCCTGACTCCTACTCATCTTTGTTGTGAAACAGGACATTACTGCACATCCCAGGCTGCCCCAGAGCTTCCTGTGCTAAGGGTACAGACATGGACTGCCATTTCCGTTTATGAATGTGTGTGTATGTGTGTGTCTGAATGTATGCGTGTGTGTATGTGTGTGTATATATGTATGTGTGTATTTGTATATGTGTGTCTGTGGGTATATGTGTTTGTGTATGTGTGTGTATGTGTATGTGTGACTATGTGTGTTCATATGTGTTTATGTATGTGTATGTATATATATGTGTGTATGTGTCTGTGTGTATGATTATATGTATATATGTGTTTGTGTATGTGTCTCTGTGTGTATATATGTCTATATGTATGTGTGTTTATATGTATGTATGTGTATATATGTGTCTATGTGTTTTGTCTGTGTATGTATGTATATGTGTCTGTGTGTCTGACTGTATGTGTGTATGTGTTTATATGTGTTTGTGTATGTGTCTCTGTATCTACATGTGAGTGGGTTGCTTTTCAAGAGCGTTCTGGCATGCTCCGAGTAATATCGAGGTCACCTGGGGAGATGACAGCCAGTGTGCATACTCTGTTGTGTTTTGCGCATGCTGTGCCCGAATCAATAGTATTGTCCCAGTGAGGATGGTCGCCACTTTGTTCAACATGGTGTAGCACTCTATTTCAGACCTCCTCAAAGTGGGCGGTTGTTGTGAGGATCAGCGATTTCCCTTTGCCTTGCCTGGTCATCTTCACTACACATCCTAGCATGTACTTTCTGCTTCTCATAGCAGGTTGGAGCCTACAGTTGATTGACTCCAGAGGTGGCCTCTACATCTTTTCTGTGGTCACCCTCTTCCTGTCCCAGGTATGGGACAGTGTCCCCGCCCCCCCAATCACCTTAGTGAACACTTTTTGAATTATTATGTGTCCTTACCTCTTTGTGTGCTGTTCATATTATCTTACCGTGCACTGCATCAAACCCCCTTGTACTTGTTGGCCCTGCTTCCTGGGCTCAGAGTTCTGCATCCTCCAGGACTGCATGCCTAAGTGTGTGGGCTTCTCTATTCTTGGCACATATGTTTTATTAAGTATCTTTTAAAAGTGAATACAGATATGGCATCTAATAGGTTCCAGAGAATTTGATGCATAATCTGTATTTTCAAGAGAAAGATCTATTCAGAATTTCAAGTCTGAAAGCCCACCCAAAAATTCCTCGTGGCATATGTAAATTGGAGAACCTCTGTGAATGCTGTGGTCCTCTGGATTGTAAAATAATGGCTGTTAGGAACTTCATCAACTCTTAGAGCTTGGCTAAAACCCTTGGGGAAATGCCTGGAATTTCTTCAGCTGCAAGCGCTCAGAATTAGAGTCAGGCCTGAGCTCTCACCAGCCCTCTTTCAAATCTGTAATTATTTTCTGATCCAGAAAGAAATAAAAATTATGATTTATGTAGTTTATATGCTGAATTCTTTGTCTCCTGGAATGTTGGCAGAATTTGAATGAGACAGTAATTCTCAAAGGCTTGGTCCTCTGAACCAGAAAAATACTTTCTTTCTTTTTTCTTTTTGCTGAGAAAGAGTATTTCTTTTTGAGATGCCACGTTTTGATAGGAAACTTTTTAATAAGAAAATTTTAAACTATACTATCTAGTGAATATTTTGATTATTGATTTATTATTATTATTATTTATATTTTTAAGAGCTCTGATCACTCTAACCAACTTCTTTATAAGGAATATCAGAGTGCTTTTCTGATTGGAAGATTGGGAAGAGGTTCAAAATGTTTAAGGACCAGTATGCAAATTCGTGAATACAGCTTGAATTGTGGTATGTGTTTCTAGGGTGAGACCTGGGAACTTCTGAACTCCAAGTTTCTTAAAGGAAGGTTATCTTAATGTTTGTTTGTTTGTGTGTGTGTTTGTTTGTTTGTTTTAAAGCAGGGTTTCCTATCTCAGGCTTCCCTGGATCCTGCTGTGTAGCCAAGGATCACATTAATTATCTCATTCTCCTATACCCCGACCATGATGGCAGTAAGAGACATGAGCTACCATACCCTGATTATCCTGTGCTGTTTTCATGCATGCTACACACATGTTCTGCTACCTTAACTATATCCCTAACCCTTGACGTGTTAATATCCTGACTGACTCTCACAAAGCCTGGCATGTAACACTAATGGTTGATGTTTGGGAACAAATGGCATATGGAACATTGACATAGGCTTGCAAAGACAACGATAGGTGAGTTTGTGCCTCTCCTTTGAGGACTGTATATCTCCTTCAGTCCCTGAGTATTTAAACTGTTTGTGGCTTTGATCAAACCTGACGATGCTGAGTCATTTCTAAAAGTGGACAAGAGAATGTTCAGTGGAAGCTTAACATGGCGTCCTGTGAGTAATCTCGTTAAACAGATCAGGAACTTGTAACTGGGCACATCCCACTTTCTCTTGAATTCCTTCAGGTGAGCACAAGTCTTCCTCTGTTTGTATTGGATGATAGTCCACTGAAGTCTGGTTATCTTAATTTTTCTCATGATACCAGAGATATGTTGACAGCGTTGATTCATGAGGGTTTGACAGCCAGGAAGGGAGCTTGAAAACAAAAGCATTGGGAATTCCAAAGCAATATGAAGCAGGAAGAGTTAGGGAGGTTAATTATTAATTTGCTGGGGGTACTGAGTTCACACCATCTTCTCGTGTTTCTTTTGCCTATGACTCGGTCATGCCCTGTAGATAACCCGTGAAGATGATCTGTGTAAGGAGTGCAGTGGGCAGAGATGGCTTGAACACCACAGTCCCTGACGTTGCTTATTTTATTGTATGGTGAGGGGACCATTGACCTACATGAATGTGCTATACCAAAACAAAGTAAGACGGATGTCAGTACCCCATAGTCACCATCCAGCTCCACCCTCTACCAACCCCAGATGAAAGCCACTGTCCGCAAGTTTATGTCTGTCTTAGTTATTGTAAATCAATTGTCTATATACTAGTAAGTGACTAGATTAGATTGGAAACCAGGACATTTAATCCTAAAGCCCAAACTTCCTACTATTTCAGAATATTCTCATGTTTTAATACTACAGAAAGTCCAGAAACTAGAAATAAACAAATATATGGTACATTGATAACTGATAATACATGTTTCAGATTTAAAAACATCTAATCCAATTTGTGTATGTGTGTGTATGTGTGTGATTTGACCAGGTCTAGACAGTTAATGGGTCCAGAAATGTCCTTCCACCCAGCACTCAATATGGAAAGCAGGGCTAGGGCACAAGAAGGAGTCAATGTGTTCATAGACTGTCCATGGCTCTTACTATGACAAATTTATTGTAAAAGTCCATGTTCTGATTAGTTTTTATTAACTGGATACAACCTGATTTATCTCGATTAGGGTAGCTCATGAGCATATCTGTGATGGACTCTCAGGTTGTTAATTCCTATAGGAAGGTCCATCCCCCTGCGGGTGGCAGGGAATGTGGACTAATTAAGACTGGAGAACACTGGCAGAAAGCAAGCAGACTTTCATGCACGTATTTCTTTCTGCTCCTGTTTGTGGATGTGACGCTTTAAGCTCCCACCTTGACCCACCTCTATAATGGAGTAGCCTGGAATTCTAAGTCAAATAACCCCTTTTCTCCCTCTGTTGATCCCCCACCCCCACCCCTGCCATTTCATCACCACAACAGAAATGAAATGAGGATGGGCAGGACCCAGGCTGAAAGCAGTTACAGAAATCAAGGTTAAAAGGTAGAGCGAGAGAGGAGAGAGGGGGAGGAAAAAAGAGAGGGAGAGGGCTATAGAAACGCTCAAAGACTTTCTGAGAGCTGCTCGTGGGCTCAGGATTTTCTGAACACAGCCCTGACTCATCGAAACTCAGTCCTTGAGAGGGGGAAGCTGTGGAGGTCCCTTTGTGCAGATGAGGACACAGAAGCTCAGCATCTCCTTGACTTGACGGAAGCGGCACAAAGGCTAATCCATAGAGTAGGGTCTGGAGCCGTGAGCCTCGGCCCTGATTGCTCTTCCTCAGCCTCCTCCACAAACAGAGCAAGTGCATCGTCTCAGCCAAGTCCCTTGTTAAAGACACACACAAACCAACAGGGTGCTGGCTTCTTTGGGTTATTTTTTGATATAGTTTAAAATAGTGCCAGATTAACATTTTATCCTCTGTACATATATATGTATGTGTGTGTGTATGTACAGAGGATAAAACATTAATATATACTGTATATATATACATACATATATGTATATATACACCTACATATGCATGTATATATGTGTGATACATATATACATATATGTACGTGCATATGCATACATACATGTATATATGCGTATATACATATATACACATATGTGTATGTATATGCATGCATATTTGTGTATATATTTACATATATGTGTGTAGACATATGCCAAGGTATGCATAAGGAAGTCAAAGGACAACTTGAAGGAGCGTCTTTCTCCTATACCGCATGGGATCAGGAATCCATCTTAGTGCATCTTGCTTATTAGCAAGGACCTTCCAGCTGAGCCTCTCCAGAAGCCTTCTGGTTTTGAGAGCAGTCTGGCCTCTTTGGTTGCTGGGTATGTCTCTCTCCAGGAATCCTGTGAAGCCTGTTCTTTTGGTTTGTAGGCATGGACTGTCACTCTCAAGAGAACTTCACCATTTTCCTTGTGCCCACCAGTGTACCACTTATGGCTTCAGTGCCACGTGTCGGGGCGTGAAGGTACACTGTCAGTCACTCCTTAAGGTTTTTATGTGCTTCCGGGAATACATGTTATTCAGTATTTGCTCTCTCTGTTCATTTTTGTGTGATTTTGGTCCTTCAAGGACGCCTGGGCCTGCCTTTGACACGCTGCTGTTTGCTTCCCATTAACTTGCTGCTTGGTGTTCTGAGGTCTTCTACCTCACAGTGGTGTTAGGCAGAATTAACTTCTCTAACTGTTGCCTTCTGTGGGTTCATAGGGAGAGGTATTTGGTGGGGTGCTGTGCTGTGCATTAAGGAGCTTCGAGCCCTGTGGCCGATAATTTATGGTCAAACTCCTGCAAAGTGATGTCTCCACTTTGTATTTTATGTGAAGCATCGGGTTTTGATGGGGTATGGCCATTGCTTTCATGATGGCTTGATTACGAGTTGGTAAAGACATTGCTTAAATTGCTAATGTAAATCTCATTGTTATAAAAGCATCTGTTCACACCTCAGATGACACTGGCAGAGGATAATATTGATGTTTCCGATGCTCTGATGTCAACCATCATTTGATATCAGTGTAATTGTTTTAATAGTCAGGGTCTGAATTTTAGCTTGCTCATTCAAATGCCCTCGAGTGACTGCAGTGAAGATGTCTCTCCAAGCAGGTTCTCTTTCAGGTGCAGAACCTGCTTTCCTCGCGGTAGCAGGCACATGGTACTTCAGGATTCCTTGGATCTTTAAACCACATCGGTGTAACTTCCAATCCCTTCACTGAGATACAGATCTGTCTTGGCCAATTTTATTTCATAGGATTGTAAAGTATCTTTTTCCTTGGTAATTAAGCCATTTGGAAATGAGAGCTGTCTCCTGGCTTCCTGATTCTAAAGACACACTTGCAGATACAGCACATATGCCATCTAAATCTCAATTTCCCAGGGACCTGACTCCCAGAGCGTATGGCTTTCATGTATGACTCCCAATTGTGTCTACACCCCAGATTATTATTTCAACCAGCTTTGCCACCGTTCTGACATATTTTGAAGTAACTGTACCTAGGAATGTTTCCTTAGCTGTAGAGATATGAATGAGCCTTGGAAATGTTGTTTGGGAACTTCAGAACTGAGTGTTTTCAAGGTTTCCTTTCAGGATGTCCCTCTGGGGCTATTCACCCCCACACACACCTGAGCACCCACAGGGCTGCCTTTACTCTGGTGGCTTACTGTTTGCACACGATCCACAGACACAGAAACAAGGAATTCTGGCAGCTGTATTTCATTCCTAACGCTGAACGATACCAGGCATAATTACTGGGACTAACATCTGGGGCGGTTTATTAAAGGGAAAACTGCCAAGATTGTTAGCGCACTGCAAACCGTTATCCATATGTGGCATCTCATCGCCCTGGAGTGCCAGGGTGTGTTAGGGAAACGAACACAGCCTGCCTAAGGATAGCCACAAACACAGCATCACCACAGAGCTGATGGCTGTTTAGCTCCATGAAGCAGTTTTCTAGGGATTTTGAAAATCCTGTTTGTCATCTGTCTGCAGGCTTTCTAGATCTAGGTTCCTGGCCACAAGGTCTTAAACAGAATTAAAATGGACATTGGGTTGAATTAATTTTCTTTAAGAATTATTTATTTATTTTATTTATATGAATACACTGTAACTGTCTTCAGACACACCAGAAGAGGGCATCAGATCCCATTACAGATGATTGTGAGCCACCATGTGGTTGCTGGGAACTGAACTCAGGACCTCTGGAAGAGCAGTCACTGCTCTTAACTGCTAAGCCATCTCTGCAGTGCTATGAATTTCTTTAATGTTTTCTGAATCCTAAAATGAATGGAAGGCTATTATTAACAAATACATGTGGTTATCAGGTATGCTAGCTAGTTTTATATCAACTTGACTTAAGCTAAAATCATTTGAGAAGGGAACCTCAATTAAGAAAATGTTTTATCATACAGTGTCAGATGCAAGACTGTAAGGCATTTACTTAATTAGTGATTGATAGGGGATGGGAACAGCCCATTGTGGTGGGGCCATCCCTGGGGTGATGGTCTTGGGTTCTATAAGACGCAGGCTGAACAAGCCATGAGGAGCAAGCAAGAAGGCAGCACCCCTCCATTGCCTCTCCATCAGCTCCTGCTTTGAGGCCCCAGTCCTGTTTGAGTTCTGTCTTGACTTCCTTCATTGATGGACTAAAATACAGAAATGTACACCAAATAAATTGTTTCCTCCCCAGTTTGTTTTTGGTCTCTGCGTTTGGTTGCATCAATAGAAATCCTAAGACATTGGTTATTGAAAGCGTACTGCTTCAATCCTGTTTGTCATCCGTCTGCAGGCTTTCTAGATCTCATGCTTGTTGAAGTGTTTTGCATACTCTTGAGAAATTGAATAGGGTTCTTGCTCCACAGGGTGGTAAAAGAACCCTGTGATATGATGTGGAAAATTCCTATACTGTTGAGTTAACATTCACTTCATCCTCAGAAAGCTCTCAACGGTTAGAGAGTCTTGAACCAACAATGTGACACATACACCAACATATTGGTTCAGTCCTCATGGACACTGTCCTGCCAACCGCTTTGCAGTTCAGCCAGTTGCCACAATCACCTAAAATGGCAACCATATCCCCACATGGCAAATATTGGCCTCCTTGGGCCCCAGTGGAGGATGTCTTGTCCACTTTCATCTCACACGTAGGGATAGAAGCATAACTTGTAGAACTTACAGATTTTAAGAGGTGAGTTTCATAGGCTGGAAAACTGCATGGGTCTTAGAGAGGGCTTGTAGTATTTCCTTTGTGCCTGTCATCACCAAGTCCAAAAACTGAGAAGAGGAAGAGAATCACAGTTCCTTAGCTTTAGGTCGCAAGTTCCTGGTAATCAGAATGATATAGTAACAACTTTGTCTCCAGGTAGTTGGTGAGTAGTGGGGCAGGACCAAGGGAATGCTAGGAGTTAGGGGATGTTTGAGTTTGACAAGATTACATTGTTGACAAAATTTCAGCACATCTTCTTATTTTAACATTGTAACATTGACCAACCACCTCTTACTGAGATCTACATACTTTGCACAGATGTTCTCTGTATCCATTCTGCTCCAGACAACAGCCCCAAACACACCCTTGTCTCCCATAAGGCCCGCTGCACTCCCACTCTCTGGCTTTCTTACCTCCCATACCCACACACCCTCAGACATTCCTCTTCACTCCTAAGCCTTTCAAGGCTACTCTAACTGGCCCTTTGATTTTATTATTTTGTAACTTTAAAAAAATGAATGTATTCATACACATTTATGCTACCACATGCTACTTTGATAGTCTGTCTCTATTTATACAGCAAAGATCCCCTTAGTACTCTTCAGTGTACAGTTCATTTGAAATGTATATTGGATGATTATTAACTATGGTTACTGTACTGCATAACAGAACATTGAAACTTATTCCTGGCCTGGATGTAGCATCTATACTGTGAGGATCTAAATTTCACCACCAGAGGCACCACCAAAAACAGAGCTGAAGAGGAAGAATAAAATAGCAATGAAAACAATAACTATTAATCCCTTCTCTGTAGTTGTAGCTATAGCTATTGGCTGATCTCTGTATGTCTACATGCTTCTACTCACTATTTCTATGACAGCTCTTAGAGGTTCTGCAAATGAATAAGATCACTATGTATATAATATATGTATATTAATCTGTGTCTATTTAATTTGATGTCTTCCATTTCCATCATTTTTTTGTCTGAATAGTATTCCATTATGTATATGTGGAATATATATACATGTATATGTCACAGTTTAATATATATGTCACAGTTTAATATATATATGTATATATATATATTTCCACCCACTAACATTTAGATTAATTTCATAACTTTGCTATTCTGAACAAAACCATAATATTGGGAATAATTCTATGATAAATATACTGACAGAACTAAAAAAAAAGACAGACATAGAGACTAGGGGAATTAACTAGATAGACCCAGCATAAATCTGTGAATCAATAGCCAGCTGATCTTCAGCAAAGATGCCAAGAACAAGCATTGGGGGAATGATGGAATCATTAAATGGTGCAGAAAACTGGATAGCCACATATTTAAGAATGAAGCTTTCTTTATACACGTTCATACAAAAAAATGTGTTAAAGCCTCACATGTAAACTGAAACTGAAATTGCTAGAAGAAAATGGGAAATGTTTATGTCACTGGAGTGGAGAAGTGTGGTTTGCATATAGCCTCAAAAGACAGTCAATGAATGGTAGAACAGATCAGCACGTCCTTTAATCTAGTCTCTCTGTGCACGAGCATGCCATAATGTGACTATTTATGCAATGCACAACTTGAGTCCATCCCTGGGAGATTGGGAAGACCCCCATGACCCTCTTTCATTCTTCCTTGTTGTCATAGGCTGTGACGTTTGCTCTGCTCAGGCTTTCCTTCCCTGCCACATTCTTTCTCAGTCTCAGAATTGGAGAGCAAAGCTTCGCTCTTCAGCTTCTCAGAGATGGGTCTCCCAGACCCTGATTCTGGTGCCCGCCCCCCTTTCCACACCACCCTGCAGTGATCAGAAGCATTTTAACTTTTTACCTCGTCTTTGGGGGAACAAATCTGAGTAGCTAAGCTCTGTTTTCCTAGAATCCCCAATGCTGAAGGTGTAGATGCAATGTTTGTGGAGTAAATGCATAATTAAGGTGATAATTGAACTTGCCCTTGAAGGAGGAGTAAGGTTTGTCAGGGATGAATACCGATTAATACGCATTTGCCAGAAGGCACATTCAGGCAAGCTCTTCACGTTTCAGATGGTGTTTTAGCAGAACAGACTTGTGCAAATGTATTGAAAAGCAGGGTATAGGTGAGCCCTCTAGGGAGAGACCTGAATTTTACAAGGCTTGCTGTTTAAATGGGTGTTGTTTTAAGAAAGCATCCGTGGCACAATGCTGTCTGAGAGCTTTGCTTGCATTCCTTGGACAGGTGACTTATTTGATTTCTAGACATGCTTATTTCTGCATTGCTGGTTTGCCATTTTAGTGTGTACCAATCATCAATGCCCCAGTGGTTCCTACACACTGAATAAAAATGCACGCACACATACAGAAATATTTATAGTCAGTCTAAACATCCATAAACATTTACTGAATTATGTTTCCTGACGGAAATGTGATTCTGAGTCACATGTAGTTGTATCACCAGAGGTGGGTGAGTCAGCCTGAGGGAGGAATGACTTCACACTCTCAGAGATACTAAGTCATAACCCAACCAAGGCTGCAGAAAGAATGGAGGACTCTGACAAGCAGGGACTGTGAGGTAGCTGTGGGTGATGCCTTGCCTTGTCTCATCCCACAGGCCATCTCCTTTGGATTTTCTTTTACCTTTAATTTTAGTTCAGGGGTGTGTGTATGGTGTATGCATGCATGTGGTGGGGGAGGGGTGCATTACCATGTTCATGTACATACTTGCAGAAGCAAGAGGAAGAATCTGGGTGTCCTGTGTTACCTCCCGTCCTTCTCTTAAGCCTGACATAGGGTGCTGACCCCCATGCCTCAGCTATCTTGATGTCTCTGTCCTGTTACAGGGATTGCAGAACCATGCATGACCTAAGCTAGCTCTTTGGGTTCCAGGTATCCTCCCGCTTGCTCAGAAGTCCCTTACCTGTCAGCCCATCTCTCCAGCCCCTCCCTCACTTTCTGGTTTGCTGCTGCAGTCCTATTTTCCCCTCCCCCATTCCCAGGCTCTTCTCTGTGCACAGCTCCACTGTACAGTGCTCATTGATTCTTTATTAACTGACCAATAAAACAACTTGATTATGCTTTGAAGCTGTGGCGTGCAGGAAGGTTTGGGTGTCTCATATCCATACTCAGGGTTCAGAGCACAGCGATGTGTCCAATGAGATCAGAGCCCTGCACTTGTTATCTCCATCATGAGTTTTGGCTCTTGGTATAGCCTAGCAAGGGAATCTCTCTGTAATTCTTAGGATAGTAAACTTTGACTTTTGTTTATTTCAAGGAGTAAGATGAAGATATTTTTACATTATCTATCCCACCAATTCTACTTTTTTAGAAACATTTCTTTGAAATTTGAAAGAGAAAGGGCACTATAACGATGGTTATATATGTGTGATATGATGACAGGTTTAAATAATTGTCACCCTCTATACTGGCTACCTTTAAAGTTCCTTCCTTCTTTTTATACTTTTTTTTTTGTAGACAAACATTTCTAGGGATTGTCTGTTTAGAGCAGGGCAGTGTGAGAGTTCTCAAGACAGAAGAGATGAGTGACTGCCTTTGTTAGGCTGTGTTTGATGGGCATCTCCTACCCACCTTCCCCTCCCAAAGAGGTGCCTGCTTTTATGGAAGATCATTAAAGGGACTGGACAGGATTTTCCTTTTCTCCTCATCCCTCTTCCCTCCATTCCCTGTCTCCCTCCTTCTCTCTCCCTCCCTCCCTCCTTCCCTCCCTCCTTCCCATTATCCTCTCAACACTGGGGATGCAGTCGAGGTCCTTACATCAAGGGCTAGTTCTGTAAAGAAACAGATTGTAGATTCTCGACTGAAACACTGCAAGTCTACAATGGGTTCTTCATTTAAGGTAGAGAAGTTATTTCTATTTTGTCATCTGGATATGCCTGAAGGTAAATGTGAGACACTGAGAAAATGAGGAGATTGCTTATGATGTAAAGCAGAAAAGAAAAATGCCTAAAAGTAAGTATAGAGCTGATTGGCCATGTCTAAGGATTCCTCCTCTTCCTTCTCATCCTCCTCGCCTTCCTCTTCCTCCTCCTCTCCTTCTTCCCCTCCTCTTCTCTGTCCTCTTCTTCTTCCTCTTCTTCATCTTCCTCCTCCTCCTTCCTCCTCCTCCTCCTCTTCCAGTTTAATCCTATATAAATGGTTTAAGTCTGGAGGGTAGGCATGAGCAGGAAAGAGAAGAAATACAAACCTGACAATCCTTTACAGACAGTAGGGTTTTTTTGAGATTATAATATAATTATATTGGTTCTCTTCTTTCCCCCCCCCATCAGTCTGTCTATAAATATACGCAGATAGCATAAAGAAAATGTTCCTGACTGGCCCAACAGTGCTCCCTCCAAAAGCTCAAGGTCCTGTGACAAAACCTGGCACCAGGCATGAGAAGTCCTCTCTTGAGCTGTTGGTTAGGATTATCCAAGAGACTCTCAGAACATTACAGGTGATTACCGTGGCCCTTGGTTGACCCCAGAGACGGCAGTGCAAGTCCCTAATGATGAAAACTTGATACACTTCAGAAACAGGACCTACAGGTCTCTGAGCCACAGCTAACTTGCAGAAATCCTCCCTGAGGGTTAGCCTTCATGGTAACAGAAGGTGCCATGTAAGTTTCCAAAGGAAGACAGCCACCATCAGTTGTAGAAGTAATGTCCAGTTCTTTCTCTGAGCCCCATGCTTCCAAAATAAGACCGACTGAGAATATATTTACAAAAACCTTGGCCATGTTGCTAGACTTTTCTCTTTTCTCTTGTTAGATCATAACTTGTTATCTTATTTATTCTAACCTACACTCCGCCATGCAGCTGGTTACCTGCATTCAGGTCTCATGTGTCTGTCTCCTCACATCTTCCCAGGAGAATCCCCTATGCCTGGCTCTATCCCAGAATTCTTTCTGCCTCCCAGATTTCCCACCTTCTATTCTCCCATTTCCTATAAGACATAGATTTTTAAATTTACAGATGATGCATCCATGTAATACACAAGATATTTATTCTCTCTACAATCAGTCCTACCTAGCTATGTCATCTATGAGCTATGATGATGACCAGAATGAGACCATAACACTAAGGGTGCAGTAGTGGCACACATACCTTGGTGGTAACCAAAAGCTCTCTAATTGGAATTAAGACTCACTGAATAAAAAGGAAATCTTGCCTGGTACTGGCAACCCAGCCCATTACCCAGGGCTCATGAAGTCATGGATCTTGGAGGGAGAACTACGATTGTGACTTCACTAAACCAGCACAATCTCTACCTACATCTGACGTTCAGTCTTGAGAGCATTGATATCTAGTGACTTTTGATGTCACCGTTCCTTATGGAGATGTTTCTGAAATTAGTCTGTAGAGACTTAAATTTTAATATGTGAGAAATTTTGGGAAAACATATGGCATTTGTAATTACCTGAAACGCCATCCTTTAACTTGATGTAAGTCAGTATCCTGAGGAGAGAAGACCATTTTATTAACCGCCTATAGGCTCTCATCGGTGGAATCAAAAGAACTCTACTTCAGAGTCTTTAAATCAAAAATCTAAATTATACAGTGGACACCATCTGAAAATGCACTGTGTAGTTATTTACTGGGCATATTCCGTATTTTCTCTGATATCTTAGTTAAGGAGGAGAGCAGGTGGCATGGGTTGGTTTTGTGTTCAGAAGCCCAATCTCTGCTCTACCTCTGCCAGTGACTAGGTGTGTAGCTCACAGAGGCATTCATCATCTTGCCTGCCTTTGTATCTTCTGTTCTGTGGGTGTGGTGGAATGGGGTGGGTAGGGTTGGAGTAGGGTGGGCTGGAGTGGGGTGGGATAGGGTGGGGTGGGGTGGGGTGGTGGGTGGCATTGCATGTGTTTGTTGATGATCGTCAGAGCTCTCACCGGATTCATCTCTTCAGGCACAGTGATCCCAATGGTTGATGCCCTAACTGTTGACTGTATGCAGGATGTCAGCAAAAAATAATGTAGTGCGAGAATATTACTGAATCTGTTCTTTCCATGTGGTCTTGATTATTTACAGCCAACTACTTTATGCAGCTCTTGAATTGCATTTGAGGAAGCCTGTGGTAAGGTTTTCAAAGAAAATGAATACCCTAACTTATTGAAATATGAATTAAACAGAGGTTCAAGAATATGTATTTTTGATATATATCCAACTTTTACAATATCCTTTTGGGAGCTTGAATTGTAACCAAATAATGTTTTCCCAGTCTGTATTTCACTACATATCAGCTCAGTGGATGACTCATAAAGAATATAATTGACAGCTAGTAAACCTTTTGCAAAAATGAATGAGCTTTTAACTTCATATTAAATTATCCTTTTCTAAATGACAGAAAACTACAATCAAGCCCTTTCTGTGTAATTTGCTGTAGATTACTACTCTAAGAGAATAACATCCTCTGTTGAAAAGGCTTTTGTGTTCTTGGCTTACCTTGTCCCTTCCTCCCACCGAGGTAAAGCCTCTGCTCTGTGGGTGCCTGCCCTGAGCTTTTCACTTGACCCTCTCTACAATGAGCACATAATGAGTGTTGAAACTGGGGGTAGATTATTTAAAAGAAGCTTGGATTAGCTCTCTATTGCTTCTCTTGACCTCCTGGGAAAGAAAAGTAACAGGCTTTCTAATACAGCGGTGGAATTTTTGTCAAATGCTTTAGAGCTTAAATCCTAACAGGTGGAGCCCTTAGCTCCCAGGGCAAGCTTTTCTTTCTTTCCTGAAGCTACTCATCAGCAGAGCACGTGGGAGGAACCCCCTGCGTGTGAGAACCAGTAAAGGCAGCATCATTTGCTCCATGTTATGCAGAAGAATCAGGAGCCTAAAATTGCTCATTTAAGCGTTTATCAAAAAGAAAACTAAGCTGTTTGTGTTGGCAACCTGTAAATTTGCTATTGTAATGTGTTCCCTGGAGTTCATAGAATTACAGTTAAGACCGTGATTATAAGTCTTTTCCAGAGCTGTTGTAAATACCTTCGACCAGGTTCTTTACCCATTCCTGGTTCCTAAAACAAAAGAACATTATATTCATTAAAATAGTAATTTATGAACAATTGTCTAAAATTAAATAAAATATTTAGATGACAGAAATTAGGCCACCTTCTTACTTCATAGTGAAGCATGAGATGAGGTTCCAGGAAGCCCCCAAATGAGGGAGGGACCTCATTGTCTTGGATGCTCTCTGCTGGTTAACAACGTTACACTGGAATACTAGTCAGTAGAATCAGATAAGGAAACTAATTAGATATAAAAAGATTACATGCAAGGGAAGGGAAGCATCCTGCCCATGGGTAATAATACCTGAAGAATCAAAAATCAAAACCAGCATAAACAAGTAGATGGCTCTAAAATAAAGACTTAAGAATCAATTGTTTTCAGGTATACAAATGTGAACTGGTCAGCGGTAACATGGAAGAGGAAAATACTGTTTGTGATAACAACAAGAACTATGAGAGAGGAAAGTGAGGCTCACAGTGTGCGCATGCACTTACCAGATCTGCAAGGACACTCAGCCTCACTGAGAGAAATAGACAGGAACAAGTGGATACCTCTTACATGGGTAGACTAATCCCGCTTCATAAAGATGTCACTTCCTTTCAAAGTAATAAAGTTAATGCAGCAACAGTGTGAGCCTAAGTTTTCACTTTGGGAAAATTTGATTCTATTATTCATTTATCAGATATGCAAGTGATGACACGAAGGGGAACTTGAATAGAGAGAGGAAACAGGCTGCTGGTATTCTTGACTGTAATGCCTCAGTACTCGAAAGGCTGAGGCAGGAGAATTGCTGAGAGTTTGAGGTCAGTCAAAGATGCGTTTATACTCTGCCTCAGAAAAAATAAGAGTGTAAAGGACAACGAGAGAAACTTCTGATGATCTGACAGAAGAAGCGAGATAGCCTGAGTCTGAGTCCCAGGACCAGCATGGTGGGAAGAGGGAATCAGATCCCACACAGGACCTCTGAGCTTGCTCTCTGTACACACACACACACACACACACACACACACACACACACACACACAGACACACACACACACACACACACACAGAGAGAGAGAGAGAGAGAGAGAGAGAGAGAGAGAGAGAGAGAGAGAGAGAGTGAGTCAGGGAGGGGAGGAGGGGAAGGGGAGCGAATAGGAAACCGCTGGTTCTCCTGCTGGCCCCATGGTTCTGGCTTTTCTAGCACGCCCTCTTATGGGAGTGGAAAGGTGTGAAGGCTAACAGGCTGGCACCTCACACTCAGAGTGCTGGCTTAATGCTCGTCCCTGTCTTAAATGGCTTCACGGCTCATTTGTTATTAGAAAAGATAGACTTTTTACCCAGTAATGGAGGAGCTAGGCAACCTTTCTGGCAAATATCAATTAGGATTCAGACTTTAACCAGACAGAATCGTAAGCGCCAAATGGGTCAGAGATGTTCATTGTAAGAACAAAAAGGCTCTAGGGGACAAATGAAGCCAGAAAGGATGCTGAAGAAAAGTATAGATGGGTTCATTTAGAAGTGGGTCTAAGAAAAGCCGTGTACAATTCAGAATCCAGGTGATAGAAAAGAGAGGACAGATATGGACAGATATATTTATCTGTAGCAACATAAAACCTTAAAATTACATAGGTCAGGGCTGGAGAGATGGCTCAGCAGTTAATAGTGCATGTCACCAGGTGGTGGTGGTGATGACAATGACGATGACAATGATGATGATGCATACCACATTTGCAGAGGGCCAGCTCCAGGGGGATCTGATGATCTGGGGTGTTTTTTTTTGGGGGGGACTGTATTCATGTGCATATACCATAACCAGAAACACATATGCACATAATTAAGGAAAAAATGTAAAGATAGCTAAGTCTGAAGCTACTATAAGGAACCCCATCCTAATGAATGAATGAATGAATGAATGAATGAATAAATAAATAATATAACAAGAAAGATGATAAAGGGAAAGTCTAAGAGTTAAGAATTAAAAGATTTAAGTATACTGCACACACACACACACACACACACACACACACACACACACCTATGTAGTCCAGAAGTTGACATTATTGTCATTCTTCCTTGGCTCTCTGTATTAGTCTGGGTTCTCTAGAGTCACAGATCGTATGGGCAGTCTCTATGTAGTTAGGGAATTTGTCGATGACTTACAGTCTGTAGTCCAACTCCCCAACAGTAGTCAGCAGCAGCTGTGGATGGAAGTCCAAGGATCTTGCAGTTGCTCAGTCCCACGAAGCAAGCCGGCAAGGAAGAATCGGTCTTCCTTCTTTCAATGTCCTTATATATGTCTCCAGTAGAAGGTGTAGCCCAGATTAAAGGTGTACACCTTTAATCCCAGATGAACTTGAAGTCTGGGATTAAAGGTGTATGTCTCCACACCTTTAATCCCAGATGACCTTGACTGGAATCCATGCTTCAAGATCTCCATGCTAAGTCCAGGTCAGAAACTTATATCTCTGAGCCTCCAAATTAGGATCATAGGTGAGCCTTCCAATTCTAGATTGTAGTTCATTCCACATATAGTCAAGTTGACAACCAGGAATAGCCACTACAATCCACCCCTTGTCAACTTGACACAGATAATATCTCATGTCCACATGAAACAATAACAAGGTCGTGAATACGCCTAACATGATATAACTATTCCTCGTACAATCGCAAACGCATTTGTAAATTTACAATGGGGCAATGTCCCTTGGAAACATTCTTTTAGTGTCTCAATACCAATTGATGTTAAAGGGATTGGAAGACAAATGTATCCTTAACAAAATAAGATAGAAGCATTCATATTACTTATAATCCTCGTTTCTGCAACTGGTTACGTGGCCTTAGCTGGTATTTATAACTACCATCCTCTGCTACCCATTCTGTATTTCCTTCACCTTCAGCAAGCACCTCAGCAGGTCTTGGCTCTTTTCCTGGAGGATTGACCCATACCTTCATTCCTGATGGGTCATCCTTCCTCATCCTGCTTGGATTATGCTGTTGTAGTTTCCCATTGACTTTAATCACAGGACAGGGTAGTACTAAGAGACGCCCTAGGGGATCTCCTGCTCTCCAGACATAATCCTGCTTACCTCCATTGTGGAGAGGCAATCCAATTTCCCCACTGTAATCTGGATCTATCACCCCTCCTAACACAGTTATTCCTTTCTTAGCCTGATGGTTTAAGGGCATTAGAAGCCCAAAATGGCCAGGGGGAAATCTGAGCTTCCAGTTCAATGGAATGTTTGTTGTGGCTCCAGGTAGGAGCACTCCCCCCTCTGGAACCAAAACTTCTAGGCCAGCAGAACCTAAATTTGTGGGGACAGGAAGCAAAAATTTTCCTAGCGGGTCACTAGGAGTGATAGTGAGTGGAACTATTCCCTTTTCCACCCCTTGATTCCTGGACCCATGAATCCTGGCTATGGGAGAAACTGTACCATATATTGAACGCTGATTCAAAGCATATACTGCCTTCTGAAGAACTCTGCCCCAGCCCTCCATGCTGTTGCCACCTAATTGGCGCTGTAACTGTGTCTTCAAAAGGCCATTCCATCTTTCTATCAGACCAGCTGCTTCAGGATGATGGGGAACATGGTAAGACCAGTAAATTCCATAATCATGGGCCCACTGCCGCACTTCTCTGGCTGTGAAATGAGTTCCTTGGTCAGAAGCAATACTGTGTGGAATACCATGACGATAGATGAGGCATTCTGTGAGTCCACGGATGGTGGTTTTGGCAGAAGCATTACGCGCAGGAAAGGCAAATCCATAACCGGAATAAGTATCTACTCCAGTAAGAACAAAACGTTGTCCTTTCCATGGGGGAAGTGGTCCAATGTAATCAACCTGCCACCAGGTTGCAGGCTGGTCACCTCGAGGAATGGTGCCGTATCTGGGGCTCAGTGTTGGTTTCTGCTGTTGGCAGATCTGGCATTCAGCAGCAGCTGTAGCCAGGTCAGCCTTGGTGAGTGGAAGTCCATGTTGCTGAGCCCAAGCATAACCTCCGTCTCGGCCACCATGGCCACTTTGCTCATGTGCCCACTGGGCAATAACTGGGGTGGCTGGGGAAAGAGGCTGACTGTCCACAGAACGCGTCATCTTATCCACTTGATTGTTGAACTCCTCCTCAGCTGAAGTCACCTTTTGGTGAGCATTTACATGGGACACAAATATCTTCACATCCTTTGCCCACTTGGAAAGATCTATCCACATACTTCTTCCCCAAATGTCTTTCTCACCAATTTTCCAATCGTGATCTTTCCACGTCCCTGACCATCCAGCCAATCCATTGGCTACAGCCCATGAGTCAGTGAACAATCGTACATCTGGCCATTTCTTCTTCCAAACAAACTGTAATACCATGTGCACTGCCCGAAGTTCTGCCCACTGTGAAGATTTTCCTTCACAGTATCTTTCAGGGTTGTCCCAGAAAGGGGTTGTAATGCTGCAGCTGTCCACTTCTGGGTGGCGCCTGCATAACGTGCAGAGCCATCAGTAAACCAGGCCCTAGTCTTCTCTTCTTCAGTCAGCTGGTCATAGGGAACACCCCATGAGGCTATAGGTGCATGCTTGGCAGCAGATGGCATTGTAACAGGAGTAGAAACCATAGGCATCTGAGCAACTTCTTCATGTAACTTGCTTGTGCCTTCAGGACCTGCTCTGGCCCGATCACGTATATACCACTTCCATTTGACAATAGACTGCTGTTGTGCACGCCCTACTTTATGATTTGGAGGGTCTGATAACACCCAACTCATGATGGGGAGTTCAGGTCGCATAGTAACTTGGTGTCCTATTGTCAAACGTTCAGTTTCCACTAAGGCCCAATAGCAGGCCAAGAGTTGTTTTTCAAAGGGAGAGTAGTTGTCTGCGGATGATGGTAAAGCTTTGCTCCAAAATCCCAAAGGTCTCTTCTGTGATTCACCTACAGGGGCCTGCCAGAGGCTCCAAACAGCATCTCTATCTGCCACCGACACCTCAAGTACCATTGGGTCTGCTGGATCATATGGTCCAAGTGGTAATGCAGCCTGCACAGCAGCCTGGACCTGTTGAAGAGCCTTCTCCTGTTCTGGGCCCCACACAAAGCTAGCAGCTTTCCTTGTCACTTGGTAAATAGGCCTGAGTAACACACCCAAATGAGGAATGTGCTGTCTCCAAAATCCAAATAGACCCACTAAACGTTGTGCTTCTTTCTTGGTGGTGGGAGGGGCCAGGTGCAATAACTTATCTTTCACCTTAGAAGGAATATCTCTGCATGCCCCACACCATTGTACTCCTAAGAATTTCACTGAGGTAGATGGTCCTTGAATTTTGGTTGGATTTATTTCCCATCCTCTGATACGCATATGTGTTACCAATGAATCCAAAGTGGTTGCTACTTCCTGCTCACTTGTTCCAATCAGCATAATGTCATCTATATAGTGCACCAATGTGATATTTTGTGGAAGAGACAAACGATCAAGATCCCTTCTAACTAAGTTATGACACAGGGCAGGAGAGTTAATATATCCTTGAGGCAAAACTGTAAAGGTATACTGCTGGCCTTGCCAACTGAAAGCAAATTGCTTCTGGTGGTCCTTATGAACCGGTACTGAGAAAAAGGCATTTGCCAGGTCAATAGCTGCATACCAGGTTCCAGGAGATGTGTTAATTTGCTCAAGTAACGAAACTACATCTGGTACAGCAGCTGCAATTTGAGTTACTACCTGATTTAATTTTCTATAGTCAACTGTCATCCTCCATGATCCATCTGTCTTCTGCACTGGCCAGATGGGAGAGTTAAAGGGAGATGTGGTGGGAACCACCACCCCTGCATCTTTCAAGTCCTTGATCGTGGCAGTAATTTCTGCAATTCCTCCAGGAATACGATACTGTTTTTGATTCACTATTTTCTTTGGCAGAGGCAACTCTAAAGGCTTCCATTTTGCCTTTCCAACCATAATAGCCCTCACTCTACAGGTCAGGGAACCAATGTGAGAATTCTGCCAATTTCTGAGTATATCTATCCCAATTATACATTCTGGAACTGGGGAAATGACAACAGGATGTGTTCGGGGACCCACTGGACCTACTGTGAGTCGGACATCCGTCAAAACTCCATTAATCACCTGTCCTCCATAAGCCCCTACTCTAACTGGAGGGCCACAATGTTTCTTGGGATCTCCTGGGATCAGTGTCAATTCAGAACCAGTATCCAATAGGCCCTTGAAAGTCTGATTATTTCCTTTCCCCCAGTGTACAGTTACCCTTGTAAAAGGCCTTAGGTCCCTCTGGGGAAGAATTGGAGAAAGTGTAACAGCAAAACTTTTAGGTGTCTTATCAAAATCCTTCCTCAGGGGAACCTGGCCACCCCTTCATTCAAGGGGCTCTGGATCTGCAAACTGGCTCAAGTCTGGAAATTGATTCACTGGCCGAGATTGCCTTTTGCCATGATTCACTGCAGCCTTTTTATCGTTTGTTTGAGGATTTTTCTGCTTATACAGCTCAAACAGATATGCAGTAGGTTTCCTATGCATTTCATCCCTGGAAACACCATGATTGATTAGCCAGTACCAAAGGTCCAAACGAGTCATACCATTATAAATTCCACCTCTCTGCCCATTACCGGGTACGTCATTATAAACATTGTTTTGTCTACGCTGCCCATTATAAAAACTACGATCACCTTGTCTCTGGCGATTCAATGCTGCCACCTGGCCCTTGTTAACTCGGGGGCCGATTAAACCCATTGAATTTAATTCATCTAATTGAGCAGCAGCATCTCCAACCCTAAGGTCTGGCACAAGGAAAAGGGCAAGAACAAAACTCTTTAAATGTGCCGGTGCTCCTCTCACCAGTTTGCGTCTTATAGGACTGGTGAAAGGCATGTCTTCTGGACCTTCCCATTGTGGGGGATTAGGTTTTATACAACGTATCCACTCTAGCATTGCAATTTCCCTAAGCCTTAAAATCCCTTCATCAACACTAAGCCAAGGGATATCAGGCATCTCCAACTCCTTTTCAGTAGGCCATCTTTTAATAAATACTTCAGCCAACCAATCAAACAAACTTTTGACACCTTTTTTAACTGTGCGAGCTTCTATATTAAACCTAGAATCTCCACTCAGAGGACCCATGCCGATAAACTCAGCCTGCTCTAATTTTATGTTCCTTCCACCATTATCCCACACCCTTAAAATCCATTCCCATGCATATTCCCCAGACTTCTGCTTGAATGAGTTAGCAAACTCATTAAGCTCCTTAGTAGTATAGTGTATTTCCTCATGGACTACACTTTCTACCTCCCCTTTAGGGGCCTGTTTTGCCTTGAGTCTGGTTATAGGTCTAGAAGAAACTATTGGTGGGCCCGGAGAAACATCAATATTGTCAGTAAAAGTCACTGCTGGTCTATCAGGCTCTGAGGGATTACTTTCCTCAAGTGGAGAAGGCATTAATTCAAGGGGTGGGGCTGAGGGTACTACTACTTCAGGTGGAGCAAATCCTTGAAAATCTGAAGATTCAACAGGGTCTTCCCACACATCCCCATCCCAAGTTATAGGATCCCATTCTTTGCCAATTAATGCCCTTACTTTAACTGCTGACACCCTCTGAGGTTGAGACTTGAATTTTCGCTGTATTTCAGCCAACCTTATAATGAGTGCTTCAGTTTGATTTTCTGCTACTTGAGCTCTATGGCTGCTGGAAAGAAGATTCTCTTCAAGGGCACACTTGGAAACTTTTAGATTGTTTACTTGAGTCTGGAGCTGTTCGATTTTATCACACAACTCCTTCCTTTCCTTCATTGCTTTCTCCCGAGATGCTAAGAGTAACAAGCCAGCAAAATCATTTTCCGGTTTTTTCCCCAACTTGTAGAACGTATTGTATACCACCGAATCACCTAATTCATCAAGATAATCAAAGGCTTTAGCTTCTTTAAGCTTGGAATATAGTTTCATCCATGGGTTTTCAATATCCCCCGAGCTCCCAGGAGGGAGAGAATTTGGAGAGGTTTCAGTAATTGAGAGTGCTGGTGGGTCCACCAACCAACTCCAAAATTTTGAAACATTCATCCTTATACTTCTGTTCCTCTAGAACCACTTCTGGTACCACTTCTGTATTAGTCTGGGTTCTCTAGAGTTACAGATCGTATGGGCAGTCTCTATGTAGTTAGGGAATTTGTCGATGACTTACAGTCTGTAGTCCAACTCCCCAACAGTAGTCAGCAGCAGCTGTGGATGGAAGTCCAAGGATCTTGCAGTTGCTCAGTCCCACGAAGCAAGCCGGCAAGGAAGAATCGGTCTTCCTTCTTTCAATGTCCTTATATATGTCTCCAGTAGAAGGTGTAGCCCAGATTAAAGGTGTACACCTTTAATCCCAGATGAACTTGAAGTCTGGGATTAAAGGTGTATGTCTCCACACCTTTAATCCCAGATGACCTTGACTGGAATCCATGCTTCAAGATCTCCATGCTAAGTCCAGGTCAGAAACTTATATCTCTGAGCCTCCAAATTAGGATCATAGGTGAGCCTTCCAATTCTAGATTGTAGTTCATTCCACATATAGTCAAGTTGACAACCAGGAATAGCCACTACACTCTCCATCCTGTTTTTAGACAGATTCTCATTGACCCTGAGGCTCACTGATTAACTACAGTAAGCTCTGGGTCCTGCCTGCCTCTGCTCCATGCCCCCAATATTTCAGGAATTCTGTACTCATTCACAGTCAGTGCTATTTGCACCCCTAGTCTGATCCTTGGCGATCTTTACAGGTTTGCTTACGTGGGGCGCTCCATACTGACGGACTCCTTTAACGCATAGCCTTTGTGCTGGCTTCCTTCTCTTAGCATAACATTGTGAAGGCTTTTCTGCATCTCACTGCGCCTCTATAATATTCGATTGTGTAGCTATGCCACGTTTTCTTTATCCTGTGATTGAGAGCATTCTTCACTGTGTTTCCTCTTTGATTAATGGGTAAAGTCAATGCTGCTATAAAAAGTTTCATTCTGGGTGGATATATATATCCGGTTTTTTTTGGGGGGGGTCCTGTGTATCAAAGTAGAATTCCTGGGCCTCGTGGTGGTTACTCATATCTTTCTGAAAGCTGATGAGCACCTTCAGAGAAGCCGGGCTACCTTCATTTTTATCATTGATGATTGACAGTTCTAATTTCCCAGGTGCTGATCAGCTTTACATGTCTGTCACCTTGATTGTAGTTCCTGTGCATGTGGTTTTGAGTTTCACTTCCCTAATGATTAATAACTGTGAGCATCTCATCTCTTCCCCTTCGGATCTCATTTTCAGAAGCACCTCATCAGCTCCTTTGACCACTTTTAATGGCCATTTACTCCATATCAAGTTTCAAGATTTTTATATTTATTCATTCATTCATTTATTTATTTATTTATTTATTTATTTCCTTACTTTTGATATCTGTGAGGACAGAATGAGAGATTATATTTTCAATTTATTTTTTAATTAATGTTTTTTTTAACCTAAAAGAATTTCTTTTGTTTCTAAATTATTTTGGGTTGTGAAAACATGTTATCATCTGTTTTAATTAATAATATTTTTGTTTTCAATTATTGTGGTATGGGGATCAAGCCCGGTGCCTGGTGTGTACTCACAATGCCCTCCACCAGTGAGCCGCACCTGCAGCTGTCCTTCAGGATTCTGAGTGTATAGATAGTGATTCCTGTTTAGTTGTATACCCTCATCTTTATTGTTATGGGTCACAGCTATATTTAGTGCAGTCTTCTGAGGGGCAGCCAAGTGTCTGGTATTTCCGTGACTGTCCAATGGCATGTCAAATTTGGATTTATGTTGTTAAGCTGTTATTAGTCACATTGTCATTTCTCCCCAACTTAGATCTGGGACAGCGAGTTAGTTCATTCTTGGCTTTTGTTTCTAGAATAATTTGAAGGTGTAAGGGTGGGTTTTCCTCTGTGCTGCGTTCTGTGTTTGCCATCTGAGAGCAAGACCCAGCGAAGGAAATTTAGCACCAAGGAATCACATTAAGTGGGTGAAGGCATCTATCACTGGAAATCATGTACTTTGTGCCGGCTCTCCTTACAAATGCCATCCCATACATCCCATACAAGCCCCAAATATAGCTCTAGCCTCAGAAGCCTTTCCGTCCTAGTCACTAAAAATCTAGGGTTCCACGTTTAAGGTGACTCACCCTGATCATAGATTCATTCAGCAAGTATTGGAGCTAGAGATTGGACATTAGAACCCAAACATGTCTCCAGGCTCAAGCCACTCCCTTCATTGGTGATTTCTCTAGGTTTTTCTGTGTTCAATTATTTTGTACTCCAATATGTCTCATTATCTATTAGGTTTTTTTTTGTTTTTTTGTTTTGTTTTGTTTTTTTTTTTGTTGTTGTTGGTTTTGTTTTTGGTTTTGTTTTTTTTTTTTTTTTTTTTTTTTTTTTTTTTTTGAGACAGGGTTTCTCTGTATAGCCCTGGCTATCCTGGAACTCACCCTGTAGACCAGGCTGGCCTCGAACTCAGAAATCCACCTGCCTCTGCCTCCCAAGTGCTGGGATTACAGGCATGCGCCACCACCGCTCAGCCTATTAGATTTTTTTAATTAATCATTTTATTTGTTTGCATTTTAAATCTTAGCCCCCTTCCTGGTCTTCCCTCCATAAATCTCCCACCCCATCCTCCTCCTCTTTGCTTCTAAGAGGGTGCTCCCCCACCCACCTATCCACTCCCACGTCACCCCTCTAGCATCCCCCTTCTTTGGGGCATCAAGCCTCCAGAAGACCAAGGGCCTCTTACACATTTTGATGTTAGATGTCTTTGAGACTGTTTTTTGATCCATAGTTACAGTGTTTCATTTTATTTAATTCGCCTCATCTTTTATGCTATTCTTTGTTTATTCTAAGCTTGGGACATGCTTATAGATTTATTTTTATAAGTGGGGTGTGTGTGTGTGTGTGTGTGTGTGTGTGTGTCTGCAATGTTGATGACAAAGAAGGTAGCGTGTTCCCTAGACTGTTGAGAATGGAGAGGGTGGCGCTCCTCTATAATATGCTTTCTTAACCTGGTTGGGACCACAGACTGTTCATTGTCATTTAATATCCTAAATGGCAGAATTTCTCTATCTTAATAGATAAAGAAAGAGGAAGAGAACAAGAGCGAGCTAGTCTTTGTCCTGGAGCACGTGTGGTTCTCTCTCAAGTAGCATCAGCAGTTTAACCCCCATGTTAGCCTCCTCCGGCTCCTCTCCTTTCCTTGTCTGTTTCTTTAACTGAGCTCAGGCTGGACCAGGTGCTAATCACAAGCTCTCCTGCAGAGCCCCACCCCAGCTTTCATTCCCCCACCCCCACCCCACCCCGAACCTTTCTGCCTGTGGTTTTTCTTACACAGAACGCCTGGGCATTTCTTGTGCATCAGAGTACTAGAGAATCAATGCCTGCTGATGGCAACATCCCACGTGTGGAGCCAGGAACCATGCGAAGACCCTGTTCTGTCCGTGATTCAGCACACGCGGACTCCGCCTTGGGTAGCGCTGTAGACAATGTTCTCAGGATAGATTAGACGGCACTGCTCCAGGCTAGTCCTTGAGTAGAATAATATCTCTCCCCATTCTTTTTAATATTCCGCTACAGGCAGAACTGCTGTGTTTAAAAATAGCATTTATTTTTATAAGGGAGAAAGAGAAACAGTACAAAATACTTAAGAGAACACAGGCCAGGCAGACTTTATGTCTAAAGGAGACTGTAACGTTCATGCGGTTTTGCCAATTAAAACATGGTTTGGGGGAACCAGTGAGGTTGCTCATCAGGTAAAGGCACCTGCCATGGAGCCCGACAACCTGAGACTGAGGCTTGGCTCACTTTAAAAAAGAAAAGCACTGACCACAAGGGTCCCTTGACCTCCATGCACACCCCGTTGTTGCATTCTCACCTCTGCCCACACTAAACTGACTGCAAAGCATTTAGAAATAGCGTTTGGATGGTCGGCATTCCTCCTGCAATGGCGCTTGTGGAGTGGCTTCTTGGTGTTTGGTTCTTACTATTCCTAAGCACACAGTTAACCTTAGGTCCTCAGTTATTTATGCTCATGGGCTATATCAACCTTAAAATAGCATTCCGTCATTGTACATGGATAGGTGTTTTGCCTGGATGTTTGTGTACTACGTGCCAGCCTTGTACCCACAGGGGCCAGAAGAAGCCATCGGATCCCTTAAAGCGGAGTTGCAGATGGTTGTGAGCCACCATGACGGTGCTGGGAGTCAAACCAGGGGTCCGCTGGAAGAGCAGCCAGTGCTCACAACTGCTCAGCCATCTCTCCGGTCTCAAATTACATCAACTTTTAAAATAAGTCTACATTCCCACTCCCAGGAGGTAAATCATACAGAACTATGTAACACTTACCGCTAGCCCCCAGCCCTACCCATTTCATCTTAGCAATGAAATACTGAATCCATAAATCTTGTGGACACTGTGTGCTCTTGAAGTGGTCACCAGTGCTTCCTGGATGAAAATCGACATTAGGTGGGTTGTAGTAGTGCTTTTATGAACTGCCTTTCCAATATTGAGCATGCCAGGGTGGCTTATATAGTGATCCTTAATATTTGCATTGTCTTTGGCTTCACTGTGACATCAGGCTATATGGGTGTTCCAGAAGTCCTCTTGCAACATATTTGACCAGTTTTGTAAGTGATAGGCCCTGCTAAATTAAAGTGGGCTCTTAGCATTATTGTTGTTGTTTCTGCTGCTGCTGCTGCTGCTGATGATGATGATGATGATGATGATGATGATGATGATGATGTTTTGAGGATGTCACTGCAGGTGTTAATGGCTTAAAATGTGTTCTCTTTTCCCACTGAGGGTTTGGTGCTTAGATCCTTACAGACTTGTTACATAAGTTATTGTCTTCAGCTGAATATTCTATGGTCAGCCACTTTTATAATAGCTGTAAGAATATCTTCCTGCACCTTAGTGTCCCTCCCATCCTGTACTCTATTAGTCTTAGAGTGAGGAGGTAGAGAAACGTCGGTGTCAATGTTCCCGTAGCCCCTTTTTGTTTAACGGCTTCCTTCAATATTTAAACCTTCCCTCTTGGAAGAAAGCTGCTGAAGACACAGGATCTTAGAGAGGAGTTTAAAATAAAAAGACCAGGATATTTTAAGACAGGATGTGGAAAGGGAGGTAAAACAACAGAGGAGGAGGTGGTGAGAGCAGAAGGAACCTCCTTCAGACACAGGATGTTCGCAGGGTGCTGAGGAGACTGGATGCTCTAGAAAGCTGAACATTCCACTCTGCCCAGGGTGTGGATAACTCAAAGGCTCCGCCAAGCCCCAGAAAAACGATCAGCTTCACAGGCCCCTCCCTCACAATCTTATAGAAGTAGTAAGGACTGTGGAAGGACTCACTGACTAGCTGAGCTGTCTCATTGAGACTCAGAGCAACTGAGGCACCTGGAAAGGCTCATCCCCCCACACTGAGCTGCTGCAGGCTGTGCCTGTGTGCTCTTGTTTTTCCTGTTGTCTGAGCTGTAACCCTTGCTTAGGTGGGCTTTGGTGGTGTACTGGGAGCTATTTCTTCTCCTATGAGTAACCCTCACCCTGCTTCCTATCAGTAACCCCAGTACAGCATATTAGTTTACCAGAGTGGCCTTTGTTGGTATTGGAACTTTTGTCTGGCATGGGTTCTCTATCTGGGGTAGATAGACATTGTGATGGTTTATATATGCTTGGTCCAGGGAGCAGCCCTATTAAGGGGTGTGGCCTGTTGGAGTGGTTGTGTCACTGAGGGCGTGGGCTTTAAGACCCTCATCCTAGCTGCCTGGAAGTCAGTCTTATCCTAGCAGTCTTCAGATGAATGTAGAACTCTCAGCTCCTCCTGCACCATGCCTGTCTGGATGCTGCCATGCTCCTGCCTTGATGATAATTGACTGAACCTCTGAACCTGTAAGGCAGCCCCAATTAAATGTTGTTCTTGTAAGAGTTGCCTTGGTCATGGTGTCTGCTCACAGCAGTAAAACCCTAACTAAGACAGACATTTCTTCACATTGCCACAGAACAGTTGTCATGATACACCCAAATATTGGAAACATAAATGTAACTAGAAGACAGTACTCAAGAAACATCCATATTCCCTGAAAGACAATTCTTCGGCTTGTTCGTACTTCTCTTCCTGCAGTGTAAGGATAAATTACAAGTTTCTTTATCTGGGGATGTTGTTATTCAAGAAACATGGACGCTAATCATGAGATTTCAGTACTACCTCACCCTGTATTCCCTCCCTGAAGGCTAGTCACTACGGAGTCAGGAATGTTTTGCCTCTGCTGGGTATGTCTAGCTTACTTATACATACGTATATGGCCCTGTAGATCTGCAGAGACAGCAGTGCCCCCTGACATGTTGATTGTATGTCACATCACAGCTGGCACAGAGGGACTCAGTCTGTAAGGCTCTGGCCTGTCCCTCTGTCATCATTGCTGCGTGTCACCCAGGACGGATGGAGACGGATGTGGAACAGCTGTCGATGGGGAGCCCTTGATAAAGACACGGAGTTCAAGCGCAGACTCTGCCGCCTGTGAATTCAGCAGCAATCACCAGTCATCTATCATAATTTAACCAACGATGGAGATCAAAACAAGTTTCCACGCGTCATAGCTATTTCCTTATGCTCCAGAGTGAATTAAATTGTATTTGAACAACCTGCAAGATTTATACACTCTGAAAGTGAATGGCACTTCATCAGGCCGCTTCTTTTTGTTCATCGAATTAAGATCTTAGAACTTGTACTGGGTCATTCAGTATTTAGTCCATTGTTTTCCTAGTCTCCATGGCTCACCCCAAGTTTTCTTCTTGACAACAAGGATGAGCATCAAACATACTGGTAGAGCAAGGGAAATGTCAGGACAAGATCAATGGTATCGAAATGGTAGCGTGTTCCTATTTACACACGATAGAAATTCCGATAGCTTGGTCTGAAGCTGAGCCCCAGCGACTGTCTGATTGCCACCACGGGGCCATGAAGGCGGCTCTCAGAGTGTGTCCTCTCACTTCTGAGGATGGTTGTTTCTTGTGTTCTCATTTATTTCCCCTAGAAATTTTATATGGATTCCGCGAGGCTTATCAGCATCTTTGAGTACTTACACCAGACAGAAGGGTGGCCATTGACTTCTGGAAGTTGCTGTTTTGGTTTGGAGCGTTGTGAGAGCACTTACCCACAGGAGACCGCGCCGAGGAGAGAGACCGCGCCGAGCCTCAGCTTCTCTCCAGCGCATGCAGGACGGGAGCTGCTGGAGACTGATGCGTGGACATTGTCTGTAGAATCGTTCCGGGTTTCCGCCTTGGCTAATTCACACGTCAGCAGAGGCAAAGTTGGAATACTTAAGGCGTTCTTTTTTTCCAAACAATAAGAAAATCCAACAATTAAAAAAATGTGTAATGTCTTGAAGGAGTATCTTGGTATAAAAATCTAATGTTTTAAGCAGGCTGAGGCCCAGTCTGACATGATGATGGGCGCAGAATGTAGAATTTATTTATATTTAAGTAAAAGAGGAGGTCTTTTGTTTCCCTCTTTCCCCCCTCTTTTCTATGCTGAGTTAGTCAGCAGTCCGTCGAGTAACGAGATGCCTTGGGTTAAAAGGGTGAGAGAGTTTTTCAGACCATGTTTTCAGAAGTCTCAGCCTATGGTTGCTTTGTCCTCATGCTCTGGGCCTGTGCACCACAGCAGGAGTGCGGTTGTTAGGGAACAACATGCAAGGGAGAAGTCAAGGGCTCAGGCATTGGCCATAAGTCCTCAGTCACCTGCCTTTCTGTCCCCTGGGCCTGCCTCCTGAAGCCAGCCTCACCAGCTGGCTAGCACGTGTACATTGTGGCTAGCTGGCCTTGAACATGTGCACTTTGCAGTATATTTAGGATCCAGATCAGGAGATGTGTGTCACAAAGGAGGGCTGATGATGCCTGCTCATGCTCCAGCTGTCATGTCCTCTCAGGATCACACATGCTGAGGGGGCAGTGTGCGGTGAGGCAGGATGGACTGGCTTAAAGGAGGCATCTGAAGCAGCCACCTAACGGTTCTACTGAGGTTTTGTTTTCTTTGACCAGAACTTACTTATGGAAATAATTTTCACTTCCACAAAGTCTGAAACTTTCACATCTTTTGGGAAGGCAGGAATCCAGCTGAACTTTCACTATACCTGAATTTAATAAACCCTATGCTATTGTTTGTATATGCTCCTCTGCCCAGGGAGTGGCAGTATTAGAAGGTGTGGCCTTGTTGGAGTAGGTGTGTCACTGAGGGTGTGGGCTTTAAGACCCTCATCCTAGCTGCTTGGAAGCCAGTCTTACCCTAGCAGCCTTCAGATGAAGATGTAGAACTCTCAGCTCCTCCTGCACCATGCCTGCCTGGATTCTGCCATGCTCTCACCTTGATGATAATAGACTGAACCCCTGAACCTTTAAGCCAGCCCCAATTAAATGTGGTCCTTATAAGAGTTGTCTTGGTCATGGTGTCTGTTCACATCGGTAAAACCCTAAGACACCCTAGTAGTTTAATTTGAAGATTTGGGTTCTGTTTTGAGACAGGATATACCACATAGCCCAGCCTCCTGTGGAATCTGTCTTCCTCCTGTCATTGCCTACCTAATGCTATACGTTTAAGCTTATGCCACTATGTCCAGCCTGCTGTCCATATGATGCACTTCGTCACATGTATGCAATAGAACATTCGGGATTCGACTGCTTCCCCCCAGCCCCCAATCACTCAGTAAGGTTCATTCTATCATCTGTAAGTTATCCTTTGGCCTTTCTTTTTAAGCATGACCCTAAAGAACAGAAAGCACTTTGTACCTCTGTAAATCCCCCAGACGCCTATATCACAGCATATTTGGGATTTATCGTGCAGTTATTTTGCTGTTTGTTATTTGAAACGAATGGTTCAATGCATCAAGAAGTCAACTTCAGGACTCTGAAGGGTTTCTTGGGTCATGGGCCCAGGGATCAATAGACTTCTGTACGCTAGCTCTCAGGCTGAGGGGAAAGGCACTCCCGGAAATGTTGGTGGGTTTAGAGCATCTCATCCTTGGGCTGCTTTGCTCCCCAGACATATCCTTTGTTCCTCACAGCAGAACTTGGGTTTCTTTTACATCTGTCCCCACACCACCTTGGGTGCCTCTTACAGCCTCCATAGTACCCTTAACCCGCCTGGGTACTCAGTAGAGGAGCTCAGTTCAGTGTAGCACAAGCCAGTATCATGTATCTCTCCTTAAACCCACCCAAATTTCCAAAACCTGTGGGAAACATACTTACAGCTCAGGCTCTGGAGTTCCTACTTGAGCCCATGAACCAGGCTCTGAGTTACTTTGTAGATTGTTTTCAATGAGCTCTCCTGGGCTCCTGAGGCAGCCAGCCCTGGTGCATTTAAGTGCAGGCAACTGTTACACATGCCGCTGCTCAGCCTGTTATTCATGCCCCTGTCTTAGTCAGGGTTTCTATTCCTGCACAAACATCATGACCAAGAAGCAAGTTGGGGAGGAAAGGGTTTATTGAGCTTACACTTCCACATTGCTGTTGATCACCAAAGGAAGTCAGGATTGGGACTCAAGCAGATCAGGCAGCCAGAGCTGATGCAGAGGCCATGGAGGGATGCTACTTACTGGCCTGCTTTCCCTGGGTTTCTTATAGAACCCAGGACCACCAGCCCAGGAATGGCACCACCCACAATGGGCTAGGGCCTCCCGCCTTGATCACTCACTGAGAAAATGCCTCACAGCTGGATCTCATGGAGGCATTTCCTTAAGGGAGGCTCCTTTCTCTGTGATAACTCCAGCTGTGTCAAGTTGACACACAAAACCAGGCAGTACAGTCCATTATCACCATGACATGATGGGAAGTATGGCAGAGTGTAAGCAGACATGGTGCTGGAGGAGCTGAGAACCTATATCTTGATTCACAGGCAGCAAGTAAAGACTAAGCCACCCTAGGCATAGCTTTAGCATCTCAAAAGAATGCCCATGGTATGCACTCACTGATAAGTGGATATTAACCTAGAATCTTGGGACAACAAAGACACAATCCACATACTAAGTGATGTCTGACAAGAAGGAAGGAGTGGACCCTGGTGCTGGAAAGGCTGAAAGCATCAGTGTAGGGGAATACCAGAACAGGGAAGTGGGAAGGGGTGGATGGGGGAACAGGAGGAGGGAAAAGGGCATGTGGGACCTTTGGGGGGCAGGGAACCAGAAAAAGGGAAATGAAATGTAAATATAGAATATATCCAATAAAAAAATTTAAAAAAAAGAAAAAAAGAAAAAGAAAAAAAAAAGACCTCAAAGCCACACCCCCAACAAGGCCATACCTACTCTAACAAGGCCACACCCATTCCAACAATGCCACACCTCTGAATAGTGCTTCTCCTTACTGGCAGACATTCAAACACATGAATCTATACCTATTCAAAACACCACAGCCCCTCAGAAAAATAAAAGTTCCCCAACCTTAAACATTATATATTTGTGAGAACTCTGAACTATTGATAACTCCCAGTTCAACTTTCACAGCCAAATATATCCCTAGCTGATTTTGAATTTGGTGTCCTCAAGCTCTTTTGTAGCCTCCTATTCTCACACTATGCCAGAAGATAAGTACATTGGGTCAGTATTCCTCTTGGTAGCAGATAGTGACCAAGTACCCTAATTTACATTTGTCAGAGGCAGCAGAGCCTAGAGGAGAGAGAAGGCTGTACATTGTTTCTGTGCAGAGCCAGTGAGGGTGCAGTGTCAGGGCAGGGTGCTCACCTGTGCGGTGACTCTGCTTTAAATGTGATAGTTCTGTGTCTAATAAATCTGGAAGCTAGTTACATAACTGTGATTCTGTGTATACTGGAGTTTAATTTTATAATTTTGTTTTTATTAATATCTTAAGTACTAATCAAGATCATCATATAATTCTGTCAACGGGTGGCCATTTGGTGGGGTAGAAGACAGGCACATCTGAATTCCAGTAGATATTTAAAATTTATCAGAATTATTTTATATGAAGTGAAGCTGACGAGTGATCTGTTATATACGTTAAATCATACAGAAGAGAAAACAGTATGGAATTTCACCGTGTCTTGGAAAAGTTCCACTGGCATCAGGGTTCTAGGTTTGCATTGCGATATTGCAAAGTTCAATTAAAAATAGTCTCCTGATAGCATTGAGGGCTTAGTGGGGGAGAGCATGTATTCTCTAAAGAACAATACTTTCAAATTCATTAGGACAAAAACTTTCTCTCTTCCTCTGGAGATTTCTTTTAGCTTCAGCTGGAGCTCTTGTTTTAGCAGAACAGCCATTTGATAGCAGAGACACTGGGAGCCACAAATCCAGGTAACCTGAGGTGTGGGACAGGTGATATTGACCACCCAATGCCCAGTGATAAATTAACCACTGACTGACCAGTGATTTTTAACTGCTTAATGTGCCTCCACCCATCAATCCCACATAGAAATAAGGGTCTAGTTTGCCGATTTAAAATCTCTAAACTTGGAGTTCTGACACTGAAATAACCTGAGGAACCCTCACATTGGGAAGAGGTGGTCTAACCCTCAGATGTAGGGAAGTTGTGGTCTAACCCTCAGAGACTCCTAGACGACTGTGCACCCGGTGTGGTGTGTCTGGTTGCCACAGCGTGAGGGTAGGCGTTGACAGCTTGATAAGAGGTCTGCCTGCTGTTGATAGTCTCCCTTAGGAGCTCTGTGTGGTCAGTGCTCAGCTTGGGCCAGCCCATTCATGATATCTTCTCTCCATCCATTTTTAATTTTTTTGCACCTGTTGGGTATCGGACACTGACTATAGGTGACCAAGAGCCGTGCACAAAGGAAAATGTGTAGTGTCTAGGCGGTCCTCTGCTCCCCGATTCCAAGGCTTCAGCTGCCGGCTGCCCACGGCTGTATTTCTAGTGTTTCCCAGGAATGGCCATTCTGTTCTCTTGGGCTGGTAAACGCATCACCCACTTGCTGGTTTGAGTCTCCCCCAATGTTCTCAGTGTTTGTTTCGCACGGACGAATCACCTCTCTGCTCTGTGGCACGTCTCCGTGGCTTTCCCATGAGCAGGCATTCTGCCATCCCTCCTTGCTGTTGATGAGAACCTTCTTTGGATTACAGATGGTGTTCAGTTCGCTTCTTTACTCCTCAGCCTTAGGGTGCAGTGGGGGATTGGATACAGGGAGCACGGTGATAAGTGACTAGACGTCTTTCATGTGTCCCTGGGGTTACCCATCCACGCCCTCCTTGTTGCTGCTGTTCTGGGGCCATGTACTCTGCTCGGAGAGGGCAGCCCACAGCCTTTGCTTCTGTTTACTGCTCTTCCTTGGTCCCCTCTGCTGCTGGTGGGCACAGGAGTTCATTTTCTACAACTGTACAATTATCTCTGCTTGTATGCCTCTCGAAGTACTATTTTGCCTAGATGTGCCCCATATCATTTGTCTAGGTTGTGATCATAAAAAGATAAATAAGTGTGAGGGAGGTACAGTGGGGGGGAAGGGCGTGCCTCAGTGGGCCCATGCCAAGGCATCCCTTCCGCCTGAGGGACCAGCCACATGAGGGTATAGCATAGAATAGAGTTTATTTAGAGCATGGGGAGGGGACTTAAGAGAGTAGTAGAGGCAGAGAAAGGCAGAGAGAAGGAGAGAATAGAGAAGTAGAGGCCGGCCATGACCATGTGGAGAGAGAGGGAGAGGGAAGGGGAAAGGGAAGAGAGGCCAAGAGGGCAAGAGACAACAAGAGAGCAAGAGAGCCAAGAGGCAAGAGAGAGGGGAGGGGCCAAGCAGCCTCTCTAAAAGTGGGTCAGGCCTACCTGGCTGTTGCCAGGCAACTATGGGGAGGGGCATACCTGCTGTTGCTAGGCAATTGTGGGGCGGGGCATACCTGGCTGTTGCCAGGCAATTGTGGGGGTGGAGCCCAGACAGAGTACCAACAGTCTAGACTTAATCTTCCAGTCTTCACTGTCATAGTCTCACTATTAGATGTATTTTACTTTTTAATCTAATGAAAATTAAGTGAACTGGAACTGGGGAATGTCTTTTGCTGAGTTACACTGGCTGCCTGTGGCTAGAGTCCACGGTACTCAAGAGTCCTTCTATCAGGGAAATATTCTGGGGCCTGGAAGGCTTTCAGGTCTTGGGGCGTGGGCAGTCCTCCCTTCCCGACCACTCACACCTCAGCACCATGTTGGAAGTATATTGTCTGCACAGCCCCAGAAGCCTTGTGTGCTTCATGCTTACTGTGTAGACCACGGACGAGTGAAGGTTGCCAGGACGACTGGAGCAATTTATAAACCGCCTCTCACCCTGTTGACGTGCTGGCAAACGGCCCACTCTGAGTGCCCATACATCGTCATCGTCGTTCTGGGCTCAGACTGTGGTACTTTCCCTCAAAGTTCTTAGCACAGCAATGGGCACACTGTATGCGTTTAGTAAACGTTCATCGTGCGTGTGCATCAGGTGGATATCACGCCTAAACATGCATGCCTCTCAGTCATGCTCTGTGACAAGAAGCAGGTACCCCCGATCTCCTGGCTCAGTGGTTGTAGTAAGGCGCACAGCTTTCTGGAAGGGAGCCTCGTCCGCTCCGGTCACCGTTATCCCTGCTCACATGTGAAACAAATGCTTGTCACTGCCTTCTAGCGATGACCCCCAGGGTTGGTAGTAATCCACAGATGGATTTCCTTTTTTAACACTGGCAGCAAGGAATTTATTTTTCCGAGCCCGATATCCTTTTTAATCTGATTTTATGTTTTGAGGCAAGGTCTTACTGTGTCACCCGTGTGGGACTTGGATCCATGATCCCTCTGCTTCTGCTGCCCAAGCAACCCCACGCTGACAGCTTTGCAGATGCCACCCCAAGTCTGCACGCCAGGCCCTGAGACTTTTCAGTGAACAAAACCACAGGGCAACCTCTCTGTGTTCAGTTCGGCTTCCATGAGGCGCTGCGTGTGGCTCCCTCTGACAAATCTGTTCCTACACGTGTGCTAACCTTTGAGACTGGCACTCTAAATCTGAGGAAGTTTTCATTTCCAAAGTTGTCCCAGCCTCAGATGAGATGAGTTTCAGCCCGCAGGGTTCCATTGTGGAGGAGGCCATGAATTCCTGAGGTACAAATGAATCTCCCCCGCTGGCTTTGCCTCAGCAGATGTGGGAACAGCAGCCTCTGTGCCCTGTAATTGCTTTCATCAGTTCCCTGGGGCAACAGACAAATTACAGATCCCAGGGGAGGAAGTGCTCCTGCTGGGGAGTTCCTGTCTATGGGGATGGCTATGCACCCATGTATCAAGAGTCATTGTCATCTGGGTGTTATCACCTCCTGTTCTCCCAACACTATTTCTTTTACAAAAGGACGTCTTGTAGGACTCAATTATTTATGTCATTAACATGTTGCTCTTCATGGAGGATTCCTGAGTTTGAGCATAGGATATGTCTGTATAGAAAGCTGTAGGTAGATGGGCTGGCTCAGAAACTCAAGCATTGTCATCAGCCGGGGAATGATGGTCCAGCATGGCATTGCAAAGGTATTCTGTATAGGGTGTTGGTCACCTTCCTTCCAGGGCTTTACACTTTGAACACAGAGAGCTGCTAAATTACAGTGGATGAGACATTGCCATTTCTAATAATCTGGCAAAGGATTCCTACACAGAATGTGGGTTGAATGAATTCAATTAATTTTCTAGAACAGTGCAGAGACCCCCTGGCATTTTCTCGACTGTGTGAGATTGTTGAGGGATGAGGTCCCTCCTGTCCTCTCACTGTTCCCACCGGCCCGTCACCCATCCATGTACTCTCACTCCTTATGATGAAGCAAAGCACCAGCAAAGTAAAGTGGATTCTAAAAATGCTTCTTTGAGATGCGCAGCTAAGTCTTCCTAAAGGATTTCTTTGGCTTGAAGGACATGCTGGGATTTTGTGTAGCAGGTGAAGTCTGGCTCAGATGAAAGACTCAGAGCATATGTGAGTCCCAACTAGGCAGACGGATGAGAAGTAGCCAGAGATTGTGGTGAATGTATATTTATAATGTTGTTAACAGTTTCTCCTAAGAGCGAAGGTTTAACTTTAGACTTGGAAATGAAATGAGGCTGGTGGGCACAGGAGGCATTCGCCTGTTCCTCGGGTACTCTGTTATCCCCTCAGTTCTCATGACAGAGTCTGACACAGCGGTTCACATCTGCAGTCCCAGCTGCTCCGGAGCCTGAAGGATGAGGATAACTTCTCCTCAGGTCTTGGAGGCCATTTTGATCAGGACTAAGGGGGAAAGAGGGGCTAAAAGATGTCCAGGACCAGGTACCATTGGACCTTTAAGATCAAATCTTAGTCTGAATGGATCACATTCAAAGAAGGTAGAAAGACAACAGAAATAAAAGTAGAAAGTGCAGTTCTGGGGTTGAATGGTGTAACAGGGACAAGATGGGTGGGGGGTCAAGGGGGAAACAGGAAGAGGAGAATCCACGTGTGTGTGTGTGTGTGTGTGTGTGTGTGTGTGTGTGTGTGTGAAAATCCCACATGGAAATTTAAGAATGTATATTTTTCAAAAATCTTTAATCTTTAAGGTGTTCTGACTAAAAAGGAAAGGGTCTATAATCCAGTTATGTCACTTGCTGCGTGTGTGTGTGTGTGTGTGTGTGTGTGTGTGTGTGTGTGTGTGGTCACTTAACTTCCTTTGTCTTGTTTGGTCTCATTTTTCTCAGCTTTGAAAATGGGACCGGCGAGGCTTGTCTCCTTCAGTTGAACATGTTGTTGTGAGGTGGTCATGCGATAATGTGTGTGAAAATGTTTGGCATTCTGTTGTGTTGCATGAGTGAGTTGGTTAACATCCTCATACCTATTTCGATGCATGTTTAATGCAATCACTTTACAAAGGTTGAAGGAGCGCTGTGTGAGCCGCTGTTAGAGAATGGTTGTTTTGTCTCTCAGTGTGTAATGCATGACTGTTCTGAGATACTAAAGCTGTGGAAATACACAGGACTGCATGATGAATTCTGAATAATATTATATACTCCAAATTAAAAAAAAAAAAGGAATGAAGACCCAGTAGGACCTGGTGAGTTAGCAAATTAGACAAATGGAACCCTGGCTTTAGCTGGGGAGTAGATACCAGGCTTTCCCATTGCAGGATTGTGTATGCTGTCAGCTGACATCAGCACACGTGCCTTCGATATTTGGGACATAAAACAGAGGAGAGATTTCTATGCAGCGTAATAATTCCTTAATAGGTTCTGGTCTATCAACCATTTTATAGAGAAATCCATGCTTATCTTTAAGAGTGTAGATTTAAACCACCTATACCAGCTATGAGCATTAATAATACTTTTATTTACATAAAAGTCCAAGTGCATTATTCCATAGCTCTTTTCCTGGGCTTAGTGTGCTTTTTCTCCGAGAAGCTTCGCAGATCATTCTGATGTAACTGCAGAATTCATCAAACAAATGGGCATGATTACTTCGAAATCAGGCTTCTTAGACTTGGCTGCAATTAGTGGGAGAGCATCATACTTAGTTGATGTTTTTTTTTTTTATAGTTAGATTGATGGGAGAAAATCCTTTTTAAATCCTGAAGCAGACTATATATTTAAAATAATTACTTAGTAAAGGTACAACTTCCAGGTGCAAAGATGGTTGCTGGCAGGAGGGACAGTTGGGTTACTCAGAATCTGGGGCTTTCTTTACCCTCCATTTGGCTACAGGGGAGCCATGCATACAGAAGAGGAGTCGGCTCTAAATAGGCTCCAAGCCTGAGACAGCTACAGGCTGGGCACATGGTACAGGCCAGCGTGGGCAGCTAGGATGAGGGTGTGAAGAGGTCAGCTCAGAAACCTTGGAAAATCCCTCCAGACTCCTCACCTCCTGAAAGAGAAAGATCATGCAGAACAATAGCACCCCTCCCCTCTGGAAGGGAAGGGGTAATTACAGGGAGGAGGGGCCAACCACCGGCCACCTGCAGGTAGGGGATGCCAGAGCTCATAGACACATTCCAGCGACCACTGGCAACCTACCTCATTCCTTAAAGACCAACCCGTTTAAAGGTCACACTGTCCTGCCAATCACATTGTGTTTAAAAGATGCTGCCTTGAGAACTGTATAAAGGCTCGCAGGACAGGCTGCGGGTGGTCATTCATTCTCTCTCTCTCTCTCTCTCTCTCTCTCTCTCTCTCTCTCTCTCTCATATGCAGATTGACCCCAACATGTTGGAACAATAAATTCCTCTTGCATTTTGCATCAAGTCCCGACTCCACTGTTGTTCACTCAGGGAGTCCCTGATAAGCTAAAGCTCACCAGAGTCTTGAAGCTGAACCATTGGGAGAAATGTCACTGTCAATGCCAGAGTGGCCTGACGACTCCTAAACAACACTTAAACTAAACTCCCCCCAATGACACAGATTTATGATGACCAAACCTAAGAGTCACTGGTGGTATGGATTTGGCACAGCTATCCAGCTGAGTCTCAGGTCCCCTGAGCTCAGGAGCTGCCTAGGAGTCAACATCCTGCCCCACATTCACCTGTACGGTCTTTTCAGTTCATCCAGCAGGAGACCAAGCTGTCTTTGGGCAAACTTGTGGAGGGTTCTATCGCTAAAAGGGTCTGTGTTTTCCCAAGTTGGCTACCACATTTCTCCTTGACCATGTTACCATCCTCAGTGGGGCTGCTAAGAAAGGGCAGAGGAGCTAGGCTGACTTGTGTAGCGTCCCGAGCAGCCTAGATACCAAGAGGAATGAGGTTTATTTGTTCGACCCATGCTGGGGTTACACAGCTGTGTGGGGGAAGCTTTTGACCTTACCTGCCATTCCAAACCCTGCCAGAGCCATGCCTCCATCCAGCCTCCTGGGAGAAAATGAAGCAACCACATTCAAGGTCACTGTCAGAATCATCCTTGTGCATCTGTGGTTTCTTATCCAAGGGAACCCTATGGTGGTTTTAGGAGACACTTGGGACATAGGGAGGAAATCCAGGACTCCAGAGGGCTGCCTTAGTAGTCTCTAGACACCTGGCTTTGTCTCCTTTTCACCCCTACTCCAAGTTTGTCAAGTATGATTTTTTTCTTCCTTGTATGAGTTTTGTCATTCAAGTATAAGAATTGATTACAAGACCATCTTAAAGCCATCTCAAGATAAGGAAGACCAATTCTGTAAAACCATCAGCCCATAAATACCTGCAGATTTGGGGCATATAAACCTGGCGTGGAAAATCAGATTCTGTTACAAAATCATTATCAATTTGTCTGGCAGCCACGTGAGCAGCTTGAGCATTTCACATTGAGTTCTATGGGGTAAGGACATTTTTTTTCCTGATGGCCCTGGGAGGAACTGAACTAAAGAAAACCATTGTCAGGAGATTTGATTTCCAGCACCCACATGTGACTTCATTCTCAGGGGATTCAACACTCTTCTGGCCTCCCAGGAAGCCAGGCAGGCACATGGTACATAGACATTTAGGCAGGACAAACACTCATAGGAATTAAAACCAAACGAAACAAAAAGGTAAATAAATAAATACATGTTTTGTTATTTTCTATTTATTTTAGTTAGCATGTAAATAGTTACATGTGGCTAGTAAGGCACAGTGAACAGTTTATTCTAACTGAGGTAAATGTGAACACGGGACACAGAACATGCATGTCAATGATGGGGTAGCCTTCTTGCCTTTGTCTGTACTGGGTATGGAGGGACTGCCTGTCATCCTCCAACCTAGTTTAGAGAGAGTACTTTACTCAGGCCATGAACTTGCTGTGTAACTAGCTATGAGCTCACAACCCTGCTCTATCAGCCCCAGACCGTGGGGATTGAAGATTTGTAGGGGGTCCATCCTGCTCTGCAGCCACAGTAAACCCAGCTACACAGTTCTCCGCCTTCTCTTATCAATGTCACCCTAAGCAGTGACAGATGTGGATCCCAGCAGCAGCAAGATGCTGATGGATGAATTCTTTGTAGATCAAAGACCTTCGCTGCAGCCTCCATATGACTCGAAGGGCGAGCAGGAGGCCATGCTGTCTTAGGAACCCTCAGCCTTCCTTTCCATTTTGGGACATCCCCAGTAGACTAACCCCCCAGCTAGATGTCCTGGAAAAACCTTTCGATGGATTCACCAGTGTTTAGCTCTAGGATAATTTTAGCACTCTTCCCGTCATCGTTCCGTATAAACGGTCTACGTTTGCTCCGGGTGAGAACTCCGTCAGAGAAGCCCTGTCAGTTACCTCAGGGTGGGGTTAGTAGGCTGTGGAGTTGTTCTTATCTGCCCAACCACGCCCCCCAAATGGTGTTAGGAAGAGCTGGGTGCCAGCTGTGGTGGGCCCAGGCTACTGAGGAAGGAGCAGGAGGGTAGTGTATGTCTCTTCCCTTTCCCCGATTGCAGCTTCCTTTAGCTGGCAGAGCCACCACCCACTGTTTTTGTTGGCAGCATTATTGCAAGCTATGTATGCTAAAAACCACCATTTTCTTTGTCAAGCTGTTTTGACAGGGATTTTTTTCTCTTTAAATAGTAATAGCTCATTAATCGCCTTTTCTCCCTATAATCCAGAACTTTCCTTGATCTCCTTATATACCACGGGATATCAAAAGCTAAAGGCCAATAATTTTTTTTGTGTGTGCCAGGGAGGCTACGGCTTTGTCTAAAAACAAAAACACAAAAGCAGTTGCGTGGGTTCGAGTGTCATATGTGTGTGCACTGCCTTTCGTGGGACTTGGAGCTTACTTAAGTGTAATTACAGATGGTCTCGTCCATTCCTCAAAGTCTGCCTGCAACCCGTGATGAGACAGTGGAGACGCTTGCGCTTTTAGGATCCGATGCTGAAGATGAGCTGCCGGGACCTGCTCTGCCGCTGCTCCTCCCCTCGCACAGGGGCATTCGCTGCCCCCTCGGTAGATACTCCCAACCACCCCGCTCTGGAATCCCCAGTTAAACCAATCCCGATCTTAAGTGCACTGATTCCCTTCCCAAGGCTAGCCCCGCCTCTGCCTCGTCAAGCATTTACAATATCCATTTACAGCACAGCAGATAAGAGCCTGTGTTTGCAGATACCCAAAGAACCACATCAGGACAGACAAATGCTGGTTAACGCGTCTTTTACACCTCTTAAGCAAAGTCCTTATTCACTTTGGGTTCTAAGGCCGGACATCACACTGGGTAAGCATTGCCCAGCATGCAAAATGGTCCCAGGTTTTGCTGGGGAAATTGGAAGCATACATTGTTTTGTGATTGAAGCTTATTTTTTTCTCCATTGTTACTTTAGTAACTGTGAAAGGAAATGCCATGGGGTAAGTTTTGTTCTGATAAGCTGAATTTTAAATCAATAGCCTTTGTTCATTTGGAAGTTCCATTGTTGAATTATTATCTTAAAATGAGCATTTAGGTGATGCCTGCGCCTCTTAGTCAATCAAGCTTGTCAAAGGGGATTTTTGTAACTTTTTTTTTTTTTTTTTACATTGTCAAGTCTTCCTCCAAACTACTTGGTGGGATTAGCCTTCCTTGTTACTAATTTGGAAAACCACCTGTCTGGTGGCCGGCTCTGCAGAATCTGGGTACAGTAGTGCCTGCAAGGTAGATGGCACGGCCGAGGAGAGCGTCCCATGGTAGCTTCCTCCACGGGCTGAGTGGCTCCCAGAGGGCCATTGGAAACCATTTCTGCTGTGCATTCGGGGCCTGCCTCCCTCCATTACCCACCATACACCCTTCTCTGCTTTAGCTCCTTCTCACTTTCAGAAATCTTCCTTCTCTATATCCATGTCACCAGTTCACTTCATTTTATTCTTTATTTTTAAACGAGTGCACACCAAATTAACTCCCCAGTGTCAAGCCTTTAGATCCCCCAAGTTGAGCTTTGAGGCAGCAGTGAGGACAGACACAAAGGTCCCGGGTACACCCCAGGGACCACACAGAATCCAGTTCACAACAAGTACACAACCACACAGAATCCAGCTCACAACAGGTACACAACCACACAGAATCCAGCTCATAACAGGTACACAACCACACAGAATCCCACTCACAACAGGTACACATGAAGCTGTGTTTGTCCCCTGATCCCAGCAATACTTTCAGGGTTGCTTCTATATGTATGTATCATGGGCAGATGAGAGCTGGGGGGATTTGGGAGGGTGAAGACATCCTTGGTCACTCTCCAAGGCCAATATCACTTGCATCCAAGCTTGTCGGTCCAGTAGAATGTACTGATTCTGAGACATTGAGCCTGTGTAGCTCGGCTGCTGGGTCTGACTTTCCTCTGAGGCGAATCTGCTATTTCAAATCGTCTGTTAGAAGTCCCATCTTTGTTTTCTCTCTGGTCCCCCTCTGATAGCTCTAACTGTTGAAGACATCCCTAAATGTCCACATCTTAACTGGCCTTTCTTTGTTCCTTCATGAGTTTGTGTCTTGGAATTTTGAGCTCTCGTCTGCAAACGAATGACACTAGGGAGTCTTCTGTTGCAATGAGTGTGTGTTCCTGTGAGTCCATTTGCATGAGGTAGATGCATAGTATGCTGGGGAGGAGAAGACTCTGCATTCCTTATCAGCTTTAACTCTTGTCAGAATTGCTCTTTGGTCTGGAACTTGCCCTCATTACCCTGGGGTTCACCAAGTGTGTTAGGGTTAGCCAGACACTGAGGCCAGGGGAGCTGCCTAGAATAGTTACAAGGTACCCGCAATACTTGTGAAGACATAAAGTATCCTTTGATGTGATTGACCCTTGCACTCCCCAGGGTTCTTCTTTGTAGTGATGTGGCTTTGTTCTTTTTGTATCTGTTCTCTTAGGAATGAAGACACAGAATGGACAGAAATGATTTGTGGGATCCTAAGAAGCTAGGGAGTAGAACTCACACCCCTCTGCAGAAGTCAGAAGGAGATGGAGCTGTCCCCTGGTGGCTGGACTGTGCTTCTCTTCCTCCTTACAACCAGTCAGAAAGTCAGTGTGGGGATGTGAGGTTGATCAGTAGGGCTAGTGGAGAGAACTCCCATAATGCTTTAGCAAGCATGGCTGTGCATACGGCTGAGGGATGCCATGTTCTTGTGCACAATGCCCCTGTGGCCTGGTTTTCTGTGTGCCTCCTCTCAATGCACAAGCAGGACACTTCATTTTCACCTTTTTAAAATGTATTGTCTGATTAAGTGCTCTTCAACTTAATTTCCGATGGGACACTGTGATATTTAGGGTCATGATTCTGATGATAATGAGACCTATCAAACAACTAGTAGTTATGGATGAATATGTAGCCCCATGGAAAGAGACAGGGCTATCACAGAAAATATAGGTAAGCCAGATTTCCCAAGGAAACAGCAGCTAGCAACATCAAATATATGCCAAAACTTAAATAGATTTTTTAATGGGCATATTAAAAACTAAAGATAATTTACATGACTGGGTTACCGTGTGATATCATGATGCATGTATATACTGGAAAAATAAGAACATAGATATATCCCAAACCTTATCCGTTCTTTATGGTGAGTATACTTAAAATCTCTTCTTAGTTTATGTCATAGTAAAAGCTTCTTATAAGGAATCAAGCATCGTCAGAGAGAAATGCAGAAACACTTGGAAACTATGTAGCCAATCAGTAGTTCCAATCTGGAACATGTGCTGAACGATTGAAAAACAAATGCTCAGTTCAAATGGACAGTGCATTGAGTAGATATTTTATTAAAAGAAGACATGCAGGTGGCAGTGGATAACAATGTTTCACCTCAGTAATCATCAGGGAAATGAAATGAAAACTGCAGTGAGCCACCATGTCACCCCAGCAAGAATTCCTGCTACAAAGACCAAAGGTAAATGACACTGGCAAGCAAGAAGAGACAGGGGAGCTTTGCACACTGGTGCTTGGCGTGTACATTAGTGAGTCACCATGGAAAAACAGTACGGTGATCCCTTTAACAATGTTGAAGGCGACTGCCATAAGACCATACTCTTGAGTATGTGTGCCAACAAACAAAAACAAAACAACACAAACAAAATGAAAAAAGCCAAAACCCAAACAAACAAACAAAATCAGTATGTGAAAGTGCTAGGTGCATCCTCTGGTTCATCATGGTATTGTTTATAATAGCAAGATACAGAATTATTCTGTGTATCTATCAACTGTTGAACACACAGAGGAAACGCAGACATGTATACAATGGACTACTTCCTGACATAGCAGGGAATGAAGTCCTGCTGTTTGCCAGGACAAGGGTGGGACTAGAGACCATTGTGTTACACAGGATGACCAGGTGCAGAAACACAAGCAGCCTAAGCATCTCTCTCACCTGAACAGTCTGGAGTGGTTTTCTCATGGGGGTGGAGTCCGTAAGGGTCGCCAGAGCCAGAGAGAGAGGTGGATTAGGAGGTACTGCTCAGTGGGTATGAAGTTCCAATTTGATAGAGCAAGATGGTCCAGGCTTGTGGTGCAGTGACTCGAGATAATGGTTATCCGCTGCGTATCTTAAAACAAAACAAAACTAGAAGGAAGGGTTTTGTTGGTTTGCTTTGGTTTGGTTTTTAATATTCTACCATAGTGTTTGAGGGGCTTCATCTTTTTTATTTTAAATTTTTATTTTCTATATTCTATGTTTACATTCCAAATGCTTTCCACTTTCCCAGTTCCCCCCCCACCATACGTCCCATAATTCCTCTCCCCCCCAACCATTCCCCAATCATCATCCCCCCCCCCCGCCCCCTGCCATGATTTCTCTGTTCTGGGTCTACAAAACTGGATCCAATCTTTTCAGGCCCAGGGTCCTCCTCTTAAATGTTCTATAAGAAGTTGAATATCATGACTTGTTGAATCAGCTGACCCTTTTATATAGTGAGGAGAACCAAAAGTAAGAGGGATTCGGAGAGTGCAGCACACAGCCGGGGGTGGTGTGCATGCCTGTAGTCCTAGCACTGTGGAAACGAGTTGGAAGTGAGCTTAGACAACTTAGAACCAGGCAAGCCAAGGCTACACAGCAAAATCCTGTCTTAAAACAGCTCTCTATCAAGAAGAAATAAATGCAAACATGCAAAGAAAGAAAGAATAGAAAGGAGAAAGGAGATGAAAGAAGAGACTTGGAGAGGCGGCTCAGCATGTAAAGCCCTCCTCTGAGCGTGAGGACCCTAGTTCAAATCTCAAGAACCCAGGAAACGCCAGGTACACCCACTGCTTTTATGGCAAGATGGAAGGTAGAGACAGGAGAGTCCCTGGAAGCTTGCAGTTTTGCCGGGCACATGCAGTGACAAACCAGCAAATAGGCATGTCCCAAGGGAGGTGGAGGGTAAGGACCGACGAGTAAATGGCTCCATCTGTGTACTGTGGCACATGCGTACCCATGCATTCACTCAGAGACTTATACACATTACACAGGTAAACATATTAAACACACACAGGAAAGGGGGGAGGAGAAGGAGGAGACAGTGAAGAGGGAGGAAGAGGAAGCCAATGGTGCCCCTCCTTGGATGGGGAGGAGGACAGTCCGCGCTCCATCAGAGGAGAAAGGTGTGCACAGCCACGCCTCAGGAGCCCGGGGAGAAGCTTCCTAGCCTGTAGAGTTGAATGTTTACAGCAGTGGGATTTGAGGATTGGTCCCAGAATATTAGACTGTTTGCTATTGGCTTTTAAGCAGACTTGAATTTCAGTGAGGAAAAAAAAAATCTACTGCAACTCTCTGTGGCTGTTCCTAACTATCACAGGCCTGGTGTGGCCACATCTATTATCTGCAAGTTCTTGCCTTCAAAACGGAACAGATTGCGGTGAATTATGTTCCCTGCTGTGCCTGGGGAGGAGTGCGGAGGACATGAAGCCGTAGGCAGAGGACCCCACACTCATCCTTCAGTGTGAGTCTGCTTCCCTTGGGAACTGCCCTTGCACGGCTAATTTACACAGCCTCATTCCACCTGAGTTCTCTGTAAGCTGTGACCTCACCTCCTTGTTCCCATTTACCCTTAGACTAAGCTCTCTCTCTCTCTCTCTCTCTCTCTCTCTCTCTCTCTCTCTCTCTCTCTCTCTCTCTGTCCCTCTCTCTCTCTCTCCCTCCCTCCCTCCCTCCCTCCTTCCTTCCCCGCCCCCTCTCCCACTGTAAAGGCCAGTGGCTGCTCTTCCAGCATTGATACAGATTTTTCCTTCAGCACAGTCATTCCAAGCAGGAGAGCACTACAACTTTGATTGAATGTTGAAGACATATTTAGTTCCCTGGCACCTTCTCCACACCCAAGCTTTCTTTTGTTCTTTTGTCCTGGTGTTGTGGACTGAGTGCAGTGCCTGGTGCATGCCAGATAAACCCTGTCCCGCTGAGTTGTTCCCCAGAGTTTTGTGAGGTTTTGATGGGTCTTTGCTTTTCTTCTGGTACCAACTGAAATGCTGTGAGCATCCAAACCCCGCCGGCCGCTGTGAGCATCCGAACCCCGCTGGCCACTGTGAGCATCCAAACCCCACCAGCCGCTGTGAGCATCCAAACCCCGCCGGCCGCTGTGAGCATCCGAACCCCACCGGTTGCTGTAAGCTTGCCGATGCCTTCCTTCCCTTTCTAGGCGCCCTCTCACGCCCCTGCTTAACACGCTTTCCTTTGTACAAGATACAGAGCAACTGTGGAGAGCTGGTCCCAGGAGTAAGGGTTTTGTCTGGAACCTCTTTGCAAACACTGGTCTAGCCTGTCTCCTCCCGCATCCCAGGTCTATTTGCAGACACTGGTCTAGCCTGACTCCTCCCGCATCCCACGTCTCAGTCCCTTCACCACTGGGAGAGACACCAGGTCTTGTGCTTGCTAGACAAGTGCACCGACACTGAGTTAAACCTCAGCCCTCTCGCCACCTCTCTTTAGCGAACATCTTTCTGTTATCATCAGCCTGGCATTCAACACATCTACAGAGGGTCCTTGGGTAGTGAGATGCCAGGGCTGTTTGGCTGTAAAATTCAAAGGTAAAATATCTAATGTGACACATTTAAGGAGGTAGAACTTTCTCAAGTAATAGAGACAGAGAGAGCACCCTGGAGTAGGCTCCCTTTGTGGTTATGTAGACATACTAAGTAACTCTTAGGAGGAGTCATCAAGGTCTAACTTTGGGTTTTCTAGTCTATGCCTCTATGTGAGTTACATTCTGATGATGTCCCTTGTCTCTGAGAGGGAATGATATTCTTGCCCCTACCCCTGTCATGTGTCTGTGGAGGCTGGAACGAATCATGGTCATGGCGGTGTGAACATCTCAACCCTGCCTGGGAAGCCAGCATCCTCCATTCTCCTGATGAACTTGGCAGCCCTGTCTTCAGCCACTCTTAGATATTATTTATGCCATGGTAGACTTTCATTGCTTGAGTGCGCAATGACCCTCCTGTGACACCCCTTGTTTATGCTTTCTAGAATGCTCTGTCTGGTGCTTCCAGTGTTCATCTGACTTCCCAACCATGGTTTCAATGCCTCCTTCTCTGAAATGACCACCTTGTCCTTCATAATCTCTGATACTTGTACCGTCTTGTCAGTGTTGAATTGCACTCGACCACATGTGTGCCGTGTAGTCCTATCGAAGCTGAGGGGCAGGAAGCTCTGCAGAGCCTTCCTCTGACTCAGGAGAAACCTGGTGTTGACTGGATCTGCTCTGATAAGTCAGGTAAACGTCAGCCTCTGCGTCCATATGGCATCAAGCTGTGGCCTCTGCCTCATGTCTTCTGAAGTTAGGGTACAGGATGACATGACATGGCTGTGTGCTCTTGTGTAGACATGTGGGTTGGGCAGCTCTCAGTATTAATATAGACAGGTCATACATGACCTCCTGGGCCCCAGGTAGCTGGTACTCACTGTTTCAGTGGGAATCCGAGTGTGCAAATGAACCCAGATAGGAATAATCTTGGATGTATGAGAATGGTGTTAGTAAATATCTAACAGCTAGGGAAAGGTCTTAAGAGCATGCTGTAAAGTGCTCCAGGCAAGGCACAGGAGAGCATGAGGGAGGAGAACATGAAAGAGGAAAGAGGTGATTTGCACGCAAGCAGGAGGGTGGAGGGTGGGTCGGGGCACACTGGGCACGAGAGGACACCCTTCAGTCATGCAGTACGATGGTGTGAGTTCCTCAGAGACAGTTGAATGGCAGTGTCCTTCAGACTGGATGATGGTTCCAGTGGGCAAGGAAAAGGCCTAAGCGTGATTGTCCTGCTCCTCAGATCCCCCTCCAGCAGACGGGTCACTAGGGAAGTGGTCTACAGCTCAGAGCCTCAGCACCATGCTCTGTGGCTCTGATCCCACCCATGTGGTGGAGATCAGGACCTATGCACTAATAATTGATCCCTGCCAACCAGGTGCAGGCGGCCAATGAATTATCCGTTGGCTAACTGCCAATTTTTCACTGAGAATTTGATACCCTGGGGAGTTACATTTCCAACAATACATGTTTGTCATGGGGTGACATCGCTCATGGCTAGCTCTGTTGTATTCTCAACATAAGTCTCATCAGAACATACCAGGTTTCAGAATCACTGAGCAACAAGGGAAGAAACATGGAACAGAGAGGGCGAAGTCCCCGTGGCAGTCCTAAAGGCAAGAACCTCGGAAGAGTAGAAAGCCCTTCTTCTATGGGTAGAAAAGTGGGTGGTTCCGAGCTGCTCTCAGAAGCACGGGAGGGACGCAAAGCTTTCCTATCCAACTAAGGGATGTGCCTCGGCACTGAGGGAGAAAGGGTACATAATGGATCTAGAGACCAGCCCCTTGCCTGCAATGGCAGGTCTCTTACTCTCTGTTTAATGGATCCAGAGATCCAACTCCTCACTTGCAGTGGTAGGCCTCTTAGTTTGGAAGAAATAATTCAAGTCCACATTTTCCTCCTGACCTAATTAAATCTTCTGTTTTCCCCATGGGTTTCCTGTTTTAATTTGAAGTTAGTGATATAAAGTAGTGAAGTCGAATGAATTTCCTTGTTGAGTGTTATTAGTAGGAGACCTGTTTTACTGTCCTGTAGTTAAGGTCATGTCTACACTTCTTTAATAAACATCTCTCTGAAATTGATAGAGCATGGGGGGGTAGGTGGAGGCAGGGAATCTAAATTGGTGCCAGCTGGTTCTCTCTCAGTCAAGTGCATGTGGAAAGGTGGTGAGTACCCCCCCACACACCCCATTCTTCTCTAGATCCAGGATAGAGTGAGTCTATTACTAATATTAGCAATTTTAGCTCCTCCAGTGGGACTCAGCAGCTCTAAAGGGACAATTGCTGCCCGTGTGTTGGCAGCGATGGTCAAGGCAAGACAGAGATGTCATGAAACGGTAGCTCTAGCTCCCACAAGTGCAGCATTTAGTCCCCGTCTTTAATATTCCAGAAATGGAGCTGCTCTTTGAAGTCTCCTCCAGATGTATCCACGGCTCCTTGAAGGGTCCTTAAGCTAAACCCGGTCAAAGCTGTATTGGTTTACAGGGGTTCACTTTGCATTCCTGTTGTGCACACATTAGGTTTGATATTCTTCACAGTGTGTGCCCAACATGGCAAAGGCTAGCTGTAAGCTGACAGTGCATCCCATGATGACACAGAGCTGGGTTGCATTGCACTTACCATGATTCGGGACACTCAGAGAGTTTGTGGCCAATGTGGGTTTCATAATAATCTGTCATAAAAATATCAAGACAGTAACAAAAGGAATGAAAGTGAGAGGGGAAGGGGAGAGCAAAGGGAGATGGGTAGGGTGGACAGAGGGAGATTTTGTTTTATTTTAGGATAAAGATGGTGCTTTTATAGATAATGCAGACTTAAAGTTATTAAATATGGTTACATATAAACATTTTGTTGCCAGTGGGATGCCCCAATAGTTAATGTAAGTGGTAGACTTAGAGTGATCCAGGTTTTGGGGGCCTTTCCTATTGGTTGCTGCATCAGTTCAGCTCAGAAGATTGAGACCAGCCAAGACAAGGTAAAAAAGAAAAATCTGTGCTTAAATAAATAAACAAACAAAACAAAATAAATAAATGAAAGAGAGAGAAGAAATAGAAAGATCAATCTTATGGAAACAGAATTTTAGAAGCTCTTGAAATGGTCCACCTTTGTGTTCTGAAGACTGTAGCTGTTGCTAGCTAGTAGACTGGTCACTGCCTGCAATGAGCAAAGTCAGCATTTGCTTGTTTACTAGACAGATGGGAAGAGAAGTGGGCAAGGGGATATTACAGTACTTTATATTCTGTCTATGAACACATTTCACCCTGACAACATTCTTGAAAGTTGATGGCACCTCTCCTTTCCACCATAGAAGGAAGAGACCAGCTTTTAAGTTTACAGGGTAGGTGCTTGCTTGTGTCGCCAGTGGCGAGCACATTGTGTCACTGGTGGTGAGCATATTCTTCTCATTACATCTCTCCTGTGCCCGCCCATCAACTTCCACAATGGCACATAACTGGAACCAGATCCCTGCTTCCCAGACCAGCCTGCTGCTCTCAGACATCCTGCTCTCTGTAGTTCGCTGTGGACTGCATGCTAAAATGTGACTAGATCATTGAGCGAGCTCTTAATTAGGACAAGAAAGACACACTAGCTACAGTGACCCTGAGAAAGTTAATGTTCCTAGTTCGCTACATTTGAGCAACTAATTGGTCCTAGAAAATGACTGGTGGGAAGCTGACTCATGGCACTTGTGTGCTTTGTAAGCTTTGCTCTCAGCTGGGAGGATTTTGTATAGAATCTATTTCTAATTTTAAAAACTATGTAACGAGTCTTCAAAGCTTGCTTTCTTTAAGGCCCCAGCTCCACGGTTTGTTACTAAGTGTTGACTAGTTTTCTATCTCGCACACTTGAAAGACCTGTAACATGAACTCACCAAGATTCTTTTGTGCTTCCGACCTAAAACCCAACCTAACTGGCTGCCTTTAAGCAGAGCCCCAGTGTGCTCCCTGTCTGTTTCTTGTTGACTTGTGCTGAGATCTGCTAAATAGTAGCCTCATTCTGCAGATTCTTAGAATAGCAGGCCTGGGGTATCTTTGCATAGTTTTGCTTCTAGTTGCTGACTCTCTGCTTTCCTATTCTTGTGGATGGATGGTTTAGGAGAAGGAGGGCTTTGGGGATTTTTTTTTTCTTTCTCTTGCCTCCTACAGAATTTCTATGTTGTTCCTTTTAACTCTCTGCATCCCCTGAGTATTGTCACATTTGCCTTCTGTCTGTCTCCTCTGCTATCCCTTCTTTTCCTTCCCAGTGACTGATTTTAATGACTGATACCTAAATCCTAGTTGGAAGGTGTGAGACTGAGAGGGATGGAGATGCCCCCAGGCACATCAAAAAAAGAGAACTCTAGGACGACTTCTTCCATTGGCATGACCTAGGTGTTGATGTTCAGTGACTAGGGCCCAGGGGGTGGCTTTTCTCCTGTCTTCCTTCCTGTCACAGACAGAACACCAATAGATTTCTGTTCTCATCTTGGTCATGAAGACTTCCCGTAATTCTAAGTAATTAATAAAAAGCAAGCATGTTCTGGAACTGGGAATTAGTGATACAGAGATGAGCAGAAGGAAACATTTATGTTTCCTCCTTAGTGGTTTGCGGTGTGGCAGGAAAGACCAGCATGGCACTATTTATCCTCAGAACCCCAGAACGATCTGTTCTTTATAGCTGTGGTTGACAGGAAGGGATGGCAGATTTTATCTGTGAGATGGCACAAGCAACAGGGACCTCAGAGCGGTAGCCTCTACTCTGGGGTTTGAAGAATGACTAAGAATATTTAGACTAGACTCTGGGAGTAGAATGCCCACTGTGAATGCAAGGGCAGTGTGTGCAAATGGGTAGCCAAAAATCACTATATACAGAGCAAAAGGAAACTGGGATACGAATCTAAAAAGGTAGATGGGCTCAACACCCCTAGTCATGTCCCTGTCCCCCCAAAATGAACAAAACCAACAATGTGTGTTACATGATAAAATGTAAATGTTTTACCATGGACAGTTAAGAGTCAGTCACTGAATAGATCAAAGTATAGAAGTAGGCCAAAACGCAAACCATGGTATAGGAGGGATGAGGGACTGATGGGGTAAGCCTGGAGAGAGTCATGTAGATCACAAGATGTCAAGCAGAGAGCTAAGTGACCCCAGTCACTATGAACAATGTAAAGGAACATTGTTCGTGAGCCTCATATAGTAATAGATCATCCTGAATCAGTGGTCACACTTTGGTGTGTACCAACAAGTCTAACCTCTGTTTCCATGGGCAGCTAATACTAGTTGTTAGAGCTGTGTATCACATAAGGGGTAGACGCTCAGATTTTTCTCACGATCAGGATTATCCATGAAAACTTCCTTCAAGAAACTTCAGAGACTAAAGACAGCACATTATTTCCACAGTCATTTCAACCATGACATCAGGTCCCCTGGGCACTGAAAGATACAGTTGTGTCCTGAAATGAACTTAGAATCAGGTGAGAGGAAGTTTTGTTACACTAGTAAAGCTCAGGATCTTTAGACCTGAGAGGAACCCTGAGGGGGTGAGATGCCTGGCTGTGTCGAGTATGGTGATGGAGGAGCAGAGGCCAAGTTGGGAGAGGGATGGTGGGGGTGGTCAGGAAGAGTGACAGGTCATTCCGTTCGTTCCTCTGGGGTTTTAGAACGTCTGGACCAAGCACACTCATTCTCTACCACCCACTTCCCTGGAAGTCATGGAAGTCAAACGGACATTTTGTGTGAGAGCTGCTCACCTCTAGAATCGACAGTGAGCAAGACCTGCTACAGACAGATCCAGGACTTCCTGGACTCTGCTTCCCTGATCCATTCAGCACATTCATCTGCACATGTTACCTCCCCTATGCATGAGGCTCTCCCTTGCTTATAGGAACCTAGAATAAATGGTTTATACTACCAAGAGAATGAGTGGAATGGTGTGTACCTTTTCCTTAAACTTTGATCCTGCTCAATAAATGTCATGGATAGAGCTGTGTCCCTGGAGGTATGCACATTTAGCAAGCATGATTGAATGACTAGATTCAGTTTATCTGCCTCCTCCGACATTATCAAGAGATGGATTTGTAAATCAGCAAGCAGGCAGGAGTGCTCCTGGGCTTGGATGAAATCTTCCCTGCTATTAATTTCCTGCATTTGTTCTTAGCATGATGGTCTTCTGCTTGTTGAGAGGATCCACTTAGGAGATTAACGGCAGATGAAGGGTATTCCGACAGGGAATGCGAACTCGGGCCTTCGGTCTGAGCCAGCCCTGATGTCTTATTGTCTTTTGTGTGTGATGTGTTTATGACTCAGCTCCTACTGAGAACTGTGATGACCAAATGGCTTTGTTCAGGTCCTTTGAAGAATACAGTGTGTCTGGCTATTTATGACAGAAAATATTTGGGTTTCAACATTTTCCGGTAACACTTTTAAAGTTAATTGCATGCACGCTGTTATGCTTGTTCATGCACTGCACTGTGCACACTAAACTTGTAAATAACATCGTGTGGAATGACTTTTGAAAGAAAACAGTTTCCTCTTTTTGTAAGTGCTAAGGATGGACCCCACGACTTCCCTCTCGCCAAGTAAGCGTTCTACCACTGAGCTATTCTGTAACCCACCGAAACTTGCTAATGTCTTCTTAAACTATTTGTAACTACTAATCTAGAGCAGTGTTTTTAAAAATAGGTCAGTGATTAGATTATTCTGGGACCCTTTTAACGGTTATAGATCCCCGAGGCTGGTCCCAGGAGTTCTGGTTAAATGTGTTATTTTCGGAGATGATTGTGGAGCAGTCTACATTAGAGTCACCGGAAGCTTGAGAAAGCACAGATAACCGAGAGACATTGTGTCTGATGGAGGAGTTGGGGTACAACCTGGAGATATGTGCTCCTCTCTGGGTCCTACAGATGCAGCTGCCCTCCCCCCCCAACCTGGTTGATAATCCCCACTCCAGTGTGGGAACCTGAGACACAAGTGGTCCAGGGATCACATAATCAATTGTGAACAGAGGATCTTCTTCTCCCCTAGACAGTGTTCCCATTTCTCTGTTCTGTATCTAAGACAGAGACGGCCAGATGATTTTCACAGTGCAGTGTCTGGACTGTGGTGTGTAGTGGGCAGGCTCACCAGGTAGATTTACAACTGCACAGTGAGTTCTCAGGAGTGGGTTTGCACAAACTCAGTAGCAGCTCTAATAGGAACATATCTACATAGGGGAAAACAGATGCAAGTCAGAAATCATTGGAGGATTTATAAAATAAATAATGACCCCTGTCCATTAAAAACCAAATATTTTTAAGATCAATAAGGATAAAAATAAAACCAAAACACTTTATAGCTCCCTGCTATACAGCCTGCTTAAATATTAGGAATTCAAAGATTGATAGGTAAGGAAGACAGTGGTAAGAGTAATAAGCCATGGAAACTTTGGAAACAAGTTCATTTGCTTTGTACCACACAGCAAAACACAAAAAACAACAAACCCACAGGCACATGGCATGTTTTACAATAGAGGGTTGCATTAGCCATTTAAATGTCTGTGCAATGTGTGAAAACTGCTTGCTAGATTATATTATGTCAGAGAGAATTTCTACAGTGCTTGGTGTCTGATCCACTACACACCATAGCACAGTCCCAAAGTTTCAGAGGCACTGTATACTGTCACTGTTAGCAGACAATTAAATGTCGGTGTCGGTGTGATTTAAACGAAGAAGGCTGGGGCTCTGGCGTGTGGGTGCAGGCACCTTTTCCTCTAACTCTTAAAACAATTATTCTTGCTATAGATCACTCTCTGCTTATGCTTTGAGTTGCGAGGCTTAGGGCCATTTGTCTTTCAAGATTGAAATAAATGGGTAGAATTGCCCGGGGGTTTCGTGTGTCTCAGGAAAAGAGAACCATGAACATTATTCTTTGGAGGAGTATTTTAGTATGATTTCTTTTTCGACATGTTTTCTCCATGGAGAGACCCATTAAATAGTCTTTTATGCATTTGATAAAGACTGCCTTAAACAGGGTCATTCTGTATTTCGAACAAATGAGTGAAATGTATCAGTCTTCCACAAAGAAACTTTCAATGGACTGCAATTACAATCATAAGACGCGCAGCTCCAGTCCGTAAGTCAATTCCACCAGTGCAAGGCAGAACAATTCAGGATGCCTGCTTATCTCACAAGCTTAGAGAACGACCATTGGCTTGTCCCCTATTTGCCTCTGAGAAGCCTTGCTTTCTAATGCTCCCTTACAGAGCAGCCCATTAACAAGCAGCGTAGTATTGAGCGGCTTCTGAGAGGTCTGTGAAAGGCACCTACAGAGGAGAGCCTGGGTTTTGCACGTAGACCTTGGTTGAGCTGCTGGCTATGAACAGAAACGCCAGAGTAACTGGGTGAGCTATTTGGTCACACCCAGCCGCCATTTGTAAAAATAGGCGTGGTCACTCAGGGTCCGTTCAGGAGGCAGAAATAACACCAGGCTGGAATGTGGGACATGGCCTATAGAGTCTGCACTGCAACGTTGGAAGAGGAGAGCTCTGAGGGGAGAGGGATGGCAGGGTGCGGAGCAGCCCCAAGCAAGCCCAGACGTGGAGCTGAGCCCTGCCAGGCATGATTAGTGCTTGAAGGGAGTTCTCGCGAGAGTGCCCCTGGAGACCTTGGAGGAAACCCTGGAGACAAGTGGAAGCTGTACATGGCGGTACTCCACTGAGGTCCTCGGCAAAGGTCCTGGAGCGATCTCTAGGACAAGCTACTGTCAGAGATGTCAGGACTAGAGAGGGTTCCTATTTAGTGTGCTAAGGACCCTACTAGGTACTAGGCACACAGTGGACTATATGCTCTTCTTCCTCACTCTCTGTCCCACACTCTCCCCAAGAGGAAACTTTACCTTCTTGCAAACTGGGACAGGAAATGTAGGTAAAATGTCTAGACCAGTAACCCTCCTAACACTGCGATCCTTTACTATAGTTCTTCATGATGTAGGTGACCTCCAAACATAAAATTATTCTTGTTGCTACTTCATAACTGTAATTTTGCTACTGTTACGAATCATAATGTAAATACTTGTGCTTTCCGATGGTTTTAAGTGATCCCCGTGGAAGGGTCATTTGATCCCTTCCCCCCTGAAATGGGTCATGAGCCACAGATTGAGTCACTGGTCTATACAGGGTAGGCACTTCGCAGAGCAAGCAATGTCAGGTGGAGTTAAAGCCGATGCCGGGCACAGGGATCAGGAAGCTACTGGTGCTCGCCTCTGGGAGCTTAGAACGAGCAACTAAACCAGAGGAGATTAAATGCCCTGGTATTTCATGTTACAAGTTCTTTGAATCCGACATATTGAGACAAAAGACTCACACTGGATTTGAGGAATAGGCAAAATAACACTGCCCTCAGACAACGCCGCAGCAGGCGTTTGTCCTCCTGGAGGAATTGGCGCCCGTAACTAGCAGAGGGTGTTGGACGTCACAGGTCGCTCTCTGAGCATCTTAGAGGAACTCTCCCATACTGCGTATTGACTTAAACCTTCAGCCTGTCCAGCCAGCTTCAGGTAACAGGATCTGCCCCAAGCCCCAGAGGCTACGATCCCCTATTCCAATCCCTCTGGGATGAAGTTAGTACATCTGGGCTGCTGTTCACAAAACTGAGGAGATCAGGGTGGGCATGATTCTGAGTGTAAGGAGAGCGATTTGGTTTGTACACGCGTGTAGAGGTGAGCCGGATCCCAGGCTGGCATGGCTGCAGGATGCAGTCGGAGGAAGTTCACTTCTAGACTCGTTTGTGCATCTGTGCTGCTTTTGTGCAGGTGCCCACGGAGGCCAGAAGAGGGCATCAGATCCCCTGGACCTGGAGTTGCAGGAGGTTGTGAGCCGCCACATGGGTGCTGGGAACTGAACTCAGGTCCTCCGGACCAGCCGCAGGAACCCTTTAACTGCTGAGCATCCGCTCCCGCCCCAATAAGTATTAATAAATATTAATAACTCATGCCTGTGGGAGCTTGATGCATATTTGTGAGCATGGTCACCTCAGCACACACGGGTATGTAAGAGGATGACTTTGTAAAATCACCTTATCCACTTTTAGCAGGTTCCAGGGATTGAACTCAGGTGGCCTGGCTTACACTCCAGGCTCCTTTATCCACTGAGCCATCTTGTCAGTCTTGCAAAACAGCTTCTGACTACAGCCTGCGGCAGTCTGTGTTGGCTCTGTTGTCTATCTGGCTCGATGATTCGGATGGATAGGAAACCATTTAGAAATGCCTCTGTGGAGTAAAAGTAGGCTACCTTCTTATACCTTAGGGGGTAATTATTTCCTATTACTGTTGGTGAAATGGGCCATTCGTGCTACCCCAGAGAGAGAGGCAAGATAAATTCCCTCCAGTATGCAAATGGCAGTATTTTATTTTCATAAATCGGGAGTGACCTTTCTAGACAACTAGCCTTGCTACCTAATTATTGCCAGAATAAAAGAATGCTGGGGAGACACAATTTGTAGAGAGTTCATTAACATTTAACTGGCTTATAGTTTTAAGCCATAATAAAAAGTGAAGATATTGAGCCCCAAAGTCAAATTTCTAGCCATGTCATTTGGAGATCTGCTTGAATCAGGCTCACTTGAATTAAGATAGTTTTTATTGTTTAGGGGGATATTATACCATACTTAGTTTAAGTTTTTCTGGTAACATTATTGTAAATCAATTTTGCATTGAATTTAAGGAAACACATTGCCCCCTCCTCTCCTCTCCCCTCCCCTCCCTTTCCCTTCCGTCCCCTTCCTTCCTGTTCCCTCCCTTCCCTTCCCCTCCCCTCCCCTCCGCTGTCCCCCCCCCCCTCTCCTCCCTTCCCTTCCCCTCCCCTCTGCTTCTCTCCTCTCTGCTCTGGCTTGTTGTTTTTCTGAAGTAGACTCCTGCTCTCCATCCATGGTGATTGGTCTCAAACATGCCGTACACTCACCAGGCTGACCTCTCACTTGTAACCCTCTTGTCGCAGGCTCCTGAGAACTGTGATTTTCTTTTTTATTCCAATTCTGACATCATTTCATTTCCTCTCTTCCTGTTTTAGTCCAATAAATCACCTCTGTGAGATCTTACTGATAAAGAACGCATACACGGCAGCACATCTTAAGGCAACAGGAAATGTACAGCGGAGCCCGTCTTCAGGGGGCTTGACTGTCACACATCCTCCCAGAGAGATGTGCTTTCCCCCCTCATGCTTTCTTTCAAGCGGTCAGAGCTGCGCTGTGTGAGGTGTTGCTGTGCACACTCTGAGAGCACACCGCTTTGTGGGCTCCCTCTCTCCGGCCTCACTTCAGCATCTGGTTAAGTCTTCAGCGCCAACAGTCATTTTAAAGACCAAATCCCAACTAGCCTCAAGTTACCTTGAGGACGCTCAGACTGTTCTGCTGTTTAAGGCTGTGATAAAGGAGTTAGTCATCCCGTCTGCGTTGTTTACTCTTGTATCACTACTCTTTGGTCTCTTCTTCAGTGCTGAAACTATTCTCCATGTCCATGTCACGACTACAACTTGCAACAGAAGAGTGCCTTCCACCCCACCCCGGCCAAATGGTTACATACTCTCTGACCATCTCTCCAGTATCAGCATGTCATTAGCATCTGGTGCTGGACAGATCCACTTTGCTCCAGAACTCAGTAAAACTGGTCAGAGGAGGGACACATGATGGTCCTCTGTTGCCATGATTGAACTTTGTCTTTAAACTGTACCTTTGAGCTTGGTGTTCCCCAGGGAAGGCTTAGCTGAGACTATACGTATTGAAAGCACTCAGAAGATAGCATGCTGATAGCTGCTGACTCAAACATGGCTAAAAACACTTAGATGGCTGTTTGAGACAGCCTGATGTTTCTTGACTCACTCCTGTTGTCTTAGGGTTTTACTGCTGTGAATAGACACCATGGCCAAGGCAACTCTTATAAGGACTGGCTTATAGGCTCAGAGGTTCAGTCCATTATCATCAAGGTGGGAGCATGGCAGCATCCAGGCAGGCATGGTGCAGGAGGAGCTGAGACTTCTACATCTTCATCTGAAGGCTGCTTGCAGAATACTAGCTTCCAGGCAGCTGGGATCAGAGTCTTATAGCTCATGCCCACAATGACACACCTACTCCAACAAGGCCATATCTCCAAGTAGTGCCACTCCCTGGGCCAGCATTTACAAACCATCATACCTGTCTGTTTGGGCAGAGTGTTAGTCAGTTCCTCAGATGCAAGTGGAGTAGCCCTTTTCCAAGATGCTAGAAACCAGAAATGTGGGTTGAGGAGTGTGTTTTGAAATGCTTGGGTATATAATAGGGTGAGCTCCAGGAGATGCGGCTGAGCTCTGAACACGGAATCTGCTCATTTCATAGGCCTGCGCATATAGCCTGATGAATTTCGTATTATATTCTGTGCATCAGCCTTTTGATCTTGACCCCATCACCTGAAACTAGGTGTGGAAATGTTTGAACCTGTTGAGCTATGTCATTGAGCAAGAAGTTTCAAATACAAGTGCATTGTGAGTAATCTTGATTATTCTGTAATGAAGATATAGACAGGGTAACTAATTCCCAAATGACGTCAGGACTAACAAGGCTGCCCAGTGGCTGGAATGGAAAGGAGATGGATTTGGTAAGGGTAAGCAGGTTGTTTTGTGCATTCAGAGAAAACACACACACACACACACACACACACACACACACACACAAAACCATACACCCTCACAAAAGGAGAAAACCTTGACAGCAGGTGTGGAAAGGCACATTCTTTCAGCTCATGATGGACCAGGGCTCTTGTCCAGCCTGCTGTTACAGTGAGGTCAAGAGCAGAAGACAGCTGGACTCTGCTCCAGCACAGGGTGCCATTCGTTGGGACACCATTCAGAGATCTCCCGCCAGGAAGCTGACAGGTCTGAAACCTCCCAGGAGGAATTAGGGAGAACAGAGCATGTATTGCCTGGGGAAGCTAAGACACAGGACATGACAGTGCCTTTCAAACTGTCAGTTTTTCTGTGCCGGGGCTGGGGATTTTACTGTTACCTTGTGGGGTAGAAGGACGATAAATGGATGTACCTTCAAGAGGCAGCGTGTGGACTAGAACTTCTCGGAATGTTTTCTACATACAGAATGCGCAGTTTCTCTCATGCCTTCTGAGACTAGCTGTCCCGGAAAGCATGGGGGTTGATTTAGGTTTCCAGGGGTGGGGGTAAAGGTTGAATCAGGTGACTTTTAAAATTCATTTCATCTCTGCTTTATAATTGCAGTTTCCCTTGCCTTCTAAAGTGTACATGCAGGCACAGTACCTTAACAGTCCAAAAGCTGCATCTTGTCATAAGTCCTTACTTCTTCCCAATGCCAGCAATTATAATTAATACTTTGAGTTAATAGGATTCATCTATTATGCAGCTGATTATGTAATGTCTACTATTCATTATGTAATGGATAGCAGGGTTTTTCATGATCGGTGTTGGGATGGGTTTCATCATTCACTGTCCTCTGTGAATCATTTGGACAAAGACCTGTTACTGTGAGTGATGGAAGGTAATAGGCATCTAGAAGTCTGTGGGGTGGGCCTGGAGACTTTCGGCGTCCTCAGTAGCATTGACTCTGAAGCAGCTGATCTTCTGAGCATGTGGACACTGCCTTTTATATCTCTCACTTACATAGCTTCCTTCAAGATTAAGCAGATGTTTGCTGCACGTTTAGCCTTGAAATTTCTGCCACTGAGACTTGTGTGGATTATGAAGTGACTTCATGATCTATTTTTTGATTATAGGACCTCAAATTTGCTAAACGACAGGCTGAGACCTGCTTCTGTGTAAGGTATAGAAGGGTATTTTGCAGGCCATCCTCATGATTTGTGGTATGCTCTGTCTTCTGCTCTCACACTGGTGTTTGGGGGGAAAATAATTTTTCGTTTTAATTTTTGAACAAATTATAATTTTCTGTTGAAAACATGTTGAGTCCTGGAGGGGATCCTATTAAAGTTTTGAAGGCAAGGTGAATTCACTAAGTTCAGTATTCATCTGGAAAATGTGAATTTTAAATCCGCTTATTTCAATTGTCTCCTACCAACATTGGGCTTCTTCTAGAGAGCAACATACGTATCTGTATTGGTAAGACATTGTTACTATTGAGCAGTATTGTTCAAAATTCCTCAGATCCCAAGAGAAAACATCAAATCGCACTCAGTTCGATCGATGCCAAGCAGATTTGTTTGTTTGTTTTTTCATGATGCATCTTACTTCATTTCAGACTTCTGGTTGTAACTTATATCACCTCTCTGCCTTCCCTTGTAGGTGGCTGCCTCTTTGACGAGCCATACAGCACATGTGGATATAGTCAGGCTGACGATGATGACTTCAACTGGGAGCAGGTGAACACGCTGACCAAGCCTACCTCTGACCCGTGGATGCCGTCAGGTTTGTCCTTGCTCTTCAGTGTTCTCTCTGAAGTGGGGGTGAGCGTGGGCATCAAAAGGGTCCTCATCATTACAGAACGCTGTCACTGGATACGGTTGAGTGGAAGAGCATGCCTGTCTCTGAGTGCTGTTCTCCTTGACTGGTCAACTGAGGAAGATGGTGTAGACGAGATCAGTCTACAGGAGTTTAGCCTTGCGTCTCTCTCTTAAAGACTAGTCATGGCCTACTCTCTGTATCTTTGGGTGTACTTTAGCTGAATTAGTGCCCATCATCCAGATGATCCTTTCTGGAGCAGCAGATGTGGGAACAGTTGGATGTGTTTTCTGGAATTACATGTCCAGGATGGAAGTCTAGAACCTTCTTTCTCAGCCTCAGAGCCTTAGGGGCTCTCTTGTCCTGGGAAATCATGATCTTGAAAGCATTTGGAGGATGCAGCAAAGCTATGCGGATGTGTTTTTCTCTCCCCTATAGCGAAGTGCTTAGTGAATTTCATGCTAAGTAGAAACTACTTACCTCACTAAGTGACAGTCAGAATCTGTTTTTTGAAAGAAGAGTAGAGAGAGGGTGACTGGTCTAGTCACAGCATTGTCTGACTGTTTTAAGGGGACTCTCTTTTCAGGCTGTGACCTTGGCAAGTTTCTTTAAAGATTTGGATTTGCAGAATCACTATTGAAATTGGCTGATGAATATGGCACTTGGCACTCAAACTGCTAAAAACCCATTATTGGCATTTAGTTTCAGATAAAGCACATATTTTTTACGAAAGATATGAATATAAAGTTTTTCATTAATGTGCCTACATGTAGTGGTAATTAGAATTTTTGTGTGTGATCTTGTAAAGGCACCTTCAAAACATGAGGAAGAATCTAATGTTTTTAATAAGCTTTAACAATCGTGATGACCACCATGGTCTTCCTTCTCCTCTTAATTCCTTTTAAATTCCAAGTCAGGAACCCTGATCTCTTTAGCACTGCGGCTTTTCGGGGCTACTGAAGCTTCCGGAGTCTCGTTTGGCACCAGATCACCTTCTCCTGGGCTGGTTTTTCCTTTCTCTTGTGCATTTGCCTACCACTGCTGCCTCGGGAGTTATTTGATTAACTCCACTCTAACCCTCCTTTCTCTTCTTATTTGTGATTGATAGATAGGATCTGTACTCCTCCCTGCACTGTCCGTCCCCAAGCAGAGTCCTTGCCCTGAGAATCATTGAGCCTGTCCTTGTCATTGCCCCAGGTGTCCACTGGTGTCCAGAGAAGCTGAGGTGTTGGAGAGTTAGACCTGGTAGATCTGTCCATGCAAGCACAGTCACTGCTGATGTCATGTCTGTCTTCTCATCTGATGAAATCTCTGTCTCTCTGGATGCTGTCCCTCAGTAAAGATGGAAACCAAGGCCACTCGTGTTAGGCATGTGCTCCATCCACCACTGAGCTGCACCCCAGGCCTCCTGTTTGTAATTTGTTCACATGAGGTGTCTGCTTCCGATACTGTGGCCCTTTCCACCGGAAAAAAAAATACTTCGAAAAGAAGCCTAAACAGTGCAGAATCCTCTTCAGCATGTGCTGATTCTATTTGAGTCATAAGATAAGCACCTCACAGGAGGAAAAAGAGGATTGCTGCCATGCCTGACAGCCTGAGTTCAATACTCAGATCCACGAGATAGAAGCAGAGAACCAACTCCAGAAAACTCTTCTCTTCTCTCTCATTGTAGGTAACAAACTCAAATCTAGAAGTCTAGACACACACACACACACACACACACACACACACACAGAGAGAGAGAGAGAGAGAGAGAGAGAGAGAGAGAGAGAGAGAGAGAGAGAATGTCACATACATAATAATAAATCTATAATATAATTACAAAAACTATTAGCACATCTTATGGTCAATGGATGGCAGAGAGAACCGCGTGGCTTTTTTTAGCCTTATGGGTTAAGTTGTTTAAGGCTTCATTTAACAATACAATTGGATATGTTCTCACACCTGTGTTATTTGTTCTGCTACCTGTGGACTGATGCAGTTTTGACTTGATAAACACTTGCCCTGTTGGCCAAATGTAGCCACCTGACTGTACTGATATGTCTTGTAAGCTAGGAAATGCTGTCTGTTTTTTTTTTTAAGTGACTGAAAACTTTTGAAACTATTATGGTATTTGGGAGATAAGAATTTCGAATTTCAGAGTCCATGGAGGTATTGGCACACAGCTATGCCCGTCCCCAGGAACAGTGGGCTGCAGTTTTGCGGTCAGGTCTTCATAGCTGGGACAGAGAGGAGAACAAAACCCTTTCACTGTCACTGCTCCTGGGGCAGCGTACACTCCTGACCTAGGCTGTTTCAGATCTTGACTCTTTTTTTTATTCCTGTATTCACTATGAGCCATAGCATACTATTTCTTCTCACCACCCGTTTCAGTGGTTTTCTCATCGCTGCTTCTCTCTCTCTCTCTCTCTCTCTCTCTCTCTCTCTCTCCCCACCCCCCAGTGACACAGCCTTGGCTGCAGTACTGTGGTTCCTGTTTGTAAATAACCCATCAAAATGAGTCTCAAAATGATGACAGCCTAAAGTATTATGCTAATTTTAGCCCTTGATGTCACTCTGTCCTCTCTGAAGTTAAAGGCAGGGTTTATTCCTTGGTATCTTCCATGCATGAGGCTATTAATAACCACATTTTAAAAAAGTAAACAGTCTAGAGCTTTATCCAAACTGACTTGATCTCTCCTTTGAGCTGGTAGCATCTCTCTGGAACCACGTTAAAGACAAATACCAAGTGTTATGTAATTTTGTGTATTTTAAACTCAAAGCTTCTGTAGTAGGCTCTGCACTTAATGGTTTTCTTACGGGTAAAACAATAAGCTATCTGGTCTCTTACTGGTAACTGTGTGGCTTGTTTCATATGAACTGAGTTTCTTCATTAGCACTGAGGGGAATTTTAAGTGTCTATCACAAAGATTGCCACTCGGACCCCGGGGCTTTGAGTCTGGTGTACTTTCTAGCACTGTTGGCTTCTGGCCTGACAGAGCAAGTCACATCCTATGAGTGTGACATAGGTAGTTATCCTGTGAAATATTGTTCATGACCACAGAATATGTATCTAGGGCAGAACTATGGTTCATGTTTCTATAATTTCTTACTATATAATATTTGTAACTTACTACTTTAGTTCTAAACAGTGGATAGTGAACACACATACACATACACAATTTTAAAACAATCTTTTAAAAATAGTATTTATTTTCACATATCTTTTAATATTAATTTTAATATTATTAATAACAAAATATATCCTGTGAATGAAATCATATAGTTTTCTGCAGTAGCTCTTTATCCCAAAGTTAAATTCAAAGCATGACTACCTGGTATTCATAGAATTTACATGTATGTCCACACTGTCCATTTAAGATACTATATCTATAAGGTATAGTTCTTTTTAAATTTATATATTTATTTTATTTATATGGGTACACTATAGTTGTCTTCAGACACACCAGAAGAGGGCATCAGATCCCATTACAGATGGTTGTGAGCCACCATGTGGTTGCTGGGATTTGAACTCAGGACCTCTGGAAGAGCAGTCAGTGCTCTTAACCACGGAGCCATCTATAGTTCTTAAGGCAAAGATTATGAAGTTGTCTTAGGGCCTGTCGTAGGGGGTGGGATGTGTGTAGGAGGGAATCACCCTCCTGGTTCCCAGGGAGTGTGACTTTCAATCACAGAAAGGTCCTTTTACCTTCTTGGCTTGGCTTTACCGATTGGAAGGATGCTGGGGAACAGAGTGACTCAGGACTGAATCCTGTGCCTGGTACCCAACCCGAGGCAGGGAGGGGGGAGTGATTGACACATCTAGTGTGATGACCCAGAAAACGGAAAACTGACTAAGTGTATTTGTTAAGCATCAGCTGCACACTGGGGAGGATGGTGGGCTGACAGGGTAATTGCAGTTTTCTCTTTGGGTGCACTTCTCAGGCGTATTTCCCCATGTGCTGGGGATGGCCTCCCCATTTATTTGCACTCCGGGTCTCCTGTGGTGTTTTGTGAATAATGACAGGGGTGGCCGTGAACTCGGGAAGGCTATTTGTCCTCTTCAGTTGCAGTGTGTTTCTGGGAAGGAACACTTTTGTCACAAAATGTTCAAACATTTGTTTAATTATCTCACCAGTTCTTCAATCATCTGCCCCTCTACAAATGTTAATTAAACACCTGCCTGGAGCCAGGCGTGGTCCTGTGCGCTGAATAGAGGTGCTTCCCCAGAGCCTCCTCCCATTCTAGGTCTGACTGAAGGAGTCAAAGATAACATACTAAGAAGCGTGTTTGCTCTTGTTTAGTGGTGTGGTGGTAAATATTTAAATGATAATGTTAATTTCCGTTCATCAGGCTCAGCACCAGCACGGAGGTTGGGTTTGGCTTCCCTACTTGCTTTGCCCCTTAAACAAAAGACAGGGAAAGGGGGTAAGTCCCAGGAGAGAGCTGTACTCGCTGGTCAGTCTGTCTCCTCAGACAAAGTAAGCTTGTAAGAACAGAGAATTCTAGCCCTTGACACACTTGGCCCATGAGGCTTGTGTAATTTGATTCTTGTGGTGGCCCCTAAAGCCTGGGTGGCAATCTCCACACTTCACACCACAGGAATCAGAAGTCCAGAGAAGTAGAGCCTTTGCCTTTCAAACTGTCCTTGGATAACCATGGCAAGGCCTTAGGTGTTCAGTCTAGGTGTGGACTGTAGGCTTTGTCAAGTGAGCATGAGCACTGCCTGTTAGGATTCTGTCTAAGCTCCACCCCACAGTTACCTGGCAACCACCAGGTATGCCCCACAGTTACCTGGCAAGAGCCAGGGAGGCCTGGCCCACTATAAAAGGGGCTGCTTGCCCCTCTTCTCTCTCTCTCTCTCTCTCTCTCTCTCTCTCTCTCTCTCTCTCTCTCTCCTTTCATCCTCTTGCTCCCCTTCTCTCCCCATCTCCTTCCCCCCTCTCTCCACATGGTCATGGCTGGCCTCTACTTCTTCACTCTCTCCTCATCCTTGCTTTTCTCTGTCTCTGATACCCCCTTAACTCCCCTCCTCATGTCCTGAATAAACTCTATTCTATACTTTACCATCCGTGTGTCATGTCTCTCAGGAAGAAGGGATGCCTGGGTGTGGGCCTGCTGAGGCACTGCCTTCCCCCACATGCCCATAGAACATATTCTTTTGCTGTTTCTCTTTTTATGATCACAACATTGCCTATTGTGGAACTGTCTGAACACCCTGCAAGACTTGCCCTGTCCCTTCACAAGGCCCTCGTGTGAGTTCTTAAGCCCTTAAATTTATACCGCCTTTATTTAGTCCTATGGCCTTATCTGTAGACTCCCTATTTATGGGTTCAACCCCACTGCAGACAGACAGGATTCAAATCGAACTCTCTCTATGGGCCTCTCATGGAGGGATTTTTGCCTCTTGTTTTCCTTTTAACAATAAAGTATAACTGTTCATGTACCATTTATGTGCCGCTGTTATTATAACTCATGCAGGGTTGACATAAATACATGGCATAAAAATGACAGTGTGCGCAGTGAATATTATAACCTTTAATATAGAGGACTTGAGCATCAGTGATCTGGATATTACTGAGGGGTCCTGGAACAAATCCCTTGTGGATATCCAGGGACAGCTGTATTTGCATGTAGAATGACTTCCCTGAGGTTGGCCCTCAACAGACCAGCAGCTGAGTCTTTCTTCCTGCTGATTATAGCCCAGAGAGGAGACAGGCACTTGACCAATAAGTAGTGAGAACATAATTAATGGTAGGCAGTACTCGAGGCCAAAAACAAAATCTAAAGTCGGGGTAAGGTTTGAGTCATCATGGAAATGGTAGGCCTCTACTGAATCGAGACCTGAATCTAGGCAGGGCCAGGAAGCCATGAAGGCCAAATGATCCAGATGAGTGGGAGGCAGGACAAATGGGTAATCTTTGCAGGACTAATGATGGCAGATTATGTAAGACCTTGAAAATTATGAGGTATTAAGAACCTGCCTCAGAACTGGCCATGGGAAAATCTATGATACATATCAGAATCTCAACCTCATTCCTAGCCAAATATAGTGTTAAAGAAATACCACCTCCCTGCTCCGCCTCCTCTTGCTCCTCCTCTTGCTCCTCCTCTTCTTGTTCCTCTTCCTCCTCCTCTTGTTCCTCTCCTCCTCCTCTTGCTCCTCCTCTTGTTCCTCCTCTTCTTGCTCCTCCTCCTCTTGCTCCTCCTCCTTTAGTTCCTCCTTCTCCTCTTGCTCCTCCTCTTGCTACTCCTCCTCCTGCTCCTCCTCCTCTTGCTCCTCCTCCTCTTGCTGCTCCTCCTCCTCTTGCTCCTCCTCCTTTAGCTCCTCCTCCTTTAGCTCCTCCTCCTCTTGCTGCTCCTCCTTTAGCTCCTCCTTCTCCTTTTGCTCCTCCTCTTGCTCCTCTTCCTCCTTGTCCTCCTCTTGCTCATTCTCTTCTTGCTCCTCTTGTTTCTCCTCCTCCTCTTCCTCTTCCTCCTCCTCTTGGTCTTTCTCTTTCCCCCTCATCTTCTTTCTTCCCCTGCTCCTCTTTAGCCTCTCCTCTCCTCACCCCTCTTTTCCTCCTCCACCCCCTCCCATTCTCTTCACCCCTCCCCACTTCCTTCTTCCTTTTCCTGAAGTTCAGTGTAAATGCATCACTTGGCTGGCCTTCATCTCTGTGAAGTAGGTAGCTTGTGCCAACTTCTTATCATCTTTTCTGAACGACACAAAGTGAAGAACATAACTTAAATATCTCTGGGAGATTTTTGAATAGATTTATAAGAATCTGAAAAGAGCCTTTGAGAGTAGTAACATTCATTACTGTGTTGGCAAGTCAAGGTGCACACGCCACTGTCTGTGGGACATGTTTCTCTTGTTTCTAGCTTTAACTTTATCATAAAACTCAACACAGTGATTGCGTTGGGTCTTGGATTATTGTAGTTGGGTCTGCATATTTCTAGTCACTTAACTCAGGACATAGAAAGGGGCTTGTTTATTCTTGATTCTTCCATGCAAGTCTTCCATCCTGTGACTTCCAAAGAGCATTCTTCATCCCTCATGAAACTCATGTCTCCAGGAGAGAATTAGAATGAGTTTCCACTTTGAAGTGTGAGCACGATTCAATGTCCAGGACTGGGTCCTGTCAGTCTCTAAGTTACAGAATGGAGAGAAACAGCTAGAGATGGGGATGAAGAGAGTTGGTGCTTTAACTCTGTGATTGATGAAGAATGCCTGACTCTGTCTGCCTCATGTCCACATGGTATAAGTAAGTGGTCCTCTTGTGGCGGCCTTCACTGGCTGTGTACCTGGGTAACTGTGACAGTTCTGGCTACATGAGGATTTTGAATATGGCTATAGGTGATAGATCATATTTCTCATTAATTAGAAAAGAAATGAGTTGCCTAGTCTTTGAATTATGTATGATTTGAATTTTTGCCCAATAGAAATTGTGACAAAATATAGAAAATATCAAATTGGTCATTTTGACCATTTAAAAAAATTTTTTTGGGAAATTATATTAGATCATTTCCCTCTGCCCTTTTCTTCCTCCAAACCTTCTCACATGGGAGAGGATCCTTGTTCTCTTTTATATTCATGGCCTTTCACTAATTGTTGGTGGTGGTAGTGGTAGTGATCATGGTAGTAGTAGTAGTGAGGTATGTGTGTGTGTATGTGTGTCTGTGTGTGTATATATGTATTCCTGAATAAATATATGTAGTCTTCACAGTCTAGATAATGTTATGTGTGTGTTTCAGGCTGTACATATAATGTTATGTGCCTAGTCTTCATGTCTAGATAGTGTTGTGTGTGATCATTTGGTATTGATAAGCTAATCGGTGTTCTCGTCCCTGGGAAAGACTATTTCTCCCACTCTGAGAATTCCTCAGTTGTCTGTGTGTAGTATTGGGCCTTCCAGTCTTTACCCTGCCCACTTTAGCATGCCCACTGCTGTTGTCCTTGTCAAGCTCAGGATGAGGCAGTCATGCTTGTGAGATTTTATGGGTCAGCTTCTGACATTCCTATGAGACACAGTTTCACAGTGAATTACACATTCTTCTAGCTCTTAAAAAGGTTTGACCCCTCCCATTTCAATGATTTCTGAGCCTTAGAGGCAGATGTTGTTTTGTAGAGGTATCCTTTGGGCTGGGGCATCCCAGTTCTGAGTTGTGATTGGTTGTGGTTTTCTGTATTGGTCTCCTGTAAAAAAGGTGGATGAAGGGTAGGTAGGTGAGGACTACACGCATTTGTGGGTATAAGGAGGAATATTTGCAGTGTAGTTAGGGGTTATGCTGGTTTGGTTTAAGTATTAGTTGTAAGTAGGATCTCTCTAAGATCTATGCCTTCACTAATCTTAGGTAAGTAGTTCATTAGGTTTCCAGTACTGGGCATGATTTCCCTCCTGTTGAGCAGTCTTAAGTCCAGTTAGAGAGCTGTTGGTTACCACCCAAGTACACATGCCACTACTACATATACCCTTTAGAGTTACTGTACTGCAGTGGTTGTTGTGGCTTGTAGATGTCATAGCTGGGCGCCTGTTTATTCCTCCCCTCCTTCAGAACCATGTGTGGACCCTCCAGATACTATGAAACCTAGACCTCAGAGACCAGGATTTCAAATCAGTTCTCGATGAGGAGCCTCTGGGATCTGTGCCCAAGTGCATGGCATCTTCAGCAATAGGGACTCACCTTTCACTTCCTGGGAGGCAGGGGTGTCAAACAAAGACAATAGCAGTAGTCTACAATGTTTTGGGAGTCTCTTGGGCGGCCCTGGATACCATCTTAAAAGAGTTTTTCCGTGTCTGTTGCTTGTCAGCTGGTCTTTGGTTCTTGAAGGGAGCCTTGACAGCCGAGATGGGAAATGTTTATTTAAAGTATATACATATATTTATATGCTGACTTTCCTGTATCGCAGACAGTTTTAGGTAATGAATGGTTCCCTGTGACTTTCCCACACATCCTTACTGCTATTTTGCCCTCTGCCTTCCTTCTTCTGAACTCATCTTGGTCCTTCCTTCACTAGAGCCCCGCCCCACTGCTCTTACTTCCCCATCAGAGCACTCGGACCTTGCTGCTCTCCTCTCTATCCGGCTCCCACCTCAGCAATGGCTCCATTTCCCCCTTATTCCAGGATATGTACCTCCATCTGAAGACTTGCTCCACTGAACTCTGGAAGCCAGTGGAAAGCCTTTCTCCTTGAGGTTGCTTTCTCAGAGTGGGTCATCATAGCCAAGGAGCTGAGATAATGTTGCTATTTTGCTGACCAAGAGCCTTTCAGTGGCTCTGTCTTGATATGTTCAAGACTAAGATTGATACTGTGCCCAACAGTGCTACAGTGCTTGCTGGTTAACTTGTTTCATTTGGACCAGCTGAAGCCACAGCATTGTTTGTAACCACAGGTACCAGTTGTCTTCTTAGCAGTCAACGGGTGTTTTCCACTAAAGTTCTTCTAAATTCCCATCTTGGATACTTGGAAATTCACAAAACATAAGAATAGTGATTAACTCTGTTTAATATATTTGCCGCAATGTATACAAATCTGCCTCTGTATATAAATAAGCACTGTAATAGTTTTGCTTCTTGCTTAATTTCCTGTAAAATTATCCAAGATGGCATTACCAGAGAGATGGGAGGCCAGGTGTGGCGGCTGCTGCAATGGAGCCGGCACTCGGGGAGAGGCGCAGAGGAGAGAGGGAGAGGAGGACCAGAGAGGTCAGGTGATGGTCTGGTTGTTATACGTGGCTCCAGAACAGCACACTGAGAATTTGGAGAGTGGTAGGGGCCTTTCTGTTCCACCTCTATGTTCCACAGGGAAAGGCTGATGCTGAACATGGCCTACTTATAAAAAATGTAAATCCTACTCTAAGTGTTGGGGAGCAGGACCACAGGTTATAACTTGGGACCCAGAAATAGCTCCATTCATCTTCTGAGCAGATGTTTCCTAACAGAAAACACAAACTGGGGTTAACAAATTGCAAGATTTCCCCATCCCAAGAAACCCTGAGGCCTAGATGCTTATCTCCAGTACCTAGGGAATTTGGTCAGTACCTGTCTCCCTGTGAATATACGTCAGACAGGCTTGAGGTGGGGGGTGTTGCTCTATCTGTGTAGCAGCTAAGTGGTAGTCCTGGTAAGCCTTCACACAGCCAAAGTAGGGATCTCAGTGGACATTCTGGGTGGCCCGAGGCTCGTGTCTTTCACATCCTTCCACCTGCCTCAGAAGTTATTTCACAGTCCCTCAGATGTGCCTTGCCTGGCCCGAGGTGCTAAAGTGTGAAGATCATTTAAATGAGTAGGTCGAGGTTCAGGCTCCCAGCCTCCAATCGGGGCAGACCGAGGCTCCATCTTTGTCCTTCAGCCCACATCATGCACAAAGCACAGCTCTAGGTTCTGAATCTGTAGTGACAAGCTTGACCCCAGGGGACCCAGTGCTGAGGAAGTGATGTGACATCTGACATCTTCTGGCTGCCCCCGAGCCTGACAAGGCTACTCCCTACCTTGGCTAAGTGTGGAGAAACCGAAGACTTCCAGAAGAAAGCGTCTGCCAAGTGGGCCACAGAAACGTGACTGGGGCTGAAGCAGTACACGGGGTGGTCCTGGACAGAGACCGAGTGCTGAGGGAGAGCATGAGCATGCCCACACTGCCTCGGAGATGCCGATGGCGGGAGCGGCAGCCATGCATCTTGAGGAGACGAAAGGGGGCCCTCAGGGATGCTTGTGTGTGCAGTGTGTGGGTGCAGTGGTGTGTGGAGTACATGCCCACATATGGGGTGTGTCTTTGTGTCTTTGTGTGAGGACAGGAGTATTTCATGAGTGCCTGAGGGTGTGCACGCGAAAGCTGAAGTTTAGTTTCTGTCAGATATGTTCCATCATTTCCTTCCCTACCCCACCCCCACCTTTTTGGTTTTGAGTCAGTCACTGAATCTGGACCTCACCATCATATGTTGGCTAGGTGGGCCAGCCACCAAATCCCTGGGACTTGCATTCTTGTGCCCATTTTTATGTGGATGCTGGGATCTGAACCCAGGCCTTCATGCACATTACTCCCCTAGCTATCTAAGGAAACACTGTTAGAGACTCTCCTGAGTCCCTACTGGAAGAGATTCGGGGAGATGATTTGACTACTGATCTTGGGCAAAGGAAGGAGAGAGTATTGACTACATGAAGATGGAAATTCAAGTTGTCAATACTCTATGTGTGATTTTTGTGTGTACGAAGGTATGCACACAGGTGCCTTGTTAGACAGGCTTTCTCCTGTTCACTGCTGTTGATGCCAGGCTATGTGGCTGGAATCTTCCAGCAATCCCCTTCCCACAGTGAAGTGTTGGAACTTCAGGTTACACGTTAACCACTGCATCGCATATCTACCTGGGTCCTGGGGGTCTGAATGCAGGTCGTCAGGAGTTCATGACTAGTGCTTGTCCCCACAGAGGCCCCTCCGCTTTCTGAGAACTCAGACTTTCTGATGAGTGTATCAAAGGCATCATAATGAGCCCTGACTGGAAAATAAAGACAGAAGAAAGAAGCACATGCGTAAGAGTTCTGTGGTCTTAGGAGATTTTATGCCAAATGTAAAGAATAATAAATGTTTATGTCTGCACAGAAGAGAAATAAGTGAAAAGTGTGTGCATATGTGTGTGCATGTGTGTAAAGTGGACATGCCAATATGAGCATCTTAACAATTATTATAGCTAGGTGAAGTATATATAAGTTTAGTTACTCTTCCACTCTTGAACTCCTTCCTGAGTTAAACAAAAGCTGCAGTGCCCATGTGAGGAAAGAGAAGACCATGTGACTGGGGTGGATGGGTAGTACACCTTCATGGCCTGAATTCTGTCCACTGGTGCATTTTAGGCAAATGCTGTCAAACTGCACAAAAATATTTACATTTCAAACAGTGAGAGCTGAGCCCGGCTTCCCTTTCTCAGCATATTGTGGTTCTGTTCTTGGTCGCTGCTATAGAGGCTCCTCAGAGCCCGGGGATTTATGTAACACCAATTAGGGGCAACTAATTTCAGGGATATAATTCTAGGACTCTCTAAACTAGGACAAGTCCTTCATGCTCTGGTCTTAGGTCTCAGTAGATCTATCAAGTATAGCACTATGCATCCTGTCGGTAGATACCTTGCTGGCTGGCTGACACGTTGGAAGAAAGTGCATAAAATAGGGATCATGAAGTTTTATTTTTGAATTTGTGCTTGCACATGTTTCTGTCCTCTTCAGAGTAGGAAAACTATGTATAGGAAAGCTCCTGTCTATTTCTTGGCAAACTCTAGGAAATGATTATGCAGATCATTATTTTAAATAAGTGGACTTTAATGCCTAGTTAACTGATACTTTATTCTAGATAGTGACAAATTATATTTTAATGCAGTGTTCCGAAGCTTAAGTGGTGAGAAGAGAAATAAATATGACTATTTAATTAATTGTCTCCTGGACAAGCATAGGGCCTCTATCTGGTGGGTGGACAAGTTCAAACATCTGATTTTGTGGCTGTAAGTGTCTGCATCGCATACCTGAGGTAGCACACTAATACAGACAGTGGTGCTTTTATGATGATGTGCATGACAAATTGTTCTCCAAGTGACTGGTCCTTAGAGAATGTTTTAATTATATACCATAGAACTGTTTCTTTCAATCTGTGTATATGTGTTCATGTGTGGCAAATGCATGTGCACACTGTGTGCTGTTTCTGTAAAGACCTGAGATTGGCTTTCCTTAATCACTTCTCCACCTTCTATTTTTGAGACAGTTTCTTACAGATCCTGGAACTAGGCTTGGCTAGACAGGCTGGCCAGCAACTCTGGAGTACTTTGTTTTCTCTATTTCCTGTTGCTGGGATAAAAATGCATGACATCATCCCCTGGCTTCTACACGGAGCGCTGGGGATCCAAACTCAGGCCTTTATACTAGCACAACAGGCACTTCACTGAGTGAACCGGTTCTCCAGCCCCTGAGTTGAAAATGCTGGCTTTTGTACATTACCAATTGTAGAGAATGTATACCGTACTGACATCCTTACTAATAGACTTGAAGACATAGGCTGTGTCTGACCCCACGCTTCTAAATCTAGAAAATGGAGTTCCTGGGTTTGGTCTTGGGAAATTCTGAACTCCCATCTACTCATTTATTGTCATGACATTGGTTTGCTCTTTCCTTTGCGTTGAACATAAGAACTTTCCTGGGATCTCACACCTTGTGGAAACACTGCTACCTCTCTAATTATTCTCTATAAACAAAGTGTCTCTTACTTCTTTCAGTCCCGAGGAGTGACAGGATACAATTTGCCAGTAGGTCAACCACTGAGCTGATGACAACTGACCTTTCCAGCTTTGCAATCAATGCCTGTTATCTGGGAAACAAAATGATACAGTTTGTATCTTTCAACTGGGAGGTCATTGGGTGTCTCCACCATTGACAGATGAATTTGTTACTTGACCCAGACTAGTCAGTTCAGACAGGAATGTTAATTTCTGGGTGGGAGAGAGGGCTCAGTGATTAAGAGCATTTGTGGCTTGCTCTTGCTGAGGTCCAGGGTTCAACTCCCGGGACCCATGGGGCACAGCTTTACAACTGCATATAACTATAGTACTAGGGGATCTGATGTCCTCTTCAGGCAGTCCCTGGGACTATACTCTCTCTCTCTCTCTCTCTCTCTCTCTCTCTCTCTCTCTCTCACACACACACACACACACACACACACACACACTCACACAGATACACAAATTAAAAGTAATAAAGGTGATTCTTTAAAAATAATGTCAATTTCTTTTAATCGATCTGGACCTTGGTCACCTGAAAAGTTTCAAAGCGCTTGTCTATGGTGTAATTTATATTATGACTAATTGGCTGTTAAAACAGTGGTCAAATAAAGGCTTCTAGAGTATATAAGGTGCCTGGTTTAGACAACAGTGCTATGCTGATTTGGGCAAGCATTCACTAGTATTTCGTTTATACTCTTCCCATTGATTTGAGGAAAACAATCTTAAATGTGTAGTCTTGTGTAGATCACAGACAAACAGAATCTATTCGCATGTTTCCTGAAATTTGTGTGGTGAGGTCAAAGAAGAGTCTATGCAGGTGAATAACATTCAGTAATGGACCGGCAGAGGGGAGCCGAGCGAGGTTGGAGCCCCTGTGGTAGTTAGCAGTGGTGCTGGATCATTGTGGAAAGAGAGGAGCTGACAGCGCGCATGTAGCCTTTGCAGTTGTTAGTAGATCCGGATAATTGCGTCGCTTTCTCCTAGACACGTCGGGGCATCGCACATCTGCGTTGCCTATTTTATACATGAAAACATCTGCCTTGCCTGATGAGATGTGAAGAAGCTTTACCACGTTTTCCTGCTTCTTCCTGTCTTGGCTGTTGACTGTGGGAGCATGGAGGATCTTTTATACTGAGTGACACATGCTGGAACCAACCCCTAGCTTCATTTTATGCTGAGTGACACATGCTGGAACCAATCCCTAGCTGGTTCTATGGTATTGGGAGGTAGGCGCTTGGGGAGGTTAAGATTCCTTGAAGTCCTGAGGGTGTGGCCCCATGGAGGGGTTTGTAGGGCCTCTCCTTGTTATGGTGTGATGCTTTCTACAGTGCTGTGACATAGCACAAAGCCTCCACAGGTACCAGTGTCACAGATTTGAATTCCTCTGCCTTCACTGTCATAGGAGATGAACATTTCTTTATACCTGGTCTGTGTTGTCTGTGGCAACAACAGAAAACAGATTATGACAGTAGCACTGTCCTCCACACTTCACACTGAGCTACCTAACTACAGGGTGCCTAGGAAGAAAATAAACCATGTGTTGCCCCTCTAAGGATTTGGGAATGAATCTCAGACTCATCAGTGGTAGGACGCCTTTCATAGCAGGGAAGTATTTTTTGAAAGATTTAAAGAGCTATTGTCAATGTCGCTGTGGGTAATGCCTACTGCTAACTTTCGGATTATGTAATAAAACTGGATGGGGAGTGGGGGTGGGGAACACAAAGAGGTTCCCTTGGGCACCCAGAGCAACACTGTACCTGTGAACAGGTGAGAGGAATGTGGGAACAGGACTGTCAAGCATTCTGTTATCGAGGAAATAGTTTTATTTGAGGTTCCCTGGAAGGGTCTCAGGGACCTTGGGGGTCTTGGAAGACACTCCAAGAAGTACTGTGAAAGGCTTTCTTAGGAGATGACGACCTCAATTTATAGTTAGCAGAGAAGCCAGCAAGGAAAAGAGGGGAAAGAGCTCTGGAAACTGCATAAAGGATACCCCTGGGGATGATAATTCACTTTCTCTTTGAATAAAGATAATATAAATAGTTCATTCTGTTGCTGAGGAGTTCTTTATACTAACAAATACATTTCGCTAGAGCATCAAATAAAATAATACACACAGAATGGCATCTTAGCAGGCGACATAACCGCGTGTAGATGTTATTAATTCTGTGAAGACTGAGTTTATGAAATCTCATGCTCCAGAACAATTGGAGAATAGGATTAATATTCATATATTTGAAATTGAGTATAGGATTTCTAAGGAATAGAAGGCTGGATAAAATGAATTATTTAAACGTATATACGAGCAGGCCCATCTAAATTCCTTCAGTAGTACCTCTTCTGAGGTTTTTAACTGCTAGCTCTCGTATATAGTGTCATGATAAAATCAGTTCAACTTCTTCTGTTATGAAATGTATAGTGACAAGATGGTATAAAGATGACTAAACATGTTTCAGAGAGACTTGGAAATAGTACTTGATGGAAACTATATAAGAATCAATAACAGTTCACCCCACAGATGGATTTGTCCCTTACCCCCATCCGTAGGCCACTCATGAAAGGGAACAGGTTTATTTCTAGAGGAAAGATCTGTGTTCTGATTGGCTTTGCTGATGTTTCTGAAGTAGAGCAGATGACTTTTATGGTGATATAGTTGAGGAAGGAACCCCTGAGAAGGTGGTGATTGTGACAGTTTTCTCCAGCTCTTATGCTATGAGCTTGGGGAGGAAGAAATAGATGCTCTCTTAGTTCATTGGTCTTTCTTTAAGTATGTCTCCCATAACAGCTTCACATGTGTACACTGTGAGTGCTCACCCATTCCCCACCCCAGATCTTCCTCCCACACCCATTCACCTCCCTCCAGCCCACCATTTTGTTTCCTGCTCATATCCACTTTGTTTTGTGACCCACTGGGTTTTTGAGGTTATACTCTTGTGGTATGCCTACTGTAGACAGGCACTGATTTTGTGTCCTCCAAGATGAAGAGCTTCTTTCTCAAGTACAACTTCAGAATGAGTTCATGACCTTCACAGAGAGGCAGAATGTCTACACGAAATGACCCGTTTTGTTTACACACTGTTGCCTTTGGCTACCAACCAAACAACAACCCAGAAACATCACACTGTTGCATTTCAACCTTTGACAACTAAAAGCCATAGCTGTGCTTGACAGAATTAAGCACTTTCTTAACTCCAAGAGAAAGGGTGGTGCTTTCTTACTCACTTCCTTCTGAGAAGCATTCAGCCGAGCCACACCTTCTGATCTTGGTAATTCCTCAAATTCCCCAGCAGATGGAGATGTGTAATCCTTCAGCTTTTTTACTGGGACCACTGCTCCAGGCCCCAGGTGTCTGGCTTAATGTCCGGTTTAGATTCAGATGCTTAAGTCTGACAATGAATAGTCCCTAGGCTTGTGGCCTGTTTGGGCCTATGGAGAATTCTTATTTATCTTTACGCTGCATATGGTCTTCAATCATTAGTTATCTTTAGTGCATAAGACCAATATTTCTTTAAGGACTCAGCCCCAGCAAAGCACAGGGCAGAGATTTCCTAGAGCACTGACTCTCCTAGGGGAGCCAGGGACAGGCCAATCCTAACTTCTGTGTGGTTCAGAATAAACTCCAGTGGTCAGATCTGGTTTCAGCCAGCAGGGTAAACTTTGACCACAGACTTATGAAGTCATCAAAAATGGAGAGTCTAGTCTCATTTTTCCTCTGGGTCTCCACTAACACAAAGGGAAAGGAATTTTAAAAGAGTTCCTAGCTCCAAAGGATCTTATTTAGGTAAATGTGCTCCCCCACCCCCCCTTGATTGCTTTATATTTAGTTCAAGTATATTAAAGAAGAGACTCATGATTTTTTTTTATTTGACAAGCTCAATAATACCTTTCAAAATTAAGAGTTGTTACCAAGCCTATTAGAGCCATGGCATTTGCTGCATTTGTGGCTATTCTTGTTATTTGTACCAATTGCCCTGGAAAGATGATTGATTTTTCATTTCTTAAGCCCTGTGCTTTTCTGTACCAAGGGACTTGCATCCAGAAAAGTGAAAAGAAAAGAAAGGGAACAGAAGGTAATTTTCAGGAATGGGTGCAAGCTTGAGAACTGGAGAGGAAAGTTGGTCAAGCACACATGTAGACATGTATACCAGAATGAGTAAGCCATGAGCATGGAAAATAGAACAACATACTGGGGGTGGTGATGTATGTGTGTGAAGGGTATGGGAAGTAAGTGGTAGATAAGAACAAGGCACTATGGTAGATGTGTGTAATGTGTCACAACAAAACCCATTCTATATGCTAGCTTAGAATGAATAAACAAGAAAGGAAAATTAATTTCTACCCAAGGGAATTTCTTTTTAAGGGAACTTGAGTTTGCCGAGTGTGTGTGTGTATCATAGTAGAAGGCTCTGTGTGTAATACACCACAATTTGCAGATGCGGTATACTCCAAGCTAAGCCATGATTACATTCTTATAGGACACTGTCAATTTTTTTTGTATGCTCATTCATAGGAACACATAAAGTATTTATCTAAAAATGGCTATTGACTTGTTGGATGAGTTCTGAGACTGCAGCATGTCTGAATTGAATAGGCCTTGTCATCTAGATCCCTAGCTTAAGACTTAAGATTTTCTAATGAATATAGAACTCTTTAGATTTTGTCAAATTTGGAGAGGCAGGTGTCTCTGTGCTAACCCAGATGCTGTGATAAGTGGATCTCATAGTGTAAGGCTTTGCCGCTTTGAATCCTTGTTTTCCATCTCTTCTATAGTCCAGGGTGGCTCCAGAGGGGAGCATGATCCAGGCTAAGACAACGCTGACATCTTCCACGCATTTCCCAAGATTGCTCTCAAGGGGGATATTTACATGGGATGTGAGAAAAAACCCAAGAGGATCATGTGACCAGATTTCTCTGGATTTTTTCCTGTATTGAGGGAGGAGGATGCTGGAATCAGGACTGCCAGCGAGTGGCTGAATGAAGACACACATAGTATCCCCTTCTGCCATTCTTGTCCTGAGAGGACTTCATCCATCAGACCCAGTAGAAGTTATTAGAGGAGAAAATCATTTAAAGTTAAATACAGTGATGATCCTTTTTATTTTTTTTTTAAAGAAATACCATCTTAAAACGTTCAAACACTTGAGTAAGATACTGTTTAGAAACATTGTGCTGTTTTGGTATAAATGGGTGTGAGGAATTAATGCGTAGAGCCAAGGTCTCGGACAGCTAGATCCTCGCCTCAGCTTTATATTATGTCAGACCCTAAGACTTCTATAAAATATTTGCTCAACTTTGATAAGATAATTTCCCGGATAGAGCAAAGATAGATGAGCGTATATTGCTACTTAATTCAGTCAAGCAAATATCATTGAATAAATGTCAGCTCTGCCAGAGAAATCGCTGCACAGAACCTCTCTGGATAATATATTTATCAAAAAATCAATACCGAAGGTAAACAGATTTTTAATGCATCTGAAGGATCTTCCTTAATAAACCCAAATGCCAACCTATAATTTAAAGCTATTGATACCAGCAAGTATTTATAGATGACACCAGCATGACTTTTATATGGTATTCTTCAGAGTAGTCTTCTGTCTGCGCCTAACTTGGTTTTAACCTTGTGCCATGGCATCAAGGCAACACTGCTGGGGACTACCCTGGCCTCTCTTTCCAGAGAGGGTAACCCCGGAGGGCTCAGGGCCTATAGCTCTTCCTGCTTCTCCCTTTCTGTTGGGCTCTGTTCTGTGCTAGTGGTCTTGCTTCTCTGCTGTCAGTCATTCTTCTGCAAGCATCTGCATCTAGCTTTCCCTTCTTTGTGGGCCATTGTTTTTAAATTCTGAATCTGCTGATTAGATGATTGACCTTTATTTTTTAAATTAGTTCATCATAAATGATTCAGAATATATATTCACATATATTACAATACATATGTTATATGTATGTGTATATAAGTGTGTGTATGTGTGTGTGTGTGTGTGTGCCTGTCAGTCTATAAGCATACAAGTTGCATACCCTGAACTTCAATATCCTTTAGCTGTGTGACCTCATTCAAGTTGTTGCATTCTGAGCCTCAGATTCCTTGTCTGCAAAGTGGAGAGAGTCTCAGGTCACATTCTTACAGGAATGGAATGACAGCAGTGTCTAGCACACACCACACATCGACCATGGTTTAGATGTGTTTGCGCAAGACAGGAGCAATGTCTGTTTATTCTCCCGAACTTTCACACTCATTCCCCTCTGAATTACACTGTCTCCAGATCGGCTTGTCATCCCGGGCTGCATACAATGTGAGGCAGACACGGAATTTATTTTCATGTGCATTCTGAAAGCAGATGTGTAATAGTCCCAGCCTCATTTATTGGAAAGAGGACATTTCTTCATGGACCAAGCAGTGATCTTGTTGACTCCCTGATTCTTGTGTTAAAACCCCAGCCTCCAAAGTAAAAAGCATATTTAGAAACAGGTATCTGAAAGAGGCAAGTTCAAATGAAGCAATTCAGGTGAAGACTCATCCAATATGGCAGCCCGTGCCTCTGTAATATAAGGGAGGCACCGTTGCTCTGCTCACCCAGAGAAAATGCCAAGGAAGGGCCCATGAGAGCAGCACAGGCTCAGAAGGAGCCAGCCCTGCAAGGGCCTGTGAGAGCGCCGGCTCAGAAGGAGCCAGCCCTGCCGGCACCATGTATTTAGACTTTACACATTCCAAAATGTAGGAATCAATGTTCATTGTTTAAATCGTTGAATTTGAGTCCATTTCTCACCCGTCCCTTGCACTGCTGGGGAACAAACAGAAAACTTTGTACCTGCTAAGCAAGCACATTTTACAGGTCTTGTGAGGAAAAATGGGTGTCTGTGTGTATTAAGAAAATACCATGTGTATGTTTTATATGTGTATTTTTGATATCAAAGCCCTACCTTACTAATAAACTTCCTCTCCCTGTTGATTGTCCTGGCATTTTCACGGGGCCTTATATTTTTTACCTCCTGGCAACAACATGGTCAGCCATTCAAGGTAGGAATGCTGTGTCAACAGATGACACTTGAGTCGGCAGCCTCTTGAACTCAGAGGACCTTCCCGGCACTCTCTGGGACTGGCCAGGGCGAGCTGCTAGCAAAGCTATTTGCTTCCTCCATTCTTGATGTACCTAACATGTGACCCTTTGGAAATCTAGTTGGAATTTTCTTCTTTCCCCCATCCCTACTGTGTTGTTCAGCAGGGACCAGGCTCTGAGGATCATGATGTTGAAGTCACAGGGTAAAGATGGAATATAGGAGAATCACAGACCCTGAGCCTCATCGTTGGCTTTCCATATTGTCATCCTATAAGGGTAAACTTTAGGGCTCAGAGTCATTAACAAGAGTGACATTAGAGTTTGTTCTTCATAGGGCCAATTTATGCCTCACAGCTGGCTCGAGTTGCCTGCAGTGGTTTCATGAGCTGATATTTTTAACTATATCGAATTGCATGGCTAAGTCAACGCTATACTTTTTTATTATCTAAAATACTAATATATGAAGCGTCTAAAATACTGCCATTTAAGAATTGTTTCTTGGCACCTGTTCACTTTCTGTGTGCCAGGGATCTCAAAATAGTCCGGGCATGGGCCTCTTGGGTCCCAAATCCTGCCCCCTTTCCCGCCCCCCACCCCTCCCCCTGTGCCAACTGTTCCCGGGGAGTACATCAGGGTGGGGGGCAGCCACGTGCAGCTCAGATCTCTCCATGGAATTCTGGTCTGGGCGCCAGTAGCACTGACCTCTGGAGACTTTCCATAGTCTGTCCTCCTGTGTGACCCTCAGCCAGGAAGAGTGGCTCACTGGCTACTGGGGCCTTTGTCTTCTGATGTGACAGGAAGCACCAATGGCTTCCTACCTATTCCTGTTGAATTTTGATGGCAGGTCAGAGGCTAGCAGTATCATTTTGTATGTTGAATTGTCTCAGTAGACTCTGTGCCTCCCTCCTGCTGAGTGCAGTATTCTACCATGTGCTGAATTTAAGAGTGGTTCAGGCCTGAGCATGGAGGCCTGCAACACCAGCACTCAGGAAGTAGAAACAGGAGGGAATCCCTCTGCCTCAAAACCTGGTCCAAATGATTTGTACTTATCTTACCCTATGAAGCAGTGTTCTTTTATAAACATCCTGACAACACCACTTGATGGGCATATTAATTAAGTCTCTGTTGTAGATGCCACTTGGAAAGCTTTTGGGGACGTCCCTGCTCTTGAAAGCTTGGTAATTGTTACTTCCTCAGGGACAGAGGTATACAGATGACCTTCAGATGACCTTCAGATGACCTTTGGATAACTGATGTTTACCTTCCTATTTGTGCTTTCCCTACTCCTGTCCCAGTCGCTGGCTAACTTATGATGAGTATGTGTGCTGGTTCATTGTGGTCTTATCCACAATGTGCGGTCATTTTGATCGACAGCTGCTTACTCCTTTCTTGATGCTTTTGTCCTAACCACTCTGGAAACACAAGTTCATCTTTTGTAAATTTGAATCCAAATCTCACCTAAGACTAAAGAAGATGATCACTGTCACAGAAGTGCTTGGCGTTGAGTCAGCTATGCAAATAAGAATTAACCAGTGTCCGCTGGTCGCCTGCTTGCACTGCAGAGATGAGTTGGGTTAGTCCTTGTGTATGACTGGTGCTGCCCCTCTACCCTCAAGAGTGACAGGTGGAACTGCACCTCAGACTACATACCCCTTCATCTGAGAAACATGCTCCACATATGTGACCTGGGTGATTAAATGCAAGGCCTTCCACTATGTGAGTACTGGGACAAAAAAGACTCAGAAATGTGGTCCTGAAGGCAGGGGTGACCTTGTGACCTAGATTGTATCTAAGGTGATCAATACTAGATGTCTACTCCTCCAGTGGGGCCCATTAGGAGGCAGGGTGCTACCCAGCCATCCTTGGAGGAAGACCAAAAGTAGCTGCTCCTAATTTGGAATGGATAGAGTTGAAGAATTGCTGTTTCTTCACAAGAGTCCAAGCTGGTTTGTATGTTTCCCATCAGATCAGAGGGTTCAACTCTGGTAAGATGCAAACAGCCTTGGTTCAGGCCACTTTCTGGGTGTATTAGTCAGGATTCTCTAGAGTCACAGAACTTATGGGTAGTCTCTATTTAGTAAGGGAACTTGTTATGATGACTTACAGTCTGTAGTCCTACTTCCCAACAATGGTCAGCTGTGAATCATAAATCCAAGAGTCTAGTAGTTGCTCAGTCCTTACAGGCTAGTTGTTTCAGCTGGTCTTCTGTAAAAGTAGGTCCCAACAGACCTACTTTTACAGACCTTATGTGTGGGCAAGTAAGTGCAAGCAGGCAAAGAAGAGCGAGGGAATCTTCCCTTCTTCAATGTCCTTATATAGGTCTCCAGCAGAAGGTATGGCCCCGATTAAAGGTGTGTACCACCAAGCCTGGATCTGGAACGTTTTGTCTCATGCTGACCTTGAACTCAGAGATCTACTTGACTTGATCTCCTGGGATTCATAGCCACTATGCCTCAAGATCTCCATGCCAAGATCCAGGTCACTTGTATATCCCAGCTTCAAGACCAGGTGAGGCTTCTAATTCTGGATTGTAGTTCATTCCAGATGTAGTCAAGTTGATAAATAGGAATAGCCACTACATCTGTTTTCTCTGGCCCTGGATTTGCCTATTATGGAAATTCTTACAAGTGGAGAATATTACTTTGATGTCAAATTGAGATTAATCTTCAGATAGTTGAACCCGTTCTCTTTCAGCGACTGTGATGGTCTGGATTGTTTTCTATTAGAATACTCTCAAGTTGTTAAAAGGAGGCTGTCTTATGCATTTATTAATGTTTAAAGACACTCTCGGGGCTAGAGTTAGAGCTCAGTGAGAGAGACACTGTCTAGTATTATTCTTGAGATCCTGAGTTTCAATCCCAAGACTAGAATCAAGCAAAATAGCCAATAATGTTAACTAAGGAGAAAGTAGGTTATAAATTTTATGTTATGATTGCATTCTACATAGTGTTGCATACTCTGTTGGAAGTTATGATAAAAGTATTTTCAATGACTATTTAGGTGAATGGTTTGGATCTCCTTATTTTATGAATATGTTTACCTGTATTTATGCGTGTGCCTGTGCGTATAGAGTTGCATGCATTCATGTGGAGGCCAAATACCAAAGGACATCATCTATAGTTGTTCCTCAGGTACCATGTTGGTTTGTTTTTCCTTTTTGGTTTTTATAGATGGGGTCTATCCTTGGCCTTGTGCTCACTAACTGTCAGGACTGGTTGACCAGTAAGCCCCAGGGAGATGTCTGTCTCTACCTTCCCAGGTCTGAGATTGGTGGTACCTGGTTTTATTATTCCTGGTTTTCTTTGGGGGCTGAGCTCAGGTCCTCAATCTTACTGTAAGGCAAGCACTTGCCAATAGAACTATTACTTCAGCACATTAGCTTTTCTTAATGATCTTTTTCTTTAGGACTCTTTTGTATCATTCATTATTTGGGATTTGGGCAAACATTCACTCAAATGAGAAAGAGTCACATGTGCTGCCTTAATTGATAACAAGTAACTACTTGGGTTTAAGAAAGTATGGTATGTTGAGAGTTCAAATAAATCATATTAACGTCGTTAGTTATTTCAGGCAACAATCCATTGTTCAGTCTTGAAATGAAAATCACGTAGGTGTGTTGGTGTCAAGCCACCAGAGTCTGTCATTAGGGAGGGCAGTTACAGCAAAACCATGGAATTTAAAATGTGTAAATGTGTAGATTAATTCATTCATTGACATTCTCAGAAAAATGTGAACTACTCAAGGAACCAGAAAAATAGGGTAGTCAGAATTAGATATTACAGAGCTGTTTGATTATATAATAATGTAGTGGAGTAATTTGTGTGTTTCTGTTTCCCATGATTGTGTCTGTACAAATAGAAGAGCCAAGTATGTCATTTCAACCATCATCTTAAAGCTGGAAGAATGGGTGAATGCAAATAAGCACTGGTCTATATACCTATACCACAATTCTTTTGTTGAAATGATACCAAAGGTAGCATCTTCTCTGATAATTTTCACAGTGAAAACATCTATTGTAGTCTACCCATACCTATTCCCATTCCCATTATCTGTCTTTAAGCCACTTGGTGTGGGTGCTGGGAACCGAACCCAGGTCTTCTGTAGGAGCAGCAAGTGCTCCTAACCACTAAACGCTCTCTTTAGTCATGATGCCAATCATTTTCAGTTATGTTTGGGGAAAATGATAATATCAGCAGTCATCCTTCTGTATTTGGCAACCTGGCTGGAAATCCTCTGGTTTGCCTGATCAACCCCTGCAGCTCAGTCATTTCTCAGCTATGTGCTGCTCAGAGGTACTCGAAGGTGACTCTTCTTGATGGTGGGTGCATCTTTTAATTACTTAACTTTTCCAGGAAATGGTTGAGGAAAGTGTTGGGCAGCATTGAAGATGATGTAGCGGATTGTGTCTATTTATGTAACCCACTGAGGAAAGGACCTCAGTGCAGGCCTCCAGGAGTTGCTGGTTGCAACTAATTGCAGGGGAGTGGATAACATATGGATGTACATTTAAATAGTCATGACATCATCATCAGTTTAGCTGCCACGCGGGACAAGGATCTGAGCCGTGACAACGGCTAAGCAGCTCCCAATTCCCCTTTCCCATTCACAGCCTTAGGTAAGCACCTCTTCGAGTTTATGTCAGTACCTTTACTGTTTCTCTAAAATTAGGCTAAGTACCTATGTAAATATTTACTCCGATTTAGTGTTTCTTTATGCAAGTTGATTATCCACAGTCATTCTTGTCATCCTCAATTCACATGAAGTCAGGCGCTGTAGAGAACTTATCCCTGACCCAAAGCTATCTCCTGGGCTGTTTCCAACCACAGGAGCTGAGCCACAAGACCAAGAGTCTTATGTAGTAACCGTTTGACACTCGGCCAGCAGAACGCTTCAGTCTTGGGCAAGATTTCCAGCACAAAGGAATTTGTTTCCAAACAGCTTATACATCCTCTTTCCTCTCCAGTGTCCATTGTTCTCCACACATATCCAGGCACTCTGGTCAGCATGGCCCAGGTGGGGACAGAATGACAGTTCTTCCTGCCCCTGGGACAGAGCCAGAGGATATGGGCCTCCGTGAGTGCCAATGGCTACCTTGGCCATAAGGCTTGTTTGTATAATAATGCACATTCCTACTTTAAGGACTGCCCTTCCTATTTATGTTGATGACTCCTGCTATCCCAGAGGGACCTCCATTCTCCCCACTCTCAACATCTCCACCTACCCTTATCAATTCTGAGCCATACTGACAGGAGCCTAGCATGGCCGTCCTCTGACAAGGTGACTCACTCAGACAGATGCAGACACCTATGGTCAAATAGTGGATGGAGCTTGAGGACTCTTCCAGGACAGGAGGAAGGATTGCAGTATCTAAGGGGATAGGAACGTCATAAGAAGACCAACAGAGTCAACTGACCTGGACCCTCGGGGTTCTCGGAGCCTGAACTACCAACTAAAGAGCATACACAGGCTGGACCTAGGCCTCCCTGCACATGTGTAGCAGACGTGCAGCTTGGTCTTCATGTGGGTCCTGCACAACCAGAGCAGGGGCTCTCCCTGAAGCCGTTGCCTGTCTGTGGGCTGTTCTTCCAGCCGGGCTGCCTGGTCTGGCCTCTGCGGGAAAGGAAGCGCCTAACCTTGCAGAGACTTGAAGAGCCAGGGTGGGGCATATGCAGGGGAGCCCACACCTGCTCAGAGAAGAAGGGGAAGGGGAGATGGGGAAGGATGATGGGAGGGTGGCCAGGAGGGGGTCAGTGAGCAGGATGTAGAGTGAATAAGTAAAACAAAAAGAGTAAAATTGAATAAAAAAAGATTCATCTCTGTATGTCCATAAATCTTTACTTCAGGTTGACACCCACTTTGAAACCTTATGGATATAGAATTGTGTCTATGTTAATTTGTACCTGAACCAAGTAGTGGGTAAATGTCTTTCCTTTGTCCATTTTCTTGCCAGGCATTTGCATTATTTCTGTATGCACGCTGTATGGAGCCAGGCCTCTGTGGGGGTTATTGATCCAGGGCCTTCGGTGACCATGGTCACCCAGGGATTGGAACTGAGTGCAAATAAAGGACTTTTGGTGTGCCAAAGGGATTGCACTGACTTGCATGCCCAGCAACAATATATGAATCACTCCTGCCTCCCTTCTTTGCTAATTTAATTTTAATTGTTAATTTGAATCACAGACTTAAATTTCTAAACTGATAGGAAAATTTCCAACGGGTCCAAAAAAAGAAAATCACTTTCTTAAAGACCATCGAGTTGAACTGAGCTTCATGCTGCCTGCCATTGTGGGGCTCCTTTTACCCCAACGCTGTCTCTCACACGTGCTTTTCTGTATTACTCAAACTCCTTTGTTCTCTGGATGCTACCTGCCCTCTCTTATGGAATGTGTCTTTGACTCTCTTCAGGATAGTTCTTGGTACAATGCTAAGTGTGAACTTTAAAAAAAATCACATTTTTAACTCTTGTTATACCAATATATTCCTCGTTCTTGTACTAAATCCATGTAAGGATTTGACAAGGCCCCTGCAGATGCTTGGAGGTGTTCTGCATGCATGCCATCAATGTCTTCCCCTGCTTCTGAAGGGGAAGATTTCTTAGGATGCCTCATTGATCACTCATGAAATCAGTACTGTTTATTTTCCCAGGTCTCTTATTATTAGCCTCTCCTGTCATTACCGCTGTGAGAATAGCTGGGAGCTGATGGACCTCGGAGACTCTGTTGAGTATTGGAGGGTGTATATAAACAAGGGTCTTATCCATAAGAGGCAAGTTAGATCTTCATCTGTAAAACTGTCCAGGTCCTTAAATAGCAATGTCCCGTGATTGGCATGGACAGCGAATGTGCTCTGACTCCCCGCACAGCAGTTCCAATCATTAGCCAAGTGAACATGAAAATGCCATGCCAAACTCTCTAAAGTGCCCAGGGAGAGATCCGTGGTGCTTCTAGAGCTCACAGGCCTGTTGGCATGTTAGCGAGTGTAGCAGGTGAGCCCATTCAGAAATGCCCCGTCTTATTCCTTCCCCGGTCTCAGCCTTTTCACAGGCACCACTGCCTCCTCCCTCCTTCGTTCTCTGAGCTGTCCCTCCCTCTACCTTTGGCAGCTGGAGACAGGCATAGGTCCTTGTCTCCAGAGTCACCTCACCTGCAGTCTGTCTGGCTAGCCATGCCCCACCCTGCCTGCTGGCTTGGAATCTCCTGTTACAGGAAGCCATCACTTGGGCTTCAGAATGCTGTCTCTTTCCAAGGACCAATAGAGGAGGTTGTTTTAATTAGCTCAGGAAATGCTTCCAGGGCTTTCAAAGATTGTTTGTGGACAAGTACAGATGACAGCACACTCCCTGTATGAGGTTATTGGAACTATTAATGTGGATGCTAGAAATGGTGTTGGGCATTGAAGACCATCACTGAGCTGTGTTGGGAGTGCGGGGGTGGGGGGAGGGAGACCTAGTGACAGAGAGCACCAGAATAATAGAAATAGAGTTTGTTATTTTTGCTCTACTATAATTCAGTGTGAGAACTCACTTTTGTTTCTACAAATGTGTAGCATTTAATCTGAGTTGCAAACTGACAGACTGAAAAAACATCGACATGAACCTCCTACTGGCTTGGGTTGTGCCCGCATCAAGCTAGCCAGCCGGGTCTACAGAGAGAATGGCATCTCTCCGTGTGGGTCTATTGATCCACTCATTGGCTGCATCTCTCAGAGTAGATCACTGAAAATCTCCTACTTATCAGGCTCTCTGCTGTGTGGTATATACCATCATCACCAGTCCCCAAGTTCCCAAGGGAGTTACAATCCCATGGCTCCACTTAAGTGTGGCGGTGATTGTAATCACAGTGTGGCCATTAGAATTACAGAAAACTATTGCTGAGCCCAGAGCAGCCTTCCACCACTCCTCTGCGGTAACTCAGAAGCTCAGCTCCACACCGACCCCTTCCTCCGACTCCTCTTTCTCAGCACCTTTTGAAAATGTTAACTGCTGAGAGCTGTGTCAGCGACTTACTGTTGAAAACTCTTGCTTCTGAGCATCCAGAGATGACAGCGATGCATGGTGGGGGCTGGAGGAAGGAAGAATGCTCTAGACGGACATGTTCACTTCCTGTGTTTACTGTAACAAATCACCATACACGTCTTAGCTTGAAATAAGGAAAGATATTCATAGGTTATGTCTCTGGAGGTTGTAAATCTCCTCCATGGTGCTTTCTGAACTAAAAATAAGATGTAGGTTGTATATGATATGCATAAGCATATGTGCATATATGTGTATATATGTATATAATATATACATATATATGTATGTATTCATATATACCTATATGAGTGTATATTTGTATATATACATATATGCATATTTATATGTGTATATAACAATAATAATCAAAGATAAATAGGCCCTCAACTTGAAAGTTGGGGGACATGGAAGGGGTGAAAAGGAAGCAAGTTTGGAAAAAAGTGAAGTAATTCTATCTCAAGTAAAATCATATTTAAAACCATATGTTAGAAAGGGTTCTATTCTTTGGCATATCCACATAGAGAATCCATTTCTTTACTTTTTCCAGATCCCATAGCCTACCGACATTTTTAGTTTGGCTTGTACTTTCTGTTTACATTTATGAGTCTGGTGACTTTCAATCCCTCACCTCTGACCCCTTGCCCTCACCTTCCACTTGCAGAGATGTCTGAGATGACACTGATGTCTCCACCCTCACCCCAGCTCTAACTCAGCCCGTTCGCTTCCTAAACTCCTGCAACCTCAATTCGCCTTCTCTATGCAGCCCAGATCTATTCAGGATTCTGGAAATCAAGCCACACACAGGCTCATGGAGTGCCATTGTTGTGTCTCCCATAGGAGACAAAGGGAGGGAGTTTATCAGCAGAGCTGAAGGAAGTTCAGCCGTGTGGTTCCAGGCTTAACCCACGGGAGATCAGACGACGGGAGGTGCCCATAGGCAAAAGCCACAAAAATAGACTTGAATTTTATCCTAAAGAAAATGAGGGGCCATTAAAGGGTGCCATAATTAGACTTGAGTTTAGGAGACTTCCTCTGCCTGCGTTTACAAGCCCTTAACTGCCTACCCTGTGCCTATCTCACTGATTATAAATTAGAGCTAATTGACTGCAAGTTATCAGACCTTAATCTGAAACAAGAGCTGGTAGGGAAAAGCAGGTACCCCTGTATGTAGGCAGAACACCAAAAGTATAAGTCTGAAAGAGCTCGATTTTTGATGGGCTATTAAACTGATTAACACTTAGATGAAGGCTTTCGTATCGGGAGATTATCTAGCCAGAACAGGCAGGACTCACATAGGACCATGTGTTGATTTGTGTTAAGCAGGCTATCCAAGAAGAGTCCCTAGGCCCGGCTGGGTCAAGCTGGACTAGCTCTCCCTTCAGCCTCGCTGGATCCTGGTGGAGGCAGGTTGCCTACAACCTTCGGGTGTTTTCTTCTGGACTAGATGCCCCAGCCAGAGCTAAGTGACATGGACTAGGTGTTCCAGGAGGAGCCCATTAGACTACCTAAGTCACCTGCACATTCCAGATTTGAGGAAGGAGATTTGATGGGGAAGCAGCAGCCCAGAGGCCTCGTCCTTTATACCTTGTTAGGCCGTTTGAAAAGATGTGTTGAGAGTCCGACCCTTAGTTCTGCTACCAGATTTCAATTAAACCCACTCAATTGGGGTCATTGTCTAGATCCTTTTGTCCCGAGTTATCGTTGGGGTGAATAGATATGATCTGGAATCAGCCACGCTATTGATACTCTCTAATTGTCCCCTGCGGATGAGCCTGGATTTGAAATCTTAAGATATATGTGTGTGTTCAGCCAGATCGTCGTTTAAAGCCTCCGCAAAGGCTCTGGACAATGGGAATCATTTGTCTGACTTGGAAATGGAAATATTTAATTAAACTTCATGTGATAATGAAGTGAAGCCACGCTTTTGTTTGAGATGGCGTTCTTCCCTTGAGCAGCTGCTTGTCTCCCTCAGTCTCTGTCAGCAGATTTTATCACCCTTCCCATAAGCCCGCTCCGCTGCCTTGTCTTCATTTAAATGTGGAGGTGCCTTGGGGTAGCTCTGAGCCGCCTTCCATGCTGAGTGGCTGACATTCCCCTCTAGCAGCTTTCTCAGTGGCCATCTCTTATTTCTTCCTCCCCTTGAAACTAAACAAACATTCTCTTGTTCTACTGCTCTCTTCCCCTCTTCCCCCTCTGCCCCTTCTCTCTCCATTCCCCTCCCCCTTTTTCTCCTCATGTGCTCATGGCTGGCCTCTACTCCTCTACTTTCTCTTCCTCCTCCTTCTCTTCCTCCTCCTCTTCCTCCTCCTCTTCCTTCTCTCTCTCTCTTTCTCTCTCTCTGCCTTTCTCCGTCTCTACTACCCCCTTGACTCCCGTCCCTATGCCTTAAATAAACTCTATTTCTATACTAAAAAGTAAAATAAAATAAATATTCTTTATAAAGCTTTATATATGTATATACTGAAATTTTGGTCATTGTCTCATAAGTGCCCTCTCATATCTTCCTCCCTTTCCCCACTGACATCTTTCTTCTTTCTAGAAAATAGGCCCTCCAATGCTTCTCTCCCTCTCCCTCTCCCTCCCTCTCCCTCTCCCTCTCCTCCTTTCCCTCCCCCTCCCTCTCCCCCTCCCCCTCTCACTCTCCCTCTCTCTCTCCCTCCCTCTCTCCCTCCCTCTCATTCACTGAGTCTCACTAAGGTTGCTTGTGTGAGCATGAATTGGGGGCTGTTTACTGCAGGGAGGGCATCTTATCTCTGGGTTTAGGACTGAAGACAATACGTCTTCCCCTCCTGCTTATTAACTGTCCCTAGCTCCTTTGTAACTGGCAAGGGGCCTCGTGAGCACCATACATGATGAAAGGCTGAGGGGTCCAACCTTGAATGTTACCCTGGTAACCCAGCAGTAGTGAGCTCATGTACTGTGGCCTTGCCGTGTGCAGAAGACACAGTGCCCACTCGAACCTCCTATGCTTACATCCTCCGCCCATACTTCAGGATGTTCCCTGAGCCCTGGAGTGGGGGGGGGGTGACGTATTTAGTTGTCCCACTTAGAGTCGAGCACCCCAGCCATGTATTGTCCATTCTTTGGAATCTTAAGGTTGCAAGTTTAGACTGAGCTGATAGAAAGTCGAGTTAGATTGGCTTTATTGACGTTGAAATGATAGAAACACTTGAACTGCGCCTCCATCCTGGTCCCTCCCTGAGGCTCTGTCTCTCCCTCTTCAGCCCTTAGGGAGTCTCTCTCTTCAGAGGACCCATCAGCACAGCTCCGAGCCCAGAGCTGGCAACCTTGTGAGCCTCCTTGCTTTTGAACTTGCTCTGGGACAGTTATGTGCTGGTGGAAGTCTGGTGAGCTTCAGATCTGTAAACCAAGCTCATTCCTTTCCTGGCCACACCCTACCCTGTGGCTCCTACCCCCACCATAGCTTCTCCCTCCCTCCCCCAGTTCTACCCATTTCCTTCCAGAATGACTGCTCCTGGCCCTTCAGTTCCTGATACAATTTCTGAACCTCTCCAGTAACCTGCTGTGCTGTGTATAAACCCTTTCCCTTCAATCTTGGTACAATTGAGATAAAGACTTCCCAAAATACCATCAAAGCCCAGAGAGTTTTGAGAATTGAGCTTCAAATCTCACTCTTTGCTCTGACAGTGGGATGAGAAGCCGTTCCTCTGAACTTCTTGACTCTTGGTGATTGCATTCTTTACTCTATGACTATCTCTTTCGTGCGACGCTATCCTGCCTTTCAGTTTTGACCATTTTGAGTCCCAGGTGGTGGAAGGCTCATGTGGGTGCAGAAGTATGTGCTCCAGGACATCCAGTGTGAAAAAGGACACATGAGTTCTACAGTGTTTTCTTGAGAATTAGAACCAAGTAAAATGTGAACCTCTTCATTCCTCAATCAAAGGAAAGGCTAAAAAAATGGATCACATTTGTAATATTAAAAATATATTTGAAACACCCTCTTGGGTTCAGTCCCAAGGAGTCAAACAAAATTTCATGTGTAAACTAAGAAGAGGGAGAGGTCAAGCCATGGAGGTCAAGGGGAGTAGCAACCTTAGGAGAATGTTCAGCCCCTCCTGCAGGGGGCAACCCACTGGAAGGGGTGGAGGCCCAGGGCAGGGACTCACTGAAGCCATCTTGAAAGTGGAATTAGCTCATCCTTTCATCATTTGAGTTTCTCTGGGTTGAATTCCTGATTCCAGAAATGAATGTAAAATTCGCTCTGCACATCAAGAACCCTCATCAGGACGCCTCCACAATGCAGGAGACGGATGATTCTGAGTTACGGTGAGCTCACAGAGAAGTGGAACAAGCAGGTTGCTAGTCTGTGTTGACATCAGCAGACAACAAATGGCACTAATCTAATCAACCACGGATTGCAGAAACCAAAGAGATAGGCTCTGTCAGGAACTGGAGCGATTTGAGAAAAGGAGGCTCCAGAAAGACAAACATGTCATGTGCTCCGAGCCCAGGCTCTGGCATATGTCGGGACAAACGCTATCATTACGACCTACACCTCCACTTCTAGGGAGCAGTGTTACAATATTCAACAGATTAAGAGTCAAACAGCCAAGGCGAAACTGGCTCAAGCTGGACCTGAGCTGCAGAGACCAAGCTTGGTTCTGGCCCGCATAGACCTGGGATGTGGCAAGAGACAGTGCCAGCTCTGCATCTGACGGTGCTGCCTAGATGCAGATGTTCTGGTCCCACTTGCGCCCATTTGCAAGGGTCAGAGGGCACTGCGTAGACACCGGCTAGCACGGTGAGCTTGGCTGCTTCCTGCATGCTTGCCTTTCGATGTCAAGAGCCTCTCTTTTGTTACCAGTGCAGGAGGGGCAGGCAGGGCTCTTGCTCATGGTGACCAAGATGGTGGTTAAGGTGTCCGGGCTCAGGATAAAGCAGGGTTATGAACAGGAGAGGGCCAAGGACCAGAGCAGTCTCTCAGTATCTCTCTTCTGCCTCCTTCCGTTTTCTATTGTGAGAGAACAGGGGAGGAGCTGCCTTTCCAGGCCTTGGGCTTCCTCTCCTCTAAGTGGTGTTAGTCTGAGAAAAAGCAACTTTGTATTTGGTTGGGATTTTTCTTTCTGGCTTCCACCGGCTCCCATCTCTTCACAGGTGCGGGTTCCAATGCTGAAATTATTGATGATGTCACTAATCTTCTTGTGCTTATGCTGACAGATTTCTAGAGAGATGTTTACCAAAGTGTCTGTGTTAGCAAAGATTATTTTCTTACATACCTTATGCTGAGAAATACATAGGCAGCAGATGTAGAAAACTGTGAATCTTTTTTAAATTAGTATGAGGGAAGCTAATTAAAATACTAGTTAAACACTGATAATCTAAAAACCTGAAATGCTCCCAAATCTGACTTTCTGAGCAGACATGATACCGCAGGTGAGAAGTCGAACACCTGGCGAAGACGCAGGTGAGCTGAGATGGTTGCGTGCATCCATCCGACTGTGAGCACGAGGCACACGTGAACGAGAAATGAATTTAGACATTAAATATGGCTTTTTCCCCCAAAACACCTTTGCAATTAATTCTGTATATTTCAGAGTCTGAACAAAGCCCCCAATCCAAAGTGCTCAGGTCCCAGACCTGTTGAGGAAGATTCTCAACCTGTGAGGGTGATGAGGATAACAACCTGCCACTAAATTGTCACCTGAATTTAGAGTAGCAGCTGACCTCTGTAGGTGTTTTAAATCTTGCTAGCTACCCACGTGTCCATTGATTTATCCAACTTTTCCTTTCTGCTTCATGTTTTCCTGTGAAAGGTCTGTAGATATTGTATTACCTAAATAGATACTTACGTACAAAAAGCAATGTGTTGGTTACTTTTTGTTTATTTTTGGTTGGTTTGTTTCCTTTTGTTTTCTGACGGACTTTGTACAACCTAGAGTCACGTGGAAAGAGACTGTCCATGGAGGAATCTCACAGATTGAATTATTCTGTGGCCACTTCTGTGAGAGATTGTCTTAATTGGTAATCCCTGTGGGAGCGCTCCGCCCGCTGTGGAAGGGCTCCGCCCACTGTAGAAGGCAGCCTGAACTAGATGATGAACCACCCAGCAAGCTAGCAAGCAGCCTTCCTCTACAGTTCCTGCCTCAGTTCCTGCCCTGCCTTCCCTCCATGAGGAGGTGTGACCCGGAAGCTGTAGCGTGAGATAGACCCTTTCCTCCCCAAGTTGCTTTGCTTTCAGTGCTTTATCACAGCATCAGAGAATCCAAAAAGAACCTGGGAAGATAGGATTTGAGCTTGCACTTTTTCTCATTGTCGTGAACTGTTTTTTGCTTGCTTGCTTGTTTGTTTGTTTGTTTCAACATCCGAGAAACTCTGAAGTGAATGAACAAGTATACTGTGCTCACAAGGGAATAAGAAACTTGGCAGAGCCAAGGAGCCTGGTCATGGAGCATTGGTCTGGTGTTGTTTGCGTTTAATATAGAAGTTGTGTGTGTGTGTGTGTGTGTGTGTGTGTGTGTGTATAGTGACATTATTATAACATGTGACACAATGTGGGCTGGGTCTATGCACCATCACCAGTCTTAAATAGGTGTAGCCTCTGCCCTTGCTTCTCCGATCCCTGCTGCTCTTCTCAACTGTACCGAGCAGGAGTGGACTTCTCCAGCCAGCTACGCCTAGAAGATGCGTGCGTGCGTGCGCACCTGCCCAGGCTCATGCATATTCATGAGCACTGTGCTCAGTTGGTTATGAGCGTTCGATGGAGCTTGAGTGACTGTATTAAAGGCTGTCCCCAAACCTCATATTTTTCAATATTATTCATCTATATCCCGAGATCTATGAACTAGAAACAAAATTGATAGAGTGGAATTTAATTTACCCATTTCTTATCTTCTGATCCTCTCTTGGATAATTAAAGCTCCGCGTGGTGAAGCGGCTCACGGGTAGTGAGTGGCTGAGGGCTGAGGAGGGCTGGCAGAGTGCTGGCCCAAGAGGCTCCCATCCTTGCCAAAAGAGGCAAATTGAACTTGGTAATAACATAGGACCAAGCAGAGCTTCCTTATGAGATTCTTGTCAGTGAATCCTGAGCCTGGATTCCTGTTTACATCATGGAAATGCAAGAACTGAACCACAGGCAGGAAGTATCGCCTGCCCCTTTAAGGGAATTCTTCCTCTATGGGTGTTAAATCAAGCATAACCTAGTCCCTTTAAGGAAATGCTTACTGCATGGGGGTTAAAGCAAGCACGATCTAACTTCCCATTCCTGATTGACTTCAAGGACTAGAAACTTAGCCTGAATCTGGTGGGACACTTTAGCCCTGTCCTTGTCAGTGCTACATACAGGGCGACAAAGAACTGACCCGTGATTTATTGAAATCCCACAGGCAGTGTCAAGGATTGCTGCTAATCTGCAAGAAAACCGGGATGAATTGGATATGAAGTTAAGCAGTCAGTATGAAAATGAGGTGTTGCTTCTCATGAGAAACATGAGCCTTTGGGTTGTGACTCAACTGTTGTATTGCTCTCAGAGTGTGAGTCTCTAGTGTTCTTGTGGTGTGAATGTGTCTGGTCCTCTCTTTAGCTGGTGTTGGAAACTTCAGCAGGTGAGCTCTGCTGAAGGAAACGTGTCACTGGGGCATGCTTTGAAATCAATTCCCCGGCCTCTGTCCCTTGACCTGTGTGTTCTTTGGTTCTTGTATGTCACACAACATAAATCTTTTGCATGACCCTTCTACCCTGATATATATTCTCACTAAATGGATGGAAACGAGTGGCCATGGATAAAACCTCATAAATTCACAAGCAAAACAATCATTTTCCTTTCGTAAGTGGTGTGTCTCGGGCATTTGACACACAGCTAAGCAGAGGCGACTATCACAGTCCAACAGTGCTCGTGGTCAATGCACTGTGTGCTGAAAGTGTTCGTTTATGATTTGTGGTTAGTTCCTTATTGGGGAACAAAACCTGTGAGCATGTTAAAGAAATCCAGATCTTCATGATGGTAACAACCACAAGAGTGATGCCAGTTATGGGATACCTCCTCTAGGTCGGATTGAAGGTTTTCCAGCACAGTCAGCCTTAGCAATTGTCAGCTCACATTCTGTCACCGCGTCCAAACACCTGAGATAGTCAAGTGATAGAGAGAAAAAGATCCGCGTCTGCCTTGTCGCCCTTAAAGTTCCAGTCCATATTTAGTTGGCCATTCTCTGGCTTTGACCTGTGGGTGTGACCGAACAATAGTTGTCATAGCTTATAGCCGGGAAACTAGGGAGGAAGAGGAGGAAGGGTCTATGGTCCCTTTATCTGCTGTGAGATTGCAGCACCAAGGACCTGACGAGCCCGCTCAGCTCCACCTCCTGAATGTGTCCCTGGTTCCTAGTAGCCCCAGCTGAAAGACTGTGCCTTTACCTCAGCGGTCTTTGGGGAAATTCAACTAACACCCCAGGTGCAGTGCCTTTGAGAGTCAAGGCCACTGAGACTTGAGGTTAAAGAGCTTATCCTGATCCATGGGACTTGTGGTCGCGTGAATATACTTCGCCCAGCAAGTGGAACTATTTGGAAGGGTGGCCTTGTTGGCGTAGGTATGGCCTTGTTGGAGGAAGTGGGATTTAAGACCTTTGTCCTAGCTGCCTGGAAGCCAGTCTTCTCCTAGCAGCCTTCAAATGTAGAACTCTCGGCTCCTCCTGCACCATGCCTGCCTGGACTCTGCCATGCCCCCACCTGGATGATAATGGACTGAACCTCTGAACCTGTAAGTCAGCCCCAATTAGATGTTGTCCTCATAAGAGTTGCCATGGTCATGGTGTCTGTTCATAGTAGTAAAACCTTAACTAAGACAGTGCTGATGCATGTTCCTGCCGCAATGCTGTCCTAGCTTTCTTGGGTTCAGCTGCTCAGATCACCTGATGTATCTGGGATGTGGTGAGAGGAATCCAGGGAGAGAATGAACTCTCAAGTGAACTCTCGAATGAACTTTGGAGTCAAGTGTTGCCCCTGAGTTTGGGCACACTGCTCTTCTCAGTGCCTGTTTTCCAGATGTGAATATGAATAGCCAGTCAGAAACTTTAATGCCCTTGCTGTGGCTGCTGTCACCTAGGTGTCACCTTTCATGGCTTTTCATTCCTTCAAGAGACAGATGGGACATTTCTCCTCCCTCCTGGCCTGGGAATGTAGTTGGTGTCTCTACCAGGGCGAGGCAAGGACACCCAATAACCTGCTTCTGCAGCTTTTCTGCTCTCTGCGTGGAGACCACCTCTCCCATCACCCAGATCCCTCCTGTCCTCAGCATCCCCATAAGGTCCAGCTTTGTGTTGCTCTGGTCCGTGTCTGTCCAGCTGCCAGCTCTCCTGCCTGCCTTCCCGGCATGGCGCATCCTATTGCCTAAGCCAAATTTAGTTTCCTCCAAGATAAGTTTCCCAAGTGACCTTCCTGTAACCATTTGTCTTTCACTTATAATTTGAGATGGGAGGTCGGTAGAACATGGAAGTCAGAATGATCAGAGGAAGAGGGGCCGGGATTAGCCAGCGAGAGTGCTTTATAGATATTAGCAATGGGATCCCTAAATGAAACAAGGTGTTGGCTTGCTTGGGATGGATAGCATCAGATGGTCCAGAGGCTCTCTGGGACATAGTGCCCTGGAGCTCATAGGAGGAAGCTGGAACCTGGAGAGGGGCTGGGTAACAACGCTGGAGAGCGTGCTGGAACCAGAAACATCTGTTCTTCATAACCTACGTTGGTAAAAGGCTTCGCCTGTTTGCTCATCCCACATTCTTTGCCCTTGCTGTCTTTTCTGACCACCAGTTCTGGTGGCTCCAGCTGTGAGGGCTCTTTGTTGGCACTTTGGGATTGGGATTGAGTGGAGACAAAGCCCTCAGACATCTCCCCCCACGACAGCCCCTGTGAGCTCATGGGTAGGCTCTAGCATGCTAGCTGTGGCGCTGTGAGGATACCTCCCTCCTGAGTAGCCTGGGGGCTGCAGATTCCTTGAAGTTCATAGCTTCTGTAAAGAACACTTACTTACGGTGTTTGGAGAGCCCGCTTATGAATGAAGTTCTTTGGCAAAGGCTGTTACAAGTTGTAGCTGTGCACAACTAGTCTTGGTTCCAAAGCTTCCGGTTGTAGGGGACATAAAAGGAGCCCCATCCTACTGTCTGACACGCTCCTGAAGCAACCCCACAGCAGAGAAAGCATGCAGTCGACCAAGCTCTGGGGAACGTTCCTCCAGAGCAGAGAGTATGATCTAATACTGTGCTCATGACAGCAAACCAAGGCTATTCCCATCAATTCACGGTAGACGTTCCTCTGAGACCTTGTCCCCTGGAGTGGGGGTGCCCTGGCCTTTTGGCATAGTCCTAATCTGGGCTTGTTGTTGCCTCTGATTTTGGAAGACTTAAGGTCAGGATTTTCACATAGTGGCTGCAGCCAGGCCCAGAGTCTGCAGGCCGAGCCAAGGGAAGGGCTGGCACCCTTACCTGCTCCTCCTTTGTTCCTGACGGTCCCAGGGCTGGGGTCTCCAGGCACTGTGATTCAAGACGTGTGTGTATCCTGAAACATATACAATCTGCACTGTGAACATTCGAGTACCTATCTGAAGGCCGCAGAGGGAAGGGCGCTGCATGTTTATGGCTGTCTTTCTGGAGAGGATCCCAGATCCCTCATCCCGCTGTTCTTTGAGAGATTGTCTAGTGAGGGTCTTACTGCTGTGAACAGAAACTATGACCAAGGCAACTCTTAGAAGAGCAACATTTAATTGTGGCTGGCTTACAAGTTCAGAGGTTCAGTCCATTATCATCAAGGTGGGGGCATGGCAGCATCCAGGCAGGCATGGTACAGGAGGAGCTGAGAGTTCTATATCTTCATCTGAAGGCTGCTAGCAGAATACTAACATCCAGGCAGCTAGGAGGAGGGTCTTAAGCCCATGCCCACAGTGACACACCCACTCCAACAGGGCCACACCCACTCCAACAGGGCCACACCTCCTAATAGTGCCCCTCCCTGGGCGGAACACAGACAAACCATCACAGTGATCTTTCGCCTTCTTCCAGCCTGGCTTGTTTCCCCCTCATTAAATCTTCAAGCAACTTCAGAACCATTTAGAAGGCATTCTTACAGAGATCCACGTTACTCCAGCTGCCCCATGTTACCTGTTGCCTGCTCTGCTCTCCATCCTTCATAAGCAAAAATGAGCCATGCTGGGCTGGAGCGATGGCTCAGCAGTTAAGAGCACTGACTGCTCTTCCAGAGGTCCTAAATTCAATTCCCAGCAACCACATGGTGGATCACAACCATCTGTAATGGGGTCCTATGCTCTCTTCTGGTGTGTCTGAAGACAGCTACAGAGTACACATTAAGTGAAAGAAAGAGAGAAAGAAAGAAGAAAGGAAGGAAGAAAGAAAAGAAGGAAAGAAAATAATGTATCCATGTTGTATAGACCAGAAACATGTCATAGATACAATTTTAAGAAGGAAAAAATGAGCCCTGATCGATGTCTTTCTCTTTTTAGCTGGGGCACAGAGAGGCAGCATTCGAGTGTAGGGTGAATGCTATCTCGTAGTGGAAAGCCACACCCCTTAGATTTAAGCTCCCAGGATGTAGCTCAGGAAGGGCATCCTCTGCCCCAAGAATCTCTTGTAGCTATTTATAAAAAGATGGATTCTCACTTCCCTTAGGGGACAGAGGATGATGGGCTGTCATAGGCCAGTGTGAAAATAAAGCACTACGAGGCGGCTTTAGAAAGCTGTATAATCAGTCTGGAATTTAAAATATCCCAGTGACCGAATTTACTGCTGTTTGCTGAAGGTGGAGATGAGGGAAGGTTTGGATGGCCAGGGTGGCAAACACTGATACTTCTCTCCCAGGGAACTTGGCTACAGAGAAGGTGAGGCCGGGCTCCTTAAAGAGGGAATGTTACCATGGCTCTGCGTGGGAACAAGAGTGGTGTGCCAGTCCTCTAGCCGCAGACCCCAGCGGAGCGATGGAATTTGCCAGCCCGTGGTTGCATGGGACAAGAAGGGCTGTTCCAAGCCCCCATGTCAGTGGGGTGGTTCAGCCATCTGTGTGTGTGTGTGTGTGTGTGTGTGTGTGTGTGTGTGTCTGTCTGTCTGTCTGTCTGTCTGTCTCTGTGTCTCTCTGTATCTGTGTCTCTCTGTATCTGTGTCTCTCTGTATCTGTGTCTTTCCCTGTCTCTCTCTGTCTCTTCCTGTCTCTATCTCTGTCTCTATCTCTCTGTCTCTGTCTCTCTGTCTCTGTTTCTGTCTCTCTCTGTCTCTGTCTCTATCTCTGTCTTTGTCTCTCTCTCTGTATCTCTGTCTCTCTATCTTTGTCTCTCTCTGACAGTCTTCTAACAGATTCCTCCCTGTGAGAAATGAAGAGTTGCAGAGCCCTCCCCTTTTGGTGGTACTCTCTAAAGAATTGTGTGTGTGTGTGTGTGTGTGTGTGTGTGTGTGTGTGTGTGTGTTCTTGGTTTGATTTATTAACACATATACTAAGCTACTGGACCAAGTTCTACGATACTGCTTTCTTTATTTGTAGTTTTTCAAAATTTGGTTTAGATGCTGAAGAATCTGTCATGCACAGTGAGAGATGTTTAAACGGAAATGTAAAGAAATAAATATCCCATTAAAAATGAACAGAAGCCTTGAAGTGAATGAGGGGGCTGGGAAGAGGGCTCTATTGGTCAATCTCTGGCCTTACACCCATGAAGACTGAGTCTCAGCTTCAGAACCCCCCAAAGTAAGCGGAGTGTGCTGTATGCCAGCAAGCCTAGTGCTTAGGTGACAGAGGCAGGGGGAAGCCCAGGCCTTGCTGGCTACCCCGCCTAACTTACTAGGTCAGCTTCCTGTCTGTAGGAGAGTCTGTCTCCAAATAAACAATTAAATGCATCAGAGGGAGCATGCCCAAGGAGATGCAAAGATGTATTCTGGCCTGTACATACCTGTATGTACCTGCATGTATGCATCTGCACACACAAGAACACACACAATAAAAGGAATTCAGAAGCCAGGGAAGGGCAGAGGGTAGATGTGAAAGCTGCACATGGATGTGCTGTGGACCAACGGAGGAACTTCACAGGGAAACTGAGGCTGTTGCGGCAAAGACCGGAGGCGGGGCTTCAGTGCCAGGAAGTGGGTTTTCCCAAGATGGGCGGTCACACTTGGATTCTGTGCTCCATCCCCTTCAGGCTGCTCAGAGGTTGATGTCTGTGGAGTGTGGTGCTGTAAGAAAGGTTCAGGGTTTGAGGCAGAGCCCGGCTCCTGAGGGCCTCTGCTGGACAGGGGCCATCTTTCCTGGGCCACTGCTTGGATCCCTGTGGCCACTCGCAGCATGCACCTTCCAACCTGAATACTTTTATTCTGTTAATTCCTTTAGTCTCTGATGTTGATTTTTTTCCTTTTAAATTTATTTATTTTTAGATTCCTTCATTATGTAGGCATACTAAGATTTTATACTGATACCTTTTCTCCTGAATTATCACTTTTAACATTGATTATATTTGATGGCTGTCATTTATTCTTTTTATTAAAATTTTATTCTATTTTTAATTATTTGTGTGTGTCAGAGAGACAGACACACACACACACACACACACACAGAGAGAGAGAGAGAGAGAGAGAGAGAGAGAGAGAGAGAGAGAGAGAGAGAGCTAGACAGCAAGTATAGAGGCCAGAAGGGAGCAAAGGAGATAGATTGCCCGCAGATGGCGTTCTGGGCAGCTTTTCAGTCATCCTGTGGGCTGCAGGACAGAGTTTGCGCCTTCTGTAAGAAGCAGTACACTCTCGAACAACCGAGTCATCTCTCCTGCCCTTCTCTCTTCTTTGGTTTAAACATTTGTGGATTTTTGTGGATCATGTGACCGTCTCCATACATGAGGTTTGTTACCCAGGTGGTGTTACTGTGTTTGTTTTTACCACTTTCCTCTGGAGATTGTGGGAGATAATCAAGAGGGCTGGCACTGGCTAACCTCAGGCATTAGGCGCCCCGCTCCCCCCCCCAGCATACTAGTCAGCGCCTAGTGTGTGTGTGTACACTACACCAGCACAGTTGACCTGGTGGGATCTAAGGTGATCACCTAGTGTGTGTGTACACTGCATCAGCACAGTTGACCTGGTGGAATCTAAGGTGATCACCTAGTGTGTGTGTACACTACACCAGCACAGTTGACCTGGTGGGATCTAAGGTGATCGCATAAATGCCAGGCTAGAGTGCAGTTTCCTGGGAGCCAAACAAGGAGACGTGTACTTCGGACAGAGGAACAAGAGAGGGTCTTGGAGTCTGAGATAGCTCTAGCAGAACAGGTGATGTTTCAGAAGGAATTAAGTACAGGTGCCTACAGAGACAAAAAGATCAGATGGTGTGGAAGGCAGGATTTAGGAGCCTTGTATTGTAGAGGCCACTGCAGAGGGACCATGAGTATTCTATGTAGCAATCGAGAGCAGCTGATATTGGTACTTGCATATTCACCCATTGTCCTAGTTAGGGTTTTATTGCCAGGAAGAGTCACCACCACCATGGCAACTCATAAAAGAAAATATTTATTTGTGGCTGGCTTACAGTTTCAGAGGTTTAGTCCATTATTATCATGGTAGGAAGCATGGCAGTGTCCAGGCAGATGTGGTACTGGAGGAGCTGAGAGTTCTACAGTTTGATCCACAGGCAGCAGCAGGGACTGTCTTCCATCCACACATCATCCACCTATATAGCCAGGCAGTCAGCCAGCTATCGATCCACTCAGCTATCATCCACCTACCCACCCACCTACCCATCCACCAATCCATCCATCCATTCAGCCATCTTCCACCCCCACACCCATCTATCCATGCATCCATCCATTCAGTCAGCATCTACCCATTTGTCATCCATCTATCCATCCATCCAGTCACCACCCATCCACCCATCCACCCATCCACCCATCCACCCATCCACCCATCCACCCAACCACCCAACCACTCATTCATCCATCCATTCGGCTATCATTCACCCACAACCCATCTATCCATCTATCCATCCATCCATCCATTCAGTCACCACCTATCCACCCATCTACCCAACCACTCATCCACCCATCCACCCACCCACACATCCACCCATCCACCCACTCACCCAACCACTCATTCATCCATCCATTCAGCTATCATTCACCCACACACCCATCTATCCATCTATCCATCCATACAGTCACCACCCATCCACCCAACCACTCATCCACCCATCCACCCATCCACCCATCCACCCACTCACCCATCCATCAATCCATTCATCCACCAGTCCATCCATCCATCTACCCACCCACCTACTATCCATCTGTCCATCCATCCATTCATCCATCCATCTGTCCATCTATCTGTTCATCCATCCACCCATCCAGCCATCCAGCCATCCACTAATTCATCTATCTATCCATCTACCCACCCATTCATACATCTGTTCATTCCTCTATCTGCCCATCTGTCCACCCATCCATCCACCAATCCATCCATCTATCCATACATCCACCCACCTATCCATTGACCTTTCCATCCATCCATCCATCCATCCATCCATCCATCCATCCATCCATTCATCCACCAATCCATCCATCTATCCATCCATCCACCCACCTATCCATTGACCTTTCCATCCATCCATCCATCCATCCATCCATCCATCCATTCATCCACCAATCCATCCATCTATCCATCCATCCACCCACCTATCCATTGACCTTTCCATCCATCCATCCATCCATCCATCCATCCATCCATCCATCCATATGCATCCACATACCTACCTGCTATTCTCTCCCTTCTATCCTCTATGTCTATCTTCTTCCTATCCTTTCTCCTTTTCTTCTTTCCTCCTCCCTTTTCTGGTCTCTTCCTGTTGCTCCAGCCATGAATGTAAGAGTGTCACCTGCAGGGTCTGCTTCTCCTCATCCCCCAAGTGAGTGACCAATACTTCCTTCTTTCTAAATGTCCCTCCCATCTGCTCTCATTTCTTTCAGCTACTGTGGCTGTCCCCATCCTTAACAAGATAGCTGATAATTTTGGGATTTTGTCTATGAATACATGAAAACTGGTTGTGGTGTGGAATGATAGACATGTTTCTGAGTTATGGGGCGTAAGCTCTCTGCTGTGGGAGGTTGGGGTGGTCAGATCCAGAGGCGCCTGTCTGAGCAGTGGGTCAGAGTCTCTGGAAGAAGTAGCTGTGGAAGGCACTGCAGATGCTTGCTCCTGGTAAGTCCTTTGTCGTTGCAAACAGCCTGTTGAAGAAACGCTTACTATAGCCTCTGCCTAGCTGCTCAGCTTAGCAGCTCGTCACACAGGAGTGCGGACAATTCCTCTGTGTGCGTGGGCCTGGTGGGAGCTTTGGGGAGCCGCCTCTGCACATTGTAAGATAAGATAGCACCAACCTTGGCACCATTGTGAAGTTCAAGCATCTTACGCCCTCAAAGGCTAGGAACTGCTTAGATAAAGTTCAAGAATGGATTTAACATTTCAGGGGAAATCAATAGTGAAGTCATGGTAAAAACAGACACTCTGAGACACAGGGGCGCGGCTGTCCTTGTGCGGTGAGCAGGGCTACAGTGTGTGAAGGACACTGGTGTGTGTCATGTCTCCTCTGAAGAGATGCTAATTTAATGGGCAAGATCAGACATGTCTGAATGAAAAATTCAGTAACCCTGACTAATAGAGTGTCAAGCACCAAGTGAGCGATAAATGTTCTGGGCTTCGAGTTGGGTTCTGGGAGATTTATTAGCTTCACCAAAGCCAAGGGCTCTGATGGAAGAGGTCTGAGGGCTCCTGCACCCTGGGACTGACAGTTCACATATCTGCCTCTTTCTACCTCAGCACGCGTTCTTGGCATCCCACAACCCTTGCTTGCTTCAAATGCTTAACTTCTTCCTCTTGGGTCTATGAGTCCCTTTGAAGTATGCTAGTTTCTTTTTTTGTTTGGTTTTAATTTTAACTAATTAATTTTTATTTCATTTTGTCTTCTAGTCAACCTCTACTTACTAACTTTTGAAACTGCCACTGTGGTTGGAAGAAGTCAGACCTTTCATCAGCCTGCGAACTTTAAAGCCAATTCAGATTTATTTTGGATCTTGAGTGAGTTCTAGTTTGGCAGAGACCATAGCAGTTCCTGTTGTGCTGTTAGTGTGTACAACACCGAGTTGGTTAATCGTGCTTGCCCAGACAGCACTGCGTCTCTGTCTGTCATCTGTCTGTCTGTCCTGTCAGCCACCGAGGAAGAAGCGTTGAAGCCCCCGTTATAATTGTGGTTCTGCTTGCCGCTCCTCAGACTTGGTTTTAGCTCTGTTCACATTGCCTGTTAGCAGGTTTGTTCCATTCAGGAATGTCCTACCCGTGCCCAGGGAGCCTGCTGATCACCACCGAATGCAGTTAGTTATCTCAGATACCGTTTTATACCCCAAGCCCACACCTTGTTCCTTTTCCTTCTTTCTGTGACTCTGTGCAGCATTTGTTTGTTTAGGGGAGCTTTTCCTACAGCCCAAGCTGGGGTCTGACGTGCTGAGTGTGCAAGGGTGACTTTGAACTTCTGATCCTCCTGTCTCTGCCTCTCAGCTGCTAGGATACAGTTATATCTCAGTTGGGTTTATGATTCTAGTTCGTTCTCTTTACTTAGCTGCTGATGTTCTCTCTGCAGAGTGCTTGTATCTGTTTAACTGTCAGACATCCCTCCAAGCGGTGAAACATGAAGTGGGATGTGGCTGTACCACCACTATACATCTTATAAATACATCTTTTATAACTCCTACAGTATGTCAGTACTTTTATTATTAAGTCTTTCTCTCAGGATGATCTAGATAATAGGGGAAATCATATTACTTTTAAGAAAGAATGAATGACTGCATATAAAATTCAATTTTAGCAGTTTTCCTTTAAATATCTTTAATCTGATGCTCACTTCTATGTTTGATGACAAATCATGTTTTTTAAAAAAAAAAACGATATTTTATATGTATGTACCTTGTCTAGTCACCACATACGTGCAGTGCCCAGGGCAGCCAGAAGAGGGCAATAGATTCCCTGGTCCTGGAGTTGCAGGCAGGCGTGAGCTACTTAAAATAGGTGCTGGAAACTGAACCTAGGTATCCGGAAAAGAGCCGGTATATTAATGCCTGAGCTATCTCTGCAGCCTGAGAAGCCATCTTTCTTCCATTCCCCCCTTGGCTGCTTTTGTGAACTTTGTGGATCTGTTGGTTTATAGTTTCAAAAATATTGATCATTTACACAAATAATTTTTCTGTCTGCTCCTCTCTGTTCTTCCAAAATCCAGTTCTATACTCACTATGCGCTTGAAGGAGTCTCACGGATACTGATTCTCTGTATAGCGTTCACGCCTTTGTTGGGATACCTCTGTGTAGCTCAGGCTAGCCTCCAACCCCAATCCTCTCGCCCTCATTTTCAAACTGCTGGACCCCTCAAATATGAACCTATCATTCCTAATTCACCTTCACTTTTAAATTATTTCTTCATCTCAATTTGAATTATTTCTCCTGCTATGTTTTCAAGTTCATCGATTTTTAAAGAATCACGCAGCTCCGGATTTACAATTATTTCAATCTAGTATATTTTCCAGTCTCAACTTCCTTTCTCACATGTGGTTTCCTCTCTAAACATTATACTGGTGTTTTTCTTCATATATTATCCACGTGTCTCTACTAATTTGAAATATATGTTGAGTTCTGGATTCATGCACATTTGTTGATTTATCGCTTCCTTGTGGCCATATTTTTCCATTAGTTTACATACTTGGCCAGGTTTGGGTTGATGCCCGACGTGAGGCAGTGTTGGGCATGCGCTGATTATGTGTATGTGCCTTCCTATCTAATCGCCACATGTGTGCAGTGCCCCCCTTCAAAGAGCCAAGCTTCGGGAGTGACTTGCAGGCCTCTGGGAAGCGCGTCTCCGTGTGGGTTTTGTCTACGCATGTGCCGCCTCCTGCAAACTCAGTCACCTTGAGCCCTCGCACTCCATGCTGCCGCTGTGTCCTGCACGGGTGCAGCCAGGAGGCTCCCCCAAGGGCAAAGGCGAGAGGAATTGTAGGCGCCATCTTGTTTCCTTCCGGTTTGGTTAGGATCAAGCCCTGCGGACTGAACTCTGACGTCTGAGTGTGTTCTACATTGTACTTGTTATGGGACCGGTGGATTGTGCCGGGTTCGTTGTGGTAAATTTTTTTCAGGTTTTAAAGATGGAGAGCTTTCTCTCCAGAGAGTGTCTGACTAGACAAGCATTGCCACGGTCAGAAGAGGTGGAGAGTTGTGTTCTGGTCCTGAGGGATCATTTCTCAAAGGAGCCACGGAAGCCGGCGCTCCAGTTGGCCTAGCTAGAGCAGCATCAAACCTTCGGCCTAGTGTTCCGCAAAACCTTTCCACGCCTGCGGTCTGCAGGGATTTATGGATTAATTTGGGATCAGATCTACCACACAGCTCCTCTCGGTTCCAAAGTGACTTTAAAACATAGTAACATATTTCTCCTGAGCTTTTGTAACTAGGCATGGCAACTTTTAAAATGGTAAGTTATAGAGTAAAGATGGAGTGTTATTCCCAGAACATTGTAAATATAAAACTACCACAGTGTCCTGGGTCCATTCTTTTATTTTTGAAAAATATTTTAAGTTTAAAATTGTCTTGCATGCATCTTATGTGTTCAGTTTCTTTTGTTTGTCTCCCTCCTGTTTCATCTCCCTGCTCCGCCCCCTTACCCCTGTGCCCTCCACGCGACCCCTCAGATTCCTCCTTACCCCTGTGCCCTCCACGCGACCCCTCAGACTCCCCCTTGGCCCCTGTGCCCTCCACGCGACCCCTCAGACTCCCCTTTGGCCCCTGTTCCCTCCATGCGACCCCTCAGACTCCCCCTTGGCCCCTGTGCCCTCCACGCAACCCCTCAGACTCTCCCTTACCCACTGTGCCCTCCATGCGACTCCCCGGATGCTCCTTTTCTCACTGTACCGTCCACATGACTCCTTGGACACTCCCTTTCCCACTGTGCCATCCCCGTGACTCCTCGGACACTCCCTTCTGCACTGAGTCCCCCGTGTGACCCCTTGGATTCTCCCTTACCCACTGTGCCCACCATGCGTCCCCTCGGACACCCCTTTACACACTGTAACCTCCATGCGACCCCTTGGACGCCCCCTTATGCACTGTGCCCTCTGTGTTCCCCCTCGGACACCCCTTTACACACTGTAACCTCCATGCGACCCCTTGGACGCCCCCTTACACACTGTGCCCTCTGTGTTCCCCCTCGGGCACCCCTTTACACACTGTAACCTCCATGCGACCCCTTGGACGCTCCCTTACGCACTGTGCCCTCTGTGTTCCCCCTCGGACACCCCTTTACGCACTGTGCACTCCATTCGGACTCTCAGACACCCCTTACCCACTGCGCCCTCCATGGTCCCCCTCGGGCACCCCTTTATGCACTGTACCCTCCATGAGACCCCTGGGACGTCCACATACCCCCTTATGCATCGTGCCCGCCATGTGCCCCCTCAGACACGCCCTTCACTCTGCTCTCCAGTCTTCCTCTTTTCATTTACATTCAGGAATCAAGCTTTTAACACATGCACATTCTTACATTGCCTTCTTATTCCCCAGAACCATGGTTTTCACTCCACTTTCCCCCATAAACTCAATGCTAACGTCACAGATCTGTCGCTTGCCTCTTTAACACCTCTGTGGCTCTTCCTGCGATGCTCATCAAAATTTTTAAAATAAACATGTAATACTTTCTCTTGACCCCAGATATGAGTTGCAAAATCAATATCTAGATTGAGTGCCAATCAAAATTATCAGTACTAACCCATTGCTGTAGGAAGCATAGATACGTAAGACTGGTGGTGGAATGGTTGGAGGTGAACTCATTTTGAGAAGGGACACACACACACACACACACACACACACACCCTTGTTGACTGTGTTAGCTTATTTGCCTATGGGTGGTAATAATTAATTTGTTGAGTAAGACCAGATTTAGTTGATCCTACTGATATTCCACAATAAACTTGGTGTTAAAGAAATAATAGTGATGACTCCTAAAATATTAATAGATTCAATAAAAGTTATCAATATAAATGTCATAAGATATTTGATGACATTTTTGTTGTTTTCTTTACTCCTGCCTGCGTTTGTTATTGTCTGTTTAGTCCAGGTATTAAGGAATGAGCCTGGGGTCTTATGTACCCTTGACACGTATCCTGCTTTTGCGTGACATCCTACCCCTTTCTAGAACTCTAGGGTCTGTTACGCAGGAAATAAAATAGAAGTTTTGATACTATAACAAGGCTTCACTGACCCTACTCAGAATGTAAAACAACCCAGGTTTTAAGATGATCCCCCATGGTCTTTCATGTCTGCTCTAGGAGAAAGCACATGCCCGGGAAAGAATGTACCTTGGCCTTCCTGATTTTTTAAAACAGCAAAACAGATAGCACTGTCCGTGGGGTCAGAGGTCTTAGAATCCGGGTGCTGGCTGAGGGCAGCCTGCTAGCGCCCCTGGGCAGAGAGTTAGCCTGACTGCTACTGGCTGTCCCTGGAGTAAGCGGCTATCACCCACAGGGACTGAGCTTAAGGATGGAAGAGTTGAAGCCAGAAAGGACAGCTCTCGCAGGCCGGTGGGGCCCACGGGGCATGGTGTCTGCCCGTAACCTCACAGTTGTAGGTCAGATCTATACAGAAAATTTCCAGATCATTTGCCTTTGTCCTGCAAAATAGTTTCCCATTTTCTTGGCTATTCATCTCTTCGAGGGATAGTTTTCTTAGTGTTATCAGGTGGAAAATGTCACTGACTCTCCAGGGTCTGTGATTCTACACTGCCTCTTCTCAACAGATTCAGAGTGTCTGCCTGTACATCTGTTTCCTTTCCCAAACAGGCTTGAAGCTAAAAGTATCTCAGTAGTTAAGGGGCTATTATCAGCTTTCTTGGCACAACTGAATATTGTTACTTCTCTTCAAGGACTTTCAGTATGCCTGTGGCATTTACTTAACTTTTCTCCCACTGGCTGAGACTGATTTTGAGCCTACCCCCCAGCCCCGCCCTCCTTACACTTCAGCCTATCAAGTCGCAGCTAGTATGTTTTGAGCCCATCCCCAGCCCCGCCCTCCTTACGCATCAGCCTATCAGATCGCAGCTAGCTTGTTACCTCCTATATCAGCCAATCACTATTGCTTGTCTTGTCTTCTCTCACTGTGCTGGGAAGTTTATGTCCCTGCCTCTATATGCACCTAAGCCCAGAGCACAGTGGATATCTGCCCTAGACAATAAACAACATTTGATCCCATATTTATCTAGTTCATATCCACTACCTACGAGCTCCTTCTGGACCCTCCCCTCTCATATTACCTCCCAATGTCATTACTTGTTCTTTCTCTCTCTTTCTTTCTTTCTCTCTTTTTCTTTCTTCCTTTCTAATAGAAGCACACTGCGTTCAATTAATCCTCCCTAAATGCATATATATGTATACATATACATATATGTGTATGTATGTATGTATGTATGTATGAACATCTACAGGAACATGAGCTTAAACCAATCATGGGCCATACCCTTTAAGAAAACTGACTTTCCCACCCCTAAAGGCCATCACCTGAAAATCACCCTCAGTAGGGGTTGCAGCCTCACGAGCCCCTCCCCATTCTTTCTGGAATGCTGTCTGCCCTGATCTGGGGTCATAATGTCATGAGATCATGATGTAATGATGTAATGGCCCTGTCAAAACTGTGTCTTGTGGGATGAGGCAGGCCCGTTCTACCCCTGATGCATCTTCAGGATTTAGTACTTGGGTGGAATCTGTCTTCCCTCCCCCTCTGTTGTCTGCAGAGACAACAGAAATCAGGAAGAATACAATGTGGTGTGCCTACCTGGCTGAAAGGCACACAGGCAGAAGGGAAGAACCCCTTTGCCTTCTTAAAGGTCTTGGCATGGCTCGGAAACAGGCAGAGTTACACGAGACAAAGGAGAGGGGAAAGCTGAAGCAGGGCGAGCTGACCACGGCTATCAGAGCCTGCTCAGAGGAAGGAAATGGGAAAGTGTCCAGTCACAGGAAGTGGAGACGGAACCTCTGGGAACAGAGCTGTGTTGTAATGTTGATTAAAAAAAAAACAAAAACAAAACAAATCAAAACAAAACAAAAAACAAACCCAGAAGCCCTCTGGGGGTCACCCTTGGAAGACCCAGAAGAGACAGGCAGGATAGCTCATGTTATAATCCTAGTACCTGGAAGGTAGAAGCAGGGTAGTCACCATGAGTTCAAGGCCACCCTGGACTACAGCGGAGGATGCTCTAATGGCCCTCCCTCTATGGGAGGCTGTCAACGTGTCTTAGCTTTAGCAGTACCATGTTGCTGCTCATCGCAGCTGATGGGTTTAATATGCTAAGTGCCCGGAAGAACAGAGTTCCCAACTCCATTTCTCCCACTGAGATCTGTTCTCTGCTGTCTCTTTTGTACATCACCTAGACTCTTCTCATGAGCTATCCTTAGTGTCACATGTGACACCTGGATTTGTGGCTCTTTTCTCCTTAGGAGGAAGCCCATCCTGTAGTATTGCAGGGACATAGCAGCTACTTTTGCCAAATTGTGGTCAATTTTCACTTGGATGTACAGATGCCCGGTGGGGAACTGAAAGGTTGACCTCTCCACCTTTATTCTGTCTGTCTCTTCTGCTACCTTTTATTCTAGTTCAGATTTCTGTGCACAGCCCTGTACATATTTTGATCACCGAAGGCACATTCCTTTAAAGCCGGCCATCCTCCCCGTTCAAAACTGGAGGCACCAAGACAAGGGTAACTAAGGTATGTTCAATATTTGAAGTTTATAATAGCCAGCAAGATCAAGGCGACAGGTCAGTCCAAGCCCAGCTTGGGGAAGCCGTCTTCCCTGAGTCTTCTCTTCTGTAGTCACTCTTGGACTACAGGTCGCATCCTGTTCTGTACTGGCCCTGTCCCCTTGGAGGGCAGTGGCTTTGTCCCCCGTCCAAGCTCCCCATGGCTATCCTGAGATAATGATGACTTCTACTGGTGACTTAGACCACTGGCCTGCGCATGCTCTGGATGCCCCATGTGTGACTGAGAACTTTTATCAGCTCCATCCACAAAGAGATTCCTCAGTCTTCCTCGTTCCCAGAGACACCGTGCTGAGAACCTGAGGGGGGGAATCCTCTCCTACTGCACCATCACCTTTTCTTCTCGTCTCTTCCCCCCTCCCCTCCTCTCCATGTCTTCTTTCTTTCAGTGTCTCTTTGTGTAGCCCAGGACGGCCACACACCGATGTTCTTCCTGCCTCAGTCTCACAAGTGCTGGGATTGCTGGTGTGTGCTCCCATTCCCAGCTGTCTCTCTTTCGCTCTTGGGTGCCTGGGTGAACCTGGTGTGCTGCATCAGGTGCTATAGTCTGGGTCTTGGGCTGCAGTGGGGTAGCCCCTGACCCATAGGGTAATCTCAGACTGCTCTGCAGTGACAGCAGCGTGTGGCACAATACTGCGGTGTCGTTATCCTTACTGCCAGGCTGGGCAGTATTTGTGAAGTTGGTGGTGGTTTTGATCAATGTTTGCTAGATACCATACGTGTGTGTGTGTGTGTGTGTGTGTGTGTGTGTGTGTGTGAGAGAGAGAGAGAGAGAGAGAGAGAGAGAGAGAGAGAGAGAGCTTTTATTGTTAAAAGAAAACAGCTGGGCTGTGGTGGCACACGCCTTTAATTCCAGCACTTGGGAGGCAGAGGCAGGCGGATTTCTGAGTTGGAGGCCAGCCTGGTCTACAGAGTGAGTTCCAGGACAGCCAGAGCTACACAGAGAAACCCTGTCTCGGAAAACAAACAAACAAACAAACAAACAAACAAAAGAAGAAGAAGAAAGAAAGAAAACATATTTTGCTGATTTTGTTTCCATTTTGTCAGAGCGTTTTCTTTCCTCTTCTTACTATTTTTCACGTGTCAGTAACTAATCGTCTATTCCTCTCAGCAAGGTACATTTTGAACACAGCCATTTCTGTTTTCCCATCTAATGACTAAGGTTAAAAGCCTTGCCTGGCCGTTTATAATTTTAAAATGTGGTGATCATGCAGTTAACTCTCTTGGCATGCTGCAAGAGGAGAAAGTCTGCACTGTCTCGGGAGCTTGGCCTCTGCTTCTGACCAAGGCTGTGAAAGAGTGAACTCCGTTCCAGCGGAAGCGCGCTTGGGAGCGGAAGCTCTGTTGAGGATGCCGCTGAGCTCTGGCTGAGGCTGGGGGATGAACAGAAACACTGTTGTGCTTCACAGATGTTCTTCTTCCCAGACCTCTGCTCACCATTTACAAGTGTCTGTGTTTTTTTAACATGGGGGAGATACAGGCTTTCTCCCTCCTGGGTGTGTGGAGGGCATGGCACAGTGCATGTGGAGTGCCCGTCCCAACTGTTGTGACCAGAGTTTCTGTCCAGAGATTGAGGGAGGAAATTGACTAGAAAATGGTGGCCAGGAGCCAGAAGGCTGCACTACAGAGTGTTTTAAATTTAGTGCCCAATCGCCTGGAGAGAATAGAGGAGGCTTGTTGAGGCCGTTTCCTTAACGATGGGTTGACGCATCCGAGGCCCCAGAGCAGAGTCACAGGAGCTAAGCGATGGTTACACGGTCAAGAAAAGTCCAGTAATACTTGTATGGAAGCTTAGCTGTTTAATAAACAGAATAGCCAGTGGACAAGCATTTAGTTAAGCTTGGGAGTGTAAGCCACACAAGCACCTTGAATAACACCATTGGGACATTTCTACTCTGAGGGACTGTGAAGGGCTTTCCAAAGCACACATTACATCCAGGTGTTTTGGAGCAATGAGGATGATACAAACAGATGTCCACAAGCCTCCACGGGTTTAGGAACTGCACTGCCTCTGTGTTCTTTCCCAGTGCTGCAGACCAAGACTTGGTCTTTGCCTTGGCCACAGTATTTATCCTATGTCCTGAGTGAAGACCTATAACATCCTAGGGGTGGGGGGACAATGGTAAATAGAAGGGACAGAAATCCCTGAAGCTTAGGTTTCTCAGGAGTAATACCCAATGGGTAGTAATTATGGGTATTTAGTATGTTCTGGACATTATTCTAAAGGATCTGTATATATTCATTCACTTTTTCATATTAACGAGTGAATCTTGGGAAGATTGTTCTTTTACCTGTGTGGCTTTGGGGCAACTCACAGCCCACCTGACACTCTTCCTTATTGGCTATCACCATCAACCCAGCACTGGTCAGAGAACTCAGGTCCACAAGCAGTACTGGAGTCGCTGTGTGTACCTGGGTAGGACTCTGTTCATGGTGGGAGATTGCTACATATTATTTCACAGGTATCTTCTCACTTCACGTGCTCCGAGTCTTGGCCTAGTGTCTCCATCTTCATCTCCATGAGTGTGATTTGTATTTCATAAAATTTGTATATAATGAGAATTTACATCTTTGGCAGTAAAATGTCTAATGTTACTTTGGGACATTTCCTTGGAACATGCCTTTCGAGGTCTGCTCGCCTGGGTACAGCATGCCGAGGTGGGTGTAATCTTGCCATGCTGCCACAGCTGTTTCTGATCATGATGAAGGATGGTTTGTTTTCTGTAGAGCTAAGCTGGGATGCCGTCTGTGGCTAGTTTGAAATCACGAACCTGGTGTAGGAAAGTGGTTCCATTTACTGTGGTCTCACTTTTCTTCTTGAAAAGCAGAAACTTGTAAGTTTGAGATATTGGGGTACTAAGCTAGAGAGATGGCTCAGTGGTTAAGAGAATACACCATTCTTGCTGAGGACCCAAGTTTGGCTTCTAGCATCAATATCAGACACCTCCCAACCATTTGTAACTCTAGATTTAAGGATCTGACACTTTCTGGCCTCTGTGAGCATCTGAATACATGTACACACACACACACACACACACACACACACACACACATGCAATTAAAAATAAACAAAATATTTGTATAAAAAAGAAATTAAAATATTAGTTGGTTATATCAAAAGATATTTTTCATAACATTGAAAATGCATACTGCTAGTTTCTTTCCCAGAAATACAAATAATTAACAGTTCATTGTGGAAGACAGAAAACATCATAAAGCAAAACAAAGCCACCCCCCTTTTCTGTACACAGGTCTGCTTTCACCTCCTCAATGTTGCCACGGATTCGCTGGGTGGATGGATCATTGTGGCTGCACCTTGGAGTCAGGTAGAATAAACCCCCATTCTTTGTTAATACAGAGACAAAGAACAGCTCATGCTTATCTCTAAATGGTAAAACCAAGTATGCTCAGGGATTCCATCAGCTCCGGAATCCTTAGCAGTCTGTCTGCTGCTTTCTCTTTCCCAGCCCTGGGACTGATTTCTTGAAAGGTACCTGGGGCCTTATTGCATTCCTTAATTTTCTATTGACATAGGCTTGATAGTAGAGGTGACAGGAAAGAAGCCCCATTGTCACCCCTTCGTGGTTGTGCTTCCCATAGCAATCTGTCTCTCTTCCAGTGTTCAATCTTCATTCCTTTTTGCTTCAGAAAAGCACATTCCTGAGGTTAGAGACCATGCCGTACCTTCCATTTTGTGCAAGGTAGCAAGTGCTTGGTGAGGGTTCCAGCATGTCCTTCTGATAAGTGCTTTATTCCAATACATCAGGGCTCACATTTGGGTACAGATGAGAAATCCCAGATTGTAGGGCACAAACTAGAAAGGAATCAAACTCACCCCAAATGCTCAGGGCTGTCATCTCGCTCAGGGTAGGGTCTTCCTGCTTTATCTCTGATCTTCAATCTGAGCTCCTGTCCCTGCATTTATATATGCATCTATAGTGGAAATGTGCTGTGATGGACAGGAGTGAGGGGGCATGTTTTTCTAGCAATAGTGGCCATCCTTGGTCACCTATCAAAGGCAGTATACTGTGCAGGGCACCTGCTAACTGCTGTTTGCAGGAGAGTTTGATGGAGTTAGGCTGTGAGAAGCACATCACCCAATTCATTGAGAGAAATGGGTCTTGATCCTTAGAGTATTTCCAAAGTTTTTTAAAAATCAAGTGTGTGTGTGTGTGTGTGTACATGCATGTGTGCAAATATTGAATGCTTATGTTCAATCTTAACTCAGTTTCTAAAATCAAATCAAGGGACCTGGGCTTTAAAAGCTCCACTCCTCCCTCATGGATTTTGAGTAGCTGGCTCTAGTAACTATTGAGTCATAATTTCTAACAAGGAACATATATCAGAAAGAAACTTAAAAAAATCAGTAAGAAGGGAAGGTTTCTCCAGCCAGGCTATGTCTGAACTCTGCTTCAAGTGTACTTCTGTTGAGTAGACCACCATTGCTTTCTTCAGACACACCAGAAGAGGGCATCAGACCCCATTACAAATGGTTGTGAGCCACCATGTGGTTTCTGGGAATTGAACTCAGGACCTCTAGAAGAGCAGTCGGTGCTCTTAACTGCTGAGCCATCTCTCCAGCCCTTCGCCTTCTCTTGAATGGAAGGTTCTTAAAGCAAGGTTCAAAAGAAGCAATGTGAGATCATTTTAGTAAGGATGCTGTTTTACTTGAGTAGGGTAACTCATATTCTAAAAGAACTTAAGATTTCCTAGTGTATGAGCACTGACTCCATGAAGTCTTAAGAAGGCAGGCACAGCCAGGATGTTTTGGTAGCTGCAGTACTAGGTGGATTGGAAGCCCAGGGTCAAAAAGAGATACACAGTGGCCAAAACAAACATGACTTTATCTATGTTGGAATATTCCTGGTTTGTGGGAAATTACTGTCAAAGACTTAAAGGAGATTCCTGAAACTAACAAGACCCTGCGTGAAGCCCAGCACACCACACCAATGGCTTTTGCTTGTTTATAGTATCTGAAAAGTTACGGGGAAGAGTAACTTAGAGGCAGGCATGCAGGAGCTGACTCAAGACAGCTGTACACAAGATGGCTACATTTGTGTCAAGTTGAGTGGACCAAGATACAAAGAAACACTGTGGGGGTGGGAGGGGGGCTAATAAAGAAACAAATACTGCCAGCCAAGGGAGAAGCTGGGTTATAAGTAGCCATGCTGGCGCCGGAGACTTCTTCTGCTCTTTACAAACAAAAGAGGGCGTGGATGTAAAGGCGTTTAAGAGAGATAAATAAATGTTGCATTTAACTAAGGAACACTTGCATGTCTTTTCGTGTCTGTCCTTTAGTAAGTTCAGACAGGTCACATTTGGTCTTGTTGCTTCTTACAAGATCAAATATGTGTGTTTACTGTAAATACCAAATTGTACTTCAAATCAAAAATGAAATAGTTTTCAGATTATCTTCGATGTGGATTATCTGCACGTTTTTTTATCATAAATAATGGAAAACTGAATAGAGATAATGATAATAGTGATATTTGTGACAGTTCTTTTCTGGTTCAAAGCATTTCTTCTTGAGTGGAACAAACAAAAAAGAAACATATATAAATGTTAGAGACGTTTTGTGCATAATGTTTTCAGGAAACCTGGATCTGTGTACATAATAATTTTCCTGCCTTAGAATTCATGATGACACTTTCTTCACATTCAAGATAACAATGGATGCACATTTTCTATCCAGGAAAAGACGAGCACATTCCGTCCCAGCTAATCAAGGTGTTTGTACTCCGGATATGGGTGGCCCAAGCTAAATTGCCAAGTTAAAGTGCCGTTCTTATAAGCTGGGTTTATAGCCGTGTAGAATATCAATAGGAAATTTGTGTGAGAAAGTAAGCAATGCACGGCCTTGTGTTATGGAAATTACAAAACCATGGCTCAGATAGGCTTTTGAGATATCTTAAGTCAACCTGACTCATAAATCCCAAGGCATTATGCAGGATCTGCAAGATCATTTGCTAGGCTCTAATATGAGTAATTGTGAGTCCCAAGAAGTATAAGATTTTCAGTAGAATGGAAATTTTACCACAGATTTCCCCAGCCCTCTACTTCTTGACTGCCTCCTCTGCCTCCCTCTCTCTGTCCTCCCTTCCGTCCTCTCTTCCTCCCTCATTTTTTATCTTCAAGCAGCAATTAAAGTATTTAATGAGTATCATCCTTTTCCTTCTGAGGGTGTAAATTTACCTTGGAGCTAAGTGGGACCCCCTCCTTTCAGCTCTTGAGAGTTTAAAATCTTCTTAGACTGGATAGAAAGTTCTGTAGTGGTGTGTGTGCTTAGCAGGTACAAAGACTTACCTCAGTACCAAGTGGTTAAAACGATCTGAAGAACACAATACACTTTCTTATTGTTTTGACATACTGGATAGAACAGGATATGGACAATGGCCTGTGTTCCTCCTTTACATTCACTGTCTGCTTTGAGCACCCAGAGCCCATTTTCCTTGGGTGTCACTCTTTTAGAGGTCTTGGGACTCAGGCAGAGCTCATTTCTAGCTGTAGAAGTGGGTCAGTGTCACTCCCAGGGAGCCTGACAGAGTCTAAGTGTCCCCAGTCCACTTTAGTCATGATACTTGATTTGAGGTTGTGACCCAACCTCACAGCTTCAGATGAACAGAATTCCCTATCATTGGGTGGCCTTAGTTATCCATTTGAAGACTGAGATCATCCAGTCAGAGTGAGATCCTCCAGTTAGTGAGATGGACGTCACAGTTGTTCGAAGATGTAAGTTCTATGTGCTTATGGGCCTTGAAGGAATAGGGTTTTGGTCCAGTAGACAGCCTCACTGTCTGAGTAGAAGGCTACCACTCCAGAGCAGAGAAGGATAAAGACTGCTCTTTATCCTTAGAGTTAGAGGCAGCCTTCGTGCCCTTTCTTTATCAAGCATCTGGTGTACCCATTGCACTTGTTAGGTAACTTGAGCCTGTGTTTATGGAAATAGGCTGATTTACCATGAATTCCTGCTACTGCCAAAAGTCAACAGAAGCTATGTTTTGTTTGACTATGAGGCAGGTGACACGCTCAGCATCTCTAACCTAACTGAGCTGTTTGAAGCACAGGTGACAATAATCCATCCTGAAATGACTGGTCTGAATATATCCTCTTGTGTTCTGGAATCCTGTTTAAGTTTTTAGTATTAGGTCAGGAGGAATGTAAGTTTAAGTGTTCTGAATACCCACGATCTTCCCTTGCTTAGTCTGTGGAGAAAGTGCACACTCTGTCTTTGAGTAGGGCTACATTGAAATTGGCAGCTGTTGATTATCTATTCTGTGGAGTGGAGCCATGCTCTTAAATATTGCCAGAGGTTATTTATATTTTACTTTGAAACATAACCCTTGGGGAATGACTCTACCTTCTCCATCATGTCCATCTTAGACCAATGCAATAATATATTTATTCTAGAACATTCCTATTAGCATTGCAGGCAATATCACTGAAACTTTCCCAGGTTTTTATTTCTGCTGTGGATAACTTTTAAGGCAACCATACATGCAACAGTGGGTGTTGTCCCTCAGTTCCAGTGCCAGCACTATAATACATTTTTTCCTCCCCTCTTATTTTTTAATAAACTTTTAAAAATTAAAAATATATGCATGTACTCTGTTAAGAAATAGATTATTTATTGGAAGATATGTCTAGGCACAGGATTTGGAAGGCGCTCCTCCGAAGGTAACGTATCCTGTTGCTCTGGAAGAAGGTCATATGAGTGTTAGGCGCTCACCCCGGCCTCTCAAACCTCAGCACATTTTTCCCTGCTTGCACAGGGCATGTGCCAGAATTGGCAGTGTGTCTCCCATTTTCAGGCAAGATGCCTCTTCCTGTTTAGACTTCAGAGCAGAGAGCTGACAAATGCTCAGAACTGCGCCATCTGACTGGAGTCTGTGATGTTGTGTTTTGTTCCAGTGATGAATTGGTTCTATGTCCAATGAAAGCCACTGGAAACATATGGCTTACCAGTTGGCTGTGGGGTTTGCTTGTTTTATTGGAACCCCAGAAGCTGCTGTGGTTTGGCTTCAGTACGCCCTTAGATATCCAGGATGCTTTGGTCAACGTGTTCATTGTATTCAAAATGGACACAGATTTCATTTCTAAATCAAGAGAAACAAGTTTCACAATTGGACCGTGCACAAAGTGCGGGTCCCTTTTCTTGTGAGCATCGCTTGGCCATCCTTTCTGTTTCTGATCCCTAGGACACAGATCTGCCCTACCATGTTAGGGCGTCATCTCGGTAACTGGGATTCTCTGAGTGCTTCTGCTTTTTGCTCATCCCAGCCTGGGCACTGTAATTTCTCCCACTCTCCTGCAGCAGACACCCGAGCCATAGCAGAGGTCACCGTCCTTTATGGTGTCTTACTGCTACATGGCTGTGGATGGAAGTGAGGATTGGAGCTAATGCCCTGGACCTGGAGACTCTCAAGCTCACCCTGACAGTATCAGGAAGCATTGCTTTCTCTTTGTCTTTGGAACTCCGATAAGCTATTTTGTGCTGCTCCTTCCGGTCTCTAATTCTAATGTCTGAACATGCCGGGGTTTATGGACCCACTGCTGATTGTGGTCCCTGTCCACGGCCTGGCCTCTCTTCTTGTTTGTACAGTATTTTCTTTGTTTGAGGGGCTTCTTTAGAGCAGTGAGATATAAGTTTGTGGGGAAATAAGGGGGTTGGGGAGATCCGTGTCCCACCAGAGCTCTGACCACTGGGCAGGCAGATGTGGGAGACTGCTGTGTGACCCCACGGAACAGCTGCAGGACTGGCGTCGAGGCCATGGGATGCTACCAGTGGGGACGGAGGAAAGTACAATCTTGGGGTTCTCAGCCTTGGACACCCCAGAATGCTGTTGGATGTCTCAGCAGAGCTGAGTGGGGACCCTGAGGGCAGCTCGGCCAGCTGGGGTCCAAGGGAGAAGGGCAGGAGTGGGGGTGGAGGGGGAGATTGGTTGCTGGCTGGTTCTCATGGGGACTAGTCTTTGGTCTGGTCTGGTGGCTGCTGCAGGCTTGACTTAGTAGAAGCCATGGCTGGAATGCTGAGAGGCTTTTCCTACAGGAAACTAGAGGCCAGCCATGGCCACATGGAGAGAGGGGAAAGGGAAGGGGGAAAGGAAGAGCTCAAGAGGGCAAGAGAGCGAGAAGAGCAAGAGAGAGGGGAGGGGCAAACAGCTCCTCTTATAGTGGGCTGGGCCTACCTGGCTGTTGCTAGGTAACCATAGGGAGGAACACACCTGGCTGTTGCCAGGTGACTGTGGGGGTGGAGTCTAGACAGAATACCAGGGGCTTGGGGCATTGCCCTATATGACTGATGGCCACAGGATTATGGAGTTGAGGACTCATGTCAGGAGCCTAAGTGTCTGGGAGCATGGCTCACGGTTCCATCCCTTGCAGAATACTTTACTGGGTCTCCGGAGTAAGCCTCGCTCAACCAGGGTGCAGGCTGTCTTTCACAGCCCCACTTAAGTTAATGTTGGGTACCACTGGATCCATTGGCTCAATGATGTCAGAGTCTGTATCCTTCTCTAGAGCCGGTCTCGGTGCTGTGGCTTCCTTCTTGGTCAGGCTTTCTCTCTGCAGCGTGGGTGATGAGTAATGATAATCTCAAGTTTCTGACCCTAAAACTGAAGACTGAAAAGAACACAGACCCACCCTTCTCTTCCGCTCTTCTCAACTGTATTGCACATGCTGTGGGCCGGCATGCTGCAGATGTACAAGATGCACACACCATGTTTCCAGACAGCGGTGAGTCGTCACGTGGCAGCCTGAGGGATCTGCCTGTCACGGTTGGTGAGCTGACCCCAGAGCCTGTGCAATTAAAGTGTCCCATTGAAGAGATGACACTGTGTGAACAAGTCTCCTCTGACACAGCGAGCGCTCATCTGTTTCAAAAGCTAAACAGATAGAGTAGAAATAGAAGAAAGCTCCGTATCTCTGCTCATCAGCTTGAATAGGGATTTTTTCCCCCAGATACCTTATTCTTTATAACGTGTAGCTGCAGGCTGCCTGGGTCACGCTGTCTGTGTTTCTGTCTCCCTTCACTGCCTTCCTCCAGCATCTCCATATTGCTGCTCCCTGATTGGTGCCCAGCCTCCAGAAAGCCTTGCTAAGAGAATGCTGGACCAACTGGAAATGGAAGTCATGCTTTTGAGTCTTGATTTGGACCCTGACCCACATCCTGGAAGCTCTCAGGGCTCAGATTCCTATAAATATACTATCACGGATGTCTCCACCTTGATCTCAGTTCGGGGTCTTATTGTTCTCGGGTTGTCCTGTTTCTCCTGCCACAGGGACGCTCCTGGCTGACTCAGCTTGCTATGACACAGCACAAACTCATTAAAAACAATGGTTTTTTTGGTGGACTACATTGTGCCTGGATCCATCTGACTTTTTCTCTTGACTATAAAACAGATTTTCCTCCAGTGGCCAGCTGTGGGATTTTGCTCATTCTGCTTCTGATTAACCTCTGCCCATGACTTCAGGGACATGAGCTCAGGATTCCAGTGGGGACTCGGGATGTGTCAGGTCATAGAGGGCTCTTCTCCTGTGTGCGTCAATGACAGCTTTCCAGGGTCCATTACTGCAGCACCAGAGACAATGAGCTCGGGTCAATCACACTTCACTTTCTTTCTTTATTTTGAATCATGTCTGTCTATATGTATATGTGCATGCATGCACATGTGTGCTCAGGTATATGTGTGTGCACATGCACCGCAGGTCAGAGGTCAACCTTGAGTGTCATCCTCAGGATCCAGTCACTATTTTTTTTGGGTTTTTTTTTTTTTGTTGTTGTTGTTGTTGTTTTTTTTTTAGGATAATGTCTCACCTTGGCCTAGAACTTTACTAGTAGGCTTGGCAGGCAGGCAGGCCAGTGAGCCTCGGGATCCACCAGTCTTTGCCTCTACAGTGCTGATTTGTGATACGTGCACACCTCCACACTCAGGCTCGGGGCTTTATATTTACAACAGTGTTTCCTGAGTCTCCAAAGCACTGTGTGTGTGTGGGGGGGTGGTTGGCATGTGCATACGTGTGTGTGTGTGTGTGTGTGTGTGTGTGGGGGGGCGCAATCCATGCTCAGTATATACTCTTTCAGTGATCTGTAGCGCCCAGTTGCATAGTCTTTTAAATGTGGAGGTGTATAATTGCACTGCTCAGATTCAGCAGGATGAAGAGGTGCCAGTGAAGAGGTACTGATTCATAGATACTGACGCAGAGGGCTTGATGCACAGATGCTAGCGCAGAGGTGCTGGTGCAGAGGTGCTGGTGCAGAGGTGCTGATGCACAGGTGCTGGTGCACAGGTGCTGGTGCACAGGTGCTGATGCAGAGGTGCTGATGCACAGGTGCTGGTGCAGGGATGCTGATGCACAGGTGCTGGTGCACAGGTGCTGATGCAGATGTGCTGATGTACAGGTGCTGGTGCACAGGTGCTGTTGCACAGGTGCTAATGCAGAGGTGTTGCTACATAAGTGCTCATGCAGAGGTGTCAATGCAGAAGTACTGGTGAACAGGTGATGATGCAGAGTTGCTGGTGCACAGGAGCTGATGCAGAGGTGCTGGTGCACAGGAGCTGATGCAGTGGTGCTGATGCATTGTTCTGGGTATGAGATCTTAAATAGAAGGCATTTGTGCAGCTTTGAGCCCATGACTTTTGGCTCAAATGGTGAATGGACTTGGTGTGTCTGTGTTCTTGTGTCTGTGTATCTGTCCCCAGGAGTTCTGGCAAGATTTGTAGAAAAGCATCCTCAAAGAAGAGTCTGATCATGTAACAGAAATTGGGAACAAGATGTGTCCTTACAAAGAAGTGCAGAGGCAAGGGTCTGAGTCACTGAGCTCAGCAAGCTTGGGCCTCCCGGGGCCACAGAGGCCTTCATCTTGCTAGGATGTGTCAGCTGTTTATAAGCTACATATTGAGTGTTTTCCTAAACACAGAAACACAGTCCTGTTTTTTTTTTCAGGACAATTTGTTTCATTTGTTTCCATATCCCCAGGATCCTGTAGCATAGGCGGCTAAGTTGTCCTTTTCTCTTTCTTTCCTTTTTTTTTTTTTTTTTGTCTGTGAAGGAGAGAAACCCTTGTACAGGCACAGCAACTGTCACTGCTTATGGGAGGTTCCATGTGTAGGAACGTGGACTTGAAGGGAAAGTGAATGTGACCAGAAAAGTCTAGGCTTCGTTCTTGAGTATTCCCGTTCGTTCCTTTGGTTTCTCTCTAGGATCGTCACTCGGTAGCCTACGCTGGTTCTTACACCCATTACCTCCCGCTCTCATCTTCTGCGTGCTGCCGCTGTGAGCATGAGCCACCACATGCGCCTCTGTGCTGAGACTCCAGCTTGACTGCATCAGTACATTTGTTTATATATCTGGGTGTCAGGATGGGGCTGGCATGCATGACCATGGACGTCAGACGACACCCTGCAAGACAGCTGGTTCTCCCCTTCCACCATGTGTGTCGGGCCTGAGACTCAGCTCCTCAGCGTGGTGGTGGGAGCTACCTTCACCTGCCGAGTCACCCGGATGGCCTAGTTTTCGGAGCTCTTACATGACAGCATTACAAATTTCATTTCTAGAAGTGCCCCACTAGCATGCTTTGGACCCATCTTCATTTAGAAGAAATGGAAGCTCTAGAAAGGTGAGGGTAAGGTTGAATGTGGAGAGACCTGTTGAGATGCCGCCTGGGCAAATAACCAGGAGGAGCACAGACCCCATCCTCCCCCCTTGAAAGTTCCAGTTCTGGCATTTGCTAAAGTCACCTGAGAGGCTGCAGAGCTGCCTGGAGCTTTAGGAGGATTTGGAGAGCTTTGAAATTTACATTCTGGCAACCCGGGGTAGGGTGGGCAGAGCCATGGACTTTCCCTGGGACTCCAGAGTAACAGACCACAGGACAAAGAATGAGGAAAGGACTTCAGATGCCTGGGTGACTGGGTGACTGACACCAGCTTCTACCGACTGACTTCAAAGTGTAGAACAGAGCAGCCCACTCCTAACCCAGCCCTGTGTCAGAGCAAGTTAGTCCTCTCTACAGAAGACAGGATCAGTGGGGGAGCAAGTTCAACTTTTTTTTTTACAGTGAAACTAACTTAAAAATAGCCAACTATCTCCAACATGACCCATAATTGAAAATCTTTAGAGGTTAAGGCATGAAAACAGAAACCCTGAGGTGATGCATTTGTTGGAACTATTTGGCTCTAAATAAGACCAATCAAACAATCGTAGCATAGCAATAATTAAAATATTACAGAGAACTCAGTCTGCAAATGAGTGACCAATAGATATCTGAGAATGTAAACAGGTTATAAATTAAAAAACTCAATGACTTAGTCTCACATGAGATTTTAACATGCTGAGGGAGAACTGATAATCCAGACAAAATAAATTTGGCCTGGGGTACAGAAAGGACAGGAAAGCGGAAACTCAGTGCAACTGAATCGGCTGGAAGTTGCACCTGCCACTGGGGCCCCTAGAGGTTGGGGGGGGGTGAGAACCAGACAAAAGCAGGATGTGATACAATGACTAAAAACGCTTGCTTGTTTACTTAATCACTGATGCACTGTGTGCACATGCACTGTAGCAATGTGACATGATCAGAGGGCAGCTCTCAGGGACTGTTCCTCTCCCTCCACCATGCCAGTCCCAGGGATTGAACTGGGGTCGTTGTGCTTAGCAGCTGAGCCATTTGCAGACCCCATAGTGGGCACTTTCCCCAAAGAAAGATCACTAAGCTACTAATGTAAAGAGAAGCTGTACGCGCAGACGTGTAAGTGCAAAGAAAGTATGTTGGACACCTCACTGCTAGAATTAAAGAGCATGAGACGCACAGCCAGCCCAGGAGAGACATGTCTCCTGCGGCTGAGTGCAGCCAAGAGGCTGCCCTGTGTGTCCTCTTACAGGGGAAGTTCCCAGGCCCAAAGCAGCCCCATGTACTGCTGAGGGAGCCGTAAGCATGGCGTTAAGATCTACAGTCACTGGACAGGTTTAATGTAAGGACATGGTCCAAGAATGGAGACGAGTGAGGAGATTTCTAACTGCTTATCAGAAACCTCAAGAAACCGAGACAAGCCTTGGGACCTAAGCTTCTTCAAACAACAAACAAACAAAAAACCATGGAATTATTCTTGTAATGTGCCCCCCCCAGGTATAGCAAATATGAGTGACCTTACTTCAGATTATTCATTACACCTGGCTCTTGTTATCCATGTAAAAACATGGTTTTGTCACCTGCGGTTTATCCTTGGGATTATACACTTTACTCGAGCGACTCCACTTAACCCCCAGAGTATAAAATGTCTGGCAATCTGAATAAAACTGGCTATTGCATGAGACTTTAGTCCACCTCATTAATCAGTTCTGTTCTCCCTGGTCTTATCACCAGCTAGAACAATAAACGCTTCAGCATCATAGGAAAGAAGAACCCTTAGAGGGCCAACCACCTTTGTTATCCTTTTGTTGCTGAGGCCTAACAACTTAAGAGAGAGAGAGGATTCATCTAGGGATCACAGTTTGCAGGGATACAGCCATCATGTATGGGAAGGCATGAGGGAGTAGGTATAAGTTGGCTGGTCACATGATGCATGTAGTCAGGAAGTAGCCAGCATGGTTGTTTCTTTCCTCCATTTTATCCAGGCTGGAGGTTCCAGCCAATGGGATGGTACCGACCACCTTCAGGGTGGACCTTCCCTTCCCTCTTAAACTTCCCTGAAATCCCACTGAAAGACACACCCAGGGGTGTGATTCCTAGATGACCCCAAATCTAGTCAAGTTGACAATGACCATTAACTACTTCACTCTATAGTAGCAGAATCTCAAAAATGTGTAAAAGACAAAATATTGCCTAAGGTTCTAACTGCTGCATGGCAAAGTTTGCCAAAGAGGAAACAGACTGAGAATATTGGCAAAATATTGATGCAGTCCTTCTTTGGGCAGTTTACAAATACATACCCTGTCCTTCTGCGCTAAGTCCCTTCAAAGGAGACTGGTGTCTTTCTGCTGTGTAATTGTATAGTTGAGAGCAAGTGGATCTATAAGAAAAAGTTGAGGTGAGGCAGCCCCTATGGTACTGTGCCTTGCTGGCGAGGCACTTAGCTTTTCTGCTAGCATGCAAACCTCCTGACAGCTTCTTGGCTTCAGGAGTAGCCTGGAATAGGAAACATATGCAAAAAGAGAATGAAAATTCTACTTTCTTTCATGTTTTGGTATTTCACACAGCTCATCAGAGATGTACGCATTGGCTGGGGTATAGCACCTCAGCAGAGCTCCTTCCTGGCAGGCTGGAAGCCTTGGCTTTGATTCCCAGTGTCTATACTAAAAGCAAACAACCAGTGGATGGCCACACAACCATGATCAGCAGAAACGAAATCCAGGGGGCTGGGAACAGTTGTAGCAACAGAAAACCAGGGTGTCAGGCTGGGACGAAGATGGATTGGTAGATCTCACGGGGAGTTGGAAGGAGGTAGATGATTGTTGGTGAACAATACTGAGCGTCAAGAAAGTTGAACTTGGCTTCTCAATATTCATTCCGTTTTGTGACTATGAGTCACTCAGTGACCAAAAAGAGCATCTTTATTGATTAGAAGTGATAGGGGGAACCAAGAGCTTCTGAAATGGATACCGGGGCTTGAGGAGTTTGGGGACAGAGTTTAAAATAGCTCAGAAGAACATTGTATCACACACTTGCTCCCTTTGAAACTGCTGTTGTCTACCAAGAGAGAAACAGCTTCAATTGGGGCGTAGGATTTTTTTTTTCTAATCAGGTTTGTAGCTTTGAACTTCAATGAAAACTGATTTTGTAACTGTTCATCAGTAGAACTTCGTTCTCTCTCTGGTTGTCTTTTTCATTCAAAGAAGCCCAGCTAATGAGAGCAGGTGTTGGAGGGAAAATGAACCATAAAATGATCTGTTGAACCTAGACTACAGAATTGAGAGTCGCTGAATTGGCCACTTGTTAGCCTGTACTTCAGGATTTCTCCCCCCACCCAGCCCTTCACAAAACACAGAATTTAAGCAACAGTATTGGCTTTTAGGTACCACAGATGATGAAAGGAAGCCATTCCCTCAGGTAAAGGACATGATGGATGGAGTTGCTACAAATGAGCGGCTGTGTGCGGTTTCCTAGGAACCCTCTCTCCCCCTTTGCTGGGCGAGCGCTGTGTTCAGTCACAGAGATGCAGGGCACCTGGGAGCACACTAGGGAGAGGGCTCTGTGCAGCACCAGTGCTGGCTTCACGCCTCCCCCGCCTCCTCCGCAGAGGTCAGAAACAACGGCAGTCTACTACTCTCCCTCCTCTTTACATGTCTGCAAAATTCTTACCTTTTCTAAGAATTAACTGAATTTTCTATTGAAAATCCTGAAGGATTTTGTTAAAAAAAAAAAGTAGGAGGAAAAAATTATATATATATATATATATATATACATATATATATATACACACACACATATATATATATACGTTTATATGTGTATGTGTATATGATATATATATGTGTATAGGTATATAATATAGATGTATATGCATATGTGTAGATATATATGGTGTATGTGTATATGATGTATATGTATATGATGCATATGTAGATGCATATGATATATATGTAGATGTAGATGTAGATGATGTAGGTGTAGATGTATATGATATATATGTACCCATACAGAGCCTAATCTCATTTGTTGGAAAGTCTGTTAGGAAATAGAAGCTTGTAGTATAAGATCCTGGCATTGCTTCAAAATGCAGGTACCAGAACCAAAATATTCTTTGACTGGCTCCCTAACCTTAAGATACTACTTAAGGATGGATCTAATATCTAGAACTGCACACACCGGATTGTTAGCAGTTGGTCATCTGTGAGGCATGAAATTGAAAGTCGACAGAGTCCTCATTATTGCCGGGGTTTTTTGACCCCTATCCCTCAGGGGTCAAATCTGTAGGTTGCTGCTTATATCAAAACGTGCATCTGCATGTCTATTGCTCAGCCTCCTGTCTATTAAAATACACAAAGCAATATAAATACTATAGAAATAGTTATTAGGCCGTGTCTTCCAGAGGAGAATGATTTCTAAAAGCCTGCCATGTTTCAGACAGATACATTTCTTTTTCTGGGTAATTTTGATCTTTGGCTAATGGGCCCTTCTGCTGGAGACCCCATCTGAGAATATTCTTCTTCTTCCTCTCGCCATAGAGAGCAGCAGCCTCCCTGCCCTCTGAGGACACCTTTGTTCGCTGCTGGCTTGCTGTGCTCTTCTTAAAGTTCAGAGTAGGGGCAGGGTTGAGAGGCAGAGAGAATGCCTGCCTCACGTGCAGAAGGCTATAGTTTTGAGCCCCCAAACTACAGCTCTGGCTGGACAGTGTCCCCAACGTTACGTGGCATACCTGTCATCCAGTGGTTTATGGAGCACGGCCTCATGGGTAGATACCTCCAGGCTTTGTGGCTCTGATGACATTGCGGCTTGGTCATATGTCTACATAACACTTCTCTGTCATAGGGACAGTCTCTTTCCTGACACTCCCCCAGGCGCTCTCTTGTGTGCTTTGTGCTGGGGAGTAGTGCCTATACAGGAAGGACAGAGGCTTTAGAGAATTCTAGTAATAAAGGCCTGGGGACAGCCCTGTCTGTGGATCCTACCTGTCTCCCTCACTGTGTTCAATGACATCTGGGCAGTCTGCTTCTCGGTCTCCTGCTTTGCGTCTTCATCCTGTGGGTTGAGGTAATCGCACTGAAGTGGCTTTTCGGCCTGTTTAAGACCTAAGTGAACTATTTATCAGTATAAGGAGCTGGAAGTACCTCCCTGGTCATTAAGCACCTGAAAGACTCGTGGAAATGTTTACATCCAGTTTATTAGTTTGCAGTGTGGGGGAAAAATGTAACTATCAGTCAGAGAGGGCACCACTTTCTCCCTGCAAATATGAGTAGAAAGAATCAGTGGTGTAGTTTAAATGTCCGTGGTAATGGGGATATGGCTGGGAGTATCATCCCACTCCGAGTGAGACCAGGTCGAGACAACAGCTAACGTAGAAAGTTAGAGACCCTTGGGTTTGCATACGCTGTGGCCGTGATGGCCGGCAGTGAATGACTCCATCTCCAGTTTTGCCAAATGGGTTTGGTCACACTTGTTGGCTTGGAGGAATTATTAAATGGCTCAGCGTGGAGGCCATGGATTAGATGCAAGGCTGGCGTCCTCGTTTCCCCTTTAGGACAGAGTCATGGCTGACTGGTGCTTACTCAGGTCACTGATTCTGTATTATACATTTTTAACCTGCTTCCTACAAAGGTGCACTCCGTTCTCATCCGCGCTTGCTTACCGCGTTGTCCGTGAAGAGCAAGAGCGAACTGACATATTGAGGATCTGGAAACAGGATACTCACATTTTATACACACATACTCACAGGAAGGCAGCGTGATTACAATAGTGATTCCAAAAGAGGAAATTAAAACATACTTCGAATGGCGGCCCAGGCCTTTTTTCCATTGGCAGGTTATCAGCATGCTTCCTTTGAACGACAGGGTGTCCACTTAGGCCATCGGTGCCTATCTAGATGTCTTGGGATAGCATCTGTGTGCTGTCATTATGCAGAAGCAATGCACAACTTTAAAATAACTGACTTCTAAATAACTCTCGGACAGGGCCACTCCGCTTGGCACATGTGCCCTGCTGTTGCTGTTGCTGTTGGTATCTGTTTCCAGCAGACCTGAAGATGTGCGGCCTGTACAGGGGGAAATCATTGGAATGCCTGTGGCCGGGGAGAATGGGAAACAGTGCCCAGTGATCAAGCTGACAGATGGTCACATCTCATACACAGGCTGAGCCCGGATTGAAGGGTCCTGTGAGTCACACTGAAGATGCCCCACTTCATCTCATAGCAGCTGGGGAACCAAATTTCTTTAACCTTAAGATGGGAGAAGCAAAGAATGTTTAAATTGAAAGCATTTAAATTCTACAAAAGAAGCAGGGTGGAGTTTTCTCCTCAGCCTGGCAGACCAAGTCCCAGGATGTCAGGTAGCCACACCACAGAGCGAGGATCCAGGCTTAAGGGATTCTGCATGAAAGAAATCATGCAGAGGTTCAAAAGTTACAGAAAAAGATTACAAAAATTTCAGAAAGCTGCAAGCTATGTGTGATGAGTTCTCTCCGAAGAATCTAAGTCTATCTGTGCGTCCTCTTCTCAGTGTCTCCATGGATGGAGGGATCTTCAGGAAGGCAGGGCTGCCCTGCTCCCTGGGCCTTCTCTGCACATACCCTCAGTACTGAAGGCTGTCCGCTCTCACCTCAGAGCTGCTCATCCCCTTGATGTCTGAGACCCTTCTCACAAGTGTGACACTGGTATGGGGGCCACAGCCTATGTCATAGCAGGCTATTTGTAGCTGTTGCAACAGTCCGCCTTCACATGCCAGCATTCACTATAAAGCAGGACCCTGTGCTGTGGTCTAGACAGGAAATGTCCCTTACGGGTTTGCGTGTGGGAAGTGTGGTCTGGAGCTGGACCACAAGGCTCCCCGCCCTGCTCTGAATGAGATCACTTGGAAGTAGGGTCTAGTGGCAGAAAGTAGGTCATGAGGTCAACTTTGGGTGTCGTAAATTGTCTCCCGGACCTTCCCTTCTATGTTCCCCCTTTTCCTTTCTGCTCTTTGGTTACCACGAGACGAGCAGCTTCTCTGTATCATGTCCCCATGGTGGGGCGTCTTTGCATGTCTGCATTGGCTGGTCTGAAACAATGGGGCAAACAAGTGGATACCTCTCTCTTAAGTTCTTTTGTCCCGGTGATGATCATAGTACCCCAGTATATGGAAATTAGAGTATAGGAGAACACAGAAGGACATCACCCATGCAAGTTTGGCACATGGACCAAGGAAATGGCAAAATTAGACCTTTGCTCATTAAGGCCTAAGTTTTAAATATGAATTCATCTTTACTCCCTGTGTATGAGTGTTTCCCCAAATGGATGCATGCACACCGCATGTATGTCCTGTGCCCACAGAAGCCAGAAGAGGATACTTGGTGGGCAGGAATTGGAATTACAGACAGCTGTGAGCTCTAGTGTGGGAGTCAGGGCAAAGCCCAGGTCCTCCTAACCTCGGAGCCACCTCTCCAGTATACGTTTCAGAGAGAGGGAAAAAATCTCTTTATTGTCATAAAAATTAATCAGTCTAGCTAATGAGTTAGTAATGTACATAAATGACTCGGCACACGCCCAGAACTGTGCAGAGGAATCTTTAAATGAGATGGAGGGAGAGCTGGGCATGGGGCGCACGCCTTTAATCCCAGCTCGCTGGAAGCAGAGGCACATGGATCTCTGTGAGTTTGGGTCTAGCCTGGTCTGCCTGACTCAAAAAAATCAAATAAATAAACAAATAAATATATATGAGATGGAGAAGAAAGACAATGAGAAGTCATAGGATCCTTACAGGACAGACCCATGTGTTCCCCGTACCAGAAAAAGAATTGGACTTTTGTTCTGTATTATGACATCGTGCTCCCTAGCTCCAGCTGACCTCAAGCTCACCATCTTCCTGCCCCCATCACCCGGGTGCTAGGCTGATAGGTATGTGCCCTACCTCCAGCGGACAGCAGGCCATTTGTTACTGAACCTCACCCAGGACCACGCAGTATGTTAATGTTGATCTGTAAACCCGTCCCTGGCAGCCAACCTTCCAGGGGACAGCTTTACTACTAGTTTGCAGTAGAGAGCAAGTGACGGATGAATCGGCTTGCTTCTGCAGTCCCACGACTGTTTAAGGCAGCCTGCCTCCCGTGCATAGACGCAGGGTCAGTGGTAGTCGGTGGCTTCTAAAGTCCTGCTCCGAAAGGCCCAGAAACATAACATTTGAAATATATGGATGAGACTTAAAAACTCCTCTCTCTCTCTCTCTCTCTCTCTCTCTCTCTCTCTCTCTCTCTTCCTCCCTCCCTCTCTCTGCTATCTCTAATTTTCCTTTTTAAAAATAAATTTCTATATAATGAGTCCTATACAAAGCTGAAGTAATTCAATTAGTGTGTTAGTGGAATGTGTATATGTTTTGCCTTGGTTTGTGCAGTGCTTTAATGTACTGAATCTGTGTCCACTTGTCCCAGGATCCTCTCCGCCATCCGTTTCTGCTTCCTTTAGTAGCCCTCCAGGAGTCCTTCTTTCTGTCCTTCACTCCCTCTCTGTCAGGTCTGACTCTTTACCTCAGGCTCAACTAGTAGGTCGATGTCAGAATCAGAATCTTCCTGCCTCAGCCTCCAAGTGCTGGAATTCCAGATGGGCACCACCATACTCGGTTCGTGATATCTTGTTTTAGACATAGGAGCCAGGCTTCCGTATTGTCCTTTCTTGGTCCCTCTGTCAAGGCAAACAGGTACATTTACATGTCGCCAGCTCTGGTATTGCCGCAGTCTAGAACCAACGTTCTCAACTGGAACCCTGAAGTTTAAATGAGCTTCTGAGAGTCGCTGCCCTCTGACCCTTTCTACTGAGTGTGTTTCCTGGCCTGAGAACAGATGCCACTCTGGCGGGAGGGAGGGTTCAGGCTGCCAACTCATCCAAGAGTCCCGGGTACCACTCCTAAACACAAGCTGTGGTGGCCTGTGAGGTGAGCCCTGGCCTCTAGAGACCAGAGCCAAAGAAGCGTCTTCCCCCTGCTCCCTTGACGCAAGCTGTGCACACGGAAGGTTTCCCACAGCCACAGTCGCTCCCTGCCATGTCATCCACTGCTTCAGTTATCGACTCAATTCTGGTACAAAACTACAAACCTTCTGAGATAACAAATTCATGTTTTAAATGACTTTTGATACCTTGTTATAATTACTGCATTTTATTATGCTATTGATGTGATGCTTTTATTATGCTCTGGTGTGCAATGTATAGGTTAAGCTATATCACACACACATTTAACAAGGTGTGTGTGTAGGGGTAGATATGTGATTTCAGGCACTTACTGGGGGACTTGAGATGTTCTCGAGGGTGAAGGGAGACCTCCTATATTTGGATCTGCCCTGCTTATGATAATTGTAGACATACCAGTAACCAACTCATTTCTCTTCCTACCTTTCTTCTAAGCTGGCTGGCTCCCTACAGGCAACAAGGTAGTCAGTCCAAAGGCCTTGTGGTTTTCAGGGAGAAATCTAGGCCAAAGTGGAGATGCAGGGATAGGAAATTTGGGGCTCAAATCTGAGAAGACGTATGGAGTCGTTTGGATTGAATTGTGTCTCTACTTGATATGTTTCCTTCTGCTGCTTTAGGGGAGGGAAACGGAGCTGCTAGACACGCTGGCCTGTGCATTTTGTAGGGAAATGGTCTCTGGCATGAAGCTGCCCATGATTCACTTGGGTAGACCTGTTGAGAAGCGTGCTCTGCAGCCCGTCTGCACAGAGACTGGGACGTCCTGGAACCTCTCCAAGGTGCACTCCGCACTCTGCCCCAGCTCCCCAGTCCGTGTTACCGGCCATTTCTGTCTCTACTTTCTGACCTTTCATTCCAAAGGACTCGGTCATGACCTCCCATTTGGACCCCTTAAGCCAGTTGTTGTCACAGATGATAACTGCAACCTGGAAAGATTCTTCTGAAAAAGATGCCATTACTGACTTGATTACCTTCCCACGTCACACCTGTCACCCCTCATTTGTGTCCTACATCAAGCTGCATTCTTAGCCACTTTTAAAACCCACTGTTACTTGGTGTGTGGAATTGGGAGCTCACTGAAGCCTTTAGCCATGTCTTCTTCGTTGTTGGATTTTGACTCTCAGGATCTCAGCTCAGAATCCAGACCACTGATGAAGGTGCTCTGTACGTGTGAGCAAGTGAGAGATCTATCTCTGTCTCTTGCCCACCCTGGAAGTTTCCTTTATTCCTCAATCCTTTGCATAAATATGTGTGCCTCGTGCTTCCAAGTTTCTGCTTATACACAAACTAATGACTGACAACACACCCCAGTATTTATAGTTGTAGGAAAGCTAAGCGTGGCTGACACTCACCGAGGGTCTCCTTGCCTTTAATAGCTGAGTGCAATCTGGCTCGGTGCAGCGAAGGCCTTGCAAGTGGGCATGTACTATTTTTAAATATTTATACTTGCACACAATCAGCATTTTTCTACAGCTTATTTGGGTGAGTCAAAGTGAACCTAAAACACTGCACAAAACAAATCCCAAATCTTCCAGCTCTGAAGGCTTGCACTGGACTCACTGAAATGTTATGACTTTGGGAGACTCCCCCTGTGAATATTGTCTGTGCTTGACTGGGGACACAGAGGCCTGGACAGACAGACTGTCAGAGAGGAGGGAGAACAGAGAGGCTGAGGAGAGAGGGGAGGGTTAAAAGGCATGGATGTAAAAGAGCACGCAATTGAACTTTGGAGAGAAGCCTCCATCTCCAGTTTACATATTCCTAGGTCTTTGAAACTGTGCTCATCCAAACCTTTGTAATGTAAATAGTTGTAAGGGAAGGAGGATCATGGGAAGATAACGGCCATTTAAAATACCGCCCCTTACTGTATCTGTGCCTTGGGCATCCTTGGCAGCCTGGAGAATTCCACAGACTGTTTTCGAGTATCATGCTTCTACTTGCAACAGACAAAATATGTAACATTGTACTAGAACTGATTAGATCAAAATAAAGGTCTTCAGATCTTGAAAACGATACAAAATGTGAAGAATAATAAATGTGAGTCTGTCAGTCTGCTAATGGGAAAAGCCAACAGCAGAGCTGGCCCGTTCCAGTTTGTTACTGTGACAAGTCATGAAAATGGGGCATGAAAATATTTGTCAATTTTTAGCAATGGCAAAATTTTGAGTACTGCTAATATGACTAAAGTCTATGATCCACACATGGTAACATTTCAAGGAAATGCTACATGTAAATTTCACTGAGATTTGTTCCCTGCTTCAGTTTTACTCCATGCCCATCTCAGGCATGCCTGCGGCTTGGTTTGGAAAGGGAGAATTGAAAATGGGGGCATACCTCATAGTATCTATTTTTGTTGCTTACGTCATCTTTATCTTTTGTTGTTTTACGTCTTTATGGATTTGATCAGTCCACCTGAAGTTATGCAGTCTCTCAAATTAGTGAATGTGCTTCATTTTGTTTTTGTTTTAAACGTCACAGAAAGATAAATTGTCTTGTATGCTTTAGCAGTAGGGCTGGGCCTATGGCTAACCTGGAACTGTAGGTTTGTATTGTTAGGGTCATAGACTTCTCTAAGCACATTCAATGACTTGAGTGAGCTCTTTGGGTCCATGGGGGTCAACTTATTTTGTATCTGACCGCCTGGGATTGTCTGTGTGTTTGTTCATAAGGAATGTCTTCAGATCCCTGTGGCTCAGAGTCTGCTCTTAGGATGGGTTTTGGGCCCTGTGCAGGCTAAACTTTGGAACTTTATGGGAAAGGGTTTGAAAAACCACAGTACCATAATGTTACATGGCCTTCTTTGTCCTCCATAGAGGAAGTTCCTCTAGGTTGTTGCATTTTCCACATGGCCTAGGCCCCTTCTAGTACAAGGAAACCTTCTCAGATGCCTGTCTGCCCTGCTGAGCATAAACAAGCCTTTTCTGTATGGATGTGGCGTGTGGATGTCATCATCAGGAAACTAAGTTTTCAGTATCCCTGCAGTAGTATCAAGGCTTGGCTGATCTCAGTTCCTGACAGCTGCCATGTGTGCATGTGTGGGTGTTCATGTGTACATGGGTGGATGTGTGTGAATGTGTTCGTGTGTGCATGTCTGCTTTCATGCAGCTACCATGTGTGCATGTGTACCTGTGTGTACGTGTGTGCAGCTTCAGTGTGTGCATGTGTGCAGCTGCCAAGTGTGCATGTGTGCATGTGTGCATGTGTGCAGCTGCCAAGTGTGCATGTGCAGCTGCCAAGTGTGCATGTGTGCATGTGTGCATGTGTGCAGCTGCCAAATGTGCATGTGTGCATGTGTGCAGCTGCCATGTGTGCATGTGTACCTGTGTGTACGTGTGTGCAGCTGCCATGTGTGCATGTGTGCATGTGTGCAGCTGCCATGTATGCATGTGTGCATGTGTGCAGCTGCCAAGTGTGCATGTGTGCTTGTGTGCAGCTGCCATGTGTGCATGTGTACCTGTGTATATGTGTGTGCAGTTGCCATGTGTGCATGTGTGCATGTGTGCAGCTGCCATGTGTGCACTCATCATTGCTGCCCTTTCTGTGCCTCGCTGTTCTTCCTCTTCACATCTCTGCTTTCTTGGGACTCGACTGTGCTCTGCCTTAGGAATCTCTGAGGGCACAGAAAGCAGACAGTGGAGTTTGTTCTGATCAGACCTGGGCCTGGAGACCCAGCGAGACTCTGCTGTGACCATTCTCTGCTATCAAGACTTTTCCTGTCCCCGATAAACATTTCTAAATAGACAAAAGCACATCCTCTCATTTTTTCATGTTCTTGCCTGCCCATCAATATCATACCTAGTGGATTTTTTAAAAAAATTTATAAAGTTAGTATGATATTTTATATTTGTGAACCTATGAGATCTAAAGTTGTATTTTATATTCACAAATATATATACATATATAAACACACATACACATTATAAAACACATAAGTTGTTTGTTTGGTTTCTCCCTGAACAGTGTTTCCCCTTTCCTCCCCTCTGGGTCCTGCATAGATAATGGGAAAGTGTTTCAACCTCAGTCAAAGACTTACTGATGCTCCCCAAAAAGGCTCTTCCAGTGACTCACTTCTCTGGCAGTTATCTCTCGTGGGGGTAAAGAACTTCCAAACTCTCACACTAACACGCAGCCCAGAGCATTTGACTTGTGTGCGAGTGAAGGTGGAGGTCAGCTTCCCAGACTTCCATTAAGGCGGCAGTTCCACCCTCGAAAGACCTTTACAAAGTAGAGCCCTGAGCTACAAATGAACAAGTTCTCATATGAGCTGCAAACCACTCTTAGCATTGGACGTGTCTGGTTGCTTTCCTGTAAAAGCATTCCTAAAGCAACAGGAGAACTGATTTCTCATGAACACTTAAGCTTATGTCTTTGTTTAGACCTTAAGGGCTGATTAACCATCTAATGTTTCCATAAAATTGAGCCACCACCACATCTCTGCCCTGTCAGAGAAGGGTAGTCAGTAAGTATGTCTGTGTGCGCATTACAGCGTCTTAAAGCAAGACTGCGCAACGTACAATGTTAAAAAAAAAAACTGAAATTTTTCTAGTCACACTTTCCTAATCTAAGGCTTAGAATGTTCCTGAACACATCGTCTATGACTTGGTACTATATTTTACTGGATCACTGAGTTGCTTACCCTGTTGAGTTGGTAGCTCTCAGAGGGCCAAGGCCACCTTTCCCATGCTGGTATCAGCACTCTGGTAAAGTAGCCTCATAAGTGCTAATGCAATGAAGGAATGCTGCCCCTCCAGCATGCTGTCATCCATGGCTGCTTATTCACCCCAAGAGACAGGTCTGATGTGCCATCCACTGAGGAGCCTGTACCAGGACCCATCTCCCTGAGCTGATTTTCACCGCTCCTTGTTCTCTGTCCTCCACGTGTGCTAGGAGGGCTCCATCACTGCTCCCTGGCTGGATCATTACCTTCCTATGTCATGGTGCTTGAATAGGACTAAGACTTGAGTCTCACATGGCTTTGGCTCCCTGACACAGTGCACAGCTCCTGGTGCACAGTGCTGGCAAACGGTGTGGGATGTAGACATGAGATGTGATCAAGATGGTTGGCGAAGCCTTGGATGCCTTCCTCAGAGAGTTAACCTGTAATTTGGAACTGTTCACAGAATATCCAGTTTGCTCTTTCTAGGGTATCTCTATAGAGAAGAAAAATGGAAGTCTCTGATACTAAGAAATGTAAAGTGATTTTATAAACCCATTGCCAATTTTTTTTTGTTTATAATGCTTCGTTCTAGCTAATTCAATAAACAATTCAGTGCCTACCATATATGTGATGATGTTCAAGATTAGAGATAGGATGTATCCTTTTTCTTTGGTGTCAGGTAAGATTCAGTAACTGTAATCTACAGTTCCCATTTTCCTATGTCATTTGGGCTAAGAATCATTTTTGGATACCATGGGTACCCAGCCCCTCCGCATTTGTTCAGACACGCAATCCCAAGTTCTGACCTCCTGCGTCTTCCTGAGTTTGCTGGTTTCATTGTCTGCGATTATCAAGCATTTGTTAGTGCAGGTTGTTCTCCCACACACTAACAGAAGACCAATGACAGACACGCGCCCATATTTCCATTTTGCTTCTCACATCTTAGTATGTCTATATGTGCGTGGTGTTTGTTTCTTGACCTGGGTTAGGAGCACTTACTTGTATCAGTTAATCATGAATGTTTTAAAAAGAAAGAGAAATTATGCTTGGGTATAACTACCACAGTGATTGTTGCTCTTCTGTCTATTCCATTTCTTCACATTTCATTGTCAACAACAAGGAAGGTATAATCTGTACAATAGTGAATGCTTTGAAGATCCTCCCCGGGCTCCCAGTCCAGTGTCAATGCATGGGGCACCTCCACAATCTCAACCCCATGGCCATTTAGTACTTACTGAGTAATGTTGGTCCTCACTGGAGTTGTGTAAGCTAAGGGAGCTGGACATCTGTTTTGAATAATTTGACATTAAATCACATTTTCAAAGTAAAGCCCTGCGAGCGCGATGGTATCATTTTATTGCCTTGGGAAGCAGCAAGGGTCAACAGTGGGCTCCAGGGTTCTGAGGGGACCCCGGGGCTGGTTTAATTGTTTATGCTGTATTAAATGTCCTATTGAAATTTCATGATTTTCAGTGTACCATGGCAGTTTTCAGGGAAATAGGTTTTATTATTCTAATCTCCTGATCTTGCTTTCTATCACCAATTCTTCTGTGAACTTTAGAGAACATAGCAGAAATAATTCTGGCTTCATACCATCATCAAAAGCCTAGTGGGCTTTAATTTTTGGTGTGTATGTGTGTAATTTGAGAATATGGTGGGGGTTCTTTTTGTTTGTTTGTTTTTCTAGCGTGGTAATTGAAAACTGAAGGTGACCCTAAATAATTCTGGAGACATGTTGCCATTGCTATTTTTCTGGTAACCAGCACAGGTAGCTGGTTACCCAACTCTGAGAAAAACGAGGAGATCTTAACTCTCTGTGTATAGTTAAAACACTTGCCCTAGAACTAATGAGACCAGGTTTTTTCTTTAAAAAAAATAATCTAGTTTTCAGTGTGACCTCAAGCTAGTATTTTTTCGAAATCCTTCTGAATCTAGAGTGATAATAATTTTCTTCCCAGTGGGTCACTGAGGAGGCTGAAATGCACATGAAGTGCTCAGTAGGGTAAGCTGTGCAGGGCAGAGCTTCCCGACTGGTCCAATAGACGTTCCCTTGACAACACCATCAAGGGGCAAGGACTATCCGGAGCAAGTTATGATGTTTGCCAGGGCTGGAATAGACAGGGATAGAAGGCAGCTGCTTCTGGGCCCAGAATCTGGTCCCCATTCAGGGCCCTGCTAACTGAAGTAATAGGTCTACTGCATATAAACCAGGGAGCATTATGTTTGAGGAATGAGAAGTTACTGTTTTCATGTTTGAAACATTTTTTATATTAATGAAATAAAGTGCTATAAAATTAGAAACACAGAGAGCTAACTCACAGGACTCTATTCTACAGAAGTAAAAACACCATTGTGTGTCATGGGTAGCTGGTAGGGTATGCCTACTAGTAGCAGGTATTAATTTAAGATGTGCAACTGATAACAAGATACTGTATAATTTTAGCATTCACAAGGCTGAGGCAGGATGTCCCACGTTTAGAAGTCAGACCCAGCTTTATCTCCAGACCCTGTCTAAAACAACAAACACAAAATAATAAAATGTCCAGCTGGGTCCCTGTGTCCACATTTGCTTGGAGAGGAGTCCACAGTTGGTTATTGGTCAGTGACTAGACAAAGTCTGAAAAGAAAAATAGACTGCTTTAAAAAGGACTCTTCACATTCATGAATATGGGCTTATATGTGATTGAAAAGGGTGTTGGGGAAATATTCTGCTGTCTCTGTTGTGGAGGTGTATATGTGTTTGAATGTCAGGAAGAAGGGGCTATGATTTTAACTGTGTATTCTGATATTATTGTTACTACTACTATTTTTTATGCCAGGATTTTTTTTTTATTTTGAAAAAATTGGAAGTTAAAACATGGTTAAAGGAAGACAGTCCGGACATACATGTAAACAGAAGAGTTCTTTCTCAAGCCTGCCCACAACCCAGCTGTGTGGCTCTCCACTCTGCTCTCCTCTTTCTCCACATCCTCGCCAACACCTGCTGTTTCCTGAGTTTTTAATCTTAGCCATTCTGACTGGTGTGAGGTGAAATCTCAGGATTGTTTTGATTTGCATTTCCCTAGTGACTAATGATGTTGAACATTTTTTAAGGTGCTTCTCAGCCACCCAAAGTTCTTCAGGTGAAAAGTCTTTGTTTAGCTCTGTACCCCATTTTTTGATAGGGTTGTCACAAGCCATGATTCATCTCCTCCTGCCCAGACCCTCTCTGTGTGCCAGCACCCTTCCTCTGCAACTCCTAGCTCTGCCCCCTTTTCCTTGTCCAATCACAGGCCCTCTCTGCCCTGATGTAACATTACAGGAAAGTTCCTGTAACTGTAGAGTTCCTTCAAAACAACAACAACAACAACAAAGTAATGGCTTCAATAAAATTCTGCTTCCTATCTTCAAGTGGAGAGGTACAGAAATGTATCTGCAAATCTGCTTTAGAGCTATAAACCTGGATTCCCTGAATCAGCCATTTAGTCCCCTTTAGTTCCTGGAGGTAGAAAGCATGAGAATCAGAAGATGCTAAGTTTTGCCCCAAAGCTCTTTGCCACCCATGTGTAAAATGTTACAGAGTATCCAAGTGGCTATCAAGTGGGTAGTCCTGAATACCGAAGCTCAGCTTTGCCATCTCTAGTCCAGTTTGGTAAAGTTGTAGGATCTAGTCCCTGTCCCGTCTCTTCTCCATCTCTTGTGCTGTTGCTCTGTTTATGTGGATGTCTGTCTTCTACATAGTTCAAGCAATATGTATAGGTTATAAACTCATTATTAGGTGGTTTTAAAAGTTTGTATCAGATTAGATTTCCAAATATATCTTATGAATTGTAGCTCCAATTTCAAACTCTAGGGAAAACTAGAATTCTATAACACATCCTCAGGGATAGAAGCAACTTACCAGCTTTATCAGCTGATATTGGTGGTGCTTTCAAAGAATTTTATTAACATTTAAGATATAATTACTACAGTGTTCCATACGATCATGATCAGAGATTGTACTTGTATGAATCTTGTAGTTTTTAATCACCCAGATCTTCTACAACTTGGTGTCTTCTACATCTCAGTTCAGTCACTGTTATCCGTGTCATGCAGGTGGTACTAGGTGGGTGGTGCTGTTCACTTGGCCACCTACAGGCAGAATCATCCTTCGTCCTCAAAATGGAGTCAAAGGTTGGTTATGCATTGGACTTTTTGAGGCAAGGTTCAGATCTGTCATGGCGCTGAAAGATCGCAACACTGTATCTACCTCTTTGCCATTTGAAAGTTCCTAATAATCAGTTTTGCGAGTGTAATGAAGAGCTTTCTCCATCGCCACTTGACATTATGAAATCTTACCCCTGTAACAAAACATATACACTTATATAACACATACACATATATAACATATACACTTAACATTCAACGGGCTTGGCAACACTTCAATATTTAACACACAGTAGGAGACTTTTTCACAAGTTACTTCTAGAATGATTATTTAGATTTAAAATTGATGTTTAAATATTGAAGAGACATCTAAATATAGGATGCTTTGCTTGTTTTACCAACCCTGCTAGGCTGAATAATGCTGGGCGATAGGAACCTGTATAATTACAGCTCCATTGACACCCATATGTTCCCGGGTGGGGGGTGGCCTTGTAGTAGGTGTTCAGCTGTCCCATCTGTTCCTGCCTTGTTAGGGTCAGATCTTGGGCTCGGCAGCCCTAACATGCCAGGCTTGGCCACCTGTCCTCCACAGGCTAATTAAAGAAACAACTAATAGTGAAAGATTTATTCAATCTGGCTACACTGGAAAAATCAACAAATAAAGAGATCCCCTCCAAGCCATCCTTGAAGTAAGGTTTAGATTTTATAAGTATAAATAAGTATTTCTTAAAATACTTATTTATACTTATTTGAATGCTTATGTGTGTGTGCATTCACACACACACACACACACACACACACACCCATGGAGATCAGAATCAGAGTTCCTGGAGCTGGAGGTACAGGTGGTTGTGAGCTGGCTGAGTTCCCTGTTGGCAACCAAACTCTGGCTTTCTGGAAGACGCTTGTGACTGGGCCATGTCTCCAGCCCAGCATTAGGAATAGAGGGAAAGAGTATGGATAACTAAGAAGTCCTAGTCTGGGCACACGATGTCATTCTGCCCATAGCCGATTCATCCTTGTCGGCTCCCACCTTCCCTGCTTGGTCTGGTAAATCGTGAGAACTGATGTAAACCTCTTCCCCGGAAACAAATTCCTTCTCTTTCCAGCACCAGGCTTTGGCCTCTTCCTTCTCCAGTGAGACTCCTGGGGAAATTCCAGTTTCTTGGAGATTGATGTTTCAGTAGGTTTTTATAATAGCCCAAAGACATGGCGGGCATGTTTCTCTTTAGGACAGTGGTCCTTAACCTTCCTAGAGCTTCCTCCTTTAAATGCAGTTCTTCATCTTGTGGTGACCCCCAACTATAAAATTATTTCATTGCTACTTTATAGCCTGAGGCCGTGACCCACAGGTTGAGAGTTGCTGCTCTAGGCTCTCCGTGCTCTTGTCAAGATGGCTTCTCATCTCCAAACACATTTAGATTTTAAAGAAAACACAGAAAAACAGGAACAAGGCCAAACTGTACATTTCTACTCTGTACTAGATCACGGGAAGAGTACTTGAGACTTCTTCACGCCTCCTCTCTGTATCTCGCCAGCAAGGTGGTGATGCATTCTTTGCTTGCCTCGATTTTATAGATTCAGGCAGGGAAGGACTTTCCTGCAGTCACAGGGCTGGTACATATTGTCTATTGAAAAGGGGCAGAGGACCTGAGTGTCAAGGTCTGGACACTCAGACGGCTGGAATGTCAAAAGCGATTGTTCTTGGTTCTTTCCTTGATTCCTTTTTTGGCAACTTGCAAACACCTGGCATTGAAAGCTTTACATTTTAAAAATATATATTCATATTAAAGTTATACCAAGTGTTTGCTATAATGTGAATATTTTGGTACAGCGGTGAAGAGCAATGTTGTCCCTGGTGTCTTAGCCATAACTGTATTTCTATTGCTGCCAGTTGTTTGTTAATAAACTTTACTTACCATTTATTAGTATCTTGATTCTGTCTCTTATTAATTTGAAAGAGTCCTTAAATTCAAGACTGTTTTCACAACTTATAGATTAAATGTATCACTAGTTTTAACATGAAAGCTGGTTCAATTTCATTAAGTAATGTTAATGTAGTCTTTTTTTTTCCTTCTGTTTTTGATGGCGTTGGGAGAATAGGAATGAGTCAGAGTCTCATCTAGCTTAAGCTGGCCTTGAACTCATGATTTAGTAGAGAATGACCTTGAGCTCCAGGTCTTCCTGCTCCCAGCTCCTGAGTTTGGTCTGTGTTTTATATAAAAGCCTGTTGTGTAGTTATTTCTTAAGGGGAGTCGTGTGTTAGATGGTAGATGGTCATAAGAACTGTATATGACAGGAAGGAAGGAAAGAAGGAAGGAAGGAAGGAGGAAGGGGAAGGGAAGGGAGGAGGAAGGAAGGGCAAAGGAAGGAAGGAAGAAGGAAAGGAGAAAGGAAGGAAGAAAGAAGGAAGGAAGGAGGAAAGGAATGGGAGGTAAAAGGAAGGAGAAAGGAAGAAGAAAAGAACGAAGAAAGGAATGGGAAGCGAAGGGGAAAGAATGGAGGACAAAGGAAGGAGGGAAGAAGGAAAGAAGAAAAGAAAGGAAGAAGGAAGAAAAGAGGAAAGAAGAAAGAAAGGGGAGGGGAGGGGAAGGAATGGAAAGTGAAGGAGGAACAAAGAAAGAAGAGGAGAGGAGGGGAAGAGAGGGGAGGAGAAAAGGGAGGAGGAAGGGGAGGGGAGGAAGGGGAGGGGAAGAGAGGGGAGGAGAAAAGAAGGAACGAGGAAGGGGAGGGGAAGAGAGGGGAGGGGAAGGGAAGGAAGGATGAAGCCTCTGAATCAATATCGATTTGGGAAATAAATGCTAACTTATATTGTGATGGTTTGTGTCATTCTGAGATTTAGAACAAAAAGAGAGCTAGTTTCTAAGAATGTCAATCAATAAAGTGCTTGACGTATGGGAAATTAAGCAGCCTCTTAAATAGCCTGCCTGTCAGAACTCAATTGTTGTACTTGAGGCTCATGCCTGAGACACAGTCATTAGCTTCCTTAGAGAGTTTAAAGGTTTTGTTTGTTTTACTTGGGTTTTGTTTTCACACGTATAAATTATAAAGCACACACCTAGTATTTTTCCAGCTAAGTCACTGAAGCAGTTTGTCTAAATGACACAATAAAATCCAATCTAGTTCTCATTAAAGCCTCCCTTCTCACATAAAAGATGATCCTGTTGCTTGTCTACATAGAATTTCCAAAGCTCAAACCCTTCCCATGAGCCTCTTAAATGTTGCTTTGTCTCTTATGATAACCATCTCACAGATTCCTTTTATAGAGTGGCCTATAAGTCTAGGATTCTGTGCAGCTATTTCATCTCTGATATATGTAAATATTGGCAATCTTGGGGGATTGTCCAAGTGCCCCTACAACTCCGCAGATGCTTTCTGTGGTGAATATGTAACCTTTAAAGCATGGGTTTCAGCTGGGGTGTCAGGTCATTGATGAACAGACATGTTTCATTCTCCTCAAAATGCCCAACACACACCAGCTGCTCAGGAGAGGCCTGCTGTGGCCCAAAGAGGCTGGGAAGGGTCAAAGAAGTCCTGTCCTCCGCTCAACAAGAAGAGCCATCGGACTGTCTTATGAATTACTAAAATGAAAATTAAGTATCTTTGAAGTGTTTAGTATTATAGCAAATGTCTTCACCCTTGAGGTGCAAGGACTCTGCTTGTTACTTTGATGCTACTGTGTCAGTCAGCTCTTCAATGCTGTAACAAATCCCTCTGATATACCTAATACACAGAAAAGGTTTACTTCCCTTCAGGGTTTTGGCTCCCTCCATCTGAGCAAGCAAACAGGAGGCTGAACAGACTCTCTCCCGACGGTCAGGAAGTGTGGAAGGGGGAGAAGTGACCCGAGTCCCACAGTGGCCTCCACGGACATGCTTCTGTTGACCTTAGTCCTTCATCAGGTCCCGCCTAGTAAATTGCCCACTGCCTATTGACAGTGCTACCCGGAAACCAAGGCCTCAAAACATGAACCTTGGGAGAACTTTCCAGAAGCAACTGTAGTTAGCACCTAGATAGTTGTGGAATTCTCTCCAAAAGAATGCCCAGTGCCATATAGTAACTGTTGTGACTCTGAAGAAGGGCTATCTCAGGATGAGCCTGTCATCTTCAGTCCAGGGCTAGACCAGTATTCAGTATTCTGCTCACCATCTTCTTCCTCTCACTGTAATTTTACCAGAGGAGTGCAGATGTGGTACGCTCGCGCACACACCTGCACACACACACACACACACACACACACACAGAGAGAGAGAGAGAGAGAGAGAGAGAGAGAGAGAGAGAGAGAGAGAAAACATGTAATTAACCAGTGTTTTTGGACAGTAACTGTTAAGAATGCCAAAAGGAAAAAAAAAAGAGTTTTGTATTTGGCCAAATGGAGAAATTTTATATTCGTGTTTTGTTTCTTGGTAGCTGAAAATGAAAATATTTCATGTTCGTGGGAGGATGAATATTTACAAAGGCATAGGGCAGGCAGCAGCTTGAGAAGGGCACATGGTGTATGGTGTGCTAAATGAGAAAGAGACTGTGAAGACAAGGCTTCCGGCAGTTCCCCGGGTGCTCTGGCTCGGGAGCCCTGCTGGCCGCTCTCCAGGAGCCCCTGCCCTTGAGACCTTTGCTCTTTTAGCTCATTGATTCTTTCCCCAGATTTTGCAGTTTGCAGAGTCTCTCTTCAGAGAACTACGAGCAGTCTTGGGAGGAGGAGGAAGGGGGTATGTGGGTGTTTGACACTTCAGAGAGGAAGTGAAACCCTAAAGGACAGCTTGAAAAGCTTGTATCCTTAGTGTCTTTGGGACCAGCTAACCAGGAGGAGTTGCAGTCTGATCTCAAACCGTTCAGCAGTTGTGAATCGATTAGGGGTTGCAGCTAGTGAGAATTTATTTAGACTGCAAACTGAAAGCCCTTTGAAAAGAAACCCTGCATGTCCTGAATGTCTAGACTTTTTCATGTCACTATTCCCCAAAGCTGCCGCAGATATGACTTAATTATACTATAATAGGTGTGTCAAGTCACCCAGAGCTGGTGCAAAGTAATTCAGGGTTTGCATAGGCTCTCTGCAAACAACCAGTCAGGGGTTGAAGCATCCAGGGGCTTCATATATGCTAGAGTGGGCCACACGGGCGGCACCTGGGTTCAGGATCACGCTGCCCTCTGGTTACGTTTAACCAAGCCTCCTGTTGGGGCTGTGCATCTCACCCACACTTTAGATCCTGGTCTATGGCCAGCCCAGAAAGTGATAGGACTTTTGTGGACATGTTCATGAGATCAGGGAGGGATTTTATGTTCCTTTCATCGAGTGAGTAAGAACAAATCCACAGTTTATACTTTGTGTATCTTCTGCATTCCCATTTGCCTAGCAACTTGTGTTTATGGCATTTTGCATAAGTTTGGCTGAGACATACTGACTTTTTGGATTTTCTAAAGAAGTTGCTTCATTGTGGACAACTTGGGCTTGACCTTTGCTGCTGGAGTTCAGTTTACTGCTGATTGTCTCCAAGGATCTTCAGCCCAGATGGCCCCACCCACTAGAGTCAGTGTGAATGATAACAGTAGAACTGTAGACATGTTTTGGAGGGGTTTCTGTTTTATTTTGTTTTGTGTTCTTTTTTTTTCTCCCTAAATTCACAAAATTGAAGGCAGGCTTGTAGAGGGAAAAAGAAGGCACAGTGGCTGATAGGGAGGGATGACCAACCTGTCTTTTGCTGGAATAAGGTTTTACAAGGCTGGCTTGGTAATGGCTGTTGCCGCGTCTGCCTGTGCACGGAGAAGCAGGGGCCATGTATCCGAGAACGGCCCCGCTTATGATACTTGGATGATATGTCTCCTGCCTGATGAGAGTTCTCAGTTTGCCCAGCTTTGTTTTCCTAGCTAGAATCTCCTCCACACAGTGCAGATTTTAATGATGGGTTGGAGAGGAATAAGCAATCCTGCAGTTACCGCTGCCATCACAAACAATGCGGGAAGATAGTCTAATCAAGGCCGTTTGCCAATGGATATGATTAAGCTAAATTTAATTCACCCAGAGATTTGAGAATGGGAACATTGCATGCTCTCAGAAGAGTTTTGCTTCTTTGGCGAAACCAAGGTAATTATTCCTCAATACCTTCCGCCCCTGCATCTAAAGACTGCTCCATTTGAAGCCGACCTCCTTGGGTGTCACTCATTTAATTTGCCTGAAATGTCACATCTTTTGCTTATGTGTTTGTGACCTAAGGGTGTTTTGTTGCTAGAAACAAACAGAATTTCTGTGTTAATTTGAATTATGACTGTCTTTACCCGCTCACCCAGTTGGAGTGCCTTTTGTTGGGGGGAAGGGCAATTTGAGGGACTCCACAAGGAGACCCAGTTACCCACATCTCCTGTCAGTCAAAAACACTGAAGTGGAAGTGTGAACTAAACCAGAGGTAGATACAGTTACTTTTTAAAACAGACAGTAGTCTTGGATTGAACAAGTTAGCTCTTTAAACATTGGTAGGTGAGTTGACTTCGCTTTCATAGCAAATAGGTGATACATTTAAAGGATTAGCAGGCATCTCTTCCTCCCATCTGGGGTCCTCTAGACACAGGCATGACTTTCCTGCAGGCTTTGGGCTACTAGACTCTGCTGACCACAAGCTCTCCCCCTTGCCTAGAAAACCCATCTAGGTAGGATGCATTGCTGTTGGGAAACACATGTGCGCAGGTGAAGGTCACCTTTGATACTTGAAAGTACAGTTAAGTCCTGATGGCCACACTCTGGAAATGAAGATTACTTTCTCCAGGATGTAAGGTCAAACCAAGCAGGTCATAATATCTCAATACTAGTATTTCTCTAGCAACAACAGAAGATTTACAAGTTACCATTTAAGTGAATCAGGATAAGACTAGAAAGAGGAAAAACAGACACAAATGATGGGCAGAGAGCTGTTCTGGGAAGCTGTGTGCTTAGGATGGTGAGAGACACAGCCACCACAGTCCCATCATCAGGGTGTGTTCAGTGCCATGGCGAGCTTGGTCCAGAGTGCCTTTGCGTGTGTTCACCATTAGTTATAGGAGCTGCAGAGAGTCAGGCCCCTTGGGTGCTCACACAAAGATTTCTCCTTACAGCAAAGTCTGGATGTTCATGTCAGTAGACTGACTTGTTCTGAGACTATACAGAATAAGAGCAGTTTGACCATGGCTGCGGTGTGAGTGGAACTCTGAGTGATTCCTGAGGGTGAGGCAAAGGCCAAGAGGATGACTGTGCACACAGATGTCCAACCAACACAACGCAAGATGCCGGAACCATTTCTATAAAACTGCGTGTCGAAGCACAGGGTTGAGACAGACCACCTCAAACCTGCACAGCTTTGTAGCCAGATAACACTAAAAACCAGGGACACCTCTAGTAAACACACCGATATTCCTGGTACAGACTCATCTCCTTCACCCTAAACTCTACGGCTGCAGCTCGCCCCCTCTGTTGTTGAGGGCCCATGAACCTTTCTCTTCAAGCAGAGAGGAGACTTCTTCCTACCCGCTTAGTGACTAGAGGCAGAGTTCGCCTTCCTCCACAGTTATTTCCCAGTTTTTAATGTGCAGGAAGGGAGCAGGAAGCTCCACAGGCCTTTACTTTGCTCTTAAAGGTTTCCAGGAGAGACTAACCAAGTAGGAGGGATGAATCCTGACATGAAGTTTGGTCTTCCTTGTATGCAGGCGAGGGTGGGGGGGTCGGGGGGTGAGGGGGTGGGGGTGGGGCTCTGTAGAACGTTAATTGGATTTAAAGATATATCACCTCAGATTTGCCTCTAGTTTGAGAAATTTGGCCTTGTTTCCATCAGAGTTGTGTGGGTATAAAGAATGTGTATGTGGTTTTTTTCAGGACACATTGATGTCCTGGAAACAAAAGGGACAGAAAATGGAGGTGCTGCTGTGGGGATCACTATTCTAATCTGTTTTTAAGAAGCATGTGTTGCTACTAAAGAGAGACTATATTCTAATAAAACAGGGATACAAAGTGAAAGGACTGTAAGAACTAGACTCATTTGAGTCTAGAAGCCCCTCTAAATATATCAGAGAGGCTCCAAAGCCACGGGAGCATGGGTACCTGAAATATCAGGTAGTCCCCAGTCCTCCCCGCAGGCACTGTGGTGCTCTCTGTAGGAAGTCTTGCAGGCTAGATGGCCGTGTAGTAATGGGCAAGAGGGACTACACACCCTGTGAATTACTGGGTGAGGCGATCATTCTTGTCATACGCACAAAGAAGCCAGACAGCATGAGGCTTCTACAAGCTCCTTTTAGAATGGTGGGTTTTTTAAATATTCTAAGAGTTTCATGCATGAGTACTGAGTAAGATTTCTGCCGCACTCTCTCCCCTCTATCTCCTTTAAGGTCCCACCTTCCCTCTCCATTCATTCATGAGTTTTTCTTCCTTATTCTTAGACACACATATACCATGTACATGCACACATATACACACACATCATACACTCACTATACACACATACCACACTCACACACATACATACCCCAAATACCACACACACCACATGTACATACACAGACCACATACACACACACACTATATATATATATATATCACATACATACCACACATATATACCACATACATACTGCACATACACAGACCACATACACACCACAGCATACATACACATATACCCCATATACCACACATACACATAGACCACACACATACATCACACACCATACATACATACACACACACCATATACCACATACACACCACACATACACATGGACCACACATACATATTACACATACATATACACACAGACCACACACATACACATATACACACATATACACACACAAACACACACATTACATAACACACACTATACATACATACCATACACATATATATACACTACACACACACACACACACACACACACACACACACAATGTTCTTTTTCCTTTTCTTTGCTCTTTGGAGATACCAGCTTGTTAACTCTGCCTTGGATGGCCTCGGGGTCCTGGTCTCAACCATTTCTGCTGCCTCAAGCCTCCTGAGTAGCTGGGCCATAGGCAGGCGCCGTCACTTCCTACTTGGGAGTCTTTCCTAAATCATACTTGAGGTTCCTCTATCCTTTAAAATACATTGTAAGCAAAGCCCTTCCCTGATTAACTATGAGATCCACCCTTGTTCTTTGTTCTCCTTTAGAGTAGCTGCTGTTACCCCCCCCCCCTTGGGTTTTGGTTGGATGCGTGTCTATCTGTGTCTGACTGGGTGGCGAACTTGTTATTGGAGTGCTGGACTGCAAACTCATGACTTGGACTTCTGACCTTGCCCTTCACTCATCCAAATGTGAAACTCGTGAATAAGATAGTTTCAAAACTTAGACCCGTTCCAACTTACACTGGTATTATAGCTGACCTACACAATACAGGGCTCGAAGGCGCTAACAACTGTGAATACACACACACCATCATGTGATCCTTTAACAGTAGCCTATAGCATAATAGATATATAAATAGATATATAAATATAATACATCAATAAATATAAAGGTAATATACAATATAATACTTTTATGTAATATAATATGACTATATATTTATTACATATTAACATGTTATTAAAATATAATATAAAATAAGCTATCTATGCTTATGTTTTTAGCTTGGTTCTTACAGCATTCTGTTAAAGATGGTCTTCTTGTCTGGTTGTAGGAATCACAGCGTGTGGCCATCTTTTCTAGTGGCCTGTATATTGTTTATAGATTGATCGTGGTTGTTGAACTATGGTACAAATAGGTTAGTGTTGTCGCATGCAGACTTTGAAGAAAATGAGGCTGCTTTCTGCCTAGCGTGTGCAGAGCAGGGACGAGATGAGGCTGCTTTCTGCCTAGCGTGTGCAGAGCAGGGACAAGATGAGGCTGCTTTCTGTCTAGCGTGTGCAGAGCAGGAACAAGATGAGGCTGCTTTCTGCCTAGCATGTGCAGTGCAGGAACAAGTAGTCACGAGTGGCCAAGGGATGCTCAAAATGGGGCTGGTGAGACCAAGAAGCCAGATGACTTTAATAGTGCGAGGTTTAATTTGACTAGAATATAAACAGCCACCGCTGGCCACTGGGTACCAGATCGACCCTGGCGGGTCTGTAAACACTCTATCACGTGCTTGTTAGCTATAAGGTTTATTGCAGTAATGTCCAGGGTATTTTTCTTCATTGGTCCTATTAATATGTTAGGGGTTGGTAGAGACATAAGATTACAAACCAGAAAGGGATGAGAGAAGCTGGAGTTTTAAGCAAGCCAACGATGTTGACGTTTGCTCATAATCCCAGCACTCGTGACCCCGAGGAAGGAGGTTCCTAAGTTTAAGACCAGCCTGTAAGACAGTGTGTTAAAGAAACGCACAACCTCTCTAAAAGATAAAGGTGGCTTATGTTAATCACAGACGAAACAGGCGATTATATTGCCAAGTCATAGACATGTTAGTGGCTTTTCAGAGGACACCCACCGAAAAACACACAAACCGACAGACAGACAAAGCTGTTTTGGGCTGTAACACTCTGCCTTTGCTCCCACAGGCTCCTTCATGCTGGTGAACACTTCTGGGAAACCGGAAGGCCAGCGGGCTCACCTGCTGCTGCCTCAGCTTAAGGAGAACGACACCCACTGCATCGACTTTCACTACTTTGTATCCAGCAAGAGTAATGCTGCTCCTGGGTTGCTCAACGTCTATGTGAAGGTGAATAATGGGCCTCTGGGGAACCCCATCTGGAATGTATCCGGAGACCCCACGCGCATGTGGCACAGGGCAGAGCTGGCCATCAGCACATTCTGGCCCAACTTTTACCAGGTACGTGCTTTCCTGACATGTCTTGTTTTAAGTCATCTAATTTCTATAATTGTAAGTCGCCTTTATATTAGTAACATCAGAGAATGGGTGAGAGAATCTGATGGCTCCTCTAACTTCTGTGGTACCAGGCACTCTTATAGTACACATACGTGCAGACAAAACACTTGTACACATAACATATTCTAAGAGAAAAAAATCCTTTAAAGGATTACTTCATGACATATTTAAACTTTTCTTGGCCTGCTAATAAAACAGGCATAAAGCAATATATTTAATTTTATTTTTATATTAAAAAGATCTAATAAAGACCAAGTGTGTTATAAAACAAATGCACAAAATGTGGCATCTCCCTAGCTAATTTGATAACAAGTTGAGTTTTTTCCTTTCTGCATTATCATATTGTAAATTTTCTTCATTCGCATCTACTGCTTATTTACTTATTAAAAATTAGTTTTTTTCTCAAAAAAGGAGCATATCCCAACTAATGAATACCCTGTTTTAATATAAATATACTATGATCAGTCAACAGTATAATTTTAAAATGTGGCTTTTGGGACAAAGTTTTCTTCTCTCTGGAGATGCAGCGATCAAAGGCTGAGTTTGGGCGTTGGGGATGTTCAGGGCATTCCCATGTTGGATAGCTAATGTCCCTGTGTAGTAAAGATTGGCTGTGGGACCTTCTCAGAGCAGGAAAGCCTTGTCTCAAGCATGCCTCTCTCCTCCGTCCTATGGCGCAGACTTTAGGCTCATCCCCAGCCCAGGCCAAGGGAACATACCCTACGGGGTCAGTGTATGTCATGCATGTCCTACTCATCTTTTCCTCTTCTTCGTCACTTCTGCCTGAACTTTGCTCCCTAAATCTCAGAATGAGAGAGAGAGAGAGAGAGAGAGAGAGAGACAGAGACAGAGACAGAGACAGAGACAGAGAGACAGAGAGAGACAGAGAGAGAGAAAGGCCTTTCATCATGGTTTGGTATGACGACGACACCAATTAAAGCTAGAATTTCTGTTTTGCCTCTTTTTTGTATGTTGTTAAAGAGCCACACATATTCAATGCATAGTTTAATTTATGAGCAATCTTAGAAAACCAGGCTCATCAAAGGACTTACTCTGCCACAGTGTCATAGGTGGTTCTACCAATCAAACTATTGCCATATTTTTTCTTAATTTTTCTTTCATGTGTTCTTCTCTCATAGATTACATCCCAACTAGAGTTTCCCCTCTCTCTGCTCCTCCCAGCCCCCACTTCTCTCCTCCAGATCATTCATCCTCCATTTTCCTTCAGAACAGAGGAGGCCTCCCAGGGATAGGGGAGGAGAAATAGATTTTGTGGGGGAACTGGGGACAGTGGGGGTGGTAATATGAACTATTGCCATTTTCAATGCATTTTCTTGAGCAACTAACTACTGGCAAAACACGCTGCCCTCCTGATTGTGGGCGCCATCCAAACTCCGAAGCCCTCCACTCTCCCTCTCTCACTCATGTTACCGAACAGTGCATGATTTACAGACTATGATCAGAACCCGATTCTCATAGCTTCGGGTTCATGCAGGCCACGGCTTTGAGCCACAGTAAGACGCCATCAACTGGGTGGCTTCAACACAGACACTGCCTTCTCTCATTTTGGAAGTGTGGGAAGTCCAAGGTCAGATGCCTTTCCTCCTAAAGGCATTAATTCCATCAGGAGGACAGCATCCTTGTGACCTGACCCCTTCGGGAAGGCCCCACCTTCTGATACTAGTGGTTAGCATTTCACTGTTATTTGTGGTGCTCGGGTGGCAGTGAAGGGGTCAGGGCATTGACTGCTGCCCTAAGGATCATGACGTGCTTGGAGCTGAAAGCTCAAAGGAAATTCCTCAGTGCACTAACATTTGGCATCTCACAAGCGAGTGGGGCCAGCACCCCTCATAGTCCCCCCTTTTCTGCTGAGGTACAGCAGGCATCCAAAGCTAATGCCATAATATCAACAGACAATATTTGAAAAATAGCACATCCAAGATGATACAAGAGAACCCAGCAGAATCGTCACTAAACATGGAGCCATCAGCCTAGAAATCCCGGTAGAGACTTGGATTATCTTGTCTCCTTGCAGGGAAAGAGACAGCTACATCAACAACAGAGATGGAGGAAAGGGAAACCACCACCCAGCATAAGCTCCTTTCTATTTCCTCATCTAAGGTGTCACCCAAAGCGGGGATGGTCAGATAAGAGATGGGGCAATGGCCATCTGGAACTGCCCATGGTGGGGCTTCTGTGGGCTGCAGACCAGCACGTGTTGGAGAGATAGTGGTCGTCTCTTGATGCGTTTACAAATATGAATCATGATGGGGGGGGAGTGGCGTCATTATCTTTGCATGGAAAATCCCATATAGTTTTCTCGATAAGAGTCCTCTAGCAGATGGATGATGTGAACCTGATTTGCACATGATTAATAGTTCTAATTTCAAAATATTGAAGAAGCTGTGGTGTTGTGGGAATACAAGTTGGCCCACCAACTCTCTGCGGGTTCTGACCATGCTCCTGCTGCCACCCACTCTCTGGAGCTGCTGGTCTCTAGGCCCACGAACTCTCTGGCCCTTTGGGGCCATCAGGCCTCCGGTGGGCCGTCTCACTTGGCGATCCCTCTGTTAGCCATCTCCCCAGTGGGGGACCCCCGAGCTCTTCTCCCTACCATGCACCATCCATCCACCCCCACAATCGGCCTCTTCTCACCCAGTGGAATCAACTCTTAAAGTTTAATTAACCAATTAGATTTATATATCAGTAATATCACAATTTACAAGATGCCAATACAGTAATGTAAGAGCCAATTGATAAAGATAAAAGCTTCATTCCAATATTTCTAACCTTATAGAAACCCAGCTATTTGTGCCTAGTAAATGTCACACAGGTCTACAGCCGAAGCCATCTCGGTTCCTCCCCTCTCTCTCCTCCTGGGACCTCTGACCCCACCCCCAACCCCCAACTACTAGTTCCACCTCCCTTTTCCTGTTCAATCACAGGCCTTCCATTGCCCTAATATGATTGGACATGGAAAATCCTGCAACACTGTGGTATTATGCATGCATATGAAGCTTTCAAGGGGGAGCCCAGTGCATCAGAACCTGTATCCAAATGATGTATTCTCAGCGTACAAAGCTGTTATTTCTGTGTCTGGAAGCTGAAAACAACAGTATTTAAAGCAGATAGTGTTCTTGAGAGCTTCTGTCAAGGATACAGGCATCAGCTCTCCCTCAGCATGACCTCTGCGTCCTAACAGGACTGCCATGTTTATTCAAATCACAAAAAGTGACATAAGGCTTATATATTTGTGAAACAGTTTTAAAATATATTCATATGATAGTTTCTTGGATAGTTTTGATACTTGTAAAATGGGGATTGTTGTCCTGTGCTTGTTCTGTGGTGCTGTGGACTGTACCCATGCTGGCCATGAAGCTTCCTGGTGAACTACATCACAGTAGATAAATGAATTCTTCGAAAGGATCTCCCATTAATTTCACAATGGGCAGTGCTATCATGTAGTTAAAGAACACAAACTTTGGTGAGGCTGACTGGCTGTTAGCATCACACCTGCTAACATGCAAGGCTCAGCAAGTGTCTGCAGCCCACGTGTAATGACCGTGAAGTGTGAAAATGAGAGTGAAAACCACCTGGGATATAAGAGCTTCTCAGTTCATGGTGACAGTTCTGGGGCCGCCGTTCATGCTCTTGGGAGACTGAGAAGGCAGAGTGGGGTACCTCAACTGCTTAGGGGCTCCCCAAGTGTGTTTACTGGAGTTTCAAAGGATGTTATATGAGATTTGGAACCCAGAAACAAATCCTTTCTGAGATATTGAGTGAAACAAAAAAATCTTGTTTGTGTGTGGGTGTGTGTGTGGTTGTGTGTCTGTGCATGTGTCTGTGTATGTGTTTGTCTATGTATGTGTGTTTGTATGTGTGTCTGTGTATTTGTGTGTGTATGTGAGGCAGGGGCGGGGGGGGGAGAAAGGAGGGGTAAGAGGGAGAGAGGGAGGGAGGGAGGGAGGAGGGAGGGAGGAGGGAGGGAGGAAAGATGTGTGGAAGCCAGAGGACAGTTTTGGGGAGTCACTTCTCTTGTTCCACCATAGAGTCCTGGGGATCAGACTCACATTTTAGATCTCAGTGACCAACACATTTTTCTACCGATCCATCCTCCTGCACCCTTGTTTCTTATCTGAATATTTCTGAACTAATGTTCTGCAGGAGTCCAAGGTGAGCCTTCATCCCATTGAGTTCTGTCGTATTGGGGGCCTGTGAATCTGTGTTGATGGACTGCCTCTTGGGACACAGATGGGGACGGTGCCAGGCTCATTAGATTCCTCTTCTCCCTGTAGCTCTGGGGACTCTGACAAGAGTGCCCATTTCTCATTTGGATTTGGCTGCAAAACACAGAGTTGTCTCTCCCCTTGGCCAGGGTCTGGAATGTGTGGCTGTAAGGTGGTGGGCGTTCTTCCATCAGTCTAGACCCATCTGCTGTATGCTCTGGCTAAAACTTATTGGTCTTCTTGGGCTTGGTTTATTGGTCACCGTCCTCCTGTAATGTGGTCTTTGGTAGACAGCATCTGGAAGCACGTTTTCTCAGAGCGAGGCCTTCCTCTGCAGTAGTCAGTTTGTGTAGCACTTACTATTTATGGGAAAGCATTCTGCAGGTACAATAGCAACCTGCATAGAACACGGCTAATTGCAGGTTAATTACGGCTCCTTAAAACACAAATTGTCAAGCCTTTGGTGATTAACACATATTTAATTCTGTAATTAATGTTTGGCCTGGTTGTTGCTGAACTGTGTTCTACCGGAGCTGCCCTGCCAGGGCTCAGAAGCTGTGGGGGAAGCACAGGCTACTCCCTGCCTGGGGGCACCTGTGCCCTGGATTTAGAGATTGACTTCTTGCCATTTGAAGAATATTCTCCTTTCACATCTGCCTCCTCTGCTTCATTGTCCTGATAAAAAGAAACAGTTCTCCCTTTGATTCCACTTCGTCTCCTCCCTCTCCTTCCCCCACGTTTCAGATGCCCCTGCAGCCAAAGAGTGCCAATCGATCTCTCTGAGATCTTTCTTATCCCAATCGATCTCTCTGAGATCTTTCTTATCGTGCTTAGTAAGATCTCAGAGACAGAGCCCCTGAGCCTCCAGGATCTGACTTGCTGCTGAAGAGGCTGAGTCTGACTTTAGTCAGAGGCCAGGAAGGCAGGATGCTTCTAAGCTTTGTAAAGAAGAACCCACATAGGAAGCCTGGGAATCCCTTCCCTAGGCTGCTCCATAAAGACTGGAGGAAGTGGAGGGAGTGGAGATGGAGCCATGGAATAGAGCTGATTCACAGACAGCTCCCCGTGGAATCAGATTCCCTAGGTGCGCCGAGGGCCCTGCCAGAAGATTGGTTGCGGATGTGCCCGGGCTCTACTTTAAATTCTTTGTAGGAAGGACACAGAGGAGTCTTTAAGTGGGGAAGGCTAAACCAAGATTTACCCTTTGCAGCTGACAGCTTTGCTGGTAAATGAGGAATCTCGGGACTAGGCCTGACTGATCTTACCCACCACGGCACTCTCAGTCTCAACCACTATTCCCCACCCAGATGCCAAGCCTTCTACACTGTGCTTGCCAGAAGCCCACTGTTTTCCCTCAAAAAGTTTGTCAGTCCCCAGCAGCCCATGTGCGGTGACTACCTAGAGTAGGGGTTTTCAGAATCCTGCTCAATGAATTCAGCAGCTGCAGGAGGCACTGGTTGGTCAGTGACACTTAGTCAGAGGGGAACTAAGTCTCCTTCTGTAGGCTGTCTTGGGATCCGTGCGTGTCTCTGGGTCTCCAGGCGGGGGCAAGGCAGGTGCAGGCCCAGCTGGAGCCTGGCATCTGCTTTGATTTTGGCAGAGCACCACGCGAGCCTGTTGCTCCCCAAAGCATGCTTGGGAAATGCGGATTCTGTGTGCACCTGAAAAACACCACATCCTCTGCTCACTAGATTCCTTGGCCGTGGCCCTTACTCTAAGTGCAGGACAGTTAAATCACTTCCTGCCTTTGGGACAACTGCGGAATTGGATATAAAAGTGAGGTATAACTCTCCCTCCAGCATGAACGAGAGCCTAGGCATCTGCCCCGGACTCTGCATCCTGCTGTTTTACCGAATGAGCAGTCTGGTGTAAGAAACCAGTGTGGACGCAGGAGCCTCTCCCCTCATTATTGACATGGACCGCCATCCAGCAGGCTCTGTAATCTGTGTGATGGTCTTTTAATCTTCACACCCTGTCTCTTCATTTTTCAAAAACTTGCTACATCTGTAAATCTCATTCTCAACTTGTATTTGGCGATCAAAGATAGGCACCTCTTCTGTTCGGGCATTCTCACACCTCTGGTGGCTGCTGCTGCCGCTGCCGCCGCCGCTGCTTATCAGAACTGCCGCTTGTAATTTCCTGTTTTTGTTTTGTTCTCGATTTTAATTTTCTTGTATCCTGCTGTATATAAGAAGGAGATGAGCTGCGATCCTATCATAGTCTTCTGAAGTGAAAGATAACGTGTGTGCACACACACATGCACGCACATGCATGGGCACATGTAGAAAGTCATGTCATGCTGATTATCAGGAAAACCAGAAGTTTGAGGAGGGCATATGATGTCACAGGTACGGCTTAGTGGTATAGCACATCCCTGGCATGAGTTCGGCCTGGAGTGCCTTACTCCAAAGTAGCAACCAATAAATCAAAGTCATTAATAACATTCCAAAGCACCAATAATTGTTTCCATTGGAATGTGGTTAACCTTTTGAGTGTCTTGGGGTAACAAAAACCATATTTTTGGATGATACATCATTAGAGGTGATCGCTGGGGTATTTTCCTCCTTCGTCTTTTGTTTTGTATTTAGTTCATGTTATTGCTTGAAACAGGGCATTATTGTAGAGCCCAGGCTGCCATAGTCTCTTGAATGCTGGATTACAGGTGTGTGCTGCCTGAGAAAGATACAAAATTACCCCCACCCCCTTTCTGATATAAAGATGGAACCGAGGTGTTTGTGGGCGCTAAGAAAGCACTCTATTTCTGAGCTATAGCAGCCTGCTCCTATTTCTTAATGTGATAGATTTTTTATTCCTGGTTTTCTTTGGTTTTGTTATGTTAGAGAATGTTTAACTACTTGAGTTTTACTTTTCTGTTTTATTTTGAAATTATGTGTGTTTGTGTATGTGTGCTCATGCATACGTGTACGTGTGGGGGGCATGTGAGTCTGTGCATGGGTATGTGCGTGTATTTGTGTACATGTGTGCATGCATGTGTGTATGTATGTGCATGTGTGTATATGTGTGCATGCATGTGTGCTCATGTGTGCACAGGCATGTAGCTGTGTGTGCATGTGTGCATACATGTGTGTGTACATGCATGTTTACATGTAAGTGATGGTGACCATGAACATAAGACATGTAGGATACCTTGGAGCTGGAGTTGTAGGCAGTTGTGAGCTTCTTGATATGGACTAAGAACAAATTCGGGTCCTCTGTAAGGAGAGTGCCCATCTGAGCCATCTCTCCAGCCCTTATATTTCTTTAATTCATTTGACAAAACAATAAATTTATAAAAATGTGTAGGGCCACCTTTGGTTTTACTTAAGTTAAAACCATCAGTGCTATGTAGATCAACATATGCCCTTAACTGAGGATCTATGAAATGGACACATGGTTTGCATCCGAGCATTTTCTGGGTGCTGGTGAGCAAGCCCCTCTCTTTGCTCATACAGGGATGTGGTAGCAGAAGGGCTAGCTTTGCTCCTTAGCTGAGCAGGAGGCTCAGGATGCTGCAGTGTTCCTTCCCATCTTCCTTGGCAAGCGCCCCCTAGAGGAAGAACTGACAGCAGCCACAGGCAGGGTGGTGGCCAGAAGGGCTTCTGGGGAGCAAAGGAAAGGACATCCAGTGGCCCAGTCCATCTGACAGCAAGGGGCTGTCCCAAATTCTCCAAAGACTGGGAAAGCAGCACCGGCTTGCTGAGATATTAGTGAAGAGAATGAGAGGATGTAGAGTCTGTCCCACAGTCACAAATACCGGAGCCATCAGGAAGAAGAGTCTGAGGATAGATGTGGTGACTTAGAGTAACCCCAACAGCAGCACAGACAATCCTCACTGCCATAGTCAGGTTCCACAATCACAGAACCTCCCTGAGGGATTGGTTCTAGGACACTGACCACCTTCTTTCTGCATGTGTTCAAATCTGTGAAGGAACAAGTTCTTCCTTTAAAATGGCATCATAATTGGTGCACATACAACCCGGGCACATCCTCCTGAGGTCTTGATCTTTAAAGCCTGCCTAGATTAATTATAATCACCATCACAGCATCACGCTATGTAAATAGATGTTTTTGCTATTATGTGGGGGGAAGAAAAGCTTCCTAAGGCCATACTACCCTGAATCTCATGTGGAATGAAGACAACATCGGAAGTTGATGTGTAAATTTCTTTTGTGTCAAAATATTTTCCCAACCACAGTTGAATTTGTGGATCTAGAAGTAAGTGATATGGGAGGGTTCCTGCATTGTACCATTGCTTCTGGGTCACAGAATGGTCCTGCATTGTACCATTGCTTCTGGGGTTCCCAGGAGCCTCTAGTCACAGGGTGTTTGGTCAACCATCAATTCATGACCATGCTTTATAAGGGCTTAGGTATAAAGATGATTTATGTTAATTTGGGTTATTCTGTTAACACTCAACTTATGACAACACTATTCTTCTTGCCTGAACAAACCTTATTTAGCACAGATATTCCCCTATAGGGCTCATCATAGCCTCTTACTTTTTTTCTTTTTAATCATACGAAGGCTCTCATACATGAGTGTTGCCTTCTTGATCCCAGCTAGGTCTCAGTGTATTAAGCAGTTCAGACCTTTGCAACTCTCTGCATGTCCACAAATGACCAATAAAGGGTGATAGTGATTGATCTGCAGGTTACATATAAATTTTGGGGAGATTGCAAATTTACATACAAAGAATTGCTGAATATTAAAGATGGATTATATTTTGCATTAATCCAACCCCAAGAAAGAAAGATGATATATAGTTAAATATTGCAATAAAATTATTCTGCAATAAGGATGGCTTTCTGGTTTTGTCATATATTCATTGAATAGGCGGAGCTAGGGGATAAGAAAAAAAATTTTAAAGAAATTTGTTTGGGAACTGTGAGTATGGCTGGGTAAACCTTGCTTGCCACAAATTCAGACCCCCAACATGGAAGTAAAAAGCCAGGCAAAGTGGGATGCTCTTGCACTCTCGTCCCTCAGGAGACAGAGACGGGGACCCTGAGGCTGGCTCTCCAGACGGTCTAGCCAAGTTCCTGGGCTGCAGCTTCTGTTAGAAACCTCGTCTCAGAAAATAAAGTGGAGAATCAATTGAGGGATACCTTTGGCATTGTCGTCCAGCCTCCAGATTTATGGGCACATCAGTGCACACACACACACAAACAGAAGCACAACACCCGCTGCTGGTGAGCTTTTATCTACTTGACACAATCCAGAGTCACGGGGAAGAGGCCTCTCTAGAGAGGAATCACAACTATCAGATTATCTTCTATCAGCATTTTCTTGGTGGATGACTGATACTGGAAGACCCAGCCATCTGTGGGCAGCACTAGCCCTGGGCAGGTTGCTCTGGGTTGTATAAGAAAGCAAGATGAGCAAGCCATGGGAAGTGAGCCCACAAGCAGCGTTCTCTCATAGCCTTCGCTTTAGGCCCTGCCTCTGGGTTCCTGCCTCGCCGTCCTGCCATTGGCTTCCTCCAATGATAGGTTGTGGTTGGGATGTGAAAACCAAATAAACCCTTCCCCAAGCTACATTTGGCCATTGTGTTTTATCACAGCCACAGAGACCCAAACTGGGATATGCACTTACATATAAAATGTACCTTTTGTTAAAAACCAGATGTCCTAGTTACCTTTAATTGTGATCTTGGCACAGCTGAAAGCCATCCCATAGGGAAACCTCGATATTGTTGACCTCGTTGGTCCGTGGGCAAGCCTGCGGGGGAAATATCTTGATTGCTAATTGATGTAGGTGGAGCATACTAGGTGGTACTTCCTGGGCAAGTAGCATTGGACTCTATAGAAAGCTAGCTAAGCATGAGCCTGGAAGAAGGAGCCAGAGACCATTATTCCTCCATGCCTTCTTGTGCTGGTTAGTTTTATGTCAACTTGACACAAGCTAAAGGCATCTTAGAAGAGGTAAGCTCAGTAAGAAAATGCCTCCATTAGATCAGGGTGGAGGCAGACCTGTAAAGCATTTCCTTAATTAGTGAGAAATGGAGGAGGGCCCAGCCCATCGTGGATGTATAGTGCGCTCCCTGGGCTGGTTGGCGGTCCGAGGTTCTATAAGAAGGTAGTCTGAGCAAGCCAGTAAGCAGCAGTCCTCCCTGGCCTTGCTTCAGCTCCTGCCTAGGTTCCTGTCCTGAATTCCTTCAGTGATAGACTCTGGATATGGAAATGTAAGTCAAATCCCTCCCACCCGCCACTACTTGCTTTTGGACGTGGTGTTTCCTCATAGCAGTTTAGCCGTAACTAAGCCATGGCCATTTCTGCTTTGAGCGCTTGCCCTGACTTAGCGATGGACTTGACCAGCAAGTGTAAGCTGACATAAACCCTTCACTCCCCGGAGTTGGTTTTTGTCTGAGTGCTTCAGCACAGCAACAGGATGAAACTAAAAGCACAAGCAGACAAGTGATCCACATCCACCTGGCAACAGGGACTTCAGCAGGAAAGGGAGCTGAGGTGGAGTGCTATTGTAAAGGGTTAGATTTTCTCAGTGCTTTTCTTATTGAGAAAAATTTGATTTCTGCATTGGTATTTATTTTGCATAGTATGGGGGGGGAGTCTGTAAAATAATTAGCATTTATTATTTGGTTTTGTCAAGGCTGCAATTACAGGTCTTAAAAACTTGGTTATGATATTCCAAGCCACAGTGGGCTTTTAAAATAACACCTATGCAATAGAATTGGAAACCAGTGAAACGAGGTTTCTACCGGCCATTACTGGAGTGGCAGGCATATTGTATTTAGCTGTGACAAAGCATTGCTTTTGACATCTGCTCTCTTGTTAACCAGAGTAATGACAGCATGTTGGAAAGCCAAGCAGGAAAGTCTCTGAAAACAGATAGTAAATATTTCAGGCTTTGCAGCCCAGACGGTCTCTGTGGCAACCAGGCAGCTCCGAGGTTGTCGTCTGGGATCAGCCAAAATCAAAATGTAAATGCACGAGCGTGGCTGTGAGCCAATAAAACTTTATTCATGATGTGGAAATTGGAATCTCATATCATTCTCCTCTATCACAGAATGCTGGTATTATTTTGATTTTCCTCCTGCTATTGAAAGCTACAAAAAAACTATTCTGAGCTTGATAACAAAGCACAGGCAGGTGGGTGGACAGATTTGGCCCCTGGCAGTTGTTAGTTTTTAACTTCTATGTTGTTAAAATTGTGTCATATGTCAGGTGTGGCAGAGCATGACTCTAATCCCAGCACTCTGGAAGCAGTCTGTGGTTACAACATTACAAGCCTGATAACTGTGGTCTGTGGTTACAAGGTTACAAGCCTGAAAAACCACGGAATGCAAAGGGATTCGCCCTGCCTGCCAGGTCTTCAGATACCTACTGCTCACATCCTATCCTCATTCCAGCTCCCTCAGACTCACTGCAGCAAGGGATGGACAGAGCCAAGGTTTCTGGAGCTGTCTCCTGATTGGCCTTTACCTCCCAAATGATTTGCATACCAGCTAATCAGAGCCAGCCTGTTTCCTAAAAACCACTACACGCATCCACTTTGTCAGCATCCCCCTTTCATGCCTCCACAGGTCAACCAAAATCTTTCTCTGTGGCTTAATAAGTTCCCCTACAAAGCTCTTGTCACTGACCATGCACCTAATCCTTCATAGTCTGGAACTCAGCAGTAAAGAAAGCCCACAGCACTTGCATTTCCTGTACGATATGTACACGTCATAAGGCTGTTCACACCTGATAATTTCAGTAAGATAACAAGGATTCGTACTTGGAGGGGAAACGGACCAGATTATATTCCAAACCTGCTAAATACTATGTGACTCCAGATAAATGATCCACCTTTCTGAGCCTGGGAACTGGTCCCCGGATGTGAGCTCGTTCCATTTATTTCAACAGGGTTGACTGGAAAACTAGATAGTAAATACAAAAGATGCCTGGGTTATACAAGTATTTCAGCTAGTCAGTCGGTCAGTCAATCAATCAATTAGTCAGTCAATCAGCCAGTCAATCAATCAAAGTTTAAACTAGACTTTCTTTAAAAATCCTGGTTCAGTACCCCAAAGAAAGCCAAGCCTGGCTTAATAAACAGGACATTTTAAAAATATGTCCGATTGCATTTGGTCAAAGCCAACATATCGTGTCTGCAGAGCAGTCCTCACCCTGGTGCATTTCCTTTCTGCAGAGGTACAGCTGAGTTCTCCAAGCTCTTGTTTCCTCTGACCTCCGTCTTTCCTGACCTGGACACTGCGGTTTGCAGGAACCCCGTGGCTGTCTGCGTCCTGCACACGCCTGCGATGCTTCGCCAAAGCGATTCTTGCTCTTTAATAAAAAAAGGGGGGGGGATTATTTGATTAGAAAAAGGCAGAGAGACAAAATCCCAGTTTAGATTTTGAAGCTTCCTAATGAAGGACTGACTAGAAAGGGTAAGCTGGAAGGTTTGTCAAGAGGACAGGAGCAAGCAGGAATGGACCTTTCAATGGATTCTAACGTCTGTGTCCAAGCAGCCCACAGGAGCTGGGCCTCAGCCTTTGGCCCCTTTTTATCTTAAAATAAAAATAATTATTTTTAAAAAGAGTTTTAACCTTTTTTTTAATTTTTAAAGGAACTTTCTAATAGAGGTCTTCACCGTCGGGTGTTTATAGTAGAGAGGGCAGCCATCCACAGGGCTTGCTGCACAGCTTCCTAACCAAGGCATCTGCTTCGCATCCTGCTTCTTACTAGTGTAAACCAGAGCTACTTGGTAGTTGTAACTGGTACTGTCCACTTTATTCTGGATGTAAGCTTGACCATATTCCTGACAGAGACCACACTTACAAAGCTCTTAACAAGTGACTAAGAGGGAGCCAGGGATGCCTCTTTCCAGAGTAGGCTGTGCACCTGTGAAGAGACAGACCACTGTTCCCGGAGAGATCGAGTTTGGTTCCCAGCACTAATGAGGCAGCTCCCGGGCTGTCTGAAACCCAGCTCCAGCTCTCTTCTGGTCTTTGTGAGCACTATGCGCATGTATGTGTACGTATGTGCTTGCACACACATACACACAACCTCATAATCAAATATGCAAATTTAAAGCCACCTTTAAAATGTGTTTCAGTTATTGAAGAAACGTTGAACACTTTGCTTTAAATTTGTACCTCCTTGTTGAGTCTCTGCACCTTGGGTAAGTGTTCTCTGAAAGATTCTGGTTCACAGTGGAGGCTGAGCTGGCTTTACTTGAATCTTTCAAAATCCATTTTGTAATTGTTTTGTGATCTGCTCTTGCTATGCCAAAGTCAAGGCTGAGCTCACATGCCTGTGCTGAAGTGATTCTCCTGTCTCAGCTTCACAAATAACTTGGACTTTGGCTGTTTGGTACTTGACTCTGCTCAAGATCTTTTATGACCAGAGTGGCAACACTCTTCAGTACCTAGTGGTAATGGCATCTGTAGCCAGCACTATCTATCTATCTATCTATCTATCTATCTATCTATCTATCTATCTATCTACTTACCTACCTATCTATTTGTTTTTAAGTTTTTTAATGAAAATATAAGAGATAAAACAAAAAGGAATAAATTGAAATTGGACAAAACAAACAGAAGAAAAAGGTTCAAGAATCCGAGACACCCTCATTCACACACTCAGGAGTCACATAAAAACACCAAACTGAAGGCCATAGGATATACATACACACATGCACGCCCTGTATGCTGCCTCAGTCTCTGTGAGCTCACGGGAGCTTTGATCACATGGATTTAGGAGCCTTGTGCTCTCGGGTCCTCTATGTTCTTCGACTCCAGCTCTTTCTGGCCCCTCTTCTGCAGGATTCCCTTTGCTCTTCAGGGAGAGACTTGATAGAGACATCCCATTTAGGGCTGAGGAAGTGTCTCTCTGGTGGCTGAGCAAGGCGCTAATCTACGAGTATATCAGAATATAATTAGGAGTCATTTTACTGATACTTAAGAAAAAAATTAGAACAGTATTTAGAGCAGTAGGGCCACAGACTGTCTAGCCTTGGGTTCATGACCACCCAGGCAGTGGTGGGTATGGGTTCCATCTCATGGAGTGGGCCTTACATCAAATCAGATTGACTTGGTTGGTTGGTCTTATTAATTCTTCAATGTCCTTATCATACAAGGCTTTCACTGGCTTAGAGTTACCCCAAGATATTTTATATGATTTGAGGTTATTGTGAAAGGTATTGTTTCCCTGATTTCTTTCTCATCTCATTGGCTATTTATATATAGGCAGGCTACTGATTCTTTTTTATTTGTTTACTTATTTTTAGTTAAGTTTGTATTCAGCTACTTCGTTGAAAGTGTTTATCTGTATGTTTAATATTTAGATTGTTATATCCAAGCAGTCTTTCTTTTCTGGGCTAATCTATTTGATATTCTGTTTGCTTCTTGTTCTCCTTTGTGTTAGGGAAATTTTCTTCTATGAATTTGTTGAAAACATTTTCCATGCCTTAGATAGACCTGCATTTCTTCTCCTTCCCCTACTCCTTTTATTCTTTGATTTGGCCTTTTTTCATAGTGTCCTGATTTCCTGAGAGTTTTATGTCAGAAGGTTTTTAGGTTTAATTTTTTTTTGACTGATGTATCCGTTTCTTCTGCCATGACTCCAATATCTGAGTCCCTCTCCCATCTCCCGCATTCTGTTGGGAATCTTGCCTCTGAGTTTCCTGTTTGAGCTCCTAGTCATTCATTTCCAGATTTCCCTCAGTTTGGGTTTCATTATTTTTGTTTTCGCTTTCCGATGGTCTTGAATGGTTTAATCCTTTCCTCCCACTGTTGGCTTGTATGTTCATGCATTTCTTTAAGTGATCTATTTCTTCCCTCTTTAAGGACCTCTATCATAGTCATAAAGGTGGTTTTAAAGTCTGTATTTTCCTTGTGCTTCAGATAAGTTGCAGTATTGAGTCCTGCTATGGTAGGGTTGCTGTGCTCTAGGGAAGACACATTGTCCTGGCTGTTACTGTATTTTTTACACTAGCGTCTAGGAATCTGGGTTTGGAAAGATTGTAATTCTAGGTCCTGATATCTGTCTTGTCTTTGTTGGGTAGGTATTTTGTTTCTTGGTTTTTATTGTCCTCTGTTAGGAGACTGTAGTGGCCATGTATTGTCTGGTAGGAAATTCTTCTGGGATCCTGATAGGTGTGGTCACTGGGGGTTCAAGACATATCTGTTTCTAGGCATTTTGAACTGAGTAGTCCCAGGACAGAGGAAAGCACCATGTTCTGCCAGGTTCTACAAAGTCCTGGGACTGGGGGGGAGGGGGAGGGCAGAGAGTAAGGATGGTCCAAAGTAGATAGAGCTAGGGAGAGGACCTTGGGTTGGCTTTGGAGAAGCTGAGAGAGAGGTGAAAATATGTAGTTTGCGTACATGCTTCCCTGGCTCCCGTGGCCTGTGGCTTCCTAGGGAATGCCCGATGAAGGTAGAGATAAAGCAACAGAGCTGGGGATAGAATGGAGGGGGGTTGCTCTGGGGAGAGCTGGGGGAGAGGTAAAGATGTGCAGGTGCCCTAACTGTCTCCCTGGCTGAGCATGTAGCCCCGCTTCACCGAGCTACCGGCCAAGATCCTGCTGTGTCACCTCTGGTGCTGCAGCTGGTGGCTGTTAGGCAGGTGTCTGTTTTCAGGGCCTCAGAGTGGTTTTCTAGCCTGCTCTTGAAATCCATATTTTTGTCCCTCACTGCAACTCTTAGACATAAGGAAATGAATTATCCCCATCCCACTGTAGGGACATACAGGCAGTTCTTCCTCTCGGTTGTGTCATCAGCGGAAAACAAAATATTAAACTTAGGAGCAGGGCAGAGTTTTATTTCATCTCTGCTCTTCTGTGGGGCCAATCTTTCTCTCTCTCCGGTGTGTTATGTTTTATTATCAGGGCATTCTGGTGCAGAGCTGTGAGTCTAAGTCGCTGCTTTTTTTATGTTTGCAGTCCAGATTCCTGCTCTTAGCATTTCCATCTGGGGGTCTGTGGGTTGCTGTCTTCTGGTTTTGCATAAACACAAACAAAGCAATCCTAGGAGCCAAGGTTTTGCTCAGTGTGTAAAAGTGAGAGCACAGTATTTGGAAACAGACAGAGTTTAAGATTACCACGACTCGTAGCATGCCTCAGACAAATGGATTACATCCAGGATACTCGTTCTGTTGAAATATGAAATCCTTGAGAATTTTTTCACTCTCATTCTTATTATTTGGTAATTAAAAATTCATGTGATATATTACGAATTGTCTTATATAATTTTTTATAAACTTTATATATGTTTATCTAAACAGTATATAAACCAATATCTAGAGTAGTACCTGCCTAGTACATGTAACATGTACTTAGTAAATAGTTATATAATTACTGTTTTAGTTAGGGTTTTACTGCTGTGAACAGACATCATGACCAAAGCAACTCATAAAGACAACATTTAATTGGGGTTTGCTTACAGGTTCAGTCCATTGTCATCAAGGTGGGAACTTGGCAGAGTTCAGGCAGGCATGGCGCAGGAGGTGCTAAGAGGTCTACATCTTCATCTGAAGGCCGCCAGAAGACTGGCGTCCAGGCAGCCAGGGTGAGGGTCTTAAAGCCCACACCCACAGTGATGCTCCTACTCCAACAGGGCCACACCCCCTAATAGTGCCACTTCCCCGGCCACACATATGCAAATCATGACAATTACCTTTTAGACTAAACAGCTTTAAGACAAGAGCAGCACAGAGCAGTTAAAAATAATGGAGACGCTCCCATGGGCATGAGATCCTGTTTCCTCAAGCAAAAGTCATTTGCCAGTTGTGGTATCACAGCTGGTCATTGGCAGTGTTGGATGTTCAGTGCTTATTATGACTTCCATGGGCTCTCTGAAGCTCGAATGCCTCTGCCTGTGTGCACGTCCATACACATGCACACTTAATTCCACACAATTCAGTTACCTGAGAAGATGCTTATGGAGGAAAGGCTGACAGGGATGGCTTAGGCTGACCCTTTCAAAGACCACTCACCTCCCTCCCTGTTTCTCCCACTGTCTCTGACTCCTGACAACTGTTAGTCTGGCTTCTACTCCTACTAAAGTTTGACTGTGCAGGATATTGCATCTATAGAATCAGATGAGGTATAATCTTTTAGGTCTGGCTTTTTTTTTTAAATCCAGCACAGTTCCTGCAGATTTACCCAAGCTGTTGATAATGACAGAAGTTAGTTTTTCTCATTGCTGTGGTAAGTTGGGCTAGTCTGCCGTAATCATTCATTAGTTAAAAGACTTCTTGGCCATCTTTGGTTTTTTGTGAACAGAGCTTCAATAAGTTTGTGTAGGCTTTCTCTGTGAGTAGAAGTTTCCATTTCTCTGGAATAAAAAGGAGAATAATTACTGGATTGTGCTGATATGTTCACGTAATTCCTTGGGATGAGCAACTGACAGTTCTTTCCTCATCCACCCTTCCTGTCTTCTCTTCTCTGAGGCTGAATCTCTCTCAAATGCGCCATTCACTCCCATATTGTATCACATTGCCTAAAACGTCTCCTACTGCTGCGCAAGTTGGTTTTAGCATTCTCCTTTGAATTCACGCACCTTTCATCTGGATTTCCATTGGTCCTGTCTCCATGAGAATGAGAAGTGACTTCTGTCCTCCAAGCAGTCGCCTGTAACTGGCCCTGACTGAGCTTTGCACCTGAAGGACCCGGTCAGGGCCATGTCCGCCACTGCACATGTGTTATTTCTACCTCCCTCTTCTTCCCATGCTTAGCACTATCTCCTCAGGGGCTGCCACCCTGCCACCCTGCCACCCTGCCACCCTGCCACCCTGCCACCCTGCCACCCTGCCACCCTGCCACCCTGCCAGTGTATGCCTGGCTCGTGATATTAGGTACTGTTATCTGCACAGAAAACAAACAAAAATCCAAACGACGACAAACAAAAAAGCAAACAAAATGCTTGAAACAGGCAGCACAGACTTAGGAGAAAGGTTGCCATGGCTCCTGGCTTCAAGTGTCAGTCAGTCCACCGCAGCGGAGGTTACTAGACCAACACAGCGCCATTGCAGTGGCTGAGAAGCCGAGAGGGGGTGCCTGCCTTCTAGACTTCCTGCTCCCCCTTTTCTCCATCTGGACCTCCAGCGTGTGAGGTGGCGCTGCTGCATTCCTAGCAATGTCCCCGTTGCTCATCACACTGAGTGAGCTCCCTCAGAAGCATGCTCACACTCAACTTTAAGCACAAAGGACGTTTATCCTAGCAAGCACTTAGTCTAGTCATCAATGCAGTTAAACTGGCCTCAAAATCAGCCATCATATCATGCCGCACTTTCTTAAGTGTAACTAACTTTTGCCCTCTCCTCCACTCTCCCTTCTCCCCTCTCCCCCTCTTCTCCTTCTTCCTCCTCCTCATCCTTCCCCTTCTTTATCCCTCCTCCTCCACCTAAATGTAAAAAAAACCCAGGACCTCAAATGTCTCTTTCTTGTCAGACACCTTCAAAACGTCATCGAAAGAAACTTAAATTGTAACCTCAGGCCCCGGGTGAAGATATCACAGTGGGGAGTGGGTGGGTTATATAGATAGGAAAACATTTTTATTCTATGTAATGCTTTACTTAGCATCACTTAAGTTTTCTGATTTTTGAAGACCTTGGTAAATTATTCTACCCTTGAAAATGGCTTCAAGACTCTACCTTCCCCACATCTGTTCTCAGTCATGGTTTCCCATCACTATGTAGGTGACTGGGCCTGCTTCAGCCCTTTGACCTCCCCAGACTAAAACAGGTTCTGTTTTACTTATATGTGGGATCCGGAGGCAGAAGCATCAGTAGGCAGGTGTTAGGCACCCACACCCTTATTGTCGTTGGAAATAGGTGGGTGGATGAGTGGACCTCCATTCCTTATGAGACACTTGATAAAAATCTGACACAGAATGAGTGAATGACATTAATCTCTTTTAATTTTCCAGGTGATTTTTGAAGTGGTGACCTCTGGACATCAAGGCTATCTCGCTATCGATGAGGTTAAGGTGTTAGGACACCCGTGCAGTAAGTATGCGTTCCTTACACCTTTACCACTGGTGAATGTTTACATTAACTGCCCAAGCACGGAAGGAACCACAGAGAGAAGTTGACCCTGCCAGTAGAGCTTCATGCCAGGCTCTGGATGTGGGTTCCAGATCCTAGAAGCTCCATAGCACACAGCTTGTGTGAAAATGTAGACCTCTTGGTATCTTTGAAAATGCAAAGCAGGTGTGAGGGACATTTGGATTTCTATTTTCAATATTAGCACAGAATTAAATATGGCGGGCTGGCACATTCTGTTCCCAAATTGAGAACGTTTCTATCTCTGTCCCTGTGTTTTTGTCACACAGTTCCAAACAGTATGAATCCAGTAGACTTAGGACCTACTCAATATACAGTGCCTTCCTTAGCCATCTGTAAGGACCAGATTTGCCTGTTTCTTGTCTTTACAAATTAGTACTTTAAGAATGTGCACAGGGGCCGGCGGTGGTGGTGCACGCCTGTAATCCCAGCACTTCAGAGGCAGAGGCAGAGGCAGGCAGATTTCTGAGTTCAAGGCCAACCTGGTCTACAGAGTGAGTTTCAGGACAGCCAGGGCTACATAGAGAAACCCTGTCTCGAAAAACAAAACAAACAAAAAACAAAAAAAGAAAAAAAAAAAAAGAATGTGTACAGGGAAGAAGGACTCATCATAGAAAACTAATGGAAGGCTGGGTGGGTGACTTAGTGGGTAAACTGAGGACAAGATGGCGGGTACCAACACAACAGAGGAGTTTGTCAGTGAACATAAATAACCTGTGTGTGTGTGTGTGTGTGTGTGTGTGTGTACATACATGCAGGTTTTTTCTATATGTCTATGTGCATGTGTGTATATGTGTATGTATATGAGTGCTTGTGTGTGAATGCATGTTTGCATATGTGTATGAGTATACATATGTGTGTAAACTATGTTTCTCATAAGCAGTATGTATTCATAATATTAGTTTTCAGCAGGTGTTACTTTTGCCTTCCATATATTCGGACGGATGATATTCATGTGTGTGCATTTTTTGTCTTTCTCTCCAATGAAGTCTATTGGTGGTTGTTTTACAGAACCCACAAGTCCATGAATACTCTAAAGCCACATCGTCTTTGCACCCTCTTTGAGTCTTTGAGTCATCTCTTGACTACTTACAATACCGAGGACAATTTAAAGGCTTTGTAAGAGCAGACAGGGCAGGGCAGGGCAATGGTATGTGCTCAGTCAGAACTCCTTTGTTCCTGATCAATTCTGCTCCTCGTTGGTTGAATCTCCGTATGTGGAGCTTGCGGGTATGGAGTGGTAACTGTGGTCTTGAATAGTTTCTTTTCTGTTTCCACACACATTTTTAAGATCAAGCCACGGTGTTCAGTCATAGGGACTTTATCACAGCCTGTACTTATTTTTGAACATTTGGTGCCTCCTCCTCTGTTTTTGTCTATTAAAATTATTGTTGTGGTGTAGCATGTGTGTCTCTCCTAGGGGAAAATATATGTGTACGCCTAAGAAGGCAAGTTACTGCAATGTCTGGAGAAACCGTGTTAGATTTATCAGTTGCTTCCAAATTGCTAAGAAAAGTGTCTGAGCCAGTTTACATTCCACCGATGGTGCCTGGAAGTTTTATTTCCCTTGTATCTTTTCCCAAAATTGATATTGTCAGGCTTTACATTTTTGGCCATCTGAGCCATGACAGTCTGCCTTATTTTTAGAATGCCTGGCACGCCAAGAAACTGGCAAGCTGCTGCTTCTCCCGGGTCTCTGCTGATGGCCCCTGTCCAAAGCATGAAAGAATGGCTAGATCCACAGTATTAAAGATGCACACACTCGCAGGGAGAGCTCAGCGTCTCTTCTGGTGCCTGAATTAGAATAGATCATTAGACAGTCCAGTGCAGCTCGAGTGAGCGCCTGTGTGGCCATTATCCCACAAGGGTATCATGACACAGTTGCCTCATTTCATCTGTGGGGCCTTTTCTCTCCCGGATGTCTTTTTCTCATCCTCTGAAGCCCGCCCCATGTGCAGGTTCACACGGATCCATCACCTCGGATGTGACCAAAGCTTCTATTGCATTTGCCTTCGCCATGAGCAAGATGGGGCGAGGGGAGGGGTGGTTCACAAAGAATCTCCCTGCTCTCCACCACCCCCCCCAAAGTAAAAATAAAGAAAACAAGGCTGTAACCAGCTGAAACATCTGGGCAAATTCAGGAAACAGAATATAATTATCTGAGTTGGAAGCACGCCGAGTCTGTGCTGCCACAGCCTCCCGCTTTGAAAAGTGCCCCAGGATCTGCTAGCATGCCTGTTCCTGGCTTCTGAGTCACTGGGTAAAAGGAGGACAGAAAATAGCCCCAAACTGCTGCACTTTCACTCAGTGCCGAGCACTCTGATGTACCCTGCCTTCCTGTTTCTTAGAGCAAGCTGCCTGCAGGGAAGATGTTGGGACTGCAGTGGTCACAGGTGATGAGGAACCCTGCAGCCAACGTCACCCAGGGCATCCCAAGTCTGCATCCTGCACTCTTTCCTTCTGCCTATGGCTTCTGGCTAAGGAGGCGCTCCTCAGATGTAGCCTCTTGCTTTCTCCTGGGTTCCAGGCTGATGTTTAACCTTCTGTCACTTGGGGCAGTGTGATGCGTGTTCCCGTGGCGTCAGCTTTCTGTACCATTAGGGACTTACTTATGGTGCCTCCACTGAAGATACACACACTCATACCTAATTGGCATTGTGAGTTTCCTTAGGGGACGCGCAGTGGAGCTGCAGGCTGGTGGCTGAGGTGACGGATGCAGCAGTGGCCCTGTGGAATACAAGCCGTAATTGGCGTTGATGATAGCTCTTCTTCGGTAGTTATTTCCTCCCGGGGTCTGTGAGTTTACGGGAGAAACATGCAAATAAAACCCATAAGGAAGAAGTCATTTGCTTTGATCTTAAAATGGAAAGCTTTACAGGTAGTATTTTGTGAGATCTCTCATCGAGGTTGCTAAATAATCATCAATTGTTTTTGAAATCTTGATGCCTGTTAAATTTAGATTCTCAAAGGAGTGTAAATACTCAGCATGTAAACGGTGTTTTCCACAGGGATTTAGTTGCTGAGTCTTGCTGACTTCACTCTACAGGATCCTGTTTGGACCCACATGGGTTTATGAGCCACCATTACAGCAGTTTCTCAGCGATAGTTGTTCTCATATACGGATGCAGTTGCTATAAAATCAATGTTAATGTAGGGACAGAAAAATGCAGGATCAGCCAGAAAGGTCTAGATGACTGTACCAAGTCAGCAGCTGTCCGCTTGAGGCCCTTTCTAATATGCACAGATAATTCTTGATTTTGGTATGCACGCTAAAAATGTATCTTGAACTTGGTTCAGGAATCCCAGCGGGAAAAGCTGAGTGCGTTATCAATTCCATAGATGCCTTTTCTGTTTAAACTCATCAGAAGCTGAACATCTGCTAGGATCATGTTGGATCTCACTTTGTGTGGCAAGTTCTCACTGTGTGGATTAGGCTGTCCTTGAACTCATGATTCTTAGATTTCAGTACTCCCAGTGCCCATTTTTATGGGTGTGTGCACCATTGTCACCTTGCATATGTTTATGTATTATAACAGTAGCTATTTCAACAGACTTATTGAGATGTAATTTGCATGCTCTCCAAATTCATCATGTAAAATATGCGATTGAGTTATTGGTTATGGTTTCATTCCTATTGCAGCTGGATTTGTGTGATAGATTACGGTCAAAACGCAGAGACACTTAAGGCATTGTACAAACCTACCTCTAGTCTATGAACATAAGGTGTGTCTGAAACATAAGTGACTTTCCTGCTCACACTCCAACCCCGTCTCCAAGGCGCCGTGTATATGTGTGCAAATACTAAAAATCTGACTATTGAAAAGTTGAAAGCACTTTGGTCTCAGTATTTCAAAGAAGAGATCCTTAACCTGCATTATTATGACTAAGTATCCGTTTTGATAACCACTCTTGAATTATTTACTGGGAAACAGTAAATCTAAATAATTAAACGGATGCCTTTCTTAGATTCTGGGGAGTTCATTTGTGACCGTGTTAGAATTCGGAGCATGCTTGCCAAGTACAGTGCTTGCCAGTGTGTACTGGGCAGTCCTGGCTGCTCTGCTGGCAGCACCTCCTTGCTCGTGATGGCGGCCAGGAAAGAGGCCCGCTCTCGGGTTATTCTGGCTGTGGGGCACACTGGGCACACGTCTAGCCCACTTCAGCCTTTGCCATCACATTAAGATGTAAATGTAAATAAGAGGGCCAGGGCCTTCACCCTTTCTGCCCCCCTTCAGTTTGCACTTGGATCCTGCCAATTACTCCTCTCTGGGCTGCGGCTGGGGTGGTGGTGCAGGCTTTGAAGAGTCAATAGGGATGAAGCAGCTCGAGGGGATTGTGTGTCTTGGTCAATGATAACCCATGCCTTTGGGATCAAAGGCTGATTGGGGATCAATTAATATTTGAGGATTTCACTCTCTGTACAAAGCAATGGGCTGTAGCAGGAAGCAGGGAGAGGCAGAGCTGAGCCCAGCCTGCTTGCTATTCATGGGAGACAGGGCGTTAGTAGAGCCCCTGCAGATTTCACAAGGATCTGGAGGAACGTTTTGAAAGGGTACATGGGAAATAAATGGGCCTATAAATTTAGAGAGAGAGGGGGGAAGTGTTTCTTTTTGAATATGAGATGGGTTAGAATTTCCATTCTGAAGGTGCTCTGTCTGAAATGCCAATGAGCTTGGCAAGGCCAGGTCATCCGGCTCAGCGTGAGTTCTAAACTTTGCTGGCCAGAGAGACCTTTTTTTTCTTGAGCCCTTTCCCACTTTCCAAGGATAGGTCAGTTATTTTAAACAGAGCAGAACTGTTTTTGAGGGCTCAGTACACAGAATACCTGACCCGAATCATCTTTTAAAATCTCCATCCCACTCCTTTAAATGAGTATTTTAAAAAGAAAAGATCAATCTTTTGCAAAGAAAAAACTTTCCACACAGGTTTTGTGGGTAAGGAATGAAGTAGGAATCACACCCATCTTAAACCACTTGCCCACTGAAGATGGTTCTAGGTTCAGGACCTAGAGAGTAGGGATCTCCTGCAACTCTGGAACATTATCTCACCTTGGTATCTATTGGAAACCAAGCTTACAACAACAGCAGGGACTTACTGTAGGAAGCTGACCCTGGAAGCAGAATCTTACCATCTTTTGTCTTCACCATCCTGGTGGATGAGTTTCTGTCCTTGCACCCAGGACCTTCATCTTTCCTTCGAGGTTATGCCTTTACCTGGTTCCCACCTGAGGTGTAGCTTTTGCTGAACTAGCCAGATGCCACGCCCATCCCCTCTGGCAGCATCTTGTCGACCATGCCATCCATACTATTTCATAGATTAAAGGTAGTGGTTGTCTGAGGGGAAGACACCCTCCAATACAATCTGGACCAACACCAATCCTTTGAAGCCACCACATCTTTCTCTGCAAGCAGTTGTACACTCTTAGAGTCTCAGAGAAGCCACATTGGGGGGGGGGGGGAACACTTGATGGGGGTGTGTGTGAAGTAACCTCCTGTGCAATAAACCATTAAAGGGATGGCGTCACAAACTAGCAAAAGGCAAGAGGGTTGGCCAGCCCTGCCTTTGATCGCCAGATGACATGTGTAAGTGTGTCCTGAAGGCAGTGCCAGCACCAACATCGGTAATTACGGAGAAGAATGAGCCCTGCCACTCCCAGGTCAGGCAGCAGGCGTTGCCAACATGGAAAGCACTTTTCCTGGGGCTGGAGAGATGGCTTAGTAGGTAAGAGCACTGACTGCTGCTCTTCCAGAGGTCCTGAGTTCAATTCCCAGCAACTGCATGGTGGCTCACAACCATCCATAATGAGATCTGATGCCCTCTTCTGGCTTCATAAAGAAGCTACAGTATACTTACATATAATAAATAAATAAATCTTTTTTTTTAAAAAAGCATTCTTCCCAAATATCCGTAATCTACACCAGTGGAGACTGCTAGGGCATTATCAATGGAATCAGCAAGAAGGCTGCTGCTCGAGGGTTTTATTATTATTAAGAAGTCATCAGACATAGCCAAGTGCACGGAGCTCATTACTTCCTCAAGAGAGACGACAGAAGTTAACTCTTAGTATTTCAGAAGGGACACCCAGAAGAGCACTCTCAGATCTTCTCTATGGAAGTGCAAGCCGGTATGAGCTTGATAGATCAGAGTTTGACATCTCTGATTTTAAAATAAGTTAGTTTTGTTTGCTTGCTTTTTGTCTTAGCCATTTGATTCCTTCAGATGTAACATAAAGAAAAATGGAAAAGTCGATATAAGAACTTAATTATTAATGCCTATGTTGGTCTTCTGTGTAATTAAAAGAAATGCAGGTGTTCACAGATAAAGGAATTCAGCAGTACACCTATCTCTGAGGTTTAGTCCAGTCTCTTATATCTGGCTCTAGTGGCATATGGGGCTAGATAGCTCTTGGTATGGTGGTGGTCCTGACATCTTAAGTCATACTGGAAGGATCAATGAGGCAGCAGCCTAGTTATTTCAGAGATGGGGGGAAAGATGTTATTTTTTTTAAGTATCTCATACTTGTGCTATCACAGTTTGACAAAGGATGTAATTTGAGTAGCCCATCCTTGCCCTTCCAGAATGACCCTGAGGATGTATGGTAAAGAATCAGTCAGTGTACTCTTTGTCCAAGATGCTGCAAATCAAGTATGCCTCAGGTGTTTGTAATTTGCACTCCAGTGGTACTGTAGAGGCAGATGGGTCGTGGTCTGTGTCCCATGGCTCTAGAAGGAAAGACTGGGCTGGGAAGGCACAGGCCCTCTTCTGCATCTTGGCGCTCTGGGCATTCAGTCCTTCCGTGTGCTCTTCAGTGCAGAGAACTGAGTAGTCCTGTGTGCGGAGAGCCAGAGGGATTAGGAGATATTTGGCAGCCTGGAGGAGATGGTCTAGAGAGGAAAGGGGAAGATCAGAAGACAGGCTGGAAGAGGTGGAGGGATGAATACAAGGTGCCACGGATGCCAGGGACCCTCTCCTGAGCTCTTAAATGGAAAAGATCCAGTTCCCTACACAGTCCAGGACAAGCAAGACATGCAGCTACTCTCACATGGTGCAAACTACCTGATTTTTATAAGTGGTTTCTTAAAAGATGAAGCAACCCCATTTTTATCTGATTTTCTTTTCTATTATAAGCACAGCAATAAAACTCTTGTTGTTGTTGTTTATAGACAGAAAAGCAGTCAGGCATTCACACCCATTTTAAAATGTGTACTGTTCATGTCATAGCTTATCTTAAAAGACATTCCTAAATAAATCCCATCAAATCGAGTGAAAATCATTTCCCCCAAAATCATTTGTGATTTCACATATCCACTTAAGGGTTTCTGTATAATATTCTCTTTTCCTTCCCTACTATGATGTATTTTTTTAAAGCATTCATTCTATCTTATGATAGAATTAGTCTCTTTTCTCTAATGAAACACATTTACTTCCCCCTTGAATGTCTTTCAAGGTTGCTTTACTTCATCTGCTATTTCTGTATATGTATGTAATGGTTATAACTTTTAGCTATTAGTAACTCTTATTTTACAATGATAACTAAATAATAAACATGTGGTAACCGTGTTCATGTATGTGAGCATTCCTTATACCAATACGTTTTATGAATACACTATTTTTGTATCCTGGAACGATGTGTGTTTGTAGTAACAAAAATCAGTTATGTGTTAAAAGAATATATTTATTAACAGATCCAAATATACTTAATATTCTTGGGAGAATAAGAACCATATATATACTGACACTTAAATGCTTCATTTTACTTAGTCACCAAGAAGATTCTAGAAGCTACATTAGGCAAATTTAGAAAAAAAATAATTCATGAAATAAAAGTTGTCAGAATGACTTGCAGATTTAAATCAAGTTTATTTTTTATAATCTTAAGTATCAAGTATGACATCAGTTTACGTGACTAAAAAGATAAACTGGAACTCTGCTGTCGTTTATCAAACTTGGGCTGCTAACACAGCAGGTTTTCCTTACTAATTTGTATTTTTACAGTTTAACCAACACCATTAAACCAGTTGCATTTACCAAATGTCTAAGTCACGTGACCTTGACCATTTGAATTCCTATCTAAGAGCTGCCTGCTGCTGTAGTCCTGATAAGGTTCCCTGGCCAATGCCATCTAGAGGTGGGGAATGATAGCATATGTACAATGTCCCTAGCTATTTATGTGCTTCAGTGGGCTGATGCAAAAAACATCCTTGTAAGTTTTGTCCATGAATCAGGTGTAGACACTCACACACACACACACACACACACACACACACACACACACACACACACACATGTCCCGTGCTACCGTCTCGCCAGCACACTCAGGATCCTTCTGCACCAAAGCTTTAATGCTCTTGACAGGGAGAGCATAAGCCTACAGAGCAGAGAACCCAAACTCCCAGAAGCCCATCCGTTATGTCGGTTACAACCCCCCCCCGGAAGTGTCATCCCCTGATTGGCTGCAGCTCATCAGGCCATATGATGCAACGGGAAGGGCGGAGACTAAGGGATGGAAAACTACCCAGCACCTGCGCACTGACTTGTTTACTTCACAGAGCCAGATGGCGCCGGCTCACCCCCCCCACACACACCCCTACTACTACTACTACTCATTGGATATATGTGTATAAAAGTTGCTTCTATTGTTTCATTTTATGTTGTCATCTAAATTGTTTCTGATAGATAAAAGAAATTCCCACTTTCTCAGGATAAAGACTAACGTTTTTCACCCACCTTCTCTTGTGTGACATGTACTCCTTTGCAACTGTGAGCTAAGTTTCATCTCTAACTGTCCTTTTGTTTTCAACCTCAGACAGTGGTGCGTGAGGGCGGCTCTGAGTCCTTGAGAGCCTGTGAGGGAGTAGGCGAGGGCTTCCCTTTCCCTCGCTCCTGAAGGTCTGCAGTAGAGGAGAGTTTGGTGGAGGAGCCACATTGATGTTTAGTTTTGTGGAAGAAGCTGCTAAGGATCTAAATGCCCCTCAGTCAATCACATCAGCAGGAGTGGTGTGCTGAGTCAGGGTGTTGTGACATGCAGTCAGCGGGGATGTGAGAAGGGGCCATTCAGTCACCCAGAACTTCCTGAGAGAAGTTGTTTATCAACTATAGGAGTTCTCAGGTGGAGTTTTTTGGGTCATTTAAGTATACTGTCATATCATCTGCAAATAGTGATACTTTGACTTCTTCCTTTCCAATTTGTATCCCTTTGACCTCCTCATGTTGTCTAATTGCTCTAGCTAGGACTTCGAGTACTATATTGAAAAGATATGGAGAGAGGGGGCAGCCTTGTCTAGTCCCTGATTTTAGTGGGTGCTTCAATTCTCCATTTGGTTTGATGTTGGCTACTGGTTTGCTGTATTTTGCTTTTACTATGTTAGAGTATGGGCCTTGAATTCCTGTTCTTTCCAAGACCTTTAACATGAAAGGATGCTGAATTTTGTCAAATGCTTTTTTCAGCATCTAATGAAATGACCATGTGGTTTTTTTTTCTTTGAGTTTGTTTATTTAGTGGATTACATTGATGGAGTTCCAAAAATTGAACCATCCCTACATCCCTGGGATGAAGCCTACCTTATCACGGTGAATGATCGTTTTGATGTGTTCTTGGATTTGGTGGGCAAGAATTTTATATAGTATTTTTGCATTGATATTCATAAGGGAAATTGGTCTGAAGTTTTTCTTTGTTGGATCTTTGTGCGGTTTTGGTATCAGCATAAATGACACCCTTCACAATAGCCACAAACAATATAAAGTATCTTGGTGTGACTCTAACTAAACAAGTGAAAAATCTGTAAGACAAGAACTTCAGGTCTCTGAAGTAGGAAATCAAAGAAGACCTCAGAAAATGGAAAAAATCTTCTATGCTCGTGGATTGACAGGATTAATATAGTTAAAATGGCCAGCTTGCCAAAAGCAATATACAGATTCAACACGATCCCCATCAAAATCCCAACTCAGATCATAGAGTTAGAAAGAGCAATTCTCAAATTCATCTGGAATAAGAAAAAAAAAAAAAAAAAAAACAGGATAGCAAAAACTATTCTCAACAGTAAAAGAACTTCTGGGGGAATCAGTATCCCAGACCTCAAGCAATACTACAGAGCAATAGTGTTAAAAACTGTATGGTATTGAGACAGTGACAGGCAGGTGGATCAATGGAATAGGATTGAAGACCCACAAATGAACCCACACTATGGTCACTTGATCTTTGATGAAGGAGCTACAACCATCCAGTGGAAAAAAGATAGCCTTTTCAACAAATGGTGCTGGTTGAACTGGAGGTCAGCATGCAGAAGAATGTGAATTGATCCATTCTTATCTCCTTGTACTAAGCTCAACTCCAAGTGGATCAAGGACCTCCACATAAAACCAGACACACTGAAACCAATAGAAAAGAAACTGGTGAAGACCCTTGAGGATATGGGCACAGGGGGAAAGTTCCTGAACAGAGCACCAATAGCTTATACTCTAAGATCAAGAATTGACAAATGGGACCTCATAAAATTACAAAGTTTCTGTAAGGCAAAGGACACTGGCAAAAGGACAAAATGGCGGCCAATTTATTGCGAAAAGATCTTCACCAACCCTACATCTGACAGAGGGCTAATATCCAATATATACAAATAACTCAAGAAGTTAGACACCAGAGAACAAAATAACCCTATTAAAAATGGGGTACAAAACTAAACAAAGAATTTTCACCTGAAGAACTTCAGATGGCTGAGAAGCACCTTAAGAAATGTTCAACATCATTAGTCATTAGAGAAATGCAAATCAAAACAACCCTGAGATTTTACCTCACACCAGTCAGAATGGCTAAGATTAAAAAATCAGGAGACAGCAGGTGTTGGCAAGGATGTGGAGAAAGAGGAACATTCCTCCACTGCTGATGGGATTGCAAGCTGGTACAACCACCACTCTGGAAATCAGTCTGGCGGTTCCTTAGAAAACTGGGCATGGCACTTCTGGAGGACCCTGCTATACCACTCCTGGGCATATACCCAGAGGATTCCCTGGCATGCAATAAGGACACATGCTCTACTATGTTCATAGCAAACCTATTTATAGTAGCCAGAAGCTGGAAAGAACCCAGATGTCCCTCAGTGGAGGAAGGGATACAGAAAATGTGGTATATTTACACTATGGAATACTACTCAGCTATTAAAAACAATGAATTCATGAAATTCTTAAGCAAATGGTTGGAACTGGAAAATATCATCCTAAGTGAGGTAACTCATTCACAAAAGTATACACATAGAATGCAGTCACTGATAAGTGGATATTAGCCCAGAAGCTCTGAATACCCAAGACACAACTCACATATCAAATCATTCCCAAGAAGACGGAAGGAGAGGGCCCTGGTCCTGGAAAGGCTTGATGCATCATTGTAGGGGATTACCAGGACAGAGAAGTGGAAAGGGGTTGATTGGGGAATGTGCAGAGGGCAGAGGGCTTATGGGACTTATGGGAAGGGTGCAACTGGGAAAGGGAAAATCATTTGGAATGTAAACAAATAATATAGAAAATAAATAAATAAATAAATAAATAAATAAATAAATAAATGTCTGGACCTCAGTCCAATCAGAGGATCTCACAGTCTAGAAGTGCCCTCCAGAGTGGGAGACTAGGAGATGACTTGGGTCTAGGAAGCACGCGCATTCAAAAACACCCATTAAATGATCACCCTTGACACAAAAATGTCCCAGAGGCTCCCCTGAAGTTGAAGTCCTTGTCCCAAAGATAGCTTGGGGGAATGAAAGAAAGGGCCCAGGCTGTCAAAAGAGCACAACACGGACAGTTGAGAAAGGCAGGGGAGGATTTCCTGAATAAGATCCTTTCAGCAGATTTGACTGAACCCCTTGTGGGCTGGCAATGTTTGGTGGGAAGCTTCTCACAAATAGGAGGCCTATGTTCTAGTTTCCTCTTATTGCTACGATAAAACAATCTGACTGAAAGCAGCATAGGAGAGAAGGGTTTATTTCATCCTGTATTTCCCATCGCTGTCATTCCCTGGGGGGCGTGAGGGCAGAGGGCACTGTACTCTGCAGCCTGGCCTTCAACCAAGGAGCCCTCCACAGCCAAGGAGGTGTGGCATGTGGCAGGAGCCAGAGCATTGTTGCATGCTAGCTAAGTTCACTCTGGCTGGATTATGGGATGCTCACAGGAAGTGGACCTAGCAACTCTTCCAGAGTATGGACTGTAGGTTGTTTTCACACATGCCTGAGAGTCACAGGAAGGTGGATCTGCTGGGACCAGATACAAATGAAGCATATGATGGAGTTAAGAACTGACCTCTGTCCACTCTCCTGAGCACAGAGGATTGAGGCATCTTCTCATCCCATATGGCATCGAGGGCCACATGGGATGATGGACTTGGAGCTGCTTTATTGGTGAGGCGAGCATTTAGAGGTATTTCCAGTCTAGTTGGTGAGGGTCACACTGACTGGGTTTGCATGCTGAGTATGCGTTACATGTGTTGGGATCCCTTTAAAGATTTTAGAGCATCTTTGGACAGCCATCATTTTGGGAATGAGGTGTGAGTCGAAGCATGGAATTCATTCATGTTTGTTTATCATTCACATGTATCAATTAGAGGTTTATACATTTCATATATCATAGGGGTTTCCTATATTGTACTCAGATTTTTAGTGCTCATGGCTTGGCTTATAGCCAGTCTGTCCTGGGTTGTACAATTTTCTGTTATATGATGTTGACTCTTAAAATACTTTGGATGTTTTAGATTAGGATGCTAACCTAACTTTCCCCCTAACCCCACTGATTATGAGAGGTGTGTGTGTGTGTGTGTGTGTGTGTGTGTGTGTCTGTCTGTCTGTCTGTCTGTCTGTGTCTTTATGTATGTTTGGTGAGAAACATAGTAGTGATCAATTTCTTTGATAAGAGATTAGCTCTTCATTTTCGACAGTTCTTTTAATCTACTCAAATCTCATTATTCTTCCTGTTCTTTATTAACACTGGGGCCCTTTGGTATAGATGAGCCTAAAATAATTGCTATAATTTTCATGTAGTAAAAGTTTGTGGAGTCAAAGGTGAGGGGGCACAGGTGGGAGAGAAGAGTTCTGTGACTAAAGTTGAAACTGCAAGCTGAGAGCTCTAAAGGTTATGCGCCTGTGATTTTATTAATGGAACTAACATGAATTTAATACAATTTTGCCACCGTGAGTCCACTGTGGGAGGGGCCGCTCCACCAAGCTCCACCTGCCCTTGTTATCACAGTCACAGGAGGTCCCAGGATACGAAGAGAAAACAGTAGGGCTCTGTGGAAGGCCAGTACTACTGCGATTCCTCAGGGACTGTGTAGGGCAGGGACTGTTAGGCCAGGCAGAGAAGATGGGGAAGGTAGCCTAGTGATCTGCCCTGGGCTTTGGAGTTGGAAATCCTTACTAGTCAAGTCTCCCTGTATGAGACTAGAACTCGTGAGAATGTTTCCTGAAAAGCCTCAGACGCATACAACTCAAGGGGACTACCTGTCTGATAAAAACGAGGGGGTTTTCCAGTGCCTCCAGAACAAGGCAGAAAAGACATGTGACTTACGGAAGCTTTTCAGATGTCTTCAAAGGCCAAGGAGTTACGGTATTCTTGAGTAAGCAGCAATTTGATTGAGTCAGTGAAACCTTCCTTAGAATTGTAAGTTAATAAATTAATACCGAGCAAGAGTGGTCCATCATTACGCTGCTCTGTGAGACCCATTTAGAACATTTCGCATACTAAGCATCGTGAATGCAGTGAATTATTGCTGGCCTCCAAATAAGAATGAGCTTTTCCTGTGCCGCTGGTATTAAAATTCATTGTTCTTTGTTTGCAACGCACTTCCAGTTCTAATTAGGTTCTGCTTGGGCTCATGTGAGTGTCAGTTTAGAGTCACTGGGTCCCCAGACTAGGACACCATTCTTCAAAACAGTCTTTGCGCAGCCTGAAGACCCAGTGGCAGGGAGCAGATACTTGAAGGCATAATGAGTCGATTCTGCTGATTACCCCGCCTTATCTGCCCCACCCACAAAATACTGCCAACTATGTCCTCCTTGCTCCAGCCTCCTTCACTGCCGTTGACTTGTCATAGCAACAGGGGAATCTTCTCCTGATAGAAGTTGCACGGCATCCAGTCCTGACGAAGTCTAATTTCTGACACCTGTTTTAAGCATGATGCAGAAATTAGGGTGTGTTCCTCCAACTGAGCAGAGCTGTCCTTTACGGATATGGCTGTCCCATATTGGCACACCCCCTCCGGAGACAGCAGTGCTTAGCCTTTGGAATCATTTAGATTTCTTGAATAGAAATAAGAATCAGCAAAACTTTCCAGGCTCGGGCAGGCCCAGCATCACCCACAATGTGTCTATCGGGATAGTATTTTTGGTAGCTGGGAAATATTACAGAGGAAATGCTGCATACCAATTAGTTGTATTAAAATATATATTACGCACAGCTCTGTATTTGGGTTTCAGAGTTTCCTTGACAACATCATTTAACTTCTTACTGTTCTTTTCACATTGCGAGTATAAATATCTAATATGTTTTTGTTCAAAACATCAATTAGGCGTCAGCATAATCTTTATTAATACAGATCTGTTATTACAAGGAGACTGCTGAGCTACTGTAATTTGCCCAGCAGGAACAATGAAATATCTTCTCTTTTGCTTCTATCCCAGATTGCCTGGCATTTCTTCTTCTCTCTCTCTCGTTTCACAGAGCACACACATCAAAAACCTTCCATGATACCCTTTCAAATGACACTCCAGAGCAAAATCCTTCTCCTCACCAGATGAGCATGGGACGGTCCCAAGTGGGAAACGTGCCGACTAGTCACGAGTGGGCGTTCTGGTTGCAGGTCCCCTTATAATTTCTTGACTTCTTTTTTCCTCCTGCAGCAAGAACTCCCCACTTCCTGCGGATTCAGAATGTGGAGGTGAATGCCGGCCAGTTCGCGACCTTCCAATGCAGCGCCATAGGCAGGACAGTGGCCGGGGACCGGCTCTGGCTGCAGGTACGTGTGTTGTGTGTTCACCACCTTTCGCTCACCTGGCGGATGGTAGGAGGACAGACATAATGTCCTGGAAGAGGACTGGAGACACCAAAGTCGCTTCTGTTCTAGAGCCTTCTTCCCACATTGGTCAGATCTCCAGGGTTCCAAGCTCGCTGCACAAGTTCAGTAGTTTCCCTGTCTTTCGGGAATTCCTGTTTTCCTTACTGCTCTTTCTCACAGATCTCCTTTGACAGGTTTTGTCAAATTAGATTTAGCAAAGAATCTTAAGCTCTAAACTATAATGCTTTTCTCTCCTGAAGAAAAACAACCAAGGAATGTCTGTCTGTCTGTCTGTCTGTCTGTCTGTCTGTCTCTGCCGTTGCTCTGTCTCCTCACCCACAGTCTCTATCACTCTCTCCCTATCCCCATGGTCTCCCTCTGTCTCTGTTGCTGTCTCCCCCATCTCCCTCTGTCTCTCCCATTTCTGTCTCCCTCTGTCTCTCTGTCTCTGTCTCCTTTCTGTCTCTCTCTCTCTCTCTCTCTCTCTCTCTCTCCACACACACACACACACACACACACACACACACACACACACGAAGAGCCGAGAGCTTGTTTTGTAGGCCTTTTTCATAAGCTACATTTCTTTCTTTTTTATTAGATATTTTATTTATTTACATTTCAAATGTTATCTCCTTTTCTGGTTTCCCCACTGTAAACCTCTATTCCATCCCTCCTCCCCCTCCTCCTATGAGTGTGCTCACCTACCCACCTACCCACCTTTTCTGGCCTCAGCACCCTAGCATTCCCCTAGACTGGGTTATTCATTGAGCCTCCACGGGACCAGGGGCTCCCCTCCCACTGATGCCAGATAAGGCAAACCTCTGCTACATATCCAGCTGGAGCTGTGGGTGTCCGCATGTGTAAGCTTTGGTTGGTGGTTTAGTCCCTGGTAGCTTTCGGGGAGTGTGGTTGGCAGTTGTGGTGCACACCAGTAGGATTTGCTGAGGGAGGCAGAGGCAGGAGGATCACAAGTTTGTAAGCTGACTTTCTAAATAATTCGTTTCAGGAATTCATGTAAAATTAATAGCACCTCTTAATTTCAAGCATTTAAGTTACACATGTATTCTTAAATAAGCATGACTCTGGAGGCTTCAGTCCTTTAAGTCCTGCCCTGTACATCCTGTGCGACAGACAGTTTCTTGGGCCTGTGCCCACTCTAGGGAATTGTGACAGACTGAGTGTATGTCAGTGACTGTCTCCTCACCGCCCCCCCCCTCAATGCCATTCAATTCCTTTGGGGTATATTTTTGGAGATGTCTCCTTGCTCAGCTCCAATCATAGTGCGCCTCCTTGCTGAGCTCCGATCATAGTGCGCCTCCTCGCTGAGCTCCGATCATAGTGCGCCTCCTTGCTCAGCTCTGATCATAGTGCACCTCCTTGCTGAGCTCTGATCATAGTGCACCTCCTTGCTGAGCTCCGATCATAGTGCGCCTCCTTGCTGAGCTCCGATCATAGTGCGCCTCCTCGCTGAGCTCCGATCATAGTGCGCCTCCTTGCTCAGCTCCGATCATAGTGCGCCTCCTTGCTCAGCTCCAATCACGGCTCTCCTTGCTGAGCTCCAATCGCAGCACTTCTTGTTTCTTTTAGGTTTTAATCTACAGCCTACACACTCCTTAAATTTCCTAGAGTACTTTCCCACCTTCTTTCCTTTTTGTTCTTTGCAGAGTTTCAGTTGTTTGTTTTTGCAGTGTTGGGATCAGATTCAAGTCCTTATGCATGCTAGACTTGTGGTAGACATGTGCTAGACCTGTGATAGACATGTGCTAGACCTGTGCTAGACATGTGCTAGATGGACCTGTGGTAGACATGTGCTAGATAGACCTGTGGTAGACATGTGCTAGATGCTTGCTAGGCCTGTGCTAGATGCGTGCTAGACCTGAGACACAACCCCAGGTCTTTAATGTTTCTATCTTAAATTATTTATAATTTCAAGTTTGCTGCCAAGCTAAAGCACTCTGTTTTTAACCCGTCTGTGTCCACTGTCTCACAATATAGGCTTCCATGTTGTCTTGTTTCTCTTCCTGCACCTGTCCTGTCTCTCTTACCGTACTTGTCACTTCTGCGATAGCCTGACAACCGTGAAGTGCCACATGTATATGAATCTGAAATCCTTTATCTCTTTTAATCAATACAGCTTAGCTGGTTATTTGTATTGTCCTCCTCTCTGGAGGAAGCAAATAGTAGTCAAACGTATTTTTCCAATATGAACCCACAATGGGCTGTCAGGTGGTAATGTGTCTGAGGAGGAGGCTTCTCATGGCCTCCGCACAGAGCACGCCTTGCCCTTCTGGCTGATGTCTCTCTCTCTCTCTCTCTCTCTCTCTCTCTCTCTCTCTCTCTCTCTCACACACACACACACACACACACACACACACTTTTTCTGTATCCTGGCTTTTGTTAGAGTCCTTCCTGCCAGGAAGGAGAGATGTGTATAGAAGTTAAAAATTACATGTTCTAAATTCACCCTTACTTTTTTATTTGTTTCTAAAAGTTTAGTAATCACTACTTTAAAAGCTTTTTGTCGCACTTGAAGATTGATATAAGCATTTAGCTTCTTTTCTTTTTATCCCACATCTCAGTTATTTTACATTATTGTGCTAAGGATATCGGATTATTGCCTGAGTGGGTGGGTGTTTGTGTTAATGAGATCTAGATCAGTTGTCTGTTGTGCTTGATGAAGGAGATAGACACCTTCTATTGACATTTTCTACAAAGCATTTAGCACTTTTTAAAAATGACACTATTCTTTTTGTTGTTATCTGTACAGTTCTTAATTATTCAGGAAAACTGCTTCACTGTTCTTGTTTCCTGTGTGTTTCATGTGGGAGGAGATGGTGAGAAGTGTGAGCTCCCAGGACCAGGTCATAGGAGATAATCCCAGGGACTCCCTGTCACATCAAGGGCAGCATTGGCTCTTAGATTTTATAGACATCCCAGACCTGGGATCCTCTGTTTCAGCTTGACAACCTTGGGATTCCAATCTTTAATCCATTACTAGTAGAGGAAATGTTAGTTTCAAACAGTATGTAACATGTTATATGGAGACATCTGATTTTTATTTTAGGAGACAGAGAGCTATTTTGCTGTAGGCTTTTTCCATCCAGCCTCAAACACAGAATTACCTTGGGAGATTTAGGAATTTCAGGCTTACCTTTGGATTCTAATATAATGGGGTCCTATCCTTCAGCACTTCATCAAATACTCTCCAAGTGATTTCATTGTGAAGCAAGGTTTGAAAGTAACTAATCTGAAGCAAAATTCAATGGTATAGTAAATTGGAAATGAAAAAGTGAACATACTATATAACTGGTACTTAAACAGTAGTCCCTGGGTGTCCCAGAAGTTTGTGGTAAGGAGGCCTGTAAGTATCACAGTTCTCAGATGCCAACCTTGTATAAAATGGTGTGGCATTTGTGTGTGACCTGTATGCATTCTCTCACACACTGAAAGAATGTCAAGATAGCGCAGCACACTGTCGGGGATGTGTACTGGCAGCTGTGCCAAGTTTGTCAGGGGCTAATGACAAGGACAATGCCTGTGTAACATCAGTAAACAGTTTCTGTTTTCTAACATAACTGTACTGTAGAGCCAGGCTGGTCTGGAACTTGCTATGTAGCCCAGGACATTTTCCTTCCTCAGCCCCCCAAGTGCACGAACTAGAGACATGAGCTATTATCTGGCTTTCAAATGATTTTCGATGTTGTGGATTTATTTTTTGTCTTTTCAGTGCTTGGGTGCAGAGCACTTGGATATGGTGACATCTCAGCATGCTTTTCTTATCAGGTTTTGTCTACGAGGCCTCTATTTTTCCAATTCTGTTAGAGTAGCATTCTGATATTGATAACTCCATTCCTGTTTGGGAAGTTTCCCTTTTTCTTTTTTCAAGATGTCTTTTGTTTCTTCTTCTTCTTCTTCTTCTTCTTCTTCTTCTTCTTCTTCTTCTTCTTCTTCTTCTTCTTCTTCTTCTCCTCCTCCTCCTTCTCCTCCTCCTCCTCCTCCTCCTCCTTCTCCTTCTCCTTCCTCTTCCTCTTCCTTCTCCTCCTCCTCTTCCTCCTCCTCCTCTTCCTTTTCCTCCTCCTTCTTGTATTTCTCCTCCTCCTTCTCTTTCTTCTTCCTCTTCTTTTCTTCCTTTTCTTTCTCTTCCTCCTCCTCTCCTCCTCCTTCCTCTTCTTCTTCCTCATGTTCCTCTTCCTCCTCCCACTTCCTCCTCCTCCTTCTTCACCTTTTTAATCATCTGCCTTTGCCATGCTTGAAACTCTCCATGTGCTCATGTGCCTCAGCCAAGATGGGACACAATAGACATAGAATCTACATGACTCTGGATGTTTAAGGTATTGATACTTTGTCTTGCTCTTGGGATGCTATTTGGTTTGTGACTCTTGTGATGATCAAGTAATTCTACTGTTAAATTATTGATGTCTTCTGGCTGAGTAGACATTCTGTGGGAAGGTATTTATTTTATGAACAGCTTAGGGTGAAGACCCAAACTCAAAATCATTAAAGTATTGTAAAAATCACTTTCTGCCTATGTGCATAAGGAATATTTGAAATGTAACTGGTTTTATTCTATAGACCTGGATGTCCCCTTTTCATTATTTTATGTGCATATGTGCATGTTTGCATATATGTATGCAGGTGCCTGAGCACTTGCATGTGTATGTGCACTTGTGTGTATGTGCTTGTCTATGTATGCATGCGCATGATGATGTGTTAGTATGTGTTCATATGTGCACATATTGTGTGTGTATGTCTGTGCATGCATGCCTGTGTGTATGTGTGTGTGTGTGTGTGTGTGTGTGTGTGTGTGTGTGTTTGTATGCATGAAAAGCCCAAAGCTGATTTGATGTCTTCTTTGTTCACTACCCACTGTATTTATTGAATTGGGGGCTTTCCTTGAATCAGAAATTCACCAGTTTCACCTAGTCTAGTTTTCCCAGTGGATCCCCTAGCTCTGCCTCCTGAGTGCCGAGAGTGTAGGCAGTGCAATGGCTGCCTGCCTTCTGCATGGTTTCTGGGGATCCAAACTCCAGTCCTCTAGCTTTCGAGTCCTTTATCCTCTCAGCCATTTCCCTAGCCCTGGATCTCACTATGAATAATGCATCATGTGTATGCAAACATCACAAACCCGAGCCAGTCTAACACTAAATTTCAAACATTCCTGCTGAGGGATAGTCCACACTGTAGCATCTGAAGCTATAGCCTTTATAAAAGTGGTTTTCTGCATGTCAACTCTCTAGGATCTTAGCATTCTGAGATCCAGGCACAAAATAGAATGAGGAAAAATATTTTCTACGTTTCTCTGTGGTATAAGTCTCCCCAAGGGGTAAAACAAGATTTAGAAATCTAAGATAAATCCTTACTTGGGGGCACGTGTTTCATGCACAGATGTATGTGGGTATGTGCAAGTGTAGTCATGGGTAAACACTTTCATTGTATGTGACAACCTTTAGAATGTCCCAAGGGAGCACTGGGCACAGAGTTTCTTGGGTTCCCTCTGTGATTACATCTGTTTGACAGATAAGGGAGGTACATGCCAGCTCTGTCAGTCACAGGGTAACCTGCATAGATAGGAACAGGAGACTTGCGTCGCTACATTGGCTGCGGGGCTGTGTATGTTGAATTTTGGGTTACCCTCGCTGGAAGGTGGGTGAACTGGCAATGGGTACAATATTCAAGGATTCTAATGGGGACCATCAAGGGCCAAGCCTGACCTTGGGAGAGACACCCATGTGTGTGGTAGGCACCTGTCCAGCCACACCTAATGAAATGTCCCAAGTTCTTGATGGTTAGAAACATAATTTAAATATCCCCTTTGTTGTAGCTATCACAAAACTTTTATATATTTAATGAAATATAAATAAAGAAAAATGTTAAAAGATTTTATTTTTGTATACGTTAATGTGTTTGTGTGAATATACGTCCTGTGTGCGCTGCTGCCTTCAGAGGCCGAAGGAGCTCTTCAGGTCCCCTGGAGCTGGAGTGGCAGGCATTTGTGAGCTACTATACGCGGCATTGAGAATCAAGCTCGAATCTTCTGAAAGATCAGGAGGGCTCTTAGCTGCCGAACTAACCCTCTAGCTCCTAATAGAGACTTTCTTTATTTTTTTTGTTAGATATTTTATTTATTTACATTTCAAATGTAAATCCCTTTCTAGATTCCCCTTTGAAAATCCCCTATCCCATTCCCCTTCCCCCCTGCTTGCCAACTCACCCACTCCCACTTCCCTGTTCTGGCATTCCCCTATACTGGGGCATCGAGCTTTCTCAGGGCCAAGGGCCTCTCCTCCCTCTGATGTCCAACAAGGCCGTCCTCTGCTACATAGGCACCTGGAGCCATGGGTCCCTCCATGTATACTCTTTGGTTGGTAGTTTAGTCCCTGGGAGCTCTGGGGGTACTGGTTGGTTCATAATGTTGTTCCTCCTATGGGGCTGGCATCTCCTTTGGCTCCTTGGTTCTTTTCTCTAGCTCCTCCATTGGGGACCTTATGCTCAGACCAGTGATTGGTTGGAAGCACCCACCTCTGTATTTGTTGGGCACTGGCAGAGCCTCTCAGGAGACAGCTATATGAGGCTTCTGACAGCAAGCACTTGTTGGTATCCACATTAGTGCATTAGATGGATCCCCAGGTAGGGCAGTCTTTGGATGGCCTTTCCTTCAGTCTGTGCTCCACACTTTGTCTATGTTTCTCCTCCCATGGTTGTTTTTTTCCTCCTTCTAAGAAGGATCAAAGTATCCATACTTTGGTCTTCTTTCTTCTTGAGCTTCAATTGGTCTGTGAAGTGTATCTTGAGTATTCCAAGCTCAATAGAGACTTTCTTATCACTGACAGATGCATTCCCTCTTGGGGATGAGGTTAATATCATTGTGGATAGAATTCTTCTAAAACACAGAACTATAAAATAAATTTAGTAATGTGAACACCCATCTTCATATCTGCAAAGTCTTAAAGCCAGCATTCTGGACACAAGAGATGTTTGAATCTGAAGTTCCTGTTGGTGCTTGATAGATGTTGTCAGATACAGTCTATGCATTTAAATATGGTGTTTTACCATACAGGACACTAAAATTAAATGTTTATGTAAAACACCCAAGCACTCAACCAACTTTTGATCACTTTTCAAGCCCGATTTTGAGAACATCTCAGAGAATATGTGTGTGTGTGTGTGTGTGTGTGTGTGTGTGTGTGTGTGTATAATGAGCACTACTGGAGAGTAGGTGCTCTCCTAGGTGATATTTGAGCTTTGATTTTTGGTGGGTTTTGGTGATTTTTCTCATTGATCCTTGCATAACTTTATACCCCCTTATAGAAAATGCAGCAGAGGCCTGGAGAACTCTGTCCACTTATCTCTGGGCACATTGGTGCAGTGTTGGTAACGAGCTAGGATTAATGCTCAGACACCCATGTGTAGAAACTGTCTCTTACCCCGCCACGCTCTTTGCAAAGCACAGTGGGAAACCTAGGCATTGTCAAGGATTTGTGACCTTTGTGAAGGAATTTAAGTCGCCAATGAAATTATGATTTTACCTTGTGTTTATGTGTGTATGAGAGCCCGTGTGCATTGTTCTGGTGGGGGAAGTACGGCTGGTCATATACGGTCTACATTTTCTGGTGGCTTTTAGCTTCATTTATAGGTAATGAGGGGGAAATCAGAACTGTATATCAGAACCGTTTTGTTATTAGGTATAAAAGCTACAAAATGATTTGTAAAGAGGTAAAATTATGGTTCCTTTCAGCAAGCTTAACTTGAGTATTTTATACCATATATATTAAAGCATAAATTTAACATCACTTACCACATAGAAAATACCAGGAGCAGAGAGAGTGGACTGTCTGCGGTTGCTATAGGAACCATTTACTGTCTAAGTCTCTGGGTGGTGAAAATCACATCCATTATTGTTTTAGTTGGTTACGTGTCTACAGCTGCATCCATTTGACAAATATAAGTGTTCAGACAGAGATGGCCGAAAGCCTTCCAGCCTGCATGGTGTGTTTCAGCCTGGGGAGGTTTAGGGTCACTCCAATTAAAAGAGAAAGGCTTACTTTATGTCCCCCCAAGAATACGTGAGGTATCTAGGAAGATCCTGGAATGAGCTAATTACCCAAAGTCATTTACTGATTTCATGTGACTCGGTCAAAGACTCTGGTGAATTTTTGGGATGAAGCTGCAGAAGTTAGGGTTGGGGGGAGCTTGCTGCACTGCAGCCTTAAGGCTGGGGTTTGAACACTGGGCTTTGAGTTTGGACAACCTGTCAGGATGGAATCCTTCAGAGGGTAGCACAGAGGCTTTGGCATCTTCCACAGACCTAAGAACTCTAATCCTTCAGTTCTTACAATGCTGCTTTTGTTTTTCTCACTGAGCTTTTGTTTATCCCTGGGCTTCTAAGAATCCAAGGCCATCCTGTGAGAAAGGAAGGTAGGCGTGGCCTTCTCTCAGATCCCCAGGGGAAAGCTTTGGATGGTGATAGACTTTGTTGCTTCTCTGTAGTTTAGCTGTGACTTAACTAACAGGCAGAAAAGACCAAGGGCTGGGGAAACTAGATCTGCTGAGCTATCTGGCGATTCCATTTAGATTATGTAAGCTAAATGGGAGGAAATTCTGCCTGTACCGCTGATGGCCCTTAGTGGCCTCCACGATTGAATGTCCTCAGCATCTTGCAGTGCAGCCTGCTTGAACATGGGTAAGCACAACTCTTCCTGTTGTAGGGGACAGGACAGTATCCCATCCCCACCCGAGTGACTGTGCGAGGCCCCTGTCTGTCATCTACTGAGCTCAACTGGCTCTGAACAGTTCCAAAACGCCCGAGATTGATTAATTTACTCCAACTGCCGCTCCCTTCCCAGGTCTCAATTTCCTTCAATCATGTCCCTGATTGTGGCGTACATATTCCCGAAAGCCTTGATGCGGCTCCTTCTTGTGGTAAATCACGCTCATTTAGAAGTTCTCGAGTGAGCCCAGAGCCCAAAGAAGGTTGCAAGGATAATTCAAATTACTATCAGTACTTTATCCTGACTTGCTCACAGTAGAATAAGTACACTTTAAAATGCTTCGGGACTCATAAAGGGTCACATTTAACTCAGTGAGGGCAGTTCTTATGGGGCCCCTGTCATTACAGGCCTTTCATGAAATTCCACAAAAGTTGGAGCCGCAGTCCTTTGACTGCCCGGGCCATGTGATTCTCATGGCGTGCGTCCTCTCTTGTATGTCTTCCATGAGAACTATATCACAAAGATCATGCCGGATCCCTGTTCTTGGTCACTATGCACTGTGCCGTCATTGTTAAGAGGCCGTCAGCGGTGTTTAATGGGGCTGCCTTTCATCTTATGCCCCAGAAAAATGGGGAGAAGTCACTTGAGCAGCCTCCTAGCTTCACCCCAAGATGCATTCTCACTGATCAGCTGTTCAAATATAATATGGTGGCCCTACCAGCTGCCTCTGACTTCTTGGTAGTGCCCATTGTGCGGCCTAGTCACTGCTACCACAGAAAAGGTTTCCAGGGAGAGGGGCTCAGAAGCCCTGTGACCCCAACTGTTACTGGGATCAGAGCAGGCCACCACTCCTCACAATTTCCAGTCAATTCCAGCCAAGGGAAGTGACTCTGGAGGCCAAAGGGCTTCTGGAAATGAAATAATTTAATCCTCCAGTCTCCCTGAAAACCAGTTACTGTTTTAGTTTGTCTCCGTTCATGTGTCAGGCAAGTGTGGCTAGTTCAGGGGTCTTCCTATTTCTACAACTAGTTCTATCTCTTCCGGCCTAAGGAACTAGCATGCTCCGTGCGGTCTGCTAGGGGAACGTTTTCTACAGCTCATCCACAGTACAGAGTGATGACCAAGATCTTGCCCTCCTTTTCTCTCCCTCATCCTTTCTTCCATTAACTTAGATACGGATGCTCCTCAAGCCTTTGTCTGTCAACGGGTTCATCTTGAATCTAAGGTGCCTGTTGGACTTTCCTGACTCTTCAACAAGGAGCAAGGAGACTCACACTAATGTGTAATGCCAGGATTTCAGGGAATGGGAAGAAAAATCCCCATCTGGGGAGTGTCCCCCCAGAGGCCAGTTCACCCTTTTCTGACATTTCTCCTTTCAGTCTGTCCAGTCCCCCTCTCTGTGCCTTGTCTGTCCCTCCAGGATTCCCTCTCCTGTTGCTTCTCCCACCCCTTTCACACCCTCGATGCACGGAGGCCCCAGCCTGAGTGCAGTTAGTCACCTTTTCTCCTGGACATGCCTCGCGTTTTACTTTTGCCTTTCCTTTTGCTCCTCCTCCGACTCAACCTCAACTCTAGCCCGAATCAGGATATTTAGAATTTGGTTCCAAGATAGGACTTATAGCATTGTCCAAAGTTATTGGTACTGCAACAAGGATAAATGGTATTCATCATCTGAGATTAATCCAATAGATATTTAAGTAGGCTCATGTAACCACACACCCCCTCCCCCATCCATCTTAGTGACACCTACTGGCTCTTTTCTGATATAGGTTTCAGCACTCCTTTTTGGGAAACCCTGCACTTATATTTCCTTAAGGTGAACATTTCGGGGATCCTCTTTATCTTGCACAGAGGTCAGCATATTGTATGCCTTGGTGTCTAATAGGAGTTTTTTTTTTTAAATCTAAGTATTAATGTATTTACCAACAGTTTCAAAATATGTAGTTCCTAAATTCTGTTCATTGCCCCCTTCCCCCCATGTCCCTTGTGCTCTCTCATTCCGCTAAAGCCCCCTTCCACAGTCCTCCTCACACACTCTTGGCTTTTTGTTGGCTTTGTATATATGTGACTTTCTGGGTTTAACCAGAGCTATGGCCTTGGGCATGGGTGTGGAACCTTCCACTGGAGCAAAGGTAACGAGATAGCTATGTTATTACTTAAACCCAAGGTTCCTGTTGGCCCAATAGGCCTGGTGTGCAAGAGCTCCCGGGGACCATGACTGGTGGTCCAGTCCCACTCAGGCCCTGAGCTGTCACTGCGTCTGCTGTGAGGCCATGATCACAGTTGTCAGGCCATGTCCCCAAGACCTCGGTTCTTGCTTGGCTCTGCTCCCCACTGTCCAGTTCTTACATTCTCTCTGCTCTTTTCTGTGATATTCCCTTCAGACTTGGAGGAAGGATGGATAGTCCCTTAAGAGCTGAACACTCAATAGCCATTTTTAAAAATAATAAAGGTAAGATTAATTTTTTATTAAAATTCTACCTAGTAAGAAAAATAATTTCATCCTATAAAAGCCACATGGTACCACAAAATTAAATAGAAGCATTCAGTTGAATATTTGGATTCTCATAATCAAAGTTCTTATTATATGTATGTTTTATTCATAAGCTTCCCAATAATATATGATACTAAAATGTCTGCAGACCTTACACAATGTTTAAAGAAAGATATAAACTTATCTGTGAGGGTTAGGCTATCATTTCAGTGTTTACTTAAACTAAAACTTGACAATGAAAACAAATCTACAGTATACTAAAGTAATGATATTTGTCTCTAACTGATACAGTTGTACACTTTTTAAGTTGCCTTTTTTAAAAAAACTCAAATGGAAGCATTCAGGTTTTGCCATTTATGACTAATAGGGTTCATTTAATGTAACATAGTTACTAATGTAACATAACATACAGTGTAACATTTCACTAATGTAACATATTTAAGGATGTTCCACATTGTAGCATTTGTCAGAACTTCCTCCTTTCTGAGGCCAAATGCAATTCTCTTACCTGTGTGTATATCATACTTGGCTCATTAATTCCCCCTGAAAGGTGAGGTCGTGACTGCTGCTGCTGTGACCAACAGCATCAAGTCTCCGAGAAACTCTTTCAAACTGTGTTCAAGCAGTAGACTTGCTGGTTCATACTGTAATCTTATTTTTAGCTTTTTCGTAGAAGAACAGTGTTTGTGCAATGAGCACATCATCCCTGGCAGCAGTGCGGAAGGGTCCCAGGTACCTGCATCCACCCTGGACTTGGGATTTAACACCTTGGAGTTTACCTGACAATAAACATCTCACTCAATGTAAACTAGTATTACATTGTAGTTTTGATTTACATTTCCCTGAAAATTAGTGAGGCTGGACATCATTCCATGTGCCTGTTGTCCATTTGCATTCTTTATTTGCAGAAACACCAACATCTTATGCCCAATTTGGAGCTGAAGTTTTCATTGTTGTTAATGGATTGTGGGATTTCTTGAAGTGTTATCAATCTAAATCCCCTCTCAGCTATATGATGTAGGGATATTCCCCAAACTGTGGGCTGATACTGTTCTTTCTCAGCAGTTACTTTTGTTTGCAGATGTCTGTGTGCATCTTATTTGAGTATTCATATGGGCAGGCATGTATATGTGGTGTGTGTGTATGTGTGTGAGTGTGTGTGAGTGAGTGTGTAAGCCCAAGGTTAACATTAAATGGTTTCCTTGATTGCTCTTCATGTTGTCTATGAAGGTTGGTCTCTCTGTAATGAGAGCTCCCTGTTTCAGTTATTCCGGATGTCCAGCTTCTTGCAGGGATCCCCTGTCTCCCAGGCTCTTGATTACAGGTGGACTGTCACACACACCTGGCATCTGTGTGTGCTCTGGGAATCCGAGCTCCAGAGCTGATATTTGCATGGCATCGTCTTGATAGAGTATTATCTCTTGATGTTAGCTCCTGCACCATGGCAAGGCTAAGAATGTAATTTTTTAAAAATTTTTGGCCAGTGCCTATCTACTTTCTCCACTACCACTGTTGAAAACACCACTCTTTCCCATCCACACAGTCTGATAATCACGGCACTCATCAGTGTGTGACACCCGTGAGGCTTCACGTCTAGGCTCCTGTGTCTGTCTGCCCTCATGCCAAGCCTACAATGTCTGGCTGATTGGTGTTGTCTTCTGCTAAGTTTCTGAGATTGAGAAGGATGTGACCAACTTTGAGCATTTGTTTTCAGCCTCAACTTATTTGTAAATCATAGAGCTGAGAAGGGACTTAGATTGATAACCCTCCAAGAAATCCCACAACCCATTAACAACTACAAAATCTTCCAATTCCAAGTTGGGCTAGCTTTGGCCTGAACTCTTCTCTTTGCAAGAGACTCAACATGACCTTAAATGTTGGCTCTGCAGCCCTGGGAATTTAAGATCACGATGTCTATATAGAGCCAGCAAGCCATGTGGCACTTCGTTACCTCAGTGGTTGCCTGTCTTGATTTCTTAGAGCAACTGTGACAAATGAGCAGAAATTCCTGGGCTCCATCACCTACACTTCCCGAGATCAGAAGTCCTCAGAGGACAGTGACATTGAGGTTGATTTCTTCTGCAGATCCTTGGAATGATCTGGGCTCTGCTCTTCCCTGCCTCCTCCTCTACTTTCAGCTTTCCAGTTTCTGCTTCTGAGAAGTCTCCATGGCCAAAGGATACCCAGATCACCCAGCACATCCTCTGTCCCTACACACTCATTTTCATTGTGTCTGCAAACTTTCTTTTAGTGTCGAAAGGAACACACTCTTCCATCCTGAAGGCAGGCATAGAGATGCTGCTGGAGGTGCCATTCTGCCTACCACACGCCTGATGAGTTGGCGGGGACTTAGCTGAGAGGCACCTCAGAAACCTCTGAAATATCATTAGGCCAAAAGGACTAAGTGTGTGCAGTGAAGTGCTGCACATTCCGGATATGAAGAGGAAGGCCAGCTGTCTGACGCTCAGCCGTGCAGGCTCTCCTGCCCGTGCTGTTCCGCATGAGGGAGCCGGGCTTTTCTGTGTGGTTAAGTATTTGGGGAGTCTTTGTTTAAAGGCTCCTCCCTGGGAGTTCACTGACACATTGGCCTTGTGTGGAGCTGAGGGTGTGAAGAGTCGCACTACAGCATGAAGGAAGAGTGGCCCCAGCTGCCCCTTCTCCAGCAGAAGCAGGGACCCTTCCCTTGGAGCCGGCAGTACAGCCTTGAGCTATGGTCAGGGATCAGTGTGTACTTCTGTTATGAAATGTGTTATGGGATCATTGTCAAAATGGGGGGGAAAAGTAAACACAAATTTTTTTGAAGATTACCATGGAAAATTTTATATAGATGTAATAATGGTAGGCATAAAAGTCTTCCTAAATTGATTGAAAGTGAAATTATAAACATTTTCTGATAAACTTGAAGATTTACATGGAAAAAATTTCTGATAAAATTGAAGAAATACATAGAAAAACATGTTAAAATTAAAGTTTGTCATGGAAATTATACAGATAAAATGACAGACATAAAGATAATTCTAAGTTGCTTGAAGGTGGAATTCTAAACATTTTCAGATAAAATTGAAGATTAACATGGAAAATATTTCTGGTAAATTTCAAGAAATAGACAAACACATTAAAGTTGACTATTTCATGAAAAATTTTACATATAAAATGGTAGATATAAAAACTCTTTCTAAATTGATTGAATGTGGAGTTAGAAACATTTGTGATAAAATCAAAGATTTACATTGAAAACATTTCTGATAAAATAGAGGAAGTATATAGAAAGACATTAAACTTGAAGATTATCATGAAAAATAATGTAGATAAAATAGTAGACATAAAAAAACTACATTTCCTCTTCTGAGTATATACTTAGGTAAATAAAGCACTAGTCAGTGCCCTGGGCATTGTCACACCGCTGGCAAATGAAACAAATGCTTATGGGTGCGTAGTCTGTCTTTCAGGAGGGCTGACTGTCTCTTTCACTCATCAGCAAGAGGTTAGATTTATTTTTTCAACTTGAAAGATGACACATTTCAATTTTGAAGGCTTCAAGTACAAGATCTCTTCTATTTGATTTGGTTATGAGATATTACCAGAGATTAAGTGTATGATATTCAGAGGACACTTTCTCATATATATTGTTAATACTAATATTCTCTCTGTCTCTCTGTCTCTGTCTCTGTCTCTCTGTCTCTCTCTCTCTCTCTCTCTCTCTCTCTCTCTCTCTTTGGTGCTATTCATTAGATCAAAGTTTTAAGTTTAAAAAAGCCACACAATTCTAGATACATGGGGGTCTGCATCCTTATGTTTTACTCTTTAAGTTATAAAGCTGCTTTTACAGTTAATACCAAAAATAATGTATGTGGAACCCTTCTTCCCCACTCCTAATGTTTCCTTCTGGGTGTCAGGAGCTCTGCTCGTGCAGCACTCCTGACTGCTCTCGGTCTAAGCCAGAGCTGCCTAGGAGGAAGCACAGAGCGTGTGGCTCGGCCCATCCTTCCCTTCGGCGCTCACTGCTATAGGAACGTTGTTCCTCCTCCCCGTGTGTCTTACAGCGGCACCTAACATGTGGGGGCCCTGTGGTTTTCTAGTGACTGGGTGAGTGAGTCTGTTTCGTTCTGTGTTTTAGCATTAGCCAGCCCATTGTTTCTGTATACTGCAGTCTGAGGTTGACATCCTGCCTGCTTTTCTCCTGGAATCCGCTGCTCCTTTTGTCCAGACCTCAGATGGGGATGTGTGGGGACAATCATTATGTCAGTGACCTTGCATACATCTTTTGTGTCTCACAACGGCCCTGAGAGTTAATTGAAGCATCTCTCTGTGGGTGAGGAAAACGGGGGGCCTGCAAAGATACATCACTTTTAATGGTGACATTGAACCTAGCACCCGAGTTAGGCTAAGCCTCCAGACTCACATAGGTTAAGAATGACTGTCCCAGAGTGTTATAGATAAATGCTTTCTTGTTTGTTGGTTTGTGTGGTATAAGTCACTGAACCAGGCAGATGGCCTTTACTGTCCTGCAGCCTTGGGCTTTTTATGGCAGTAAATGAAAACGTTTTAGCGTAGCTTGCAAATCCAACTGCCTTTATGGCAGCCAGTTTTTCTGATCCTATGTGGCTTTCCTTGCTGTTTTGTGTGACTAAGACAGTCTTCTCTTAATGACCCTTTGCCTGGCTACTTTCTTGCTTACCTCCATGCACACATCGCTTCTTCAGATCAATCTGCCTTGTCCACAGTATCTGCAGGTGATCCACCTGTGTCATCTGGCAGCCACCGGTCTTTCCCTCCCCCATCCGGCCATCCCTGGAGATACTTATCAGGGACTCAGCATTGTGACCCTGGATGCACAGCTTGTCACCCGAAGCATGGGTTCTCAATGAGCAACTGGCACAGGGCTTGGCATCATATATAAGCCTTGATCTTAGTCTGTTGCTCCATATTAATATAAATAGCATAGACAAGATAGCAGACCTCCCAAGACTTACGAAGAACTGAATTTATTAATGTCCTATCTGGTTTTCACCTCTTGCAATGATTGGATTTCCAAGAGCCTGTAAATAAAAGGCTAACTTGTTGTACAGGACTAAGAAAAACACAAAACTTCCCTAGAGGAGACCCATGCTCTTGGGGACTGGAGGGCGCAGGACATGCACAGAGACTTCTGTCTCGTTACATCTCAGTGTCAGATATTTATCAAACATCCACTTCTGTAGGTTTTATGTGTCTGGGAAAAGCATTGTGAAACTTGGGTCTGTCCTCTGGGCCCAGTCCCTGCAGACATGGTGAGGGTTCTAAAAGAGATTGTAGTGTTATTTTTTGGTAATTGTTTAGTTGGTCATAGAGAAATTGGGGTTAGTAACAGGGTAGTTGGTGACTTGATAAAAATGTAAGATGAGGTGTCATGAAGAGCCAAATGTTTGTAGAAATCAAAGTAAAAAGTTGTATATTTTTCTTTCTTCCCTGTTTAGCTCATTTAACTTAATATATTGAAAAGTTACAAACAACCCATCCCTACGCACTAAATTTTGGAGGTCTCCATCTTCATGTTGTTGATCAAGGCAGAACTGCTGTTTCTTAAGGAGCATGGGGATAAACAGTCAAGCCAAGATTTGCATGAGTGTGGCATTTGTAATTGCCATCAGGCGTCTGTCTCGATATGACAGTTGACATTGCCCCTTTCTGTCCTTCCGCTGATACAGGGAATTGATGTCCGAGATGCTCCTCTGAAGGAGATAAAGGTGACTAGTTCCAGAAGATTCATAGCCTCATTTAACGTCGTAAACACGACCAAGAGAGACGCTGGGAAGTACCGCTGCATGATTCGCACGGAAGGAGGCGTCGGGATATCAAACTACGCAGAATTGGTAGTTAAAGGTATTTAATGTTATTTTATCCCCCCACATAGTCTATTAAAATAGACACGCTTGCATAGCTGTTTGCTCATTATTTGTTTATGCTTAAACTTATCTGTCTGTTTCTGAACGGTAGTTTGGTGTTAGGCTATATTGATGGATTGCATTTTAAGTACAAATTTTGCGTGTGAGCAATGCTTCGGAAATGCCTGTGACTGATGTTGGTTTAGTAGCACACAGGGCAGTGACTGTGCTCTCAACCAGGGCTGCCGCCAGCTCTGTGGATACAGATTACAAACTATAATTTTTTTTTTTAAGGAATGAATTTTTTTTCCTCTAATAGAAAAATCACTTAAAATGCAAATATTCACCAGGCCGGGTGTTTATGATAGCGAGGTGGTTAATAAAAACGAAGCAATGTCTGTATAAACAGCCCTGATATATCATGGACGCTGTGTTGATAGCAGTGTCTTAGCATTCATAACGCCCCAGTTAAGCTCCGTTCCTATATGCTGTGTGACTGGAAAATTGAGTATTATATTCAAGACAGAGGGGTGGAGGAAAGGTAAAAAACAGAACGAAAATAATTTTTCTTTAGCTCATTTAATTCATTTTTTTGTGGGCAGAGAAGTTTATCACATCAAAAGATACTAATGCAACTTTTGGAGCCCCGATAGAATAATTTGAGCTTGTATGTGCGCCATGCTGGTGTCTTAGCCAACTGCGACAGGGCACCCCTTTGTTCCTGGGGGAGACTAATAATGTCTCACATTTTATAGATGGAGTGTAAGATCCGTGTGTGATCCCACTGAGCCGCTTCCTCCAGGCCCACACCTCTGCCTCTCTTGAACACGGATCACGGTCTTGATCACATCAAGGTGGACAGTTCTCTTAACGGCGAATTTGTGGCCAGTTTTAAAGAATACTGTCTTTGCGTGGCAGAGCAAGCTAAGCAGACACGGGCTGCGATGTGGCCGATGGGAAGTTCAGAGGCAGAAAGCACACGTGTGGGCAATGGGCTGATGGTGGGTGGGTGTCAGGCTCTGAAGGGGAGGACCACAGGGGTGATCATATTGCCTGAGTTCTTTTTCATACTTTTTATGTGGGACTGCACAGCCCGAGCACCCTTTCCAAAATTTAAAACTGTAAATGTCATGTCATTTATTTAGCCCTCCATCCTTCCACCATACCCAGATTGAACCAGAATGGCTAGGCACAGCCTCCATCATAGCACTATAGGGGGCGTGGGAATCCTGTGCCTGCGTGGTAGAGTCCCTGCCTCCTATTGTTCAGCTTGAGAGATACAACTCTGGCGTCTCAGTGACTCTATCTTGACAATCAGTCACCCACCGTAGCACTGATGGATGCTCGGCAGAAGGAAGAACACACAAAGTATTTACTTGAGTCATATATTTTGCCACACTTCATTTTTATGCGCAGTGAAGTTTGAGTTAGACTGCCAGGATGAAATTTTGAGTTGAACTGTTAAGATTCACAGCGGTTAAAGTCCACCGGCACCACACAGACCGGGATCTGGTGAAGGCTCTTTAGAGTCAAGGTGCCGCAGTGTGGAACAGACTTCTTACTGTGGATGGGAAACCCTGGGTGCCCCCAGCTGAGGTCCCTCTTCCTTCTCCTCCTGTCCTTTCTCTCCTTTCTTCTTCTCTCTCCATTCCTCTTCCCCTCCCCCACCTCTCTCTCTGTCCTTTTTCTCTTCTCTCTCCACCTCGGTACACTTCTCTGGGATGATCCCTCCCCTTGTCGAAGCTACAGTTGCTGCCCTACTTCCCTGAGATTGGCCCACGTGGTAAAGACTTCCTGTTTTGTCCTTCCAGTCCATTGCAAATGTGGTGCCAACTTTCCTTGGGAACGTTGATTTGTTGGGAGTTACAAGTAAGATTCTGGTCTGCCAGGAAAGGCACAGGGAGAGGCAATAAATAAGCTCTTGTTCCCTTTCTCGATCCACCTCTTCCCGTCTGAGGACAGCGTGGGGTAGGTTCCCTGGATGATTGACAGGATGCGTTACCACTCACTGCTTTGCATCTCAGCACTGTGCCAAGGCGGGCAACAGCTGCTGCGGGTGGGCCCTGATGTGATATTTGTCTCCTCTTCTTTATATGTCTATAACCATATTTCCATATAGACTTCAGTTGCTCAGGCTTGACTTGAGCCTGCAGTTGACCAGTTCTGTGTCTGTAGTAACTGGGATTCAGGCCTTTGCCACCAGGTTAGCCACAAATATTGGGAATAATATACTAGATTCTATTACTTTAATTATATTACGCATTTTGGAAAAAAAGGTTAAATTAAAATAGATTTAATTCTTATATGAAGGAAAGAAGGTAAATGTCATTCTATTACTTTCTTTAGATTGAGATCCCCTCTTTTCTCTAGCTATTCCTCCCTCTCCTGTGATTCTTTTTTCAAAAATTCAAATACTGACTTTTGTGTGTGTGTGTGTGTGTGTGTGTGTGTGTGTGTGTTTAATTTCTGCCCCAGCTGTTTTTAGGTTCTATTTGATTTACCCATTGGTATCTCTTAGCAATAAGGAATTAATGCTGAAAATACTCTCTGGGCAAAAACCTTACTGAAGTCATTTTCATTTTAGAATATTTGTAAGAATATCCTAACTGAGTGGATGAACCCTGACCCCTGTGACCTTGCCCCCAGCTCTGACTTGAATGGGAATTTGCGATACTTGTTTTCATCTATAACTTGAGGATAGTTAGCTGTTCTTTCATCCCAGCCTACGTTTTATCATAGATACATCCTTAGCTTAACTTTCCTGACTAAAGACAGCTGGCTGAAGGCTGGGCGTGGTGGCACACGCCTTTAATCCCAGCACTTGGGAGGCAGAGGCAGGCGGATTTCTGAGTTCGAGGCCAGCCTGGTCTACAGAGTGAGTTCCAGGACAGCCAGGGCTACACAGAGAAACCCTGTCTCGAAAAACCAAAAAAAAAAAAAAAAAAAAAAAAAAAAGACAGCTGGCTGCACTATTAAAATAATAAAAAAAAAGTCACAATGCATGTCTTATTCAAGGAATTGCCTGGTGTTACAAATGATAAGTGAGAACTGTTTAAAGCACAAAGCTTCCAGGGAGAAATATTGAGAAAAATATTTTAGTCCGTTTACATCACATTTGTAACAGTGTTCCGTCACAGCCATAATCAAAAACACACTCAAAGCATGATGTCTTACTGTGTCTTACTCTAATGAGCAATTTTCTAATAAATGTGACTTTTATCACATGGAAGAGAACAAGACACCCCATCACCACAGAAAGCACAAAGAACTGATCTTACTTTGGAGGTTGGGGGTTACTGAGATCAACCTGCTGCTGCTATCTCAGGGACAGGCCTCACAAGATGCTAGTTTTCATGTGGCTCAGTCTGTAGGAAACAAGGTTGCAATCGATTAATCATGCCTGCCCTGTGAGGGGGTAGGGCAAGTTGTAGCAAGCAAGTCAGTATATGCTGGTATTTCAGCAGGAGCTGTAAGCAGGTCAGGGGAGAAAAGCACAAACTACCTTAGAAAACACCCCTGAGCAAGCCCCACAAGATCTTGTGGTTTTCTGGGATGACAATCCATTGCAGTACAAAATATGTAACATTTTACATGATCTCATCCACCATGTGGAGTACCACTCACAGTGTCAAAGACATGCAGAGTTCCTTCATTTGCACCTGGAGGGCCATTCAACTAGCATATAACTAGTAAGATGGGAGATGGTTTATAGGTAAGATGGCCAGCCTTCTCCTTCTTAGACAAGGGTGAGGAAGATAACCTGCCCAGTGCAGGGACTCTGTAGTTATAGGGAGCGTTGGCTATTAGTTTCTTCAACTTATATTGAGCTGGGTGTAGTTTGATTCAGAGCATCCTTGGCTACTATAGCACCTTTTTCTACTTTTCATAAAGCTCATACCAGAAGCTTATAGACAGCAGGAGTAAACTTCATCGTCTACATTTTCACTTAGATGCACCCACTGTGACATCTTTGGGAGAAACTGAGTCACGTCATAAATGGATTTCTGAAGAGATAAACTCTAATTTCTCCCTTGTTCTTAAGATGATTGGGAATATAAACATAAGGGGAAGTATCTTTGAACTCCCTAAGTGCCCAAGGCTAATCTTGAACTCTTGTTCCTCCTGCCTCCATCAGTCCCATGGACTGGCATCACAGGCATGCGCCAACTCGGTTTAATGATGTAGAAAACCCACATGCCTTTGATGATGTTGGAAGAGTGTCAGTGAGAGGCAGTCAGTGGAATATGTCCTGCTGTTTCAATGATACTTCTCAGGGGATCTTTGGTAGCAACTTTAGAGACAAGAAAAAAATTTTGATGTACAGTATTTGCATGCATTGTGTCCTAAGATGGTGTCTTAGTTTGGGTTTCACTGCTGTGAACAGACACCATGACCAATGCAAGTTTTATAAAAGACAACATTTAATTGGGGCTGGCTTACAGGCTCAGAGGTTCAGTCCATTGTCATCAAGGCAGAAACATGGCAGCATCCAAGCAGATATGATGCAGGAGGAGCTGAGAGTTCTCTCTCTTCATCTGAAGGCTGCTAGTGGAAGACTGACCTTCAGGCAACGAGGATGAGGCTTTTAAGCCTATGCCCACAGTGACACACCTACTCCAACAAGGCCACACCTCCTAATAGTGCCACTCCCTGGGAAAAGCATATGCAAACCATCACAGATGTGTTATGGGCATACTTATTGAACAAGTTAGGCGGGGTTAGTTGTTGCTGTTTGTGTTTTTGTTTGTTTGTTTGGTTTGTTTAGTTTGGTTGTCCTCATTTGAGATAGTACCTATATAGTCCACGTTAATGTCAAATTACTGAAGTCTCTGAAAGTCCCTTCGACTTTTCATCCTCTTGCCTCTGCCTTTAGAGTGCTGAAATTCCAGCACTGAATCCACCACTGCAACCACTGTGTGAAGTGCTTGGGATGGAATCCAGGCCTTCTTACATGTTAGACAGCCTCTGTACCCAACGAGCCGCACCCCCACCTCTTTTTTTGTTCTTTTTGCCCCTTGAGACCATGTCTCATTTTGTCTGGACTGGTTTTGAGCTTTCGATTTCCATGTAAGCCTCCTGCTAGTTTTCTAAGTCGCTGGGAATACAGATGCTCAACTCAAGTTAGCTCTGCTGTCATTTATTTTTGTTTGTTTTAGATTTACTTTACTGTATGTGTGCTGGTGGTTTTCTTGCATGTGCATACATATACCACAGAAGAACAGATGGCCTTAGATCTCCAGATCTCCTGGAACTGGTATTATAAATGGTTGTGAACAACCTAGTGAGTACCAGAAATCAAACCCAGGTCCTCTGTAAGAATGATAAATGCTCTTAACCACTGAGCCATCTCTCTAGCCTCTCCATTAGTGTTTTAGAGGTAAGATTTGAGCCTTATTTAAATCATTAACACTATACGCATGCATATTAAAAAGCACAAATTTCTCTCATGAGTTCATCGCTGAATTTCTAATATCTTCTACCCTGTCATCATGGATGTGTGTTTAACCCTTTATCAACTGAATACAAAGAAAAAGTCTATGGTTTGCTTTCAGAGCCACCCGTTCCCATCGCCCCACCTCAGCTCGCCTCTGTCGGAGCAACCTATCTGTGGATACAGCTCAACGCCAACTCCATCAATGGGGATGGACCCATCGTGGCCCGCGAGGTCGAGTACTGCACAGCCAGTGGGAGCTGGAATGACCGGCAGCCAGTGGATTCCACGAGCTACAAGATTGGGCACCTCGACCCAGACACAGAGTATGAGATCAGTGTACTTCTCACCAGACCGGGGGAAGGCGGCACTGGGTCTCCTGGGCCAGCTCTGAGAACAAGAACAAAGTGTGCTGGTGAGTACCAGGCAGCATTCCGCCGACGGTCACGGTCTCTCGCAGTGTTGCTCTTCCTTACTGTATCCCACAGTTAGAGCACACGCTTTCTACAACTCTGCTTTTTGTACTCCATGTGAGGATAAAAATACCCCTGAAGGTGAATTATAGGTTAAAAGGAACATTAGAGCCCATGACCTCAAAACCTGCTCTCTCTCAACTTGCCTCTGCTGCTTTTCCTCTTCGGATTTTACATCTTGCTCTGGGTACCACGTGATTGATACTGGACTGGCCCCTAAGGCTCACAGAGGCTGGCTATTTCCATGATGGTTGCTAATGGGTCAGACACTTCTTCCTGTCCCTCAAGTTTGTTTGCAGCTAATGTGTTCATCACCCAAGAGCATTGCTGTGGAATGACAGATTCTCTCACAGAGTTTGAAAGCTATCTTTACTGATGGGTATGTGAGGCAGGGCTGGTGGCCAGGGAGTCTGTTTGTAACATAAAGAGTGATTTATAGCCTGTATGCAGTCTTTGGGCTCTTGGATTACAAAGTATTAATTGTGTCAAAGCCATTCTGCAAGTTACAAAGAAAAAGGTTGATGGACAGCAAAATGTAGTGTTTATGAACATCAGAAGGGAGAAGTGCTTACAACGCAGAGTTGTTTTTGAGGGATGCGTGTCTGGGAGGGATGCGTGTCTGGGAGGGATGCGTGTCTGGGAGGGATGCTTGTTGAGCTCTCCCAGTGCTTCCCCACAGTGGACAGGGTTGGATGTTCACACCGAGGCCTTGGTTGGATGGCGCCCTGAGAGGAGGAGAGCCCATAGACTTCAATGGGGTTGCTTAATGTTTTAGATCGTGTCAGTTAAGAAGACAGTATTACCCAAGGAGCAATACTCCCTGTACTCAGGGGCCAGAGGCTGGCAGATTTCTGAGTTCAAGGCCAGCCTGGTCTACAGATTGGGTTCCAGGACAGCCAGGACTACACAGAGAAACCCTGTCTCAAAAAACAAAAACAAAATGTCAGTATTCAGTTTCCAAAGACTGGTGAGCACGTTCATGGGATTCCACAGTCAAAAAGCCTTGGATCTCAAGTATTCAGATAAAAATTATATCAATGGTAAATGTGTGTAAACTTTTTTCTGCTCACCAATCCCTCAACAGTAGTATATGACAGCTAGTTACATAACATTTACATTACATTAAATATTATGCATGAGGGAAAGGGGTTATCAAGTATTCTGAGGATCATCTGTGGACTTTCTTATCTCTGGGGATCCTAGAGACAGGTGGTCCCATGAAAGGCCACTCGAGATCATATCATCTGACTATCTGATAATAGTAGAAATTAATAATGTGTGTATATGCATGCAGTTGTGTGGGTACATAACTGAATGTGTTTACAGTTGAATGTATATAGTGTGTGTACACAGTTGTGTGTATACAGTTGAGTATATACAGTATTCATGCATTGTTGGGGTATGCATTGTTGTGCATATATATGCAGTTGTGTATATATGTACACAGTTGTGTGCATAGGCAGTTATGTGTATATGTAGTTGTGTGTGTATATATATATATAGTTGTATGTGTAGTTTATATGGGTATGGGTGTATGTATGTGTATTTGTGCACAGTAGTCAGTCTTGGATATCCTCCCTCAGAAGTTTTCCATCCTTATTTTTGAGACAGTATCTCTCACTGGGCCCTGGGTCTTACCAATTAGGGCAGGCTGGCTGGCTGGTGAGCTGAAGATACTCTTCCGCTCTGCCTTCCTGTCTCTGGGATTACAAGTCCCCTTCACCAGGGCTGTTTCCTGAAGTGGGTGTGGAGACCAAGCCTGGGGCATCAGGTTTGTGCAGCAAGCACTTTACCGAGCGAGTTCTCTCCTTGGTCCCATGCAGGCCGTGAGCTTTAACAGCTGCACCTATTTTGATCTTTACTTACAAGTTGGATAATCCTAATTGTATAATGGTAGCAATCATGGGATTTTTTTTTTGTTGTTTAAAAATTAAAGGCAGAGCACTTTTAATGCCAACACTCAGGAGAGAGGCAGAGGTAAGCAGATTTCCTTGAGTCTGAAAACAGCCTCTTGTACAGAGTTAATTCCATTCAGACGGGTACACAGTGAGACTCTGGCTCAGAAAAGAGAAGGAAAAGGGAAGGTAATTTGTATTATGCAAGAGAACAGGTGCATTTCTCTTGGTAGGGTTTGAGCCGTGGGCTCTGTGTTGGCCCTGCTTTAGCGGGGTCTGCATCTGCATGCTTTGTGGAGCTTGTCTCCACCCGACCCCTCCCAGCACCTGAGCTGAAGGAGGATCCGTTTCTTCAGATCGGTGCCTCCTTCAGCTTGGCCACTGGTTCGAGGCGTTTCCTAATTCCTCCCCATCCTGGTCACTTCCTCTAGCAAATTATTTTATTTTTGTGAAATGCCCATCAAATCACATGCCATAAAGGAAATATTAGCTTCATATGGCATGGAGGATGTCAGCTTTTTAGCAGTCCAAGTGCTAATATTTTAACAATTCATAGAAGTGGTGACATGATTTTACATTCATATAATATTTCACATTCCATAATTTTTATTAATTTGTAATGATTTTAACTGAAATAGAATTATATCACACCCCTCCCCTTTCTTCCTCCAATGCCCCTCCCTCAAACTTCTCACATGCCCTGCCCATTCCCCCATGCCCTGCCCATTCTTAAGTTGAAAATCTCTTTCAACTTAAGTTTAGATGTATGTATATCCACTAATATATATTATGTACATATATGTCTATAGGTATATATGACATAGATATAATTGTATTATATATCTAGATATAAACTACTAGGTCCATTTTTGTTATAGAGTATCTATGGTTTCAGGGTTGACCACTCTGCAATGGATAACCAACCTGGGTCACATCCCTGAGGGAAGCTAATTCTCCTTTTCCCAACAGTCCCTAGTTTCTTGTTTGAGGTTCCTTTGCAGGAGTGAGACTCCTGGAAGTTCTCTCCTCCCACATTAGCATGCCCAGCTGGATGGCCATGGCTCCCACTCTGCCTGGGCGGCCGTTTTCAGGAGAGAATGGTTATGGTTGCCTTGTATTCTGGCTCCTACCATTTCCCACACTATCTTCCAGAACATTCCCTCACTGTAGATCAGGAACTGTAATAGAGATGTATCTGTTGGGGTTCCCCACCAACCCATGGATCTCTGAATTGCACCCAGAGTTGTAGTTTTCTGTGGCCATGCCATTTGCTGTGATGAGAGGCTTCTTTGACAAAAGGCAGTAGCTATTCTTATCTGTGAGTACAAGGATAAGATTCAAAATGTGGTAAGGAATCATGCTTGTCTAGCAATGTGCTGGTAGTAGATTATTCTCCAAAGCCTCCCATGACCTCACTAGACCAAGAAGCTGGCTAGGTTCCCAGTACCAGGCCTCTTTGCTACCAGTTAGGTGAGTCCCAAGTCCATTTGGTCTGCAGTTGCTTGTCGCTGACTTATGAGTGACTAGTGTTGCACATTTATAAATATCTTGTCATGCTGGTAATTGTTGTGGTCACAAGTGTCACACACAGTAGGGTTGTTTAATTGTCCCTCCCTTGGTACCTTACATAGTATTTCCTGGAAGCCTGAAAGCTGGGCCATGGGAAAGGAGCTTCTGGACCAATCCATGGATTCCTCCAGTTCGTGTGTTCTGAGTGTGTGATGTCTTCAAGCGATAGGGTCTCAACCTCCTCCCCTGAGAGGTGAACAGGGGCTACAGTGATAATCTGTATTGTTTTGGAAGTCACGTAGACTACCGTGACTAGATGGAAAGATATCATGTATTCATAGATTGGTGGAACTAAGATTATGAATGGAAATGACCATCCCACCAGACACAATTTACAGATTTAATGCAGTCTTAGTCAAAATACCCACAATGTTCTTCATGGGGATAGAAAAAAATCCTAAAGTTCTTATGAAACCAAAAAAGATCCTGAATAGACAAAGCAATATGGATCAAAAGAGTAATGCTGGAGGGATTGCTATTCCAGATTTAAGGGAATATTATAGAACTTTAATAGTAAAATCAGCATGGTATGAGCACGTAGAGACATGTAAATCAGAGGAATAAAAATAGAAGACCCAAACACAAGAGCTCATACTATAGCCATTTGATAACAGCCAAAGGCAATCACTGGAGGATGCACTGCATCCCCAGCAAGTGGAGCTGGGGAAATGGGAGGTGGGATTAGACTCACGTGATGGAGGACTGCCATCCAGAGCACATAAAACAACTCCAAGTCAGGGAAACCAATGACCTAATTTTTAAATATGAATGCGGGACTGGGACTGGGGATCTGACCAGAGTACCTCACCAAGGAAATAAAACTGGCTAAGAGCAACATCCAGAAGGGCTCGTCATCACTGTACACCAGGGAGAAGCGATCAAACAACGTGGAGATGTTATTTCACCTCAGTCAGAATGGCTAAGATCACAAAACTACTACCAATAAACAGATGTGGGGATGAAGGCCCTCATTCACTGTTGGTGGGAAAGAAACTCGAAGCAGCCACTGGGGATGTCAGTACAGAGAACCCTCTATAAGCCAAAAGACTACCATGTGACCAGCTACACCTCGGGCCCAGGCCCAAAGGCTCAACATCCTTCGCCACAGATGCTAGCTCAAAGACACGATTGTTGCTGCTCTGTGCATGCTTGCTAAGAGATGGAGGGGTCTAAGTGTCCTCTGACAGAAGGATAGATAATGAGCGCGTGCACACATGGAACACTATCCAGCTGAACTTGGATGTTAATGGATGAAATTTGCACATAAACGCTTGGAGCTAGAAATCATCCTATTGCACAAGGTAATGCGGACCAAGAAAGGCAAATCACATGTTCTCTCACCTGCAGTTCCCAGCTCCAAATCTCAGATGGGGAACATGCAACATGGAGTGACCACAGAAACCAGGAACCGTGGGAAGGAAGGCTTTAGAGAGGAACAGCAGGATACACGTAATATGATGTGGAAAATATCAGGCTATCTGACTGGGGAGGAGGCAAGAGGTGAGTACAGTAGGAGAGGCAGGATAAGGGCTTGATAAACCCTCAAGGAATCTGTTTTATATTTACTGATACCAGTTCTCAAGACCGGGCTTGCTTTCAGAACTGTTACTTGTTCGATCTGTGTCTTGTGCAGTATCCAGAGTGGATCCCCAGTTCCTCATGTGTGGATTCAGAATCCCCCGTGAGACCCTGTCCACCTCCAAGTGTGCTCTGTAAGGAATAACTTGAGCATTGTCTTAAACAGGTCTGTTTGGAGCCCGCAATCTATCAGTTCCCTCTCCTTAAGATGGGAGAGGGCACCTGATCTCGCTCATGCACATCACAGCCTGCCCCACTAAGCATTCCAGGTCCCGTCTCCCCCCGCCTTGGTGTTGTACCAAAACATTCAGCTATTGACACATCTCTCTGTGTGTTTCCTCTAACTGTAATGCTTGTGTATATTTTGAGGAAGCCTTTTAATAGCTCTGTGGGGTGTGTAAGACTCCGTGTCTCTTACAATAGATTGACATTCCCTCTGAAGAAATGAAAACCCATTTTCAACTGGGATTTGCACGCTAACACAGGTCCCAAAAAGAATCAATCTACAACTGAGCAAGGAAGTCTAATAACAAGCAACCTCGTCTCCTCTGCTCTCCCCAAACCCCCGCATGCAAAGCTCTGCCTGGCGTGTGCTCCTAGTGTGTCAAGCACTGACAGAGAATGTTTTTGAAAAGGCTGCAATTGAGAGAGTCGACCTTGAAAATAGAAGGAAGTATGTTAGGTGAGGGAGTTGAAGTTAGAAATAAGAGAGGAGGCATGTTAGGTGGGTGAAGAAATTGAAGTCATGAGACTCTTTGCTGTAAGAAGCAAGACAGCTCACCCTTTCTTGACCTGAGGCTTTTGAGCAAATGTGCAATTTAGACTGGTGAGGCCATTGGTGATCCTCGTGACATCTCAGAAAAGAGACCAAGGGGAGAAGATGGTGTCTCAATTACAGACTGAGAGCTTGGCATGGGTCCTCTGTGGCAGCCACATGCTTGCGAGCACTTAATAGTATTTATGAAAAGAGAATCTGGGACCCTCTAAGACCATGAGCCCCGCAGCCTTCCCCAGCAGTCCATGGAGCCGCCTTCAAACAGCCTGGGGAGGAAACTGCCTGAGAACTGGAAGAGGCAGACAGACATTCGCTGCATGGTTGAAAGAGGCAAGAATATCAGTGTGGAAACCCAGATGTAGAACAAGCTTATATGAAGAGGTACAGGGTAAATGACTGAAATCCTCAGACCTTCAATACCATCTGCACTGTGGATGTAAACCATGCCTGTAGAACTTTTACCAGTCTGTCAATCACTCCTCTCTCAAAAAAAAATTAACTCTATATATGTAAATTATATAGATGCATATATGTATATATGCAGATATATACATATATATTATACATATACATATACATATACATACATACATACACACACACACACACACACACACACACACACACACACATATATATATATATATATATATATATATATAAAATCTTTGGTTATATCAGGAAAGCAAAACACTTATTGCAGAGGGAAACAACATTTGATACAGAGTGGAATGGGCACCCAGTAATTTTTATTTCTGATCCATGCATCTTCAAAGACACAGAGCAAAGGCACTGATGCCCAGGGCAGATCCTCCACAGTCCAGAACCTTGGATGATGGCAGAGAAAGGGTGACAAGACAAGGTACTTTACACAGTGCCTGGGGCTGTGTCATGGGAAGTCTCTTAGGGCTGGCTTGTTTATCTAGAACCTGACATCGTAGAGTGTGATGCCCAGCATTCAACAGGACAGAGATGGCCTCACTTTGAAGACCCAACCAAACTGAAGGTTCCGCAGATCATCCATTTGTTGCTCTCTGTCTCAGGAAATGACCCATCGCCTAACTGGATCCTGAAGTCCTTCTGATTTCATTTTGATTTTATCCTTGCCCAAGAGCTTCTCAATCTGTCAAGCTCTGAATCCTGGTGAAGGTCTGTGGTGATCTTCCAAAGGCTTGATGTATGGCTGCCACAGTCACATTTTATTATGACCACATGGATAGGTAGCATTTGAAGGCTGTCTCATACTCTGGGGTTCGCTACCTGAATTTTATGTCAGCATGCCACTTTGAAATGACCTCACAGTAGGAGTAGACCTCCAACTACAGCCAACTTCACCTGTTGTCATCTGCCTGTATCTGAACTGGCAGCTCTGCAGCTGGACCTATAGTCACAGGGTTCTGCAGCTGGACCTATAGTCACAGGGCTCTGCAGCTGGACCTATAGTCATGGGGTTCTGCAGCTGAACCTATAGTCACAGGGTTCTGCAGCTGGACCTATAATCACAGGGTTCTGCAGCTGGACCTATGGTCACAGGGTTCTGCAGCTGGACCTATAGTCACAGAGCTCTGCAGCTGGACCTATAGTCACAGGGCTCTGCAGCTGGACCTATAGTCACAGGGTTCTGCAGCTGGACCTATAGTCACAGGGTTCTGCAGCTGGACCTATAGTCACAGGGTTCTGCAGCTAGACCTATAGTCACAGGAATGCCCATGCACTCTATGCAGCATCAAAGCACATGGATAACCATATCCTGTTACCTATATCCTATAGTGTGACTGCACAGCCATTGCCTTGGGATGAAGAGCAGGTGCATAGAGCAGAGCTGTAACTATAGCAACTGGTCAATCAGAGCGCACTGCTATTTTAACCATCTAACTTGTCTGTATCTCTGACACTGGACATTGAACACTGGGCTTCACACACACTTGGTAAATCTCTATCACTGGGCTCTACAGCCCATTCCTTTTTATCTTCTGTCCTGATGCATGGCTCTGTTAGGGTTGCCTAGAGTTGGGTATTACGTTTGTGACACACATCATCTCTCCTCATGGGAAATCAGTCACTTTAGCCAATCCGTGTTTCGTGTCTGTGGTATGTTGAGCTCTGTTCTGCCGTGTCCTGGTGACACCCATGAAACTGTATTTAGCTTGCTCCCTACCTCTGTCCCCGCCCCTCCCCATTGCTTATAGATTCATTGCCATCACTGGGTCATGTGTAGCGTCTCTCCAGAGTGTTGGCCTTTTATATTTCTGACAGTTACTTCCAAGTGCAGGCATAGTCCAGTCCCTCAGTCCCTCTCTTCCCACTCACTTTCTCATCCCCACACAGGGACACCAACACCTGACTCAGTGGATCAGCAATCTGTGTTAAGATCAGGATATATCCTTAACTATAATGTCCTTCAAGAATAATACAGTGTCCTACCTGTATGAGTTACGTTTTCAAAGACAAGCAAGAGCTGGCTCCGTGGTAATTTTCTACGTCCAGTTTGTTTCCCAGCTCTGCAGTTCAGCCACAGCTGGATAACTTCAGAGAACTAGAATTGTTTCAGCATCCAGCTAAATAGAATAAAATCTACTTTGTGGTTTCTGCTAGAATATATTACATTTGTAGAATTAGGAGGATCCTTTTTGCCCCAGGCCATTTAGCAATAGGTATGGGAAACGGCAACATGGCTGATGGCGTTAGAGCACAGCAGACGGTGTGGGTGTTTCATCTGAGGATGTCACTGTTTGCATGTCCTAGTTATTGGCTAACTGGTTAAGTGACTTGCTAAAAACTCGCCCCAGAAGTTAAGGAATGGTGATCAACTAACAAAACAACAATGACAATTGGTGAGATGGAAGAAAGCAGAACTCATGTACTTAGGATATGGATATATATTCATACATACATACATACATACACACACACATATGTATGTATGTATGTATGTATATATCTATGTATGTATATATCCTGAGGATTTAAAATTATATAATTATAACTTTAAAAGGCACTCCTAACGCCGGGCGTGGTGGCGCACGCCTGTAATCCCAGCACTTGGGAGGCAGAGGCAGGCGGATTTCTGAGTTCAAGGCCAGCCTGCTCTACAGAGTGAGTTCCAGGACAGCCAGGACTACACAGAGAAACCCTGTCTCGAAAAACCAAAAAAAATAAATAAATAAATAAATAAAAATAAAAAAAAATAAAAATAAAAGGCACTCCTATTTATTTAAGTGTCAGGCATTGTGCCAAGCACAGAGAGTAGAGATTTCCAGTATTCAGTTTATGTTTTGGAATTACTGGAGGAATGGCATAAATGAATGCACAATCAAATGCAGTGTAGTTAACTGCAGCATCAGATAGTGATAACTGCCATAGAGAGAGAGGGGAAGGGGCTATTTTCCTTCTTCATGGCAGTAAACTACGGAAGACAAGATGCTTGCCATCTTAACCGGGTCCGATGTCCACTCCAGTCCTGTCAGGTTGAGTCCATCTGCCTAAGCTCTAAGACTGCTTTTCATCAGACTGAGCTTGCTCACGTGAAGTCCACGACGTCCCTGAACAACCTCTGAGACCCCTGTTCCCTATCCTATGTTTTGTCTCTAGCTCTCCTGTCTCTGTACACTCATGCAAGAGGAATCCTGAAGAATTTGTCCTTTTCCTAAGTCTTGTCCAGTTAGCACAGGACCCAGCTCCAGCTGTCCTGACACAGAGTTTGTTCCTTTCAGATCCTCTGATCATTTTGGGTTATTTATGGTTTTCTTTCCACCTATGGGATTTTTTTAATGAAGTATTCCCAAGTTGTTAAGAACTGACTTTGGCTTTTAATCAAGTTAATAATTCTCAGTGTAAAAGTATACCTCCATGACTTAGATAATATCAACGAGTCAAGCACAAAGCGCTGTCTGAGTAGAGTTGAAACACTGACAAGTATGCAGGAAGGGCTGGAGCGGCATGTGAGGCGGCCCTGTGGCCGCCGGGCTCCTTGCCGAGAGCATCGGAGAAGTCTGTTATTGCATACTAGCAAGGGGAGTTTCATGCTTCTTTGCATTAATATACACGTATGTTTTTTTCTCTTTTAATGACTTTGCTCACATTCTTATATAATCGCTCAACCATACACATGCTGGTCAGTTACAAAAAGCATTAAGCAGGCCAACCCTTGGAGTCCTTTGCCTGGGCCTGTAGGAGGCTAGTGTGCAGCCTTCAGGGCTGGGCATCCTGGCCCCTCCCCTGTTTTTCCTAATGGCAGCTGTCCTGCGGTACCTGAATACCTCTGTGTTTGTGTAGTTGTTTTGTGTCCTTGACATGACTTCTGAAGAACAAGCCACAAGCAAGTGGGCGGAGTCCCTTCAGGGTGGGGCTCAGCATTCCGACCCTGGGAATTTTGCCCTTACTTCAACTTCAGATCCAATGGCTTGTTTTATGGTCCATCAATGTCCCTCCTGTGGTGGCACGTTCTCCCAACCGGACCTCCTCTAAATGTTGTGAGGTTTGGTAACACTATAACACTAGTTTTGAGTACCATTTCCTGTGTTTTCCTGACACTGGAGCGACTCTATATGAATACACACAATGGTAATTGCATAATGGAAATGAGCACTATTGGGTTTGGTCGGGGATGTTAACTAAACTCAAGCTTCATCTGCTGTAATTCTTCTCACAGCCTTTCTGTCTGCATCTGCCCATCGTCCTTTAGTCCTTCCGTGGGGGAGAAAAATCGATCTTCAGTTAACCCCCTAAAAATAAAAACATAGATTTGTTTTCCCCTAAATGAAGAATAGCTGGATTGCTTGGCTATGATCAGCTGTCTCTCCTATTACAGTGTATACTGGGGCCTGCACTCCTGACCCCTAGAACATGGGGACAGGTAATAGCTGGTTTAATTATGGCCATTACACGGGACAGACAGAGGCCAATGACCTAGTTGAACAGAAAATAATTTATTTTTAATTTAAGTTTATTTACCAGGGAGAAAAAATTAAAGGTGTTCTAATTCTTAAATGGCTCTGCCAAAGGGCAACATGTTTTTAATGCGTTTGCAACACATTAAACCATTAAGAACCTTTTTAAATAATCAACGTTAAAAGAGCGTTAGAAGGAACATCTCTATTAGAAGGCAGATGTAAAACCTTTGCTTTAGATGGCATCCCGCTGTATATGCAGGTCAGGACAGGATTCACTCTGTGATGCTGGGGGGGCCAGTGCTTTCATTAGATCTGTTTCTGCCCCAAACACGCGTAAGGAACACTTCGAGGATTTGGTGTTTTCTTGCTCCTGTACCCAGAGGCAATGCCCATGCAGAAGTAGGAGGAGCCAACCTTAGAGATTCTTAGAGAGCTTTGGGAGCTCCTTGAGCAAGTGTAGACAGCCATGTGGTCCTTCTTGGAGTTACTACTGTTGACGCTCAGAAGGCCAGGTTGGTTCTCTGTAGGGTCCATAGACGCCCCCTTGCCTCTGCAAAAGAAGCACAATACCCCACTGCTGAGCTTCCTCTGTCCTGGTCTTGAAGCCTCAGAAAACTGTTTCTTGCATAGTTTAGAATGAACTGAGGGGTTGGAGTGGGTAGCCTGGGATGGAGCCCTGCCGTTTCTCTGATGGGGAGTCTGACACTGGAGAAAATCACAGAACCCTTTCAGGCTGTGCTTGCTAAGTCTGTCAGCCGGGGCTTCTTGTCTAGGTGTCTTGCGGTGGTTAGGTTCTAACAGCCTCCTGGGAAATCGCCATTGTAATTCTGCCTTCACTGAGGAACTACCACAGCATGGTGACTGTGGGCCTAAGACTAGTGGGATGTTTGGGAGTAGTTCCACTTTCTGCAGTAATATTTTCTAGAAAAAGAAGACATACTATAGCCTGAATATCGGTCAGCTTTTGATCCTCTGATATCGCTGTGATGATCCACTTTATGCAGGAAAGGTTGATTTGGGCTCCTGATTTTTGAAGACTGTGGTTGGTTGGCCTTTGACGTCAGACCTGCGACATCATGATGTATAGTCCAGAGAATGACAAGCATTACTTTCTGTTTCAGATGAGTGGCTTTATGAAGCCTGTAACAAGCAAAGATTAAAGAGCTCATGACAGGTTGGAGAGATGGCTCAGTGGTTAAGAGCTCTGGCTGTTCTTCCAGAGGTTCTGAGTTCAATTCCCAGCAATCACATGGTAGCTCAAAACCATCTGTAATAGAATCTGATGCCCTCTTCTGGTATGTCTGAAGAGAGCTACGGTGTACTCACATATAATAAAAATGAAAATAAATAAATAAATAAAAGAAACCAAGGAGAAGGTTGATAGAAACAGATGATGAATGTACATTATCAAGTCAGAGAGAGTCAATCATCATGTTGACATTGTGGCTGTGAGTTTGGCCATCAGAGAGTGTCAGCCATCAAGCTGACATTGTGTCTGTGAGCCTGGCCATCAGAAGCCACTGGTTCCTTGTTCCCACAGTGTGAATATTTCATTTCACAGGATGAATACAATAATCTCTGTTGAGAACGCTTTTGCCTCTAACTCTTTTCGGTGACGCGGTGTTTTAAAAGCCCTTAGCTGTTTGCCGTTTTGCTGTCCCCCTGTCACAGAGGTAGAGGGGATGGCTTGGTTCAGGACAAGGAGTTTTGAGGATACTTGAAATCGACATGTTGGAGTCTGGGACAAGAGAGCCCTCTTTATTTCAGAGGTCACTTTCAACAGGACTGGACAGCACATGATGGCTTATTAGTATGTTTTATCCCAGAGAACATGGTACATGCACACCTCATGGGAGCTGAGTAGCTCACAGTGAATGGTGAGTGAGAAGCAGCCAGACAGGGAGGGAAGGGAAGGGGGTCTGATTTCCTTCTGCCAGACCGCCCTGTCAAGGTTCCACTAACCCCTCAGTAATGCCTTGGGCCGGGGAGGACATGAACTTGAGCACATGAACTACTGGTAACTATTTCATATTTAAACTATAACGACATCCTTGAGATAGTTTTTGCTTTTTGGACTCTGGGCCATCTAAATAGTTCCTACATTATCTGGCTATTTACCAAAAAGAGGATAGATAACAAAATGGTTCATTTTTGAATTAGAGCAGATGCTTTAGTTGATCATAAGACTTTCACTGTGTTTGGCTTCCACATATAATCATCTTTGCTGCATACTTGTGGTTTTGGTGGGACTTGGGACATAATTCACCATTAAGAGTTATCACAGAGGCTTTTTATTCTGCCACTACCTTTGTGAACATCTAAAAAGGACAGCGTTCTGCTGGGGACTGTCATTTGACTTGGGGTTGTCTTGACATGAGTGCTGCTTCTGACTTCACAGTTGAAATCCTCAACAAATTATCTCCCCATTCCTAAACCTTTTCCCTGTTACTTCTAGTCAACCTTGTACCAATAGTAATTGCTCCTGTCCAGAATGGGGCAGTTACTTGCTGAAGCATGGAAAGTGCTTGTCAGGGTAACCTAGTAACCTAGTGTGCTCTGCGTAGGCCTGGCCCAAACTCCCATCCATAAAATAAAACTGGCACGTGCTATGACTGAAGTCACATGCTGGTAAAGTCTTTAAAGACTAAAAAGCTGAATGATGGAGTTTGTTTGACATGCACATATTGGATTGCATCTTGCTTTAGTGGAAATAATGTATGAATGAATATCCTCAAGCAAAATCAAAGAAATGATCACTGTGTTCCCTGGAATCTGAGATAACATGCTGTTTGTATAATTTCAACTTGTATCAGGCTAGAAAACAGCTTATAGACTCTGAATCACTTCTTGGGGTAGCAATGGAAGTGGGTTGTGTAAACGCTTTATTTACGCATGTGATATCACAACTCTGTGCTAATGAACTTACTATAGCTATGGATACATAGTAACTGTACAGTTATCAGAACATCAGTCTCATTAGCTCTGTCAGCTTTCCATTTTTAGTACCTTAGCAACTACTGTAACCATGCAAAGTCAAATAATGACAGGCCCCTTTGCTCACTTATTCATGGACCTCTGGACAGTAGGAAGTCCTTGTGTGGGATTAGAGGTTCCATCTCCACTGTTATAGGTTTAGGACAGTGGAGCACACAGCAAAATCCTCTCACAATGAGAGCTCCTTCCCATCTCGGCTCCCAGGGTTGGTTAATCTTCATTGACAACTTGACTGGATTTAGACTCTCATAAGAGATGTACTTGCATATGGCCATGGGGACATTCCCCAACAGATTTAATGAAGTGGGAGACCCACCCTACATGTGAATGGCTGTATCCCAGGAGCTGAGGGCCCAGGCAGAAGAAAAGGGAAAAAGAGAAAGCCAGACACACATGAACATTCCATGTTCCCTGTTTTCTGATCTACTTGGGTGTAAACAAGCATTCTTATAGATCTACAGCCATAGGTGGGGCAGGTCTGCCTGCCTGCTGTGATGTTGATTCTTGCCATGTATTTGGGCAAAGAGAGGGCAAGAGCCACTAATACTTTCCTTTATTGTGTGTCATTAGTCTGACCAAAAGGGGTCACCTCAGGATATCTTCCAGTCATAAGAGAATTTAGGAAAGGTTCACTCAGGCTTGACTTCCCAGTGTCGCGGAAGTCATGGACCTTTAGGTGCTGTGCCTGGACTAGCAGGTGCTGCAGAGCGAAGCCAACGCCCCAGCAGGTAGGTTTTGTTCTTCAGCTCCTCTGCCTTGGATGCTTTGTCCTTCTGTGGCTCACCAGACAAACCAGCTCCCGGGGTATGTGTTCTCAGTGACTCTTTTACAAAGAATTCTGCAGCATTTGGTCTTCTGCTAGAGTTTCCCCCACTTCATCTGTAAGGGTAATTCTGCTAGTCTTCTCCAATGCTAAATTAGCAAAAAAGCAAGATAAATGGGAGCTGAAGTTTCCACAACAGACAATCTGATGACCTGTCAGGAATGTTAGTTTGTGGAGGCGACCATGCTCCTTTGTCTGTTGAGCCTGATGACCCGTCAATGTCGAAAGTGTTAGTTCATGAAGGGTGATCGTGTTCCTTTGTCTGAGTCACAATTTTTACAGATTAATCTGAAGGATATAAAGAATTGATGACTATGGTACCTATTAAGTTAAGTAGGAAGTGAACAGGAACATTTAAAAATGAATAATACATATAAATGAAATTAAATCTGCAAATATATGAATTTTTTGGAAAGTATGATTATGCCTATTGTTCAAACAAGAAGGGTAACAGAACTATTTGACCAAAACTGCTGGCCTTCCGACCGTGTCCATTACTGGTTTTAAATGAGTAACACGTGCCATATGACTCTATTTCTGTTGACCAAACAGCAGTATTTCTTTCTTACAAATGTAGACAGTTGACTGGAGACAGCTATTTGCAGTTGACCTTGAAAATCCTTTCTAGCATTAAGTATGATTGGAATAGACACACGTGTGAAAAAAGCCTTCTTGTTATATATTATACATGGCCAGTCCATTATCTTTTGGCTGGGCTATATTGGTCTTGATGTGGATGATGAACTTATTATAAATAAACTTTTATTTATAAATGTCTATATGTCATCAAAGGTTTCTTTTAAATACTCAAATCATGGTTGTTATAAAAGAAAAATGCACTCTAAACATTTTGGTAGTTACAAAAGTCATGTTTACATAGATTTATCTCATTTTTATTCCATTAGAATTCCGTTTAACTGAACTTAAAAGTCTCTGAACATTTTATATTCCTTTTACCTTTTTTTCTTGATAGTCACTGTTGTTTAATGTTAAAAGGAATATTTCCATAAATATCTATAAATATATCTTACATTACTTTTATTTCAGTAGGTTACAGTTCAAATATAAAATTGCTAGGCCTACAATACACACATTTAAGATTTTAGAAGCTCTTGGATTACATGCCAGAAGCTTTTATAAAGTTCTACTCCATCAGTAAGGTGTGAAACTCTTGGCTTCTCAGCATACTTTACAGCATTGATTCTTTTTATTAAATGTATTATTACTATTACTATTATTATTATTATTATTATTATTATTGTGTGTGGGCATATGTACATCATATATATGCATATTACATATGTGTGTGAGTGAGTCAGAGGATTGCTTTGTGCAGTGCGTTCTCCCACCATGTGTAGGCTCTAGGAATCAAATGCATGGCCAGGCTTCTGCTGTAAGGCCTTTGCCCACTGAGGCAGCTCTCAGGCTGTGCATTGATTCTTCATGCACTTCAAAGCATTTTTAATCCATTCATTGGTTTTAAAAATTGTGATGTAGAGACAGGCAGATCTCTGAGTTTGAGACTAACTCGGTCAACAGAATGAGTTCCAAGACAGCCAGAACTACGCAGAGAAACCCTGTGCTAAAAAAAAAAAATAAATTGCATTTCACTTTTTTTCATCTATGGGTTATAACCCACAACTTTTCATATTTTATAGTAATTAGTCACTTGTACTATTTTCTAAACATGCTGCCTCACCAAGCTGTGTAGATTGTACAGATTAGCAATGAACTCTGAGTTACCAGTAATACCTATGTATTAAGGAAAAGCACAGGCCCTTGTGGAATTGTTTACCCAAGAGCAAATCCAGATTTGAATTCTCTACTTTATATTCCCTCTGTCTCCAGTCCTTTGTCTTTTGTATAAGCCTGAATCTGTGCCAATATGAGGACTGTCCTGTGAATCTGTGCCTGTCTGAGAGCTGTCCCATAAAACTGTGCCTGTCTGAGGGCTGTCTCATGAATCTGTGCTTATCTGACGGCTGTCCCGTGACCCTGTGCCTATCTGAGGGGAATGACCTGTGAGCCTGTGCCTATCTGAGGGGGATGACCTGTGAGCCTGTGTCTATCTGAGGGGGATGACCTGTGAACCTGTGCCTATCTGAGGGGGATGACCTGTGAACCTGTGCCTATCTGAGGGGGATGACCTGTGACCCTGTGCCTATCTGAGGGGGATGACCTGTGAACCTGTGCCTATCTGAGGGGGATGACCTGTGAACCTGTGCCTATCTGAGGGGGATGACCTGTGAACCTGTGTCTATCTGAGGGGGATGACCTGTGAGCCTGTGCCTATCTGAGGGGGATGACCTGTGAACCTGTGTCTATCTGAGGGGGATGACCTGTGAACCTGTGCCTATCTGAGGGGGATGACATGTGAGCCTGTGCCTATCTGAGTGGGATGACCTGTGAATCCGTGTCTATCTGAGGGTTGACCTATGAATCTGCCTATCTGTGGGCTGTGCCATGAATTTGTGCTTATCTGAGGGCTAACCTGTGACTCTGTGCCTGTCTGAGGGCTGTCTTGTGAATCTGTGCTTATCTGAGGACTAACCTGTGACTCTGTGCCTGTCTGAGGGCTGTCTCATAAATTTGTCTATACCTATGTCTCTCTCAGTCTCTATGTGTATCTATCTGGTTTTGTCTCTGTGTGTCTTTGTGTCTTTCTCTGTCTTTATTGAACATCACAGAAAGCATCACATGAGGAAGTACAGAAATCCTGAACAGAGTTTTCCAAGGGATTAAGTCACTGTCTCAAGCTGACTCCAACTGACCCAGACAACAAGCGTCATTGTTTATCAACCGACATTCACAATTAGCTGCTTTTAACCTTTAGGGTAGAATTTAGGAAATTGCTTTCACCGTCTGTGTTTGCTGCTCTCAGCAAAGGATACACATGCGTTGTCTGGCTCAGGGGTGTGGAAGAACACATCATTTAAGATTATGGATATGCATTAGTTTAGTTTGTAAATGTTGATTTCGAGGGACATCTGAGGCAAATAAGGTTGACTGTTATATAGTTTTCTTAAAGAAAGATTAAACAAGCAGGCAGAATCCACAGTAGAATGGCAGTCTTCAGTCTTCAAGACCTCAAGGTGTGTTATTAACTCTGACAGTGGGGCCTAGCGAAATTTCCAGTCTTAGAACGGGAGAGACACTTTCTGAATAGTGCATCTCCTCGCCTGGCCACTTGCCTTTCACTTCACTTGAGTCTGGTTATAACAGAGAAAGATTCACACTTAAATGTACTTAATGTATATATGACTGGTACTTAAATGTACCAGTCATATAATTTAGGGTTGCCCAAATAGGTTGATATGTCAGTAAACATTCACTGAAATCTAAACCATGCTAGTAAATATTAATTCATCTTGACTACATAACCAGAGAGCCAATTATGCCTGCTAATGGAGTCACTAAATTTTAAAATTTGTAATAGGTTTTTACTTTCCACTCTTAGAAGGGTTTTTTTCTCCCAATTTTTCATTGGACATTTTTAGTAAAGTATCATATTTAACATGTTAAATCATATAATAATTAAATATGTTAAGTATATAATAATTAATGAAGTAACACTCAATGAAATTGTCAGAACTATAGGGTCTGGGGAACTTCTTGGGGAGGTTGCTTCCCTGCAGTCAGGGAGAATGGTCTCCTCTCCCCTGTGGGAAAACACTGGCTCCCCCAACTCCAGCATCCTCTCTGTGATGAAAGGTTTGACAGAAACGGGAACTGAAGTTTAGTTTATCACTATTTCAATACAGACTGTTAGGGAAAATAGATGTACAGGCAGCATAACTGATTAGACAGGAATTTCACAAAGAATCTGGGTGTTTGAGCTGCAAGTAATAGCTCCATCCGAATGTTCCAATCAGTAAGGAAGGTGCTAATAGAGTCTGGTTCGTTTAGGGACCCAAGTGTATGAGCAGGTATGGATTTCCACAGGCTTCCCACCACAGACAGGGCTGGTCCCCGTCATGGTGGTGAGTTCCCTCAGAAGCAGCCTGGGTTAGATATGTTCATATTTAGCAGAGGGAACTGAAGATGACTTTACTTTGGTTTTTGGTTGTTTTGTTTTTGTTTTTGTTTTTGTTTTTGTTTTTGTTTTTCAAGACAGGGTTTCTCTGTGTAGTCCTGGCTGTCCTGGAACTCACTCTGTAGACCAGGCTGGCCTCGAACTCAGAAATCCGCCTGCCTCTGCCTCCCAAGTGCTGGGATTACAGGCATGCACCACCACGCCTGGCTTTGAAGATGACTTTACTGAGTGTAGAATAAAACTCTTTTTTTTCAGTCATGTAGACCTTTTGAAGGTTAATTGTAATAATAACCATAACTTTCCAGAAGTGTTTGATATAAAAATCTCAAGTATTAATACTGGAGACGGGATCAGAATGGCTTCCCTTTCTGGACAGGCTCAGGACATTCAGAAATTGCATGCCGCTGCTGCTGCTGCTGTGACTGGCCGAGAAGCCTTAAGGTGGGTCTTGAGCTCACATGTATGTACCCCATATTCCAGAATGCAGAATACACAGCATGAGCCACACCACACGTGCAGCAGCCTCTGACAAGAACACTCATTTGTTGCCAGTAGGAAGGTAAAATGGTATAACCCTTTTCAGGGAGGGCTGCTCTTCCCATACACCCCCACAAATATTCTGTGTAGTATTTACCTGCAGGACCTGAGGGTGTAGTATTTACCTGCAGGACCTGAGAGTGTAGTATTTACCTGCAGGACCTGAGGGTGTAGTATTTACCTGCAGGACCTGAGAGTGTAGTATTTACCTGCAGGACCTGAGGGTGTAGTATTTACCTGCAGGACCTGAGGAAGCATGTCCATATAAAAGCCTGTGTATAGATACTTCTAGCAGGTTTATTCAGAACTGGTCACATTTAGAAGCAACAAGACAGTCTCTCAGTAGGTAAATGAATAAAGAGACTGGTCTGTTCAGACAGGGCAACAGTATTTGACACTCAAAGGAAATGAGCAGCCAAGCTGTGGAGACACAGGAAACTTAGATGCCCATGACTAAGGGAAAGAGGCTCATCTGAAAATTCCAGGATTGCTGGTCCTGATGCAGTGATGTTATGCAAAAGAGGACCCAATGCAAATTTATGTGGTAGCCAGGAAGTAGGAAGTAGGGAAGGAAAGTAGGAGATATTCAGGGCAGTCAGACATTCATTGCATGTGAACTGAGCAGGTCTCTCCTCTTCCAGAATTACTTGGGCTGATACATCACAGGTAACCTTGATACATTCTAGCTATGCGGACTCATCACTGATGCTCCCCTGGGTATTTCTGGCAAGGGGAACATACAGGGGCATGAAACTGTTACCCTTGTAATCTTGTCAGGACTGAAAACTGTATCTCTGATACAGACATGGAACCCAGGGTGGTTATCATCTTGGACCCCTCACAGTTCCTGCCAGAATACACTTGAAAGAAAAAAATATGGGTTTGTATCTGTATTTATTGAGCATAGGTTTTTGCCACATAACCTAGATGGGCATTCAACTTGTAAACCTCATCCCTTAATCTCCTGGGTGCTAGGATTACAGACAGACATGCATGAAACCTGGCTAAACCAGGGAACTTTATAGCTTATTCTGATGCATTATGTTCTGATAACTGGGAAGTGAGATTCTGGGTGACTGAAATGAGTCGCACAACAGTCTGTTTGCACTGGTGTGCAGTGGGTCCTTCGCAGAGACCTCTTGCCTTGTGACTCTCTATAGCAGTGGTCTCAACCTTCCTAATGGTGCAACCTAATATAGCTCTTCATGTTATGGCGATCACCAACCAAAAAATAATATCATGACTATAATTTTTCTACTGTTACAAATCATAGCATAAATATTTTTGGAGATAGAGGTTTGCCAAAGGGGGCTGTAGGACCCACAGATTGAGAACCGCTGCTCTACACACTTGGCCTTTTGCCATGTTGTGAAGGAAAGCCTGCAGCCCCGATTCGGAACTGATTTGGGAGCACGGCTGAACAAAAAGAATCTCTCATGTCAAGCCAGAACCAGATAAAATCCACAGAAACCAGGTTGGGTTATTAGTTGTACAGAACTTAGAGCTATCACCGGACGGGGACATTCAACATGATGGGGTATTTTATCTACCAGGGCCATTCACAGTGTCTGTGCTAAGAGGTGGCTGGAAGGTTATAACCCTCTCTTAGGTTTCCATTTGTTCTGTTCGCTTGTTGCTATGTCCTTTGAGGACCGTTTATTTTAAGTCGTGAAGTGGGACTCAGCTTGAATGCTAGCACAAAGGCTTCTCAGCCTTAGCAGGGTGGTCAGTTTGCTGGCCTCTGTGGTTTTGAACTCCCTCCTGTCACCCCTTCCTGCACTCAGGAGGGTATACCTTGCAACTCTTGACATGCTGGTATATGTGGTTTGCTTTAGTGCTCCACAGTACCGTGAGCCTGCTGCTCTTCATCTGTACTCCATCAATAGTTTATGCACCTGACCCTTGGAACATACCGGTAGACCTCAGCTTCCGTTATTAAAAGGCTTGTGTTGTAGTATTATGCTTAGGATAGCAAGTATCATCAAGGCCCTGTGGGTGCAGGGCACAGAGCATTTTTCTGTATAGATTCTAATGCAGTTTCAGGATTCATTTTTTAAAACACAAAAACATTTTCCATACCCAGCATTCTCTCTGGCACCTTTGGATAAACAGCATTTCACTCTGGAAGCTGACCAGATGGTGTCACGGTTGATAACAGTACCATCCCTTTCCAAATCAGGAATCAACAGTTCCCAGACGTTAGGTGACTCTCAGCCATTACCCCGAACTCAAGATTCCATTCCTAATGCACCCGACGCCAAGTAGAGTTCTCTCTGCTGCCACAGTGGAACTATTATGCATCTCAGATCGATGCAGATATGTAAAGTCTTTGGAAGACTTGCCTTGGAGATCAATAATCAAAGAATTGGCTTCATGATCTGTCCCAGGTAGGAGGCCCCAGGATCGTGTGAGCCAGGTATACACCATGGTCTTCTTTCAGGAATCCTAGCCTCCTGCCAAGGAGGGGGCAGGAAGGGGAAGGGGTGCCTTATAAATGCCAGTTCTTCCAGAGTCTGAAATGCATTTCTAGAAACTTCAACCCATTGTCCCTGACAGTATCAAACTTTCAGAATCCTGTAGCAAAGTAAACCTTCATTTCAAAATTAGACTTTGAAGTTAGAAGATAAAAGGAGAGCTGTCGAAAGCCCAGTGCTCAGATAGATAGACTAAAAACATTAAAAAAAAGAAAAGATGTCTGGAGAGCTTAACAGAATTCCAAATGAATGTGAATAGCAGATCCCCTACCGCTGAAGTCCTCAGCACTGTGGAGCCCGGTTTAAAGCCGCTTACCTCTGCCCAACACACGACAGAATCAAAGCCTTCTGGAGGGTTTTGAAATGTGTTTCATTTTCTCAGGAAAGAGAAAAGCAGATCCCATACTTTTATGTACCTGGTCACCTAGGAATATTTTCTAGCCTATGGTCCCAGTCTACTCTTTGAGACTGCACAATGGGCCTTAGTCAAATCTACAATTGCCAGCAGTCACCCAACCCCTCTTGGTGCCAGAAAGGAGGCTTGCGTCTGCATCCTCAGAAGCAGTCAGCCTGTGTGCTCAGCCAAAGCCATCAGTTGGAGGCGTCTGGTTTGTTAAAGCCCAGAAGCGGTAGCTGGGGCCGTGGTGTCGTAGTGTCAGGAAACAGCTGCACGGACACGTTGCGAGCAGAGGTGATCCAAGTGTGGTAGTGGGCAGTGTCCCATAAGCTGTCCTCTGTGGCAGGGTGCTACACATACATACATGCAGGCCAAGCAGCAATGCATATAAAATAGCTCAGTTAAAAACAAATAAAACCCAAACTGAACCCGTTATTTAGATCAATGAAAACTCCCGTCTATAAGGGTGGGGAGCTGAATAACCACCATCCGTGGGCCAACCTCCTCACCATCAGCTCTTGAGTGCTGAGCACAGGGCTCACAGGTGCATAGCTGTCCCATCACCTACATCAAGGGCGACTTCCACCTCCACTGCCTCTTCAGGGTTCTCCTCCTCCCTAAGAGCACCTTCTTGCTCAGGGCAGCTCTACACCCCGTGCGTCAGTGTGACCAAAGGGCCCAGGGAAGGGAGGGCAGTTGGGCTGCCGGAAGCTGGAGTCAGAGTCTTGCAGGCAGTGGTGCGGCTTCTTACACCAGTGGTTTTGTAGCTTGGGGAAGCGTTTGCTTACTGCTCACTGGCCCACCGTAATTGTGTGTGACTTGGCGGAGTCACTGAATTCAGATCCTTCCAGTCCGCATTCCTGTGTTCCGGGAGTGAAGAAACCATGGGCAAGGTTCCCAATGGTTTTTGTCTATGCCCTGGCCTCCAGGAGAGGCATTTGTTTAAGTGTTGCAGAAATTAAAAGGGAAAACACAGACTACTTTTAAAAGCCATCTCTCCACCCAGCGTTAAATGTAAACGCTGTGTCTGGTGGCTAGGAGGCCGCAAGTGTGGGGCGGTGCAAGCTAGGGGGCACCCAGCGCTTTGCACCACCTTAGGGTGGCTTCAAGGGTCATGAGAATGAAAGTACTGTTCTTCGTGACTGGAAAATGGCTGGAGACTGGGAAGGAAATGAGGGAGAGAGGAAAGACTGGAAGGAAGCAGACCAGATCTAAGGCAATCATCAGATCATCATTAAAGCAAAGCAGATGCGTCTGTTTGCCAGGCCAGCCCAGGCCAGAGAAAGCCGGCATCTAATGTGATTAGCCTCCCCCAAGCAGCAGGCGATTCTTCCAAAAGATAAGAACAAGCTGTATTAAGCAGATTTATACATTTCAGAAGTCACCTAATCTAGAGACTTCTGTAGAACACCTTAGCATAGTTTTCTTTTAAACTTTTATAATGTTAGCCACTGACCTAGCCTGTTCTTTTCGTAATCACTCGATACAAAGGGTTTGTGTCGCTCTCGGTTCTGAGCAGAAGATGAGCCGTTAATGCCGTAAGGTTTATAGCTTGTGTGATTCGTGTGGGAAGCTCATGGCCTCTGGGAATTGCGTACGGATGGAACCTATAGTGAGATAGATGAGTAACCGGTGTGGGGAGGGGGGGCGCTCAGATTCTATGGAGATCGACAACTTGATTCTTGAGTGCTTTTCTAAAAAAACTATTATAGATAGTAAAAGGTTTAAAAAACGCCATGTAGAAAAGAGATCTAATATTGGAAAGACATTTAATAAAAAGAGAAAGCTATTTCTTCTTCAGTCCTAGCAATGGAATCCACTCTATGGATATACCATGTAAGAGTTCTAGCTCAGCTACACCCCAGACACAGGCGGAAGGATCCCTAACTTCTTAATCTGCTGTGGATTTTCCTCAATTCTTTGCCCCGGTAGGTAGAGAAGGAACCACATTTGTGTGACTCATCTCCTTCGTGGGACAGCTGTACTGGCTGCTCTTTGGGCTTTCTGCATCTGATCTTGTGAAACAAGGGTATAAATTTGTTTTTGAAGATTTATTAGTTGTATTTTTGTCTGCGTGTGTTGGTATTCTCAGTGCTGGGGTGGCAAAGGTAGCCAGAAAGACAGCTAGAGCTCTCTAGCTTGTCACCTGGTCTGTTTTAGTGAGTTGCAAGATAAAGGATTGCTGGGCTGGACTCAAAGAATGGCATGTGAAGCTGTCCTCTTCCTTCTACCCATGTGTGTGCACCTCCTCACATGTACCCTCACACGTGTGCAAATACATAAAACAGAGAAACTCATATGTGAACATGCAAGCGCGTGTGTGCGCGCACACACACACACACATACATGCACGTGCATCAAAGCACACATACCCATGTGTGCATGCCAGCACACACCTGCACATGTGAGCAAACACACACATGCATGCATTCAAACCCACACATGTGCACATGTGAGCACACACATACATACACACACTTTCCAACTTGAACAAATAACCCTCTAAGACAGATGAATGGTTTCTGGCCCGTCAGCGCCTGCTGTGTGTTATAATTGACATTTCCTTAAACTGTTCTGCCTCAGTTAATGTCATTAAGTTTCAGAATTTAAAAAAGAGCTACTGTTAAAAGCTGCTTCTGATTATTTTGACTGTGCGGGACCATCTCAGATGAGATCATACAAAAACTGCAGGGAATTCATCTATTCACAGGCCTGACATATTTAGATTTGTGAATCTCTTACCAAAAGCAGGGAGGAAAAAAAAATCAGATTCCTGAAAATGGTGGCAATTAGACATTTAGGTGTCTGAATGCCAAGTAAAGACATCCCAGTGTGTCTGCATGATTTTTGTTTTTGTTTTTGTTTTTTCTTACCTGATTTTGGCTTCTGAAAACCCAGAAAACACTATAGAGCTAACATCCCAAAGAGGCTAGCTAGCCTGCTGTCAGAGACTCACTGAGAGAATAGAGCAAGGAATTCATTCCTGATATGATCTGTCCTGAGCAGATGCTAGCTCCCTGGTACCCAGCCGTCGCCAGGATATGGGCATAAGGGAGCAGGGCCCAGCACTCTGCAGCTATGAAGATGTCACAGCTCCATAGTGGATCCCTAGAGTGGGGTGCCAATTGTGGCTATGTTACAGTTAGTGTTCACTATCATCTCGATGGGACTCTGACTCACCCAGCTGAGTGAAGCACTCTGGGTGTGTCAGTCGGGGTGTTTCAGGGGGACGAGTTGGCTGTAGCTAGAAACAGCCCATGGACTAGGAGCACAGACAGAATAAAGGGTACTCATGCTCGGGCAGATGCTCCTCCCCTTCTCTGCTTCTTGGCCTATGTTAACATGAACCTTACTCTCCTCCTCACCATGGGATGAGTCTCTGAGTATATCTTCCAGACGGCAGCCTAACTAGCTCCTCAGCATTCTCTGAGTACTCAGAAGTCACAATCAGGTAAGAAAATGACACAAATGGTATGCAGACACACTGAGGCATCTCTGCTCAGCATGTGGACACCTAAATGTCTACTAGCCACCATTTCCAGGTATATAATTCCCCCCCCCTACTTTTGGCAAAGGAGTCACACCTCTAAATATGTCAGGAGTGTGAATGGATAAACTCTGAGGTAATTATATCAAGAAAGACCAGTGGGCCTAGGAGAAGCTGGGAATTCCTGCCCCGGTCTTTATGAGGACCAAGCCTAGGCATTCTGCTGTGTCTGATATTCTTCTAAAGTTAGCTCAGGATTGACAGCTCAGCATCTAAAGATATGACCAGAAATACAAATGCCTAGGCCCTAGCTCTTATGTGCCAAATAAGAACGTTTGTGCAAAGACACACAATTGTAATGCACTCAGCAGCTGGAGACACAGTGAGACTTGCTATCCAGCACAGGGGGAGGTGACAGACATTTCCCAGGCCAGTGCTCTATGACTGGTGGGCCTCAGGCTAGGACAGGGAGTGAGAAAGGGAAATAACTATCTACCTAACCATATGGGGGCAGCTCAAGGAAGTGCTGAATCTTGGAAATACTTATTATTCTCCACCTAGCCCTACTCGGGGTTTTCTTATGTAACTCTGCCTCAATCTGGAAATCACTAAATAGACCTGGACGGTGTGGAACTCCAAAAGATTCAACAGCTTGTGCCTCCAGAATGCTGGGATTCAAGGAACGCTCTATCATGTTCAACCTTAATATTTTCTCTGGATATTTTCCCTATTAAAATCTGTAATTTCGCTATTAAAAGTGAGCATTCAAACACTTCTCTAAAGATTCCGTAGCAGGATCGTAAGGAAGATGAAGTAAACAATGACAGCACGGCATTCCCCTTCATGTTGTGTTGCCCGTTATCCATTTTCTTAGTTTCTCTCCGTGGCTGTGATAAGACACCCTGACGGATGTCTCTTCATGAGGAAAGGGTTTATTTCAGCTCATAGTTCAACGTTACAGTCCGTCGTGGCTGGGGAGTCATACCATCCGAGCTTCGGGAAGCACAAGGCAGAGTGAAGGCCGAGTGCACACATGCTGGTGACCAGCTGCTTTCCTTGCTCCTTCTGAAAGTTATATTTGAGATTACATAACTGCATCACTTCCCTTTCTCTGTTGTCCTTCCAGACATACCCATGTGCCCTCCTTGCTGATTTCTGATTCATGGCTCTGTTTTCATGTGTGTGTGTGTGTGTGTGTGTGTGTGTGTGTGTGTGTGTCTGTCTGTCTGTCTGTGTATCTGTATGCATAAGTGTCTCAGTGTATGTATGTGTATCTGTGTTGTGGATGGGCTTGGTGCTGTTCTTGTGAACCAATCCCCTAATGAATAAAGCAGCCAATCACTGGGCTAGCAGGTGGGACTTCCGGGTTGTACTGAGGAAGAGAAGAAGCAGGAAGAGTTACTTCCCTTTGGAGCTCAGATGGAGCTGCTCTAGTTTCCTAGTATCATGGCGGATCCTTGTGGATCCACCACCAGAGGGATCAGATTTTAATAAGGCTTACAAGATGAGGTTTTAGTTGTTGGCCCAGACTGAGTTACCATTGTTTCTGAACTAAGTTTGTGTTGCAATTTCTTTCAAGTGGCAGCTCCTCTGCTTTCAAGAGAGAAAGGTATGGTGGCCAAGTGTAAGTTTGCCTGAGGTGCTCCACATAGGCCTTGAGGGATCTGAAGCACAGGGTTGGCGGTAGCCACTCACCAGTGGGAACCTAGCAACCCGGTTGGAGATGTTTCAGGAGCTCTGGGCCAGGGAATCTCTGCGAGATAAAACCCAGGTCAGCCATTGCTCGCCAGTACGTAGCTGGCCAGGCCGCTGAGGCTGAGAGTTAGAGGCACGAGCGAGGGAACGTGCCAGGTCAACTGTTTTTAGTACATCCCACAACATGTCTGCACATAAACAGGATCTGTTTTTTTCTTACTTCATTTGTTTTTGAGACAGGGTTTCTCTGTGTGACTCCTGCACCACTACCACCACCACCACCACCACCACCATCACCTGGCAATCTTACTTTTATGCATATGCTTTCAGGGCAGACCATTTGGTATTAAATAATCAATTGCTATGCTTTTTCCTGGGGAAGACTATTTCTTCCACTCTGAGCATTCTGTAGTTGCCCGTTCTGTGTCTACTTGAGTTCTTGTGAGCCACCCACCCCTCATCCGTGTTAACATGTCTGTCTGTGTCATGTTAACATGTCTCTCTGTGTTGTTCTCATTAAGATAATGCTCAGGCAGTCTTTGTAAGACTTTATGGATGTCCCTTCTAATAGTCCTAGGAGACACTACCTCACAGCAAACTCTCTGTTCCTCCGTCACTCTCGCCCACATGATCTCTGAGCCTCAGGTTCAAGAGTTGTGTTGTCTATGTATTAATTAGGACTGGGCTCCATGCCTCTGCATTTTGATTGGCTCTAGTTTTCTGTCTGTTGCAAACAGACTTTTCCTTCTCTACTCTTACTACAGTGCAGAACTCTCTGCCTAAGGAACACTGCCACCCACAGTGGTCTAGGGCTTCCAACCTCTGTTAACATACTCAATGTATCTCCTCAGAGGCCCATTTCCCAAGTGAATGTACCCTCTGTCAAGATGACATTTAGTGCTGCCAGAAGCATTGTGTTTTCATTTTATCACAGCTAATAAACATAGGCTTTGCACTTCCAGTATAGAGGACATGGTCTGTGTATTTGTGTAAAGGGAAGGGGAGGCGGGGGCTTCCTGCCTTCCCTGCCTGCAGAAGGCACATTGAGACACCTTGTGTGTGAGCGTGTGGCACCTCCCAGCCCAGCCCACCGTGTCATTTGCATGGTTACTAGTCAAAAGCAACAGTTTTTAATTCTGTGAAATGCAGCCATAGAAGCTCAAATCCCCAAACTAAGTTCGGGGAGTTAATTACATCACGAGCATCAGTAAAGCTTCTAAGAGACGGTGCGTCTCTTCACATCCACGTAATCGGAGCGTTCGTTCAACTGCTCCTTCGCAGATGCGTTTCTGGGCCTCCCACATGCAAGAGGCATGCCTTCATCATGGTCTCTTTGTGCCTACCTCTTGGCCCTTTGCCTGTGGCCATTCTATTTAAAGAAATTTGGGGAAGAAAGATGAGAAACACTCAGTTTCCTTTTCTTCCCTATAGGAGCTCTGAGTTCAGCCATTCCTTTCCTGTCTGAAGCTCAGGGAATCCGGTAATAGTTCTGCGATTGGGAGCTGAGTGCATCTTGCTGGCCTCGAGAGGCACTCATTTAAACTCTTCTGCTGGTCCAGTGTTGGCTGTACAGAGGACACACGTCTCTCCAAAGAAATACACATTCTTTCTTTGCAGACTGACCTATTAACCTCCACAAGCCTAATATGGCCCCAGAGAATAGGACAGAGTGGGGCATCTCAGCTGTGCCCAGAACGTTCTATAATATAAATCACTTTCTATGATTTGAGAATGAATTAACAGACTATTCTGAGGGCTGAAAGCAACTTTGGCTTTAAATTTAAGGCAGTCACTCACTCAGAGTGGGGGATCAAGAGTTGCACATTGGATAAACCCTTTGTTTTAAAATAATGAAAGAGACTCATAGAAACAGTAATTTTGCAATTGCTGGATTTTCCTTTTTTTTTTTTTTTTGGATAAATATCTGTGTGCACCTTGTGAGGGATGTCTGTCTCATAGAAAATTGGGTAGAAAAATTGCTCAGTCAGTTCATATCAGTAGCATTTGGCACAAGTTCACATATGTTTGCCTGCCTATGGGGGACAGGGTGCTTACAGACTCTGAACTGAGTTGCAAAGATAAGGTTGGACAGAGTTAATATTGCTTGTAACTCCCAGTAACTCAGTCCATCAAACAACCAACTGCCTCCATGAGAAGAGAAAAAAATCATCAAGGCAGAATGAAGAAAAGCTAAAGTCAGGAGGAAGAGAGAGCATCCCAGAACATAGCTCCATGGTGCATGGAGAGACCCTACTGGAGAGTCCGCTGGAGCCACATGGTCCAGGCAGAAGGCCCAGAAGCTAAGAACATAGGACTCGTATGTGCACAGGCCAGCCATCCGTGTACCTTTGCATGACATTTGAATTTCTGTTTTATGTGCATGGTGGGTGGGGGAGGGTTGGATTTGTTGGTCACCTTTCCCTCCAATCATTGCCCCTCTCCCTTACATTTCAGAGAAAAGAATTTCTTCCCTCTGCATTTGCCAATGACAGGATTTGCATTTCTGTAGACTCCAGCTGTCTGGCTGTGTAAATGATGAGCATATGTTACATTGTGTTTTCCAAAGGGGTGTTGGCTGCTTCTATAGCTAAGTGCTAAATTTGTTTCAGAGCTTGTGAAAGGACCATCCTTTGGGCATGACTAGAGAACACCTCCATGGCACCACACAGAAGGCAGGCCAGCAAAGCTGTGTGCGAGTCATAGCCCAGCCTGTGAGGATCGGGCCTGCCTCACTACAGATGAGTGGGATTGCTCCTCAGACTTTGGCCTAGTGCCTCGGCCTAGAGCTAGTGCCTGCAAGTCCATCATGCCTTCCCATCTCCCTCCCTCCCTCCCTCCCTCCCTCCCTCCCTTCCTTCCTTCCTTCCTTCTTTCTTTCTTTTTGTTTAAACCAATTTTTATTGCCCAGGATTTTTTTTCCTTGTGTCTTGCTTCTTTTTTTTTTTTTTTTTTTTTGGTTTTGTTTTCATTTTATAACTATAAATTCAAGCTTAGGGAAGCTTGGTTTTGTCCTAGAAAACAAAACAAAGAGTAAACAAAGCTTTTATAGTATTATTTGCAAACCTGACCCCATTTAGAAAGAGATGTAACTGCATGGCTAGAGCGTAGCTTCCAGCATGAATGACGCAGGTGACTGGTGGCACTAAGAGGAGGCAATGCAGTGTTGACAAGATTATAATCCGATGGTGGCATTGCTGGATAAAAGCCCTTGCAAATTTCTAAACAACAGTGAACTCTAAAGTGTCTTACAGGCCAAAAAGGAAACAAGGTTAGTAAACTGCCCCAACAGAGTTTGAGTAAAATACTGGATTTGAGAGTTACTGGAATTGGGTATCTAAAAATAGGGTTGTAGGTGGGGATCATGCTTACAGTAGGTCTCAGATTAAGACTACAGTACACCACTTCCCTGGCCACACGAATTTCCGGGGTTTCCGTCTCCCTCAGCAGGTGCTGGCACAAGGTATGCTTAGTCACTTTCCAATATAGATGCCCATCCCCAAAGCCAATAATGAGAAAGGAAGAGATGTGGGAGGGAAAGCTTTAGGAACTCTGCAGAGAGAACGCCCCCTTTCCTCATGGCTCCACTCTTCCTCACGCTTAGAGACGCAGCTCGTTTAGGGTGTCTGAAATGGAACTCTTTGCCTCTTGAGCTGCTCTGTTCTGACTCATGCTGTGCATCTAGAAGGATCTTCTCCTTGTCTCCACTGTGGGTGGAAGATGAGGAGGGAACGTGCTCTGGCCCCCCCCATTCTTCCCATATCCATTATCATTTCCATTATCATTTCCATTGCTGCTGTTCATGGGTAGCTCTACCCAGGAACTGTTGAGGCCAGTGGTGGCGACAGGGGCTGCTCTCCTTCCTCATAGTTGTTGTTGTTGCTGTTGTTGTTGTTGTTGTTGTTGTTGTTGTTATTGTTGTACAAGGGTAGCAGCTAGACTAAGTGAGATATGGTCTAGAGACTGGAATCCCCACGGCCACAGGATGGATGACAGTATCCGGGTCTTGGGCACCAACACCATCTTCCCATCTTTTGTTACCCTGAGAGAAAGCAGGTTCACTTCACACAAAGTTCTCTCTCTGGGGAGTTTGTGTTGCCAGGCCCTAGCCTCCTGATGCAGACATACTGCTTTATTTTAATATGTAGATTATTTTTGCAAAATATTTACAGAAGTAACTCCATCACAGACCTGTGGTTGAGTTTGACATGATTGCTATGTTAAAGGTGGATAATTATAGTTCAACAGCACAATGAAGAGCTCTCCCTAAATTGCACATGAATACCTACCAGCTTACAGATTTGGGACCAAGACTCTGCCTTGTGTTATTCCTGACTCTGTTATAATAACACATCACCAGAAGCACTCAATTTCAGAAAAATAAAAAGATTTGGTTGTTTTTGATATTTCAGCTTGAGGTTGACTGCCCTTAGGACCTGTGGTAGGTGTGGTGCATTCCAGTGAGAACAGGTTACAGTCAGTGGGTACAGCTTTATCTCACAGAAGCACAGAAAGAATGGGGCATCTTAATCTCACCTGGAAGGTTACATCCAAGTAAGATCAGAGGGCTTTTCGGGGGAAGCCCCAGCTCTCCAAGGCTCCAGATACTACTGTGGGCCATTTCACACACACACCCTAGAGACCGTGGGTCAAAGCCTTAGAGCATTCCCACTGCTAGCAAGATTTACACTGGCCAGGTGTGGTGGCTAATCTCTGCTGTCAACTCCGAGAGATTGAGAATTGCCACAGAAACAAACCCTCTGGGGCATGTCTGGGAAAGATTTTCTAGATCAGGATGAGTGGGATGGAAAAGCCCATCCTGAATATGATCAACTGTATTCCATGGGCTCAGTTCAGAATGGAATGGACAGGGAAAGCAGAAGTTGGGAAGGGCCATCTAATGTTCTCTGTTTCCCAACTGCTGGTGTAATATGACCAGCCACCTCCTGCTCCCAAGGCTGTGACTGTACCCTCAAACTGTGAGCCAAGACCCACTCTTTTTCCCTCCCTCCTCCCTATATCCCTCCTCCCTCCCTCCTACCCTCACTCTTTCCTCTTTCCCTCCTCCTTCCCTCCCTCCTCTCCTTCCCTCTCTTCCTCATCTCTCTCCCTCCCTCTGATGCTTTATCATGGGTCATCACTTTGATGTCAGCTTCACCCAGAGCTACACACACACACACACACACACACACACACACACACACCTTTCTCTCTCCTGGTCTCAAGTACCAAAATTTTGCCTTTGATTTATCATCACACAGCTAAATTTGGCTTCAGTCCTTGGTTTGTTATGCCATCCTAATCTCTAATGATGGGCTACATGGCCCTTTCCTTTATTAAGGGTACTTTCAGGAGTCATAACAGAGATGGGGTCATCTTTCAGAAAGTCTCCTGAACCGCAGTGGCTTTGTGGAGCTCCACGTTTAGGCAGGAACCTAATTTATTTGGTTTTAGGATGATTTAGCAGAGGGTGAGAAAGGAGTCCCGTCTCTCCCTCCTCCAGCGGGTATCTGCGGCTGCTGTGACCCTGGCAGGTGGGGTGGAACAGATAGCTTAGGCTCTTCCAGACCAGCTCTGCCTGGCCTGGTGGGACCACACAGATGGTGTGTCTTGAATACTAATTAGGGAAGTGTTTTTTTTTTTTTATAGCCAATAACTCCAACTGTGTGAATTACTTCTCCATGGTTTTGTCCCCATGAACTCTTATGAAGACAAATGATCTCAGTGGGATTTAAACTCCCTTAAAAAATGTGGCCCTGTGGGTCATTCAGGAAGTCAGCTCCTGGTCCGTGTGTGTGTGTGTGTGTGTGTGTGTGTGTGTGTGTGTGTGTTTGGGGGGATAGGTAAAGAAACCATGTCAGCCATGGAGTTGTGCCCCTGTGGCGTGTATGGCCTCCCTCATCTAGAGCACACCACACATGTGTATGAGCCACGGCAGCAGAACACACCCTCCACCTGCTCTTAGTTCTACATGTGGCTGATATTTTTGTTCATTTGTGTTTTTACTTTTCTAAATAATTTTTAAAGAAGTGTTTTATGTATCTGTGTCTTTGTGTCTACCATGTGTATGTGGTGTTAGGTAGGCCAGAAGAGGATGTGTGTCTACCATGTGTATGTGGTGTTATGCAGGCCAGAAGAGGATGTTAGGTGCTTCCTGAGAGTTGGTGGCATGGGCAGTTGTGAGCTGCCTGGGTGGGTGCTCGGATCCAAACTTGTGTCTTCTGAAGATCCAGAAATGCTCCTAACTGCTGAGCCATATCTCCAACCCCTGCCTTGTGTTGTTGAGATGGGGTCTCAGTATGGATTAAGTTCCTCACGCTGGTCTAGGAGTCCCGCTAGGGACTTAGTGGCCCAGGTTGGCCCAGAAGTGAACATACTCCTTCCTCAGACTCCCTGGGATTACAGATATCTGCCAACGTGCCCAGCTCTTTGTGTGAGCCTTAATAGGTATCTCTTCTAAGAAATCATTTGAATTTTCAAAAGTCTCTGGAATATTATTTTTAAGATTTTATCCTAGCTATAGAACAAATAAATATTAAGATATTCACAAAGTGGTACACTTCTCACTGAGAGGAACTCTCAGCTTTATTACCTCAAGGGGAAAACCGGATCTAACCCTTTTCTCCCATTATTAAACTCTGTCACTCTAACTGATGACTATCCCCATGTAGTTCCCCAACCCCCGAGTGCACCCCACACCCATCCATGTCTTACTGTTTCTGAGCACAGATGGGAGATTCTGCACGTTCTCTGGTACACATGATTCTGAGACCAGACAAGCTTAGATAATAAGATTGTTTACTGAGCAAATATTTCTTAGGTAAATACTGTCCTTAGCCCTCTAGCTTATGCATGCTTTTGCAAACTCATAGCCGCTTACAATTTACCTTTAGTCTTAAAAATTGCCATTTAGCAGAACAACTAAGGAAATAATTTAGTCCCATCCAGGAATCTATAAAAAACAACCTTAGACTCTAAATTATTTGCTAAAGACCTTTGTGCTTTTATTAAAAATAAAAATATCATTACAGAAATGAATCAGTGCATTCTTTTTTCGAGTAAATTGAAACAGCAAAGTCAAGTGACATTTTCTGTCATGCCCAGCAAGCCATCAGGGGAATGGATAAAAAATGTGATAGTCTCAGTGCTGCTCCGTCCTGGTTTAACTAACCGCGACTGGAGCTGGATCCGGGGCTAAAGCTCGATGGGGGAATGAGATGCCCAGGGATTCAATCCATGGCATCAAAACAAAAACTGGAACAAAAGCAACTGGCACTGATCAAATGTCTGAGATGCTCCCTTCCAGATCCTCGATGCTGAAGGAAGAATATAATCCATTGTTGGTCACAGCGTGAGGGATTCAGTACTAACCTGTCAGCGACCCGAGGTCCTGACTCTAAAGTGCTTAGACTGAGGGGAACCTCCATCTAAATTGTTAAATTGTTCCAGTCTTCGTATTTGTTTCTACTGGTTGCCTCTTGTCTCCTGGCTAAATGTTTTAGGAGAAAAATTAACCCGTTTCATGCACATGAATTCAAGCCTGTGATTACCTTACCACACCTCTGATAGGAAGTGATTTCCTACATGAGGCCATCCTCCATTCTTAAGGTGACAACTCTTCTGCGTCTGCCTTAGAGTATGCCCTGAGCCACATTTCCTCCATGTTTTTTGAAATACATAAGCAGCGCTTGGCATTCAGCTATTTTGTGGGCCGTGGAGAATTAAGGGGTGGGACCCAGCAGTTGAGGAAAGACTTCCGGTCACATGTGGGTACCCGGGTACCACCAGCAACACTCAAGAAGTCTTCCTGTGTGTCCTCTTTCTGCCTCCTCCTGCCTTCTGCTGCTGCTGCAGAAAATTCGGCACAGATGCTGGGAGGTTGCCAATTCAGACCTGTATGGGACAGAATCAGTCTGCTAAAAAACATCAGCAGCTTCCAAGGCTAAGTAGGGGGATTAAAGGCTGATGACGGAGTAAATGAGAGATTTGATCTTTGAGCTTAAAAGTCTTAAAAGAAAGGGGCCGCTCTCTAAATCAAAGGCCTTTACTCAGTGTATGTAGAAATAAATAAAGAATAAGAGAGGGAAATGTTCCCATCCCAGTGCCATCAATGCATTGGTTCCAAATTTCAATAATCAGCCACGCTATTTCTTTGTATTTTAGGGTTTAATAATGTGGTTGGTTGACAGAGGAAAAATAGAGAATTGTTCTTTCTGACTTCCTGTGGCTCTGGCTGAGGATGCTGCTTTTCCTGGCTCCAAAGTTTTGCAGCCTTTGGGGGGAAAGCGCTGTCGCTGGAAGCCTTGCCTGTCTCTTTTGCATGAACTCCATGGCAACGCTCATGCGCACAGAGCCCGCTGACCTCACTCCCTTCCGCTGCCAGAATGTTTGTTCATACAGCACTCAAGGAGACTAGAAAAAGATTCAAGAGCTTAGCCTGCCCACTCGGAGGTTGGAGTCTGGAATAGAGAATCAAGAATAATAGGAAATACTTGGGAATAATACAAGGGGAAAAAGTCTGGTGACTGATCCCGAACAGCGAACAGGCAGATGAAGTTCAAGTCATTCAGCAGAAATGTCCCAGCTGTCACTGGCCTAGCAAGCTGGAAAGTGGGTGTGAGCCTCAAAGGACCTGCAGGACAGAGGGAGAAAGGGTGTTCACGGGACAGTGTGTCTGCAGTAGCCTGCCATTTGCAGGGCGGTTTGTGCCCTGGCGTTGGGGATGCTTACAATCCATCCTCCTGAAGGATGTAGTGGGAAGACAAGGTGAGGTTTCACAGTCAGTAAACCAGTTAAAATCTGGTGAGATTTAAAGAAAGAACCAATTGCCTACCAACGTTGGAATTTTGGTTTTATGACCAAGTAGTTAAGAAACAAAATAAATCAGTGTTGGCTTTTCCCTTTTGCCTCACTTTTCTTTCCAGTGGCTTAGGACATGTGAATGATAACCATGCATCACCCGTTTTGAATGGTAGTTTGTTTATTTTGCTAGAATGGACAAGGGAATGTGGGACTTGAGTCTAGCTCTTCGCCAGTATTTTTCTTGACTTACTTTTAGCCAACCTGTACCATCTTCTTGAATGTAAACCCACTTTATGTCCCCCTCGAAGAGCAAAGCATTATATTCCCTGGGGCAGATGAGAATAGTGTGGGACCCTGTCCTTCAGGCTGCTTTCTGTTCTATACTGAAATCAACAGCACAGGAAGCCGTGGACTGTCTGATAGACGGGTTTTATAGACACAGATCCCTAGAACAATATACAATATGGACACAGAATAATCTAGACTAAATGACTTTTTTAAAGGTCCACTTGTAATTTAAAAGGTGACTTCTACACTTTTTGTCCTATTGATATCCTTACAAACTTACTTTCTCCCCAAATTTCAATCACATTGTTGGCTTCTCAAAACTGTCCAGCGACTGATTTCTTGTTTCCCAGGCCAAATGTCAAATATCTTTCTCATCCATGGGCATTTCCCTAAATTGTAATATCATCTTTACTATTTTATGTATTAAATTCTCCCCATCCACAGTGATGCAGAGATATCGAGGATGGCATGCGTATATGTCTCCTCAGGCCCCCACCCCAGCATCCTGATTGTGCTGTCAGTGGTCTCGCCTCCGAGAGTCCCTCTTCACTCTCAGAGACCCAGTCAAGAAGAACGGTGCCAGAGGTAGAAAAGAAGGCCAACAGCCCCATGTTGTTGGCCTGGGGTTCGGCCTGGGCTGAGCTGCAGTACGTAGCAAATGGGAAGGGTCTGGGATGCTACCCTTGATGATGCTGGCAGAGCAGGAGCAGGTATTTAAAGAACAGCGGTTAAGGTTAGGCATAGTCAAAGGTAGAACTGTCTTGATTCCCAAGGCAGGAACACAGAGGGAGACAATGGCTTTAAAGCTTAGGGCCAAAGAAAGCAGCACACAAGGCCTGCCTTGAGCCAGGTCCTCTTTATTGGCTTGTAGAGATGAAGATTGTACATAGACTCAAGGAAATTAAAGGTGCAAGAGGGGGTCAGTCTTCTTGGGAAAACTGGATGCCAGAGGGGAAAATATATAGCTACAGCCTCTTTGGCGGGGGCATTCAATGCTTGGCGTGGTACCTTCAGCCTTCTGCGCGCTGGACAAGCGCTCTATCGTGCTCTGCTGCGCTCTACCGCTGAGTCCCATCTTCAGGCATAGAGCAGCCTCGTCAGTGTCAGTGTGAGCGGTTGGTATAAAATCAAAGATGTGGAGGGAAAGGAATGGAAGGAAGGGGGCATCTCAAGGGCCCAAGCCAAACAGAGTCCTTTCCCCTAACTCAGGGCATTAAAAAAAAAAAAAGTTCAATATATGTAAATCCAAGTGATCATGGAAGTCTTCTTTTCATGCTTCTAACGCAGTTGGTTTACTAGGAATTTTGAGAAAAGCAAGAGAGGCTTGGTTTGGGTGGTGTACAGGAAGAGATGGAGAAGTCTAGTCATGGTGACTTGGTTTGGGGACAGAACAGACATGGAAGTTGGTAGTGAAAAGCACAGCTGAAGTACTAAGATACTGGACTTACGGAGCCTGGAGACCACCTTCCAGGACAGGGGAGTCAGCAGGGTGTCTCTGAGAGGAAAGACCCGCAGGAGCGTCTCCTCCATTAGTCTCCATGGCTATCTTAGGAGGCTTTCTGCCACAGAGGTATCCATGCTTTACCGCACCATTCCCCTGTGATCAGGGCCAGCTTTAGAGTCTGGTGAAAACCTGATGGTGTCTATTGAGTTTGTCCCTAAGTCTCTGCTCCATGCAAAGCCCCAGAAACAGGGAAACTGGTGTCAAGGATTCCCTACAGCAGTTTCCCATCCGCCTTAGTCAGAGTTACTATTGCTGGGAGGAGATGCCATGAGAAAAAGCAACGTGGAGTGCTCACTGTTGCACATCACAGTTCGCCATCAAAGGCAGTGAGGGCAGGATCCTAGAGGCAGGGCAGGATCTGCACTGGCAGAGGCCGTGGAGGGGCGTGCTTACTGGCTTTCTCCCCATGACTTGCACAGCCTGCTTTCTTGTAGAACCCAGAACCATCAGCACAGGGATAGCAGGACTCACAGTGGGCTGGGCCCTCCCACATCAATCACAAATTAGGAAAATGCCCTTCAAGCTTGCATACATCACTGTCTTGGTGAAAGCATTTTCTTAATAATTGAGGTTCCCTCCTCTCAGCTGATTTCAGCTTGTGTCAAGCTGGCATCAAACTAGCGCACACCATCCTCAGTGGGAAGCACAAAGGTTAACTTCATAGGGATTTTTTTTTCCTGTTGGGAAATCACTGCTCACAGAAATGACCGCAGGTCATGTTCTGGATTTGTGGGTATATGAGAGACTCAGGAACTTTAAAGTGTTCCATGTGCACGACATAACTCAGAGTCCTTTGATGCTGTTCATTTTAGAATAAAGTCAACCAGAATCTGCCAAGGAAGATCCGGCATCGGGCGGGGCTCGAGATCGGTGCTGGTCCTAACCTCACAGTACTGAAGCAGACGGGCGGAAGGGAAGAGATGATGAAATGGTGTCTTGTGCTAGCTTCTGCTCTTGGTCACACTGCCCACCTTCAGAGCAGTGGTTCTCAACCTGTGGGTCACGACCCCTTTGGGGGTTCAGTGACCGTTTCGCAGGGGTCATCTAAGACCACTGGAAAACACAGATGTTTACATCGTGAATTGTAACAATAGCAAGATTGCAGTTATGAAGTAGCCAAGAAAACAATGTTATGATGGGGGTCACCCCAACACAAGGAACTATATTAAAGGGCTGTCGCATCAGGAAGGTTGAGAACCACTGTTCCAGACTGGGTGGTGTGATGAACACTTTCCTTCCGGCGTCCGATTCTTCTGCTGTCTGTCTAGGTAACCACAGTCACCCACGCTATGCAGCGACGTTGATCTTCGCTACTCCAGCCCTTCAGTGAATTCTCAAACATTTCAAAACAGCAGTTAGACCCCTGGTAGATTATGCCCAGGGAACACAGTCTTTGTTGGTTTCTACAGCTCGAGGGAAAAGGAACCTCTCTGTTGATTTCAGGTTTAAGGGCAGCTGTAGAAACGCCTGTCTTGTTTCCACAAATTCTGATAGATGGTTGAGCTGTGGAGATTTTCTCTAAAATGTTTCTTGGCTCCTCCTGGGAACTCTTGCTGGCATCCCGGGGCCTTCTAATAGTGTTATCTTTGTTCTTTGTGTGAACACCTCTGTCATTTTGGAAAGCTCTTTGTCTCAACCCAGGGGATGAAGCTTGGTCTAATGTGTGTCTTTCAAACAGATTGCCTTTCATTCCACCAGTGTAGGCAGAACTAACAGAGCCGGACATGGCGGCGAGGCGGCCCGCCACCGGTTTTTCTTGGGAGTAGAGGCTCTCGCAGACATAGCTGGAAAGTCACTTCCTCTGTGTTGTAAATGGGAATAAAGGTGCTGTTAAATATTCCACAGCACAAAACCCTCCAAAAAAAAATGAAACTTGAAATTCATATTAAATGATAGAAAAACCCACTTGCAGTGACCTAAAGTCTGGGTTAACTCCTTCCGTGTAGAATGACTACCTGAGTCATTCTGTCCCCGCCTCCTGCCCCTGTGAAGGAATAAATGCCTCCAGTTCAAGGCTGCATGACCAGTGGGTGTGGACATTGACAGTTTGGGAGAGGGAACTCCACTTCAGCCTCTAAAAGTTTCTCTGTAGTTTCCAAAGCATCAAACTGTAGGAGTTATATCACTCCAATTACAGCGATTTTGCTTTTCGACATTTAAGATGGAGCTTTTTGGAGAGAAAAAAAATCCAAACAGGTGTCTCAGTTTACGTCCAGGCCTCTTTCCATTAGTGAGAATTATATCTAAGCGTGCCATCCTGAATTCTAGATATTTGTCATAAACAAGTTAAAAGAAAAGAAACCTAAAGATTTTAGTATCCATTCTATTTTTAATTTATTTTTTAAACCTTAATATGTGCTCTATAAAAACTTTTTTAAAAAATCAGATTGGATCTCTCACATGTTAGGCATGCATCTCCCCGCTGAGGTGCCCCGTGCCCCCATCTCCCGGGCATGCATCTCCTCGCCATCCCGTTAGAGTCGGAGGCAGCTAAACAATTTTTCCTTGGCTTTCAACTATCAGAATTTATGCTCAATACTCTCTAACAGAAAATGGTCCACAAGCAGGAGTTTAGACACAGCCCTAGGACGGATGGGCACAGAGGTGAGAAAACGATGTGGAGAAAGCAGTTATTTAATAGAGGTGCTGCCAAAAGCCACCCGGCCTGAGGAGGGTCAGGGTTGAGCAGTGAAGAACTGAAAAAACAGTCTTCTAGCCCAGCCTTGGAGGGTGACTAAAGATTTTGCCTGATTTAAAAAAAAAAAAAAAAGACTATTCCAGGTTCTACAAAAGGTCATAGTTGGGGGCTTTGGTCCAAATTTGTGTGTTTTCTGACACCATTTTTAGTTTTGCTAAGGAACGGGGGTAACATAACTTTTTGGCCAAGATCCCCCTAAAATAGTATCCTGATTAGTGTTAATTTGATGGATCTGGGTAAAACCTGTAAGAAACACTTTGCAAAGAATCATTCTGATTGTAGGAGGAGCCAGCAGCCAGCTGAGCTGGTCTGAGCAACTCAGACTGCCTGGCGGCTGTTCCTTTACTCCTCTCCCTGGCCTCTGGCAGAAGGACACTTCTGTTCCTGATGGACAGGCAATAAAACATTTATCAGGATGACATCACAATTGGTAAGAATTCTTTAAGGAAAGGAAAACAACCCCCAATCATAGAGGACCGGCTCCTAAAGGAGAGGGAGACATCCGAGCACACTTTGGGAGGGAAATTAATTTTCCTTTCTCATGTAAAACTGTTGCGGCATGTTAAAAATAATTTATGTAATTATAGGAAGGAAATTGGATTTGTTTCAGCCTTTATATATGAGTGTGTGGTCTTGAGGTTGGATATGTACTGAACATTATCCTTGCAGCTGAGTGATGATTCGGAATGGTATAGTTGACATTTGGTTTCATTGAAGATTAATAGTAGCCCAGACTTATGAGTGTTACCACATCCCAAAAGGCAAGATTTAGTGGCCGGGGCTGTGGATTATGTATTAGGTGGCAAGGCTTCTAGCCCTGCCTGCCACTCACTAGCTGACATTTGTGCTCACCAATGCTCATGTTAATTTTTCCATCCATAATTGCAACGATAACGACATCCCAAATGCCTCTGCTTAGATAAGTGCTGAAGATTAATAAGGCCATATTTACAAGAGGCTCTGGGGTTCTTACAAAGCACAGAGTAACATGAGGCCTCCTAGAGATACAGTCTCCAATCCTCTCTGCTATTTGTGGGCCTCACTGGAACGCTGCCCACTTCGTAAAGGCGGTTGTTGACTGTTTTTTTTTTTTTTTTTTTTTTTTTTTTGCTTCTCTGTCATAAGACACTGAACCAAAGCAACTTGGAGACAGAAATGATTTATTTGGCTTCCACGTTATGTCCACCATTACAAGAAGCCAGGGCCAGAAGTCAAGACAGGAACCCAGAGGCACAAACTAAAGCAGAGGCCAGGAGGAACGGTGCTCACTGGTTTGTGTTTTCTGGCTTTTGCTCATGTTCAGCCAGCTTTCTTATGCAACCCAGCACAACCTACCCAAAGGTGGCACCGCCCACAGTGGACTCTGCCCTACTACCTCAGTTGGCCGTTAAGAAAATGCCCCACAAACATGGCCACGGGCCAGTCTGATGGAGGCGATTCCCCAACTGAGGACCCTTCTTCCCAGATGTGCCAAGCTGACAACCATGATTAGAAAATGGCCTAACTCCATCATTTGTTGCCTCTGTGACTTTGGACTTTGTCTGAATCTGCCTGTTATGTGCAAGAAGAGACAATATACATTACTCCAACTTCTGAGAGTTTTTTGTTTTGTCCCATACACACAAGTGTGTGTGTGTGTGTGTGTGTGTATGTATATATATATATATATATATGTATATATATACACATATATGTATATATATGTATGTGTATATATATATGTGTATACACAGACACACAACACACACACACACACACACACACACACACACATATATATATATATATATCAGTATCCTATGCTATTTTCAGAGTAAGGTATAGATCCTGGCATGAATTGGTCAATCTTCTCTCTAGGTCATGATTTCTAGTACCTTCCCCGTATGCTCCAGAACTTGGGTAGGATGCTTAAAGTGTGCAATTATAGAACATGACATTTATCCCTGCTAAATGAGGGTGATGAGAGGTACTTCAGTTTCATAGCACGGACTTCAAGTTCATGATAGACAGAAATGTTGACCCCATCGTTCTCAAGGATTAACCTTGATTCTTGTTTAAAATGTGGCAGTTCAGACATTGCTATTTTCCATGGAATCTAGGGTAACAAGAATTGATAGGCATTAAGAAGTCTCATTCCATAGATGCCCTGATAACAAATTTTAATATCTACCAGTCACATATAATTACTAACTGTTAGCAGTAATCCCAAGTAGCCATTTTTATTAAACTCTGTATGGCAAACAATATCAGAAGATTCTGTGACAATTCCTCTGTTCCCGAGGAAGCCTGTCCTGTTGGCCATCCCAGCCTTCATGCGTATAGCAGCGGTTAAGAGGCATCCCCATTTCTTTGTTTAAATGAGCATTTATTTCATTTGAATCACATCAGGATTCATTCAGTTGAAAGGTTTAGCACCAGGTTTTTGTTTTCAATATTTCTGTAACTTGTGCTTCTAAATACATGGGAAGAAAAACAGTTGTCTAGGTCTAGTGAATATTCAAAAGCACAGGGGTGGGAAAAACATACCTTCTTCAGTTGTCCATGATTTTCCCCCATTAGATTTTCTCCTGAGATGAAAATACTTTGTGAAAGATTGATGATCATATGTAATGGTGCATGCTTGTAATCCTAGCAAAGCATTATTGCTAAAACAAACAAAGAAAAACCTCTCCAATGAAGCAAAATCATGTCTAAACCCACAATGACTTTCAAAGCATATAAAAGTGTGGTATATTCTCAGTGTAGGGTTGTGGTGTCTCTGCTTAATCAACAAAAGACTTCTTGGTCTTGTAGTGTACATCTGTTACATTATTGGCTCAGTTAAGGCATATTTATGTTGACTTGTGGGTTATTGTTTCAGAATTTTTCTTCTACTTGTCTTTGGTGGTTTTGTTTGTTGGGAGTGTTTGAAGAAAGCAGAAGTGACAATCACCCAGGCAATAACACGTCTCACATATTGTTCTGTGCCTTGGAGAGGAATGTATAATCTAAATGTGTTCACTGATATACCTTGGGGAGAAGTTCTGTGTAGGTCTATTATGTTTAAATTTCAAGTGCTTAGAACTATCAAGAACTTCCCAGCATGAGTCTCTTGGCATCTGCAGAGCCCTTTGTTACTGTGAAAAAATGGGATTTGGTTTTTATCCAGGAAAGCTCAGATGATTGGTGGCTGGGATTGTGGCTATAAACAGCTGTCAGAGGGCCTCTGAGATACACTGTAAAACCTTGAGGCCCCCAGAGCAAAAACATCTAGTGACTGTCCTTCCATATACTAATTTGGAAATCTTGGTTATAAAATACTTAGTGAGGGTTAGCAAGATGTCTCAGTAGGACAAGTGTTTGCTTCATAAGCCTTGCAACCCAAGGTATGTGTCAACATGGTGGAAAGAGAGCCCTGACTCCACTAAGGTGTCCCTTGACTGATAGAAGCATGCTCTGCCCCCAATATAATACCATGAATGACTGGGTATGTACATGTATGTATACACAATAATGCATACACACATTCACACATATATACATACACACATACATAGATATATATGCAAGAAAATAAGTAATGAATTGGTGAATGTTCAGCCTTTATGTGAATCAGGCCTGGGTGTTCACATTTGCTGGCAGCGTCAAGCTGTCCAACAGGAACACTGCTATATTCTTTAATCTTCTTTGGTTCCACATAACCTGACCCAAGTGACATGAGCTTGTATATAGTAAGCACGTTGGAAATCAGAACACAGCCTGCCTGGGAAGGAGACCACCTAACCTATGTCTCTCTGTCAGTACATCTGATGCTGTCTTCATGTTATGGGTTTTCTGCTTCTTAGCTCCTAAGGACAGGAGGATTAAAAGATTGTCCACAGTGGGAAAGTTCAGGAGCCCCCAACTCCATATAAAGAACTGCAGGCAACCAAGGGTTGCTGAGGGTGGGACACACTGACACGGCATTGTTCAGTTGTTGTGGATTTGGTTTATTGCTTCCATTATGTTATTTGTGAATGGCAGGAGAATCCCACATGTGGATGCTGAGGGTCCCTGCCCCCAGCTGGTTCTGGTTGGTAAATAAAGTTGCTGGCAGCCAATGACTGGGCAGGGAGACAGAGGCAGGACTTTAGATTTCCTGGGCAAGGGAAATAGGTGGGGGAAGTAGCAAATATGGAATATAGGCTTTAGTACATAATAATTCAGGAGTATCTGAGAGGAAGCATTAGCAATGTGGAAATTTGGGAGTGGCCCAGCCACTGAGCTGTTTAAGGCACATTCAAATAGATCTCTCTCTCTTTCTCTCTCTCTCTCTCTCTCTCTCTCTCTCTCTCTCTCTCTCTCTCTGTGTGTGTGTGTGTGTGTGTGTGTGTGTGTGTGTGTGTGTGTTTCATTCAAGAATCCAGAGCCTTGGGACAGAAGCAAGGTTTGCACACTTCTCCACAGCTGGGGAGACTAGAATGGGTTAGTCAACTATAACTACATAGAGTCTCTTAAAACATAGGTTTCTAAATGACCATGCTTTGCCTTACTGTCTGTATTTTACTGAGAGTCATAGGTATAGTTTTCAGGCAACACTTCCATGTTAAAGTTTGTATACATAATTTTACATGACTCTTACTTACCTCAAGAGCATATTACTAACTTGATTTTCAAAGTTCATTGCTGTCAACTGATATTCAGATAGATCATTGTAGAACATCCCACTGTTTTCCTAGAATTGGACTTAGTCATATGAGTCTCCTTTTTTGAAAAAACAAAAGAAAACAAGAATACAACTAAATATGTATTGAACTGTGATATGAGTGTTTCACACACATGTGAATACTTTTGTTACTTTTTGAGATTTTCCCAGGCTGTTTCCTCAAGTCTGTTCCCATTCCTTCCCTCTAGTCTTCCCCCACCACTCCCTCCTCTTAATATTCTGTTGTTGTAAACCCACCACCTCTGCTTAGTGATGCTGAAATGTACCTTGACATAGGGCCATCTGTAGACTCATAGGTAGCCTCTCAGGGCCACACCTTAAAGAAAGCTAGCTCTCTTTTTCCTGGCAACCATCAGTCCCCAGTAGCACCTCAACTAGGTACCGCTTCTCTCCTCCATCCTGGGGCTTTTTTGCTTTTATTTTGTGCATATTGTCATAACCACCATGGATTCATATTGCAACTATCCTGCCATGTTCAATGTTTAGTGTTTCACTGTCTCTGGCTCTTACAGTCTTTCTGCTCCAGTTCCCACAATGGTGGTGGTGGTGGTGGTGGTGGTGATAGTATTGTGTGCTATAGATATCCCAGAATCTCTTATTCTCTGCAGGCTCACTAGCTGCAAGTTTCTGTATTGATCATCATCTACATATCAACAAAGGTTGAGAGAGGCATTCACCAATGGATTGAATAATAAATAGGAATTGGTTTAATACTATGTCCACTTAGCAGAATAGTATTAAGTTCTTCCCTAGGGCCTGTAATCTAGCTAGTCAAGGCCTCCTAGCTCCATTAATGATGCCAGGCATCAGTTCTACCTCGTGGGGTGGTTCTTAAATCTAACCAAAAGGTGGGAACTCCTGTAACATCAATGACATTCTTATATCAGTGTTCATGTCTGAATGAGATTGAGATGGTCTTCCCTCAGCACTATAAGAGCTAACTAGTGAGCATGCGGCTTCCGGGTTGGCACCAGCTTGATTTCTCCATGTTGAATGACCCAGGTTGTGGTGTCTTCAGCAAGAGGATCCTGTCATTAAGTGTTTGGGAGGGTAACTACGAGCACTGGCAATATAATTCATAATGTCCAATGGTCTGCGAGACCCTACCGGCCAATAACTGCAAAAGCAGTCAAACATTCTTCAAAAAATTAAATGAGAAAATTCAGCACTGGGCAATTTCTGAGAAACTCATTATTTTTAATCAAGAGAGAGGGCTTTTTAATTATAGAAGCCAACTATAATTGAACATTTTTAAAATTACTAGGAATAATGTACCATGTGGATAATTAATAAGATATATTATCAGAATACACACACATAGAATCCCTTCACACAAACCATTTTCTGGCACTTGAGTTTATCCTGTCTTTTATAATCTCTAATCTCAGTGTAGACATGCTAAGGCAAGCTTTCTCTGTGCCTGTGGGCCATGAGCTCTTCTGTCAACTGAGGTCCCTACTGCAGACAAACAGGGACAAAATTCTTGTGGTTCTTAGGCAGCCCGGTTTGTTCTGTTTGTTACAAAGGCAGAAGAAGTAATCCTTTCATAGTTATGTGCCAATGAACTCAATGGTTTGGTTTGATTTTCTCTGTTTATGATGTTTGCCTCTTTTGGTGATCTTTTTTGCTTTGAATCTTATTAGCTGATTTTCCCTTGGGTAACTAACTGGCAATTTAAATAGCCAGGCTGCTGGCAACCTTATCATCTTGTTGACATCCGTCCATTAGTGTCTATGTGGCCAAATGGACTGTTTATAATTCGTGTTGTCATTTTTATTGTCTTATAGCTATGGGCGTGGGCTTTTTGTTTTGGGTTTTGTTTTGTTTTGTTGTTGTTTTGGCATAGCGCTCTTTAGGTTGAGAATAGCATGGTAATTTCATGGCTTGTCAGTAAAGTGACTGACAGTGTGATTTACCATCCACACTGGTGGAGTGCCTTAATCCTAAAGAGTCATTGTCAATGTGCTTTGCGGACCAAAGCAGTGTGCATCTGGTCTGGGCCAACCTCTTAGACTTCAAAGCCTCAAGCTCACATCTTGCTATATCATCCCCTTCCCTACGAGTCTACCTCCATATCCAGCCCATGTCTCATTAAAAATGTTAGAAGGGGGACTCTCTAGCATAAGAGGCTTAATAGACAAAAAACAATGCCCAATGCTCTTTTGTACTGGGTGAACTTTTTACGGAACATAATTCAAAGCATGTAATTTTTTTAATGATAAAAATTTGGGATCATCTGAGAAATTTCATGGTTTCAGTAAGTTTCTTAAAATACCATGCCAGGATTCTTTGTTCTCTGGAGTCTGCTGCCAGTATGACTTTTGCTAAAATGTTTGAAAAGAGCTGACTTGAGTGACCTTAAGCTCTGAAGACAAGAAAAGCTGATTATCTCAGTCCTGAAAACATCGGAACTGGCTGTCACTCTTCCTGCCTTTCATTGAAACATAAAGGTCATCCCTGGAGGGATGAGGAAGAAATGCTCCCTCTGGTCACCCTGAAAAACGGGTCTGACCTGGTACCTTGAGAGGATTCTTTCTGGGTTTATCGTGTCTTCTTTGTATAGCATCGTGTAAAGGGTAAATACCTTCATGGAAGGCTTTTACTTGCTGTCTGTATTTCGTAGAATATAGAATATTTTGCAAGAGTAAAATTCAGGGACCAAATTATTTCAGGAGTTGGCATCAGATCAGGGAAAGAACGATATTTGCTCTTAAAAAGACCTTGGAACGTGGTGGAGGGATGGCTGGGTGGTTGAGAGCACTGACTGCTCTTCCAGAGGACCCAGGTTCAGTTCGCAGCACCTACATGGAGGCTCACAACTGTAACTCTAGTTCCAGAGGCTCTGATGCTTTCTTCTGACCTCTGTGGGTCTCTTATGTTGCACAGGCATACTTGAAGAGGAAATGCCAATACACATAACATGAAAATAATTCTTTAAAAAATGTAATGATAAACTGTCTTGAAATGTAAAACCCTAGGCCACGGGTTTTAAGTGACGAGAGTAAAATGGTCTGAGCCATTGCAGTTAAGGCGAGGACCTGATGGTGGGAAGAAAGAGATGGGCAGAGCTCCAGGGCCCACAGTAGTCTGGGGCTTTCTTCTCTGGGTCTGGTCACAGGCCACATGGACCCATCGTGTAGTCCTTCAGAGCCAGTCTCTGGGAACTTCCCTAACACCTAAAGCACAAATGCATGATGCAGGAGAGGAAGTGCAGCAGAGCTGAGGGGAGAGGGAGCTCTTTCAGTGGCCAAGGGGCACACTCTCCCAGCCAGAGTTGGTTCATCCGTGGGAGGCCATAGGCAAGCGCGCACAGCCAGGATCCTCAAGCATTCACAGAGACATTGTGAGGCACCGCCCCAGGGTTGGCCCAGCACAGTGCAGGGTCAGAGGTTGAGTTCCCGATTTCCCTACATCCTGGATTGTGACCTGGATCTCATCGAGTATTATCTACACAGGGACTCCCAGCTCATCTCTGGATTCCAAGTTTATGTAACCTCAGTGGTCAAAGAATATTCTGCCTTTCAGGGGGAAAGTAGAAAGGAAACACATAGTACCAAATGCCGCCTCCTAGCCATTTCCTTAAGCTTACCCAGAACCGCAAACCCTTTGAGGTAGACCAGAAAGTCTAAGAGGAATTACAATGTAACTTCTGAGTTCAGCACTGACAGCAACATAACAGAACAGTCGCTCCTTGGTGTCCTTAGGGGTCCATCCCAGGTTCCCACATAATTACCGAAATCTGAAGATGTATAAAACTGTTACATAAAATGGTACAGTGTTCACAAGGAACCTGTACACATCCAGATAACTATGGATACATTTAGAGCACATGATACAAAGGACCCTGTGAAAACGGCTATGATATTATAGTGCTTAGGGAGCCGGAGCTAGGGAATAATTTTTACAAGCTTTATACAGATGTATGGTTTCCCCAAGTATTTTTAATCATATAATGTTTGAATATGAGGGCACACACTGACTGTATTATAATACAAAGGGATTCAAAATCATACTTTGAGAATCAAAGACAAATACAGAGAGCAGCAACACTTATTATAAGAGATGTTGCCACCGCTGCAATGAAATGTTTGAACTAAAATTTAGGAAGGAGAGAGTTTATTTTAGTTCATACTTCCAGGTCACAATCCAGCCTACAGGGAGATGAAGTGGGAACTGAAGCAGAAACTCCAAAGGAAAGCTGCTTACTGGCCTCTCTGGCCAATGTCCAGCCAGCTTTCCTGTGTAGCAGAAGGTAGCCTGCCAAGAGATGGTTCTGCTCACAGCAGACCATTCCTAACAGACATGGGTACAGCAGTCCAATCAGGCAATTCTTAACTAATGTGCCAGCCTTACAGGTGATTCCGGGGTGTCACGTTGACTGTAAAAGCTAGCCAGTGCAGTCTGCCTCTTGGCGACCTGATACACAAATATCACAAGTTCAGGACAGAAGAACTGTTTGCCAGGTATGTTTGATCTGAGATTACCTGGGTCTGAGGAACTGAATTAAATGTATATTCAATACAAAAGAGTAGGGGAGATCTAAAAATCACACGTAACACTGCACATCAGAAGACAAGTGCAGGAAACAGTGGCATCCACTGTATGGTATAGCACTGCTACCATGTTTGGTTGTTTGCATGTCTTTCAATAGCAGTGTGCTTAAAATAGACCAAAGTGTGTTGGCTTCAAAACTCGGCCATTTGCTCCTGTCTTACACTATGGGGTACTAACTTCTGGGGGCAACTATCCTACTCATAAGTAATCTATTTTACTTATCAGAGAAGGTTTTTAAATATAGGTACCAGATAACTCAGATTATTGACACTTACTAATCAAAAATAGTTACTCATTGGGTTCAGTGTATATTCTGCTGTATCATGTGTATGAAATAAAGAACATTTCCCTGAGTTTGTCAATGCTTATTCCTTTGTTGTAAAACAAAATGTGTTTTTAACAAAGCCTATGAAACACTGCTAAAGCTAATTAAATCTTGATGTATCCATTTAAAAATTAGTCTTTCAGAATTTGGGTGATATGAAATTCAATCCTTTTATCATCTTGAATAAATAAGTGAGATGGAGAATTATTTTATGTTCTCAATTGTGTTCAGTTTCTACGGAGAGAGGAGGGCTTGATAATTAGTCCTCCTTTATTTTAATCTAGAGTGAGAAATGTACCCATTAGGAAAACGGGAGTCTTTGACGCTCCGGCGTGGGAAAGTGATTAGGGTGTCACAATCCTCTGGAATTTATTTTGTATGGAAATGTGTACGGCAGCAAGATAATAACACTGTAAGTCATCTTGAGATTTCTATTTAATCAGATCAGATTTTTGCCTATTTCTGCAAACGGCATTTGCCAAATCTGTATGTCTATAAGGATACCTGGAAACCCGTCACGCTTTAAGGAGGCTTCCTACACAGAACAGAATGTTTAGGTGAATGATTCTGAAACAGTAAGGAGCAGAGCCTCTGAAAATCTAACTTCCTGGGGAGAGCTTCCTGTTAAAATTCGTACTGAAGACAGAATAGATAGAAGAGGGATGAATACGTCTCTTACAGCTTTGGGGAAATAATTGGTTAGACATGGTGGAGCCTTGTACCTTTTCAAATTGCAAATAGAAAATTATAGTTTATCTCCTCAGCTTGGGCTGGGACTCCATGCCCACCTCCCCTTCCCCAAGCCACGGTTTTGTTCTGGCTTGAGCTTGTTCGGGTCTTACACGTGTTGCCAAAGTGCCTGTGCCTAGGTACAACATCTGGTTATGTCCAGAAAGCACCATTTCCGAGTACTCATCAGCCGCCTCTGGCTCTCATCTCTGCTGCCCTTTCTTCTGGAATGATCTCCGAGCCTTGAGATGAGGGGACTTGATAAAGATATCCACATAGGGTTGAGCATTTTGTGGTCTGATTCTCTGTGCCCTGATCAGTTGTGGGTCTCTGGGTTAATTACCATTTACTGAAAAAAAGAAGTTTCTCTGCTGAGGGCTAATAGCACTAAGCTAACGATATAATAAGTCATTAGGAGTCAGTTTGGTACTGGAGCTACTGTGTCCATTAACAGCATAATTGTAATGTGTTCTTCACTAGAGCCTATGGCCCTTCTCTTCCTAATAGAACCCTCTCCTAAAAGCTTGCACTTGGTATGAAATTTTACTCTGTCGTTGGAAACCATTGAGTCATTTATATGATCTTAAGGGTTGCCTTCTGCTTATTTCTGCCCTTATTTTGATGTGCGTTGCAGGCCTTGCCGGCTCTTTGTTAGCAAATACTTTAGTTGGCACATGGTGATCAGTCTCTTAAATCTTCGCTCGCTTGAAGATCATTGTCAGAACCTACTGGAGATTAAGGTTGTAAAATTTCAGGAGGGAATTTGGTGCACCTGCAATCAATATTTTGCAGATAGCGCTAACAGGTTTTTTTTTCTTCCCATGAAATATGCTGGCTAGCATGTGGAAAATCAATGCCTGGGAATGAAAAACAGGTGTCAAGTTTGATAGGGACATCATGCATTTGATGTTTGGAGGCCAGAGGGTCCTGTCAACAAACAGCAGTATCTCTGTCAGGTGTAATATATGGGGGATTAATGAAAGGGTCAGAAACAAAAGCTCTGAGCAGAAAGGCTGCTTCCCCTCACCTTGCAAGTGAGTGACTTACAGGAAGACCATGCGCAGACAGAGTAAAGGTGTACTTTCCACACTGCCCTGCCTTAACAGGAAAAGTACAGAGACCATCATCTCCCCTGCTTAAAGGGACACTACCAAGGCTCTAGCAGGGATATGAGGGTGTGCAGTGTGGCGCAGTAATGGTCTCAAGCTGCCCACATGCCCAAAGACGTGTGCAAAGCATTCAAGAGGCAACAAGCCCTCCTATGCTCTAAAGCGAAAAGTGGATCCCCAGGCAATCTGTATCCTTAGGGAACTGACTGTGAGAGTAAAATAAATCACTGTATATGAAGCCACTTACAAAAGTACCAGCCATGTGGCCAAGTACACTGTGGGTGCTTGGACCAGCTTCTTGTTCCTAGATTTTTATAACGTCATTTAAGATGAAGACCCCCTCCTCTTACAATGATGAGAAAATCACATACTTTTGACCAAACACAGCAGTAAGGATACAACAGATGATGGCAATTGTCACACGCCCAGTCCCAACTCTGACCCATAAGTGCTCCTGTCTGAAAGAATCACAGGGATGGAAATAGAGAGGAGCCTGAGGGAAAGAAGGTCCAGTGACAGGCTCAACGTGGGATCCAGCTCAAGAAGAGGTTCCCAAGGCCTGACACAACTACTGAGGCTATGGAGCGCTTATAAACAGGGACCTAGTATGACCACACTCTGGAAGACCCAACAAGCTGAAAAAGTCAGATGCAGATTTGCACCCAACCAATGGACAGCAGCGGCTGACCCCTGTTGTTGAATTAGGGAAGGCTGAAAGAAGCTGAGGAGGAGGGTGACGCTGTAGGAAGACTAGCAGTCTCAATTAACCTGGACCCCCAGGATCTCTCAAACAGCGGAACACCAGCCAGGCAGCATACGCCCGCTGACATGAAGCCCCCAACATATATACAGTAGAGAACTGCTAAGTCAGGGTTCATTCAGAGATGATGCACCTAACCCTCAAGAGACTAGAGCCCCCAGGGAGTTTAGTGGTCTGGTGGTGTTGGGGGTGGAGACATCCACGTGGAGACAGGGGGTAGGGAGGAGGTATGGGATGTGGAACAGTCAGGGTGATTCTCCCAAATGTAGTCAAGAAATGCAAAGTAACTTCCATTAAAATTTCAGTAAGAACTGAACATTTTTAAACTATATACAAGGATTATACTATTGTAAAACTAATTTAAAAAATGAAACATGCAAGCACCCGGAAGAGTGTGTTGCTTCCTTGACTTGTAGTTCAGCATGTCATGTATATACATTATACATAAAAAAGCAGTGCAGGGTATATAAATTAAAAGTATAACACATGAGCCATATAAAAAGCATTTCAAATCTAGGCACACAAAGAAATGTATTCCTTAGCAAATGGCTTAGGAGTGGTAAAATCATCACATGGAAAGAATACAGTTAGACTTTCAATGTCCTAGTGCCAGCATAGACTTACCATAGATTGGGAAAGAGGCTAGAGAAATGTCTCAGCCATCAGGAAACCCTGCTGCCCAGTCAGGAGGCTATGAGACAGGAGGGCGGGAATTCTGTTCCCAGCACCTGTGCTGATAGCTCACAACGCCTGTAGCTTCAGCTCCAAGAAACCCGGTGTTATCTACTGGACTCCAAGGGTCCCTCCACATATGTGTGTACATACACATATACATGCACACATATGTATCTATATGTGTTTGTTCTGGCAATGGAATGTTATTCTCTCATAACCCATGGACCAGAAATCTGAAGTCAAGACACTGGCAGGGCTGCACTCTCTTCAGAGACCCTAGGAGAGAATTTTATCCTCTGTTTAAGTTCTGTCTAAGGCTGTCTGTGTACCTTGGCTTGTAATATCATTTCCCTTCTTCTCATCTGTATTTCAAATTACCTCTATAAATTCTATAAAGGTACAGATTACAGGATTTAGTAGATACCCATCTAATCTAAGATGATCTCTTTAGATTTTTAACTTAATTACATCCATGAAATCTGTATTTCTAAATCTCATCACTACTATCAGTCTGAGATACAGATGTCTTTTGGGGGGTCAACAAATCTCATAATTCACAGAGCCCACAAACTAGTTGCAAGGCATCCATGGTCATTCTGTATGCAAAATACATTCACCCTAAGAGAACATTCCTGAAAGTCTCAGCCTATTCTTTACTTCTGCACCATTCACGGTCACGATATATGGGGTTCACCTTGTTGGTCACCAAAGAGCACGTGGCTCATGTAACAGAAGGAGATTAGTCAGTGACAGAGAGGTGAGATGTCCTACAGTTCTTCTTTTTAGCACAGTATACAACAGAAGGACAGTTTGCTAAGAGGGAGGGGAAGCCAAGCATAGAGGCAGCCAGGACAGCACTGACTCACTCACTTATAGCCGGAAACACTTATGTCACAGATGCAGATGTTGGATGAGTAATAGCTAGAGGCTGGAGATGATACAAAGTTTATAATCTTCATCATAAGCTTGAACCAATTTAGTAGCTCCTTAAAAATTGGTGATACATACATACACAGTGTGTGTGTGTGTGTGTGTGTGTGTGTGTGTGTAAGAGAGACAGAGACAGGAACAGGGACAGAGAGACAGAGATTGATTCTCGAATAGCTTTGACTGGGGTGTTCATGGGAAGTGTTCCATCCTGAAAGGCTGTACTATCCCTCGGCTTGGGACTGAGATGGGGGTGGGGTGGGGTGGGGGAGAAAATTGAATTGCTTATTCCTCACTGTTAAAACACTAACCCTGGCAGTACAAATATGTGGAAAGTTTCATGCAGTATTTGCTGATCATCAGACCACATAACTAAGGGAACCTCATATCAAATTATTACAGTAGACATTGTGTCAGTTAACATTATATATAATAGAACCAGAAGATTAGCATTAGAAACAAGAACACATGAGTCACAGTCTGGGATAAACAGTGAAATATCAAAAAAATGAAAACAAAAATTAATAATAATAAAGGAGTCAAACTCCTGAACTTCTCTCTTGTGGAAAAACATGTGTGAACCACACAGAGAAAGGAACTCCCGAAGAGGCCAGCTCTCTGGGCCATGTGTTCTCAGCCACCCTTTCCGCCTCCAACAGAAAGCGAAGACACAAAGAAAGGAGTGCAGAGAAGCTTAGGGAGGTCTGGAGGGCCGCTCGCATCTGCGTACACTCTGCTCAGATTTATTAAGTCGTACAAAAGGTGCTGTTCTCACACCTCACTACAATTCAAAATGACTGTTCATAAATTAATGAATAAAAAGAAACTAAGGTGCAAGGTAAGTGGAGTTCCACAGTGTTTGAGAGGATTTTTAGCACCCTGGCGTGTGTATCCGGGTAACTGAGAAGGTATCTGTGTCTTAATGAAGCCAAGGTGTCTAGTGTGGTCAATTATTCAATCACTACTGAATGAGGTTGTCTAGCCATATCATACTGAAGTCTGTATCAGCTAACCATTGTGATTAGCCTCAAGAATAATAGACTCTGTGAGGAAGAACGAGGGAAGTCCTTCATGTATGTCAAGATAATGCCAGAATTCAGAAGGAATAAAAACTCCTACGTATTGCCTTGGAGGGAAAGAAAGTTGATTTCATGCAGCTGTGGTCAAGCAATAAGGAAAGAGAAAGGTTCCAAACTTTTGACTTGTAGCAAACAGAAACTGGCTGCCTGAGGGCATAGAACTTTCTAGAGGCTTTCAAGGGAGATTTATGGGTTGGTTGGGTCTATTGTACTAAGTTTTCCATAATTCCTTTTTTTTTTTTTTTAACATTAAGCAGAGGCAAGCCACGAGGCTGAAGACGTGGACCTCATGTTGGGTTGTTTGTTTGTTTGTTGTTTTTGTTTGTTTCCTTCCTTCAGGAAAAGAAGATAGGGTTGGGAGCAAAGTTACAAAGAAAAGGCAAATTGAAAACATTAGTTATTAGACTTCGAGATTCTAAATCCATCGAATGTAGCTTCTGAGGACAGGTGCTGGAGGGCCCGCCGACGGCCACCTGCGCTTTGCACAGACTTGTCTGTCAGACATGTTGGTAATGGCAGCCTGGCCACCTCTGACACCATCAGAATTTTGCTAACGCCTCCACTGTTACCTGGGCTCCAGAGCATGGGGGGATTGCCCCTCACCCTCTGAGTAAACTCTGAATGAACGGTATGCTAGATAGAATCAGTGCCGTATTATATGAACAGTATAAAGATGATATTATCTGCAACATTGTAACTCTGAGTTACAGGAATGGCACCCTCACGGGCTACGGCTTGCGCTTAAAGAATGGCATATGCTTTAAAGAAGTAGGACAATGATTTTCTGGTTTTATGAAAATATTCTTTCACAAAAAGAGTGTGACTTGGGGCTGGGGAGATGGTACCCGGGTTATAGCACTTGCTGCTCGTGCAGAGGATCTGGCTTTGTTCCCAGTGCTCACACAGTGGCTCACAGTCGCCCCTGGTTCCAGCTCTAGGGGCCCATTGTCTTCTGACATCTTCAGGGGATCAGGCGTACATGTAGTACTCACAGATGTATGCAGGCAAAACACATTTATAGAATAAAATAAAATAAAATAAAATAAAATAAATACAAAAAAAAAGAACAAAAATCTCAGCCAAAAAACAAAATGAGTAATCTCTTCTTCTTCGGGGCTGTCTTCTTTGGAGCACATCCTCTGTGAAGTCCTTCTGGCTCTGGGCACGCTGTCTGCTCTCCAGTTTGATACCTTCATTAGTTGGAATTACCACATCTTATCTCATCGACTTCACAGGAAGTAAATTTCTTACATCTTTACTAATTCTCCCGGCTCTCAGAAATGAATTTATCAAGAAAAATATTTTGTGCCTCAGATAATGGCTTCTTTAGATGTTTGAAAAGTTCCCTCTTTGCTTTTTAGTCAGGATTTTACTATTTAATTTCCGAGGCAGCAAATGTCATTTTTTTTTTATATTGCTGATCCAACATCTGAAGTTTAAGAAGCCTTGAATTAGTTAAATGCAATTGTTGAAAAATACCCATTTCCCTTGATGTTCTTATTTTGAGAAATGAATTGTGTGTGTGTATGTATAAGTGTATATGTACAAGTGTATATGTGTAAGTGTATATGTGTAAGTGTATGTGTGTAAGTATATATGTGTAAGTATATGTGTATGTGTAAGTGAATATATATATAAGTATATGTATATGCATATATATGAATATATGTAAATGTAGATGAATAAAATGGCATGAGTATCCCACCCCGGCATAGTCTCACTAATCTTTTATGTTCTAAATCTCTGATTTCTTTTACTTTACACCCACAACTCACACATACAACACTTGTAAGTGGAGTCTTAGTTGGCTATCCATCTGTGAGAGAAAGGACACCTGCAAAAACAGCCAATGAGGATGGAAGGAGATGTCAGCCCCCGGCGTCAGAAATATCTGTCCGTGTTGGCTTGGCTCTGTCTCTTCCGGCCCGTGACACACTGCCGCTGGCCCAGTCCTGAGAGGTGCTGCGCTGGAGGGTCTGCACCTGCATCTGCCAATAGTCTCAACCGTAGGGACTGAGCTCTGATGGGCCTTTGGAGGCAGGATGTCCTAGATCCGGCCTTCCGCGGGTTCCTTACGTTAGCCCTGAGACATTCTTTAGGGGCCAGATTTTAATTGCAGTGTGTGATTCTACCCTGTGGCAGAAGGAATGCATCGCCCGAGCCCTTGAGGGCGTGGAGGTGAGCAGTATTTCCTCGTGCCAGTCCCTGCTCACTAGCTTGTGTCCTTTCTTTCTTCTTTTTGTGTTTCCATCAGACACTGAACTGATGGAAATCGTTTACATAGGACGGCTGCTATAAGATCCAAGATACTGCTTTTCCTGTTTGGAGTCTGTTGGGATTCATGCTTACTTGTGCCCTGGGCTTTGATATTGTTTCCATGTTCCAGCTGAGGTACGGTTAGAGTCACTTTTGAGGCAGAGCATGTCACTGTGACTGGAGAGTGGAGTCGGCTGTGACACTAATCGGGTTTCCTTTGGGTTCAGCGGAAAGCAAACAGCTGGCAGGATGGGAAGAAGCAAAGGCCCACATGGCTTTAAAACGAGATCCCAGCTTCCTGGAATCTGCTCTTCAGTTAGTGTCTTGAGGTTTCAGCAGGCGCCCATATTTTTAATCACATTATAGATGGTAATAACATAACCTTTCCAGCAGCCCCTTAGCTTCTTGGTTTGTATTATTTGAGCCTTTCTCCTCCCACTGCAATCCTGGGACTATTCAAAATGACCAATGTTGTGTACATAGCTAGAAGCAGTACATCTGATAAGGTCAGTTCTAGAAACATCCACAGGGAAGCATTTCCTTGTGACCCCTTGATCAAATCTCCATATTTCAAAATAACTAGGGCCCCTTCTGGTTTATTTTCTGACAGAATTAGAGAAACCCTGATGTATGTTACAGTTTTGTACAGCTCCGAAGTAATTGCTAGATCTGTATGCTCTATGCTGTTGATTCCTAATACTTCCATTATGAGAATCCACTAGATTTATAGTCTAGAAACCAGCCTTGGAAGTTAATAAAATGCAGCTGTCTGTGTCGCCAACGCCTGTTAGATGGTGAATACTGTGTGTGCGTGCAGAGGAAGCATGGGCCGGGAAGTAGGGCCTCGGACGTTCTGAGGAATCACACATTTCTGCATATCTCTCCTCAACAATATGGTACCTTACAGTCTGTGCTCCTGTTTAAAGTGAAGGAGCACCGTGGGCTTAGTGAGGAGAGCATGCATTTCCTATGCAGGAGGCCCTGGTGTCTCTTTCCCAAGCGCTAGGAGGAGGGTATCTCAGTCCTCTAAGTTCTTGTTACAATTTTACAAGTATTACTATTATGCTTAATAAATAGCTTTGTGTTTGTATATTATATGTGAATGTGTATATGTGTGTATATATGCATACACGTATATATGCGTATCCACATATATGGCATGTGATATATATATATATATATATAAAATGTATCTTTAATGTTATTTTAAAATTAAGTATTTGATACATGGTGAAGCTTGTTATACAGTTTTCCCTCTCACTTTCTTTAATTGAAGTTGCCAATTAAATATCAACTGTAGGGCTCATGAGATGGGTCAGCGAGTAAAGTTTGTTGTTGTTGTTGTTGTTGTTGTTCAGTGGTATTGATGAGTGAACCCGTGACCTCCAGAATGCTAGGCACATCCTCTCTGGCTGAGCCACACTGACCAGCCCGTTACCATATGCTTTTGATCCCAAAGGCCTGGATCCTGCCGTCCGCAGTCTCTCCCAGGTGATCCTTCCACTCATTGTCATCACTAGTTCTAGGGCGAGCTAGTCTGCCTACATGCATCGTGGTTGAGTAGAAAATGCCTGTCCTTGTTCCCCAATAAATGACACGGAGACCTTTATGTTTATTAAAGGCTTCAAGGCACTGTTGAAGGGCAGATTCTGAGCGGTCCTCATCTGACTGTGCTGGCCTGGTCTACTTCCTGGTCGGTCATTTCCCAGCCACATGGCCCCCATCCCTGCCAGCTTAGTCTCAACCCTTTGTCATTTGTGTCCCTGTGGTGGTGATGGTGACTCCTCTCCTTCCACAGAGTAGGACCTTCTCGCCTCTAGGGGCACGGAAGTCCCGCCTTATCCTCTCCTACCCGGCTATTGGCTATTCAGCTCTCTATGCAACCAATCAGGAGGTGGTAGAGACCAATGCTTTAAAAACTACTGAGTCACATTGCGGTCCAGATTGTAACCAGATCTCTGGGTACAGAGATCAGCACCTGAACACACAGAGCACAGAACATCCCCCAACAGCTGACTGAAAGGAAGGGTAAGGCCTCTGGACTACTGGTACACGCGCCCTTATCCGTGTCATATAGAAAGACAGCTAACGCTCACTTGATAAGAGACTCGGCATTAACGATTAGGTTCCCCATCCCAGTGCTAGGATTTCAAGGAAAAAGAACCCTAGATTTGCTTGAGGCCAGTGGCATGTATTTCCTGTGGGGAACTAGGAAAGGAAGGCTCAGGCAACTGAGAATTTGAAAGTCTTTTGTGTCCCGTTGCTGTTGCTGTTTAATCTCAGGTTTCCAGCGTTCATGTCCATGATCTATCTCGTTGCCAGATTTTAGAGACATTTAGTATATAGCTGCTCGGTAAAAGAACAACTTGTATTAACCAGGGCCTGCGTCATGGAACAGCCGAGTCCATTTTACCAATCTGCAGAACGCCGCTCACTTATCAGCTCCCGTACCCCAGAGTTAACATACCAAGCTGGGCCTCAGTTTGCTCTCTTCCTGGGACTGATGGCGTGTTCCTAACTCCAACCATTTAGAGGAAAATATAACTTTGCTATTTATGTTGCATTCACTGGCAATATTTTCTTAGTGTGGATTGATCGGGGCAGGTAGCATTGTCACAGATCCATGCTTCAGAAGCCATCACTTATTATGATCTTGAATTAATGAAGTGTGTGTGTGTGTGTGTGTGTGTGTGTGTGTACGCGTGCGTGCGTGTGTGTTAGAATGGTTAGACTGGCAGAAGGGAGCAGCAGAGCCGGGTACCAGCAGCTCAGCCAAGGTCACTCGGTGCCTTCAGCTGGGGCAGCCATCTTGCCCCAGACCCCTGAGCGCAAACAGCGGGCACACTGGACGCAGTGAGCGGCTGGAATCAGGTGCGTGGCCAGAGTTATAGCTTAGCTTAGCTCTGCAGGAGATCCAGGCACAGAAAGCTCAGCTGTGGGTGCAGACTACCGGCCGGGACCAGCTCTCTGAGCAGACTAGCAGCGAGGGGCCACCGGGCTGCCTCGGGGCACAGCTCGGAACTCTAGCAGCTGGAGTCATGGGCCTGGACTCAGAGCGAGCATAGTCCAGCACAGACAAGTTGCCAGAACGGATCTGTCTCCTGGGGACAGGCGTGCTGTGCTTTCAGCAGGGTGCCATCTACAATAAGACCAACTTAAGCCAGAGATAAAGAGATGGCAAAAGGCAAACGTAGGAACGTTATTAACAGAAATCAAGGCAATATGGCACCATCTGAACCCAATTCGCCAACCACTGCAAGTCCAGGATACCCCAGCACACCAGAAAAACAAGAGTTAGATATAAAAGCACAGGTCATGATGCTCCTAGAGGAACACAAAAAAGACATAAACAAATCCCTTAAAGAAATGCAGGGGAACATCAATAGGGTAGAAGCTCTTACAATCCAAACACAAAAAACACTTAAAGAACTCCAGGAGAATATGGGCCATCAGACAGAAACCAATAAAGAGGAAATGAGAAAATCAGTTAAAGAAATGCAGGAGAACTTGAAACAACAGGCAGAAGTCATGAAAGAGGGAGCACAAAAATATATTAAAGAATTACATGAAAACACAAACAAACAAATGATGGAACTGAGCAAAACCATCCAAGATCTGAACACAGAGGTAGAAACAACTAAGAAATCACAAAAGGAGGCAACCTTGAAGATAGAAAACCTTGGGAAGAAATCAGGGGTCATAGATGCAAACATAAACAACAGAATACAAGAGATAGAAATAAGAATCTCTGATGCTGAAGATAACATAGTAACCATTGACTCCACAGTCAAAGAAAACGCAAAATCCAAAAGGCTTGTAACCCAAAACATCCAGGAAATCCAGGACACAATGAGAAGACCAAACCTAAAGATTATAGGGATAGATGAGAGTGAAGATCTACAACTTAAAGGGCCAGCAAATATCTTTAACAAAATTATGGAAGAAAACTTTCCTAACTTAAAGAGAGAGATGCCCATGAATATACAAGAAGCCTACAGAACTCCAAACAGACTGGACCAGAACAGAAACACCTCCCGTCACATAATAATCAAAACCCCAAATGTACTAAACAAAGAAAGAATATTAAAGGCAGTAAGAGAAAAGGGCCAAGTAACATATAAAGGAAGACCTATCAGAATCACACCAGACTTCACTCCAGAAACCATGAAAGAAGATCCTGGGCAGACCTCATGCAGACCCTAAGAGAAAACAAATGTCAGCCAAGACTACTATACCCAGCAAAACTCTCAATCAACATAGATGGAGAAATCAAAATATTCCATGACAGGACCAAATTTACACAATATCTTTCCACTAACCCAGCTCTACAAAGGATAATAGGAGGAAAACTCCAACACAAGGAAGGGAATGGCACCCAAGAAAAAGCAAGACAGTAAACTTCTTCCATCAAACTCAAAGGAAGATAACTACTCAAAAACAAAAATAACATCAAAAATGTCAGGAAGTAATAATCTCTATTCCTTAATATCTCTTAACATCAATGGACTCAACTCCTCAATAAAAAGACATAGACTAACAGACTGGATACGGAAACAGGACCCTACATTTTGCTGCTTACAGGAAACACACCTCAGAGTCAAAGACAAACACTACCTTAGAGTAAAAGGATGGAAGACAATTTTGCAAGCAAATGGTCACAGGAAGCAAGCTGGAGTAGCCATTTTAATATCAGATAAAATTGACTTTCAACCCAAAGTCATCAAAAGAGACACAGAAGGCCACTTTCTGCTAGTCAAAGGAAGAATCCACCAAGAGGAACTCACAATTCTAAACATCTACGCTCCAAATGTAAGGGCACCCTCATTTGTAAAAGAAACCTTACTAAAGCTCAAAGCACACATTGCACCTAACACAATGATTGTGGGGGACCTCAATACTCCACTATCTACAGTAGACCGACCAGGAAAACAGAAACTAAACAGAGACACGGAGAAACTCATCAAAAATTTGGAGCAATTGGATTTAACAGATATATATAGAACATTTCACCCTAAAGCAAAAGACTATACCTTTTTCTCAGCCCCTCATGGTACCTTCTCCAAAATCGACCATATAATTGGACACAAGACAGATCTCAACAAATATAAAAAGATCGAACTAATCCCATGCCTCTTATCAGATCACCATGGAATAAGAGTGTTCTTCAATAGCAACAAAAACAACAGAAAATCCCCATACGCTTGGAGGCTGAACAATATTCTACTCAATGATACCTTAGTCCAGGAAGAAATAAAGAAAGAAATCAAAGAATTCTTAGAACTTAATGAAAATGAAGGCACAACATACCCAAATCTATGGGACACAATGAAAGCAGTGCTTAGAGGAAAACTCATAGCCCTGAGTGTCTCCAAAAAGAAACAGGAGAGAGCATATACTAGCAACTTAATGGCGCACTTGAAAGCTCTGGAACAAAAAGAAGCAATTTCACCCAGAAGGAGTAGAAGACAGGAAATCATCAAACTCAGGGCTGAAATCAATCAAGTTGAAACAAAGAGAACCATACAAAGAATCAACAAAACCAGGAGCTGGTTCTTTGAGAAGATCAACAAGATAGATAAACCCCTAGCCAGACTTAGTAAAGGGCACAGAGACAGTATTCAAATTAACAAAATTAGAAATGAAAAGGGAGATATAACAACAGAAACTGAGGAAATTCAAAAAATCATCAGATCCTACTACAAAAACCTATACTCAACACAACTGGAGAATCTGGAGGAAATGGACAATTTCCTCGACAGTTACCAAATACCAAAATTAAACCAGGATCAAATAGATCGTCTAAACAGACCCATAACCCCCAAAGAAATAGAAGGGGTCATAGACAGTCTTCCAACCAAAAAGAGCACAGGACCAGACGGTTTTAGTGCAGAATTCTATCAGACCTTCAAAGAAGTCCTGATACCGATACTCTTCAAATTATTCCACAAAATAGAAACAGAAGGAACACTACCCAACTCATTCTATGAAGCCACAATTACCCTGATACCAAAACCACACAAAGATCCAACTAAGAAAGAGAACTACAGGCCAATTTCTCTTATGAATATCGATGCAAAAATACTAAACAAAATACTTGCCAACCGAATCCAAGAACACATCAAAACGATCATTTACCATGATCAAGTTGGCTTCATCCCAGGGATGCAGGGATGGTTCAATATACGGAAATCCATCAACGTAATCCACTACATAAACAAACTCAAAGAAAAAAACCACATGGTCATCTCATTGGATGCTGAAAAAGCATTTGACAAAATTCAGCATCCTTTCATGCTAAAGGTCCTAGAAAGAACAGGAATTCAAGGCCCATATCTAAACATAGTAAAAGCAATATACAGCAGACCAGTAGCCAACATCAAGGTAAACGGAGAAAAACTCGAAGCAATCCCTCTAAAATCAGGGACTAGACAAGGCTGTCCCCTCTCGCCATATCTCTTCAATATAGTACTTGAGGTACTAGCTAGAGCAATTCGACAACAGAGGGAAGTCAAAGGGATACAAATCGGAAAGGAAGAAGCCAAACTATCACTATTTGCAGATGATATGATAGTTTACTTAAGTGACCCAAAAACCTCCACCAGAGAACTCCTGCAACTGATAAACAACTTCAGCAAAGTGGCTGGCTATAAAATCAACTCAAGTAAATCAGTAGCCTTCCTATACGCGAAGGATAAGCAGGCCGAGAAAGAAATTAGGGAAATGACACCCTTCACAATAGCCACAAATGATATAAAGTATCTTGGAGTGACGCTAACCAAACATGTGAAAGATTTATACGACAAAAACTTCAGGTCTCTGAAGAGGGAAATTGAAGAAGACATCAGAAAATGGGAAAATCTTCCATGCTCGTGGGTTGGCAGGACTAATATAGTCAAAATGGCAATCTTGCCCAAAGCAATATACAGATTCAATGCAATCCCCATCAAAATCCCAACTCAGTTCTTCATAGAGCTAGAAAGAGCAATTCTCAAATTCATCTGGAATAACAAAAAACCCAGGATAGCTAAAACTATCATCAACAGCAAAAGAACTTCTGGGGGAATCAATATCCCGGACCTCAAGCAATATTACAGAGCAATGGTATTAAAAACTGCATAGTATTGGTTCAGTGACAGGGAAGCAGATCAATGGAATAGGATCGAAGACCCAGAATTGAACCCACACATCTATGGCCAATTGATCTTCGACAAAGGAGCTGAAAACATCCAGTGGAAAAAAGATAGCCTTTTCAACAGATGGTGCTGGCTCAACTGGAAGTCAACATGCAGAAGAATGAGAATTGATCCACTCTTATCTCCTTGCACTAAACTCAACTCCAAGTGGATCAAGGATCTCCACAGAAAACCAGACACACTAAAACTAATAGAAAAGAAACTGGGGAAGACCCTTGAAGACATCGGCTCAGGGGAAAAATTCCTGAACAGAACACCAATTGCTTATACTCTAAGAACAAGAATAGACAAATGGGACCTCATAAAACTACAAAGTTTCTGTAAGGCAAAAGACACTGTCAAAAGGATAAATCGGCAACCAACAAATTGGGAAAAAATCTTCACCAACCCCACATCCGACAGAGGGCTAATCTCCAATGTATACAAAGAACTCAAGAGGTTAGACCCCAGAAAACCAAATAACCCTATCCAAAAATGGGGTACAGAGCTAAACAGAGACTTTTCACCTGAAGAAATTCGGATGGCTGAGAAACACCTTAAAAAATGTTCAACATCACTAGTCATTAGGGAAATGCAAATTAAAACAACCCTGAGATTTCACCTCACACCAGTCAGAATGGCTAAGATTAAAAACTCAGAAGACATCAGGTGTTGGCGAGGATGTGGAGAAAGAGGAACACTCCTCCACTGCTGGTGGGAATGCAAGCTGGTACAACCACTCTGGAAATCAGTATGGCGGTCCCTCAGAAAACTGGGCGTGATACTTCCGGAGGACCCAGCCATACCACTCCTGGGAATATACCCAGAAGATTCACCAGCATGCAATAAGGATACATGCTCCACTATGTTCATAGCAGCCTTATATATAATAGCCAGAAGCTGGAAAGAACCCAGATGTCCCTCAACAGAGGAATGGATACAAAAAATGTGGTATATATACACAATGGAGTACTATTTAACCATTAGAAACAATGAATTCATGAAATTCTTAGAGAAATGGATGGAGCTGGAGAACGTCTTACTAAGTGAGGTGACCCAGTCTCAAAAGAATACCCATGGTATACAGTCACTGATAAGTGGATATTAGCCTAGAAGCTTGGAACACCAAAGACACAAATCACATATCAAGTGATGTCTCACAAGAAGAAAGGAGTGGACACTGGTGCTAGAATGGACCAAAACATCATTGTGGGAGAGTACAAGAACAGTAAAGTGGGAGGGGGTGGATGCGGGAGCAGGGGGAGGGAAAAGGACATGTGGGACCTTTGGGGGTGGGGAACCAGAAAAAGGGAAATGAATTGTAAATATAGAATATATACAATAAAAAAGAAAGAAAAAAACAGAAAAGAAAAAAAAAAAGAATGGTTAGACTGTAGAGATGGCAAGGAAGCTCCCTTCCCTCTTTCTCTGACTGGCATATCAAATACTCCATTTATGTCTGTATAATAATATGAACAACATCTGTGTGTGGGCCCTCCTAGCAAGGATGGGGCTGTTAAGCCCTGTGAAGACTTGAACCACATTTTATCTTTTTTTTTCCCCCAAGTGATCTTCATGGCCATCTTATAGTTTTCACCAGAAACATAGTGTTTCTCAGCTATGCATCATGAGGGTGATTCAGTGATGCTGTTTCAAAGCTTCAAGACTGTTTCACACTTTCAACTCTGACAGTAATGCACACACACTTTGGTTTGGGATTTAATTAGATGCACAATTAAAGGCCTGGCCAAAGTTAGTCTGCACTGAGACACATGTCCATGACAGGGGAAGGGAAAAGGCCCAAGTGTGATTGTCTTGGGTCTCCTGCTCCATGAGTCGAGGGAGTCGGTCCTGCTCCATGACCTGTGGACTTCTGATAGGAAGGCAGCTGTGGGGTTCCAAAGCCTGCGGGGGGGAGTCTCAGCTTGTTGCTGGGGAGGACTTCTCTGACTTAGAGGTGCTCCCTGTCACCTGGGGTGCAATCGGGGCCAGCTGTCACCAGCGGGGGATGAAGGGAAGAGTGTCTCTATTGTTTTTATCTTTCACTTATCAGCTAGACACACGTTTCTTTCGTGCAAAGGGAAGAGAATCACAAGGACCCATGCTTGTCTCTCTTTAGAAGTCTCTAGAATTAGCTTGTCATGTAATGTAAAACTAATGTGCAGTTGTAGAAACTGCTGCCAGCTCCTTCCTCACCGCCGCCTGATGGCTGAGTAGATTTGGAAATGAAGGGGGTTATTATAAAGTGATTACTGAATAGCTAGGTATGTCATTTGAAACAAGCAGCTGAAGTCTCCCTGTTAGACAGGCAGTCTGTAGTCTTGTTTTGTATCATTCATATTTAAGACATGATTTTGATTGTGGAGGGGTAATCAAGCACTAGGGGTAATTTAAGAAAAAAAAGTATACTAGAGTGATATTTTCTTTCATTCCTTATTAAAATACATTAGAATTTAAATGAGGCATTCTGTGAAGTATGAAAGTAGTCGTACATACCAGATATAAAATATGGATACCAGTTGCCTTTATTTCAGAGTGTAAAATCCTGCCCTTGATTTAAAATTTATGTTTTTCCTTTTAAAATTCAGGTAAGAAAGACCTATTGGAAAATAATACATAGAAAGTGGCATACAGCACGAAGGCTTGGCTTAAAGTCATGGCTCTTCATGTCCTGCCACTCCTTGAGAATCTTAAAAGAAACAAAATCCAAAATAAGATAAAATGAGATGTGGCTCAGAGCGCCCTCACTGCTGTCCTCTGTCTCGGTGCCTTCCTGGGAATTGTCACCCACCCGTGTGGGTGGCCTGGACCATCACACAGCCTCTGACTTACCGTCCCAACGCTACACTTTCAGCCAACCACAGAGGCATGTTGGGTCTCCACACAGATGTCAGGATCGCTGAGATGGGACTCCGCTAACCTGGTCTCTCTCTCACTGTCTCAACAATGATATCTTCAGTACAAGCTGGGTTGTGACTGGTGTCTTTCCTGCTCCGTGTCCCTCCCACCCTTACCCCATCCTACTTAGCCGTCCAGAAGTCCAGATCATATGGTTTCTGTTTCCAGGCTGGTTTGCATGTTGCCACTGCCCTGGCCCAGGCTCCCTCCCCTTTGCCAGGGCAATGTTAACCCTAGAGCAGCCAGCCTTCCCCTGATCTCAGCCTTCTCTCCCCATTCTATCTCTGCTTCCAGAACTGTCACCTCATCCACCTCCTGCACCTTCCTGCCTTTTCCTCTCTCCGTGGCTTTCTTCTCTCCGTGGCTTAATTCCCACCACCCGCCCCCCACACCATGGCTTTCTTCCCTCCATATAGGTTTACTCTTGTGGCATCTCCAGGCCTTCGACAGACCTCAGTCAGGCTGATATTTGATGAAGACTGAGAACCTACCACCTCTGATCAATTGATGAAGAGATCTGAACCTAGCTTATCTCTACACCAAGCAACCTGGCATCCAACCCGGTGCTGGTAGTAATGCCCCACCTTTCTCCCTCTCTCCCTCCCTCCCTCCCTCCCTCCCTCCCTCCCTGCCTCCCTCCTTCTCCTCCTTCTTGTTGCTCTCTCCCTCCCTCTCTCTCCCCCTCCCTTCCTCCTCCCCCCCTCTCTGTTATATGCCCCAGGTTTGCCTTACATGCCATTCTCTCCCCAGGACCTGGGCAGGCACTAGTAAAATACCTCGATGCTAACCTCTGCTGTGGTAACCTGCAGAACAGATGTGCCAGGCAATCACTGCCTTTGTCTTCACTGATGTAGTCTTTAAACCCAGCTAGTCTCTTCCCATTCCTTTTCTTGGATCATATGGGTAGGAGCTTTAGAATTCTTTCTCCCTTTGCTGAGTTGGCATTAGGGAAAAGTTGTATGTACTATAAATTAGCGTTTTCTTTTTCTTTTTTTTAAGTTATGCTATTTAGGGAGAATGTTTTGTGTGTTCTCTTCCTCTTTAGCCGTGTTGAAAGGAATGTTTCTTCTACACATAGGCATCTGCACAAAGTCAGGCCTCCCACCCAGCCTTGCATCTCATCCCTAGGTGTCTACTGAGATAAACAGAGCCGAACACAAACATGATGGACATAAGTTCTAACCAGCAATGACTGCAATGGAGAGTTTTTATAGAGGCCACTGGGCATTTTAAAAAGCATGAAGGTGTGAAGAAAGAAAGCAAGGATTCAGGAGGGTCAGAGAAGTGGAGACTAACAAAAGCTAAGAGGCCAGGCGGGTCCGTGTGGAGCCCGCCCTTGCTAACACTCTCATCAAAGGACCCTGCCTCTTTTGGGAGATAGCAGAGCCATGACACTTGATGCGACCAACAGCAAGTACTTGATGACCTTCAGTTTTTCCAGACAGGGCACTAAAGGAGGTTGCAATGGTGTTGGAAACATAGCCTCCAACCATCAGAAACTGAGTCAGCACTTGCTCTTGTCTTTACAGGCCAAGGCAGACACTCAGTCCAGGGCCTGGTAGTGTGTGGTACAGGAGGGCGTCTTCCTCAGCTCCCTCTCCCCTTCCCAATAGGAAAACAGTGGCTCTGAACTGATGTTATCTGAGAGACAAATGGAAAGTGATTTATTAACTTCGGGGACTGCATGAAAAAGATACAAATGCATGAAAGACACACATGCCTTTTTGTATGCCCCAGCCATGTTGGCCTACTGTAAGTAGAAGTGGAAGTTGATCAGATCTCCCAGTGAATCAAGAGTGTGAGAATTTAACTCAAGAATGGATTCACTGTATAAATGCAGTAATCAAGTCTCTGAACACTGGCATTGAGGTAAACACATAAATCCATGCAGGAGATTTAAAACTTTAGAAATAAACTTCTATTACATTTTGGCCAATTGATTTTCATCTAGGATGTCAAAAATCTTTGAATAGACAAGAATGATCTCATCAAAAAAATGATAGGAGGAAGTTGGAGCCCAGAGCACATGCAAACCCAAGCATAGATGGAGGGAAGAGGGAAGGCAAGGCCTGCAAGCATGCAGTCATCAGAAGAAAGCACGGGCGCAGATCTCTGTGATCTTAGATGTGTCTCCAGATGAGGCACCAGAGCCACAGGTAACATATTACAGACAAATCGAATGCAGCTAAATTTAAGGTGTTGTGATTCAAGACAAGGCATAGAAGAAGTATTTTTCAGATTAAGTATTTGGCAGATAACTGATATCCAACATATACAAAGAACCTTTTAATCAATAAGGCAAAGAAAATCCAGTGAAAAGGGACAAAAGATTGGAGCAAACATTTTTCTATAGTCAATACACAAGGGGCCTAGTGAGAATATAAATACAATCTTAGCATCATATCTATTAGAAAAATGAGATTGCTATTGCTATTTTTTAATAAAAAATGAAAGAGATAAAGTAAGAAACAGAAAATAACAGATGTGATGAGGATTAGAGAAATTTGATCCCTTATTGTTGATGGGAATATAAAAAAGTATCACCAATTTGGAAAACCATATGGTTAAATACATAGTAATTGTGTTCCAAGTTATAGTCCTAAGAATACTTCCACAACTTATAAAAATGTATCTACACAAAGCCTGTACATGACTGTTCATAGCAGTGCTATTTACAAAAACCAAAAATGGAAAGAACTCCGAGTCCTCATCCACCGATGAATGGATAAACCAAAGCCGTGGAGTGTAGCTATGAAGCACAATATTATCTGGCAGTAAGAGAGAGTGGAGGCTCAGATGTGCTCCAGCAGAACTCGCGTTAGAAACATTCTAAAAATATGGAAAGCAGCCACGGCAGCCCACTTACTGTGTGATTCCAGTTTTAGGAACTGTTCAGCTCAGGCAAGTCTACACAAAAGGGAAATAAATTGGTGGTTGTCAAGGCTTGGGTGGTGGGGGCAAGGGTGGCGTTAAAAAACGGGATGAGACCATGGTAGATGTGCAGTCCTGCTCTGAGGGGCTGGAACTACGTAGACCTTAGGATTTGATGATGGCCACATGACTTGGTGAATGTGCCACACACTGTGGAATTCTGCACTTTAAGAAGGGTGGGTTTCACATTGTCTGAATCACAGCCAAAAGTGATGTCGAACAGAATATAAATCAGTAAAAATGGAGATGACCATGATAGAAAGCTTCCTCAGATCCAAACACTACATTCTTCAATCACCTTCCGTTGGGACAGAGGTGACCTAACAGCACTTTCCCTGAGTCTCCTCTGTCTTACATCTATTTTCTCTCCTGGGTCTGTCTATGTCAGCACAATCATATTTATTTTTTTACGTATTCCAAACATCTGAGGGAACTTGTTAGCAATAAAGTAGGTTATTGATCACACACACCCTCCCCAGGTCTTCTCTATGACTGTTGGCTTTATTTGTCCATCTGGATGTATTTGTTTGCTTGAATCTGTTATCCTTGACTAAGGCCACCATATAATCTCTCTCTTTCCCACACCTTAGAAGAAGGCATCTCCCAGCAGTCACAGTGTGGGTGAGAGGTTCTGATCAGTGAGACCATCCAAAGGATAGGTCTGACAGTATTAATCAGTGCTTTGTATAATCCCTGCTCCTGGACAGCAAGGTCAAAGCTAGGCAGCACCCCTTCTCATGTTTGCCCTGCATGCGCACTCCTAAATTCTGCCTCCCCACAAGCTTTTGGCACCAAGTCTACAAAAAAATAATGTCTGTAGATGCATTCCAACAGCACAATGACTTGCATGTGGGAACTCTACCTCTTTCCCTATTTACCTCTGTACTGAGAATGAAGCACAAAGAATGGAAACAGCCAAGTGGCTTGGCAAGATAGATTGTTGCTATTTTTAAAGGTATCAGCAACCCAATGTAATTGCTATCTATGTAGACTCATGAAAATTTGAACTTTTTGCCACTGTACAGAAGATGGCTGTTTCAGGTAAGAGTTAACAGCAGTCACGGAGTGCATGTTGCAGCACATGACACACCACACAGGCCTCAGCTAGTACCAGAATTAGCAAACAACTAGTGGAGCGCTGCACTCCAGTGAGGAGCTAGCCAGGCACTAGCTCTTAGGTGTGGCAGCTTCATTGGCATTCAGCTCAAGGAGGTAAGAGTCCGGCAAGGTTTTACAGAGAAAGGTTAGCAGACCACAAGCGCTGAAGAAATGGCCCGGCTGTTAGTCACAACTCGAGTACCCTCCAGCGTTGAGTGCTGAACGTGTATGTGTGTGTGTGTGTGTGTGTGTGTGTGTGTGTGTGTGTGTGTGATTAGCTTCAGATAGGTCTGCACATTAGGAGATCTCCAACAAGATACCCCTCCTCTAGACCAGGATATAGGGAACAAGACAAGGATGGATGGTATCTGGTGACAAGACAAGGGATGCCTCATGGCCAGGTTGACTTCATGCCTTCTTCATGATTCTGGGCTATGAGGTGAAAACTCTCTGGAACCTTTTCTAATGTAGTATGTGATATCGGGAGATCAGGATTTGAAGGAGACAGTTGTTGCCACCGTTCATAAGTAACTGGAATAGGCCAGCCTTAAGGGCATATGGAAATGAAGACACACGTCTCAGTGGAATGAATGACCAGGAAACATTTCTTAAGGGAGCAGTGGCTTGGTTTCTGGCATTCCAAGGAGAGAATTGGCGAAACCTCTCCATTGCCATTCTATATAGGGAGTCAGGAAACTGGACTGCCTTACGTGACACTTGAGCTTAGTGTTAAAGGGGACATGGGACAGTAGATGAGTTGTCACCAAACAAAGGATGGCTTTCAGCAAATGACAGCGAAGGACAGGACCAGCCCAGCAGGGAGGTCAACTGGCCTTTAAGGGAATGAGCCCCAGGGACCTTGATGTTCTAGTGGAAGGAGCAGATGTCACTTCCTGTGGTTCTCCTTCTCATCTTCTGAAAGAAGAGAGCTTTTCTTTCCTCCAGGGTCATGCCCCCGTCTGTCCTCCTGAGCACTGGGCTCATCTGGGTGCTCCCTGTCTTCCCCTTTTCCATTCTCAAGATGCCGTAAAGGATGAGCGAGGGAGGACAGGCAGATGTGGTTGGAGGACGCCTGTCTTTGGGGGGTTACAAACTTAAGACTGAAAGGAGAGCATGTACTGTGTTGATGCTGTGCCACAAGATGTGGGCCCAGCCCTCAGACCAGGGTTTCAACTAAGAACCAATGCATTAATCATTTCCTGATACCGAGGAAGTCTTTTTAAAAACAAACTGTTGATGGAAACATGGAAGAGTAATTATAGTATAGCCATCAATCTAGCAGACTCGAGTGTGGTTTGTTGTAAAAACCATTTGTCCAGATATATAAACGACTTCAAGCAGAAAAACCACGTGATCATGAAAAGATTTTAAATACTAACACAAGAGTCTCTGAACATGGAAAATATTTAAATAACATTTATCTGTTTAGAAGTAGATAGAGAGAACGGTTCCCCTGGGGGTAAAGCTGAGATAGTCTTCTGCTTGTCCCTTTTCTACCACCAATCACACTTGTCAGAAAACCTGAGTATTTTTGATTTTTTTTTTTTGCCATGGGCTAAATATCAGCTCCAAATTTCTAAGATTTTCTGTAGGCACCACAGCTTTATGAGGGTTAGAAAGGGTCAAAACCTATTTCAAACCAATTTCTGACAGTTCTGAAAAATCATTTTGCCTCCTCCTGAGTTATATAGTCTGAAATAAATACCCAGGAAGTCTTTTACTGAGCCTTGCTTTATTTCACACAACAGTGTCCACATAAAGTTTATCTGTAGGATGAAATGTGGTTTGTCCATCCTGTCCCTTGTAACAATTCAACAATCTCATTGAATAGAACCTGAACTGTTTCTTTTATACCACAAATGTAGCCTTTGCTGATTTCACCAAGGATTTCAGGCCAGGACAAAGTCGTCCATGCGGATTGTGGGCACCATATGCAGTGCCTGGACCGAGTTCAAAGCACTTAGAGAAACGGAGCTGGTGGGGAGGGCGTGGAGCACTGGCACAAAACTGAAATGGAGAGAATCTTCATAAAAAGTAACAATATCTCAGTTCCATCTTAGTTCCTTCAACGATGGGAAAGCTTTCTGTGGCTGTGGCTGAGTCGTATCCCAGTAAGTGTGTAGCAGTGTGTAGTTAGTAAGTTAGGTGCCCATCCGCCAGTGATTCCCGCATTGGGGGACTGGCTGGACGGCTCAGTCTGTGAACACACTTGCAGTGCAAGCCTAAAATCTGGAGTTAACCTCAGGAACCCACATCACAAGTAAGATGTAGTGACCTGTGGCTTGCATCTGTCACCCCAATACAGCAATGGAAAGGAGGAAGGAGACACAGAGTCATCTGGAAGCTAATGCGCCACTGCCTAGAATGTATCTTCCGCAAAAATAAGGAGAGACCTTGCCTCACACAAGGCGAAAGGAGAGACCCAGCGCCCAGAAGGTTTCCTCTGACCTCCCTGCTCTGACCTCCTCCTCCTGACATGCTCATACTCACATGCAAAAAATAATAACTACCTTCCCTAAATAATAGCTAAGTAGTGACTCAAAGACCTTGGAAGTGCAGATGGGTCTTTGACATGGTGACTTTTAGTTTCCTCTGGGTATAGATGCTAGAGGGGTTGAGGCAGAAGGAACACAGACTGGAATTCCACCTCGGTGTAAGCTGCATACACCACCCTGGGCTGTGAGCATGACACTTTATTAACAGGAGGCAAGCAATAAAAGTGGAACTAGTAAATGTGGAAGAATTGGGGCATCTCCCAAATTAACTCATGAAGATCAAATAACAACAATGTATACTCTTGTTAGACTCTGAGTTGGTGCTTTTTTGAAAACCATGTCAGTTGAGAAAAGACAGGCATCTTGAAGGGTACCGCTTGTTTTTAGATACAGAGTGAGGCATGTAGCTTAATTGTCCTAGGAAATGATAAAGCAGACAGAGAGCCTTGGTCATCATATTCTCTTTGAGATTTGGACCACGTGGCTGTAGGATTGTCTCTAGTTTCTCATTGCATCTAATGCTCATCATCTAGACGCTGAACCTGGATTGCAGGTTGTTGTTTCTTTGGTAAAGGGCAGCTCTAGCTGCACAGAGATGGCAGCTTCCCAGAGAGAGCTGTATTTGAAGCACAGCAGACAGATGCCCTCAGCGATGTGTGAAACAAGGTCATATGATCAGCTAATTTCTATGGCTTTCTAATGGAAACATTTTAAATTTTGGCCCTTTGATTGATGTGGGTAAACCGTCCTTGGGAAGGCAACCAGACAGTGGCATAGGGGACAAATGAGATTGATCCATGGGATTGGAACCTTCAGAAATACATCTTAGGTATCTCATGGTAGATATGAATAACGAGAATTACTTAATAAATGAAAACAGTTTCCTGGAGGGGAAAAAATACAAAAATGACTTCCCCATACATGACTTCCAGTCTATTCACTCCTGTAGTCTGGGTTTATCATATGCCTTGAAATTGTTAACTATAGAAAGAATCTGTCAAAACTGTAGAGTTTATGATGGATAAATATAAGTACATATAGTCACAGATTGTGTGTACATACATCTATGTGTATGTATCACAGTATACTTCTTTAATCATATAATTTATACATTATCAAGCATATAGACATAGGCCTGTACACATTGATTCATATGGTAGTTAGCTATGTGTGGGGTGCATGATATAATTAACATAAAGTACCAGTAATACTGCAAACTATATATACATATATATATATGTATATATATTTTTCTTTCTTTTTTTATTTTTTTATTTTTTTTATATTTCTCTTTCTTAAAATAACATTATATGATACTATATTTTATATTTAGAAACTCCTTTAAGTAAGCCCTAAGTATCTAAGTTATATTTGATATCTTTTTATAATAGTTTTTTATTTTATTAGATATTTGCTTTATTTACATTTCAAATGGTATCCCCTTTCCTTGTTACCCTTCCAAAAACCCCCTATCCCATCCTCCCTCCCCCTGCTTACCAACCCCTCCCCCTTACTTTCCTGACCTGGCATTCTCCTACACTGAGATATCAATCCTTCATAGGACAAATGGCCTCTCCTCTCATTGATGTCTGATAAGGCCATCCTCTGCTACATATGCAGCTGGAGCCATGGGTCCCTCCATGTGTACTCTGTGGTTGGTGGTTTAGTGCCTGGGAGCTCTGGGGGTACTGGTTGGTTGATATTGTTGTTCCTCCTGCAGGGCTGCAAACCTCTTCAGCTCCTTGGGTCCTTTCTCTAGCTGCTCCATTGGGGACCCTATGCTCAGTCTATTGGTTGACTGTGAACCATGGTGATCCACCTTCCAAGAAGGATCTAAGTATCCACACTTTTTTTGTTGTTTTATGTGCATTGGTTTATGTCTGTGAGGGTATCAGATCTGGAGACACATACAGTTGTGAGCTGCCATGTAGTTGCGTGTATTGAACCTGGGTCCTCTGGAAGAGCGTTCACTGTTCTTCACCACTGAGCCATCTCCCCAGCCCCTGTATGTATCTTTTTGCAGTAGTTTTCTAGAAGATGAGCCTAAACAGGATTCAAGGAAGTGGATACTTCATTGGCAGGGATAGGATCACTAATTGACATAAAGATACCGTGTGGACTAGCTACTGTGTTAAAGTTACCTCTTGGAGTACTTTCTCTTTCCTGAGGCAAATATCCAGAGTTCCCTTGTGAAGTGTGCCATAAATACTGTGAGAGATAATGCGATTCCCTCTGGGCCCAAGCATCGGGTGTAGGCACATAGGTTGTACCCAGGCATAATCTCAGCTGTCAGGACTCAGCCTTTGGATGCAGGGATGAGAAGGCTGTGGGTACGAAGCTGCTGTGCAGCACAGAAAGAGGTCTTTACATGGCTTCCAAGTCAGAGGATTCTACCTCGTGGATACCTCCCGCAGCAGTGCAGGCTTCTGTGGCCTGTGAGTCCTCCTCCTTCTTGCTGGTAGAAGAAAGCATCCTTCTCCCCTGAGAGACGATGTGTCCAAGAGTCAACTGCCCTGAGATATCCACATCTTTCTACAACAATAACCACCAAATGTCTTATAAAGTGATAATAAACATAAAATAATAGCAGCAGCCTCCATAGCTTGGCATCACAAGAAGTGACTTAGAAACAGATATCTCTAGAGCCTGTGCATGGGGTGTGTTTTATCCCATTATGCCTCCAAGTCAATATGCCAGTATTCTGAGTTCTCTTATAATAGTTCCTTTCTCTCCTAGCTTAGGGTATCTGCTTGTTTTGTATTGCATATGCTAATTCCCTTTTGCACACTTTCAGTTTTATAAAATTACATCATAGGAGCCTTCCTTGACTTGCATTTTTATTTAGCACTGTGTGGCTTGGACGCACGCTTGCTTCATTTTTCTGCCAGTCCCTGGGGCACCCCATGCCCGAGCACTTTATATCATCGGTCCCCACAGTCAATGGAAAGAAAATTTAAGTTCCTGTCTGTTTGTTATTAATATGTCTAAATTCAGAGAATTAGGATAGGAGTCTCATATTTGGTCACTTGCTGAACATTTGCTGTGTCCTATAGCTTGTGGGTCCCACGTGTGCACTAAAACACACTCGCAGCACCGGCTGTATATTGTTTAGTCGTACAGACTCGAGCTTGCTTTCCCTTCCTTCCACCCCTGTGCCTTTTTCTGTTGACTGAGTTGAATCATGGGGAAGTGTTGCGTAGAAGTAGTCGGCTGTTCAGCTTGTGTTCCAGCCCAGCTTGTTAATGTAAAGAACAATGCTTGCTAATCATGGTTGGGAAAGTACATTCTTTTCTTAATTTTCTAATAGCTTTTAAATTATGGATATTTTAACAAATACTCTTTCTGAACCAATTGAACTGTGTGATGAATTACATTAATAGATTTTTTTAAATGGCAAATCATTATAATTACTCTTGCCTCATACCATTTCATGAGGCTAAGGATGGATTTGAATATTATGTGTATAACGTTAGAGTCTGCACTGGGGAATGAAATAGATTATTCATACAATCATATTCATTTATAGTTTTGGTATGAAGATTTTCAGTTATATAGGTCTGGAGAGATGGCTCCATGGTTAAGAGCACCCACTACTCCTTCAGAGAACTCAGGTTGGGCTCCCAGCACCCCTGTGGCTCTTCTTGCAGCTTAACCCTTAGTAGTCCATCACGTTGGTAGTAAACACGCTCAGTAGGAGTCTCTGAAGTCATGTTTATCTCCTCCAATGAAACTGTCAACGAAAGCACAATTCTGATGTCATGTTTTTGTTTTTGCTTCAGTATATATATTGTGCTGGGTGGTTTTCCCCTCTTGGATCATATTTTAAATAATGTTTTTATTTGGACTTTGAAAGTGCCAGTTACGTATTTTGGTCATATGCATCCTTTGCATCACTTACCTCCTACTCCTCTTAGTGCCCCAACCATGTCCCAGCTTCATGTCCACTTACTCTTGGTCCAATTAGTTAGTGTTGCTCATAGGCACTATGTATCAGGGTTCTCTAGAGTCCCAGAACTTATGGTCAGTCTCTATATACTAAAGGAATTGGTTGATGACTTACAGCCTGTTGTCTAACTCCCCAACAATGGTCACAGCGGCTGTGGATGGAAGTCCAAGGATCCAGCAGTTGCTCAGTCCCACAAGGCAAGCAGGCAAAGAAGAGAGAGTGAATCTTCCTTCTTCCAATGTCCTTATGTAGGTCTCCAGCAGAAGGCGTGGCCCAGATTAAAGGTGTGTCCCACCATGCCTGGATCTGGGACTTGCCTTGTCCCAGATGATCTTGAACTCAGAGATCTCCCTGTCTTAGTCTTCTGGGATTCATAACCACTATCCCTCAAGATCTCTAAGCCAAGATCCAGGTCAGAAACTTGTATCTCTCAGCCTCCAGATTAGGATCACAGGTGAGCCTTCCAATTCTGGATTGTAGTTCATTCCAGTTATAGTCGAGTTGAGAACCAGGAACAGCCACTATATGCACTTCTGTGTGTGGTTATCCACTGGGTCAAAGCAACATACCAGTGACCAAACACTCCAAAGACATAAACCCCCGCTCCCTCAGCAGCCAGCAACTCCCAATAGCTCCTCTGCTAGGGTTGGGGCCTCAAGGGTGCCTCCCCTATTCTTGCTGGAATCTCGACTGGTTTGGTCCTGTTCGGATAAGCACGGCTGCCCTGAGCTGGCACATGCAGCAGCGCATCAGAAGATCAGCATCTCACGGCTCTTCTGGTCCACACTCTTCCCCCCAGACTTCCAAGATGTCCCCCGAGCCTTGGACGGAGCTATTTGAGAGAGGTCACCCATCCAGAGCTGAGCTCTCATAGCTCCTTGTCTTCAGCTCTGTGAACTTACAGTATCCGCCTCTCCTTGCGCTGCCTGCTGAGTGCTGGGCTCACAACTGTGGACCACTATGCACAGCATCCACGGACAAAGTAAACACATTCTCCCTCACGCTCTACCTTCTGTTCTGGTAAGCACTGGCCAGAGTGCTTTGTTTTTTAAGTGTCCATCCTAAGCCCCAGATCAAACACACCAATGGCCCACACACTTCTCCCAGGATCACCCAATTCTACTGGAAAATGTCTCCCTCTAGGTTTACTTGTGGGCTGGTATTTGGAGTTCTTGTGAAGCGTTGTGTAAGTTCTCGACCCTTTGTATAAGAATGTTTGTGTTCCCACCAGAAAGGTACTTCCTAGTCATATTGTTATATAAGGAAATTCTTCCAGTGTTTAATAACAGTAAGAATCCCAACTCTTGGGCTGATGAGATGGCTCAGTGGGTAAGAGCACTGACTACTCTTCCAAAGGTCCTGAGTTCAAATCCCAGCAGCCACATGGTGGCTCACAACCATCTGTAATGAGATCTGACGCCCTCTTCTGGTGTGTCTGAAGAGAGCTACAGGGTACTTACATATAATAAATAAATAAATAAATAAATAAATAAATAAATAAACCCAACTCTCTGTTGCAGTTTATATGTAAATAGTCAAAGTGACATGTGTGGACAGAGACATGGGGTGTTGGTTAATTACCCTTATACATCAGCCCTTAAACCTTGAGACTATGTTCAACCTAAACCAAGGGATAAGATAGATTATTTGACCCTGAGTGTCCTTTTTTTAAAAATTTATTCTTGAGAACACTTGTTCCAGCTATTAAACTCTTAAATCTCTACCGTTTCCCCCTCTGATAGGCTCTTTCTTGTTAACTTAGGGTGTCCTTGAACTTATGTGTCCCTGGCAGGTCTTGAAATTGAGACACCCCCCCCTCTCTCCTCAGCCTCCCAAAGAGCTAGACTCCTGGGAGTCTGCACTCCCAGGCTGGGTCTAAATTAGCAAATTTGGAACTCATCTTGTCTGTTGGAAAGTAGAACTACTCTCCGCTTCTAGATGATTTGTTTAAAAGCAAATTAATCCCAGGGTCTGCCTTCTTGCCGTTGCTTTGGTTCACGGTTTGTTTTGAGAACTTGACTGTGTTGTGCAGTATAGGCTGGGTTGAGCTTGAACTGACCTGACTGAACTCCACAGAGCTCTCAGGGCAGTCCTTCTTTCTGGTTGTGATGAACTGTAAAAGGTATTAATTTAGCATCTGTGAAAATTTTTCTGACAGAGGACATTGTACAGAGTATAAAATAAGTATCAAACAAGCTTTAATGCATAGAGCTACATCCCAGGTGTACAGATGTCTGGACGGCAGGGTGTCAAGTTAATAAAGTTCAGCTTGGATGGTAAAGATGCATTTTAAGCTTTAGAAAGGTTTGACTGATTCCAAAATCCCAGCCATGCCACTGGCAAACCGTGCCGTGGGTTGGGATTGTGGCTGTTTCGGAATGCCGAATCACGGGGGAGGCCAAAGTAACAGGGGCTAACGGGGTCTTCGCTCTGCTTTAGCTGGATGGAGAAGTAAATGAAATGGTGGTTTTATTACGTTGCTGCTCTCCTTTGTGAGACTCGTGAGCAGAAATGAAAGAGCCGCAGGTCCTGAAGGGGCCGACGCATTTCTGTGTTATTCCTGGCATTGTAATAGACCCCCGTGCGGCTCCCAAAGAGGTAGGGAAGTAAAACCTGTTAGGGAGAGCACTGGGTGTAATCTATGTTTTTGATTATCGATGACAGGATCCTAAAATTATACCCAAATATCTCTCACAGGTTCTGAAATTGAGTTTCTGAAAAAGCACTGCAGAAGTAATGGGAGGTAAAGTGCAGAGTTCCAGAGAAATGAGCTGCGAATTGAGCCTGCAATGGAAATTGATCCTATCAGTCAGCATCTGCCCTGACTCGGAGAAAGGGATGAGGGAGCCGGAGCCGGCCGGGATGGCTGATTAAATAGGATACCGAGAAGGCTGGAGGCTAGAACTGGGCCTGCCACTCCCCCGCTCCCTCGGGTCAGGAATGCAGCTGTCAGGCCTCTCCACTGGAAGCCTGCCTCCATCTGGCAGAAAGGGAACGAAATGAAAAATGCCCTGGGCCAGTGCGGAAGTCACTGGGGCTTCCTGACTAAGCTTCCTGCAGTGGCTGCCGTGGTGCCCCTGAGGGACGCTATCCTGGTACCACATCATGCGCCAATGAGCTCGCACAGGAGCAGCTGGCCCTGTGATTCACTCCAAAGGGGCTTGTCAGGAAGTCCGTGTATCCCGGAGGGTATGAGTAAAAAGAGAAATGGCCTTGGAATCGATTCCTATCCTCAGCCCTGTCCTTGGGGTTCGTGAGGAATGAGGAGCAAATATCCTGTAACTACTGCTCCTGTGCATATAGTTTATTGCCCTGTTATCTAACCAAAAGCGATCTATATTGTTCTCATAGAATGGGACTAATGGCATGCCAGGGGAACTTGGTAGGTGAGGGTGGTGTTTGTATTGCACTCTCAGGAAGGCAGTATATGTTCCAATTAGCCTTATTGAAGTCCCACATTTCCGCCTATGGAGTCGCTACCGTGTGATCTGTTTCCACAACAATGCCCCTCAGAAAGCCTTGAGCGGTCACCAGTGTAACTCACTGGCATCAGTATCCCCCTGAAATGGCTTGTTCACGGTCAGCGCCACACTAATTGAAATATCTCTACAGAAACTTTGAAACTGGAGGCAGCATAAAAGGCTAACTTGAGAGGCAGGCCCTTTTAGAGCCTTTGCTGGTTCACATTGTTTGGCAGCCTGGAAAAGGAGAGAGAGAGAGAGAGAGAGAGAGAGAGAGAGAGAGAGAGAGAGAGAGAGAGAGAAGGTTGCTTGGGATGAGTTGTGGGAGGCTTAGTCTCTTGACCTGATCTAGCTATAGTATCATTGAAAAGAGAAAGCTACTGCAGGTACATAGCAGTGCATGGGATAACACTTAAATGTTGTGGTGTATCTCTTTTAGCATTTCATGTCTAACTGTTTGGTTTGATTTTACATGGTTTTTTGCCCCCAGAATCTCAGATGTTTGATCTAATACTTGAGCTCCCCCCATACTGTGGTTGTGTTAGTATGTTTGTTTGGTTGGTTTTTGCTTAACTACACCCAATACCTTGGCTCACTTTGCTTGGCCTTTCGGTTCTAGCAAGAGGAAATGTTAGTGTCCTACTTACAGTAGACCATTTAAAATCCTTCATTTGTTGATTTAGATTCTCCCCAGCTTTTAACAAGTAGGAGAAGTGGCCAATGTGACTTTCGTAATGATGCCCTGTTGATAGGATGTGTACCTCCCTCTGCTGACACCGACCTGGCCACACTGTATCCACATCTCCATAGATACAACAGAGCTACACACCCTTAACAAAAGCCTCTGAGGTGTTTAATAGATGTGTCACAAGATCTGATAGACCCAACTCTCCATAAGCTGGAACTCTACCATATCCATCTAACCAGCTAAACGTAACGAATTAGCGACAGCGTGCTGCGGTGTTATCTGTGGACTCTCCTTCTGGTCACTGGGCTGACTAGGAGGTTTGCTTGGTTGCTCTGTAGATGGGTAGCCTGGGAAAGGACCAAAATTCCAAATCCATAATATGTGTCTGCTTTTGTTTGAACGTGAAGCTAAGAATTATAAGGGGTGGGCGATCTTAAAAATAAATGCTTCTTTTGAATTTTTGAGAATTTCATGACAAATATTGTGCATTTTGATCATATTGAGCCCCAATTCCTTCCTTGACTCTTTACAGACGCACACCTACCGCCCACATCTTCCTAACACCACACCCTCTTTTGTTGTTACTGTTAAGAATCCACTGAGTTCAGACTGCTCTGCTCATATATTTCTGGGTTTTGGTCTGCTCTGGAGCATGGTGGACCCACCAGGGTACATGAGACATCCTACGTGCAGGACAGTCTGCTCTCTGTAGATGCCTGTGTAAGGTTGCTTTGCATTTGGTCAGTCTGGTACTTGAGGATGCTGTACGGTGAGAGCCAGGCTCTTCATCCAAGAGTTGGGGCAGCACACGTATCTACTGACTGTTAATTATGACTCTCATGACAACAGTGGTCTTAGACAGTTGGTTATGGAGACGTTTGATTTCTGAAGAATGAAAAGCTTGAGACTTCATTTTGCCTTGCTGGAATTCCTAAAGGCGCTCACAAAGAGAAGAGAAGCATGCATTCTGTGAAAACTTTACCAGCAGACAGACAACACTGCTTAGCTTTATAATCCCAAGGCTTTGTGTAAACATGTATTTTCTTAGGCGGGGAACACTGAAATGAAACTGACTAATGTATGCGCTGCAAAATAGTCTCCCACTGAAATGAAGTTAGAGCTACGCTGCTTGTTTAAGCTGATATCTGAGGCAATCAGTCATCTTCTTAGCGAGGTTGCTGCAAACCTTGGGAGAGCACTTTAGCACAGTCCTCCTGGAGACTCGTGATTGAGCAGGGAGAGGGGGCAGAGATACCTGCTAATCTGTACGAAATCTTGGGTTTCTTGAAAGTTTCATTTATATTTGACTAATAGAGCATTACATAATATGTGACATTCCCTTTACATTATAAAAGGTCACTAATCTGGAAGAAACCTTGATGACGTTTCAAAGTAATTTCATTATGGTTTTGCCCTAACATTGGTAATTTTAAGTTTGATGTCTAACACTCATAATTTAAATATAAAAAATTAGTTCATCCACCAAAGACACAATTCACGTACCAAATGATGTCTGACAAGAAGAAAGGAGTGGACACTGGTGCTGGAAAGGATCAACGCATCAGTGTAGGGGAATACAAGAACAAGGAAGAGGGAAGGGGTGGAAGAGGGAGCAGGGGGAGGGAAAAGGGCATGTGGGACCTTTGGGGGGTGGGGAACCAGAAAAAAGGGAAATGAATTGTAAATATAGAATATATCCAATAAAAACAATTAGTTCATCCATAAGGAATATCCTTTCCCATTGCCACACTGTATTCCTTGGGGCCATGTTTGTCTTGTCATTGGTCCCTAAATTACGCAGGAGAAGCAGCATGAGGACCATTGTTAGAAGCAGGCACCAGGAGGCAGGGGCACATGGGAGCTCAATGTGATCTTCAGACACAAGGCAGACAGCTACATTTCTGGCTCCTTCCAGCATAGGTGGTTTGTCTAGGAAGGCTGAGCAGGAGGCCATGCCCTGAACTTCTGCTTCCATAGACTAGGCATAGAAGGGGAAGGATTCTTCCCAGCACTCTGACTCAGAATAAATACTCAGGATTGCTATTGCACATTGCGTTGTGTCCTTCCATCGTGCTTAGAAATCATCAACACCCCAAAGCCCCATTTCCTTGTTGCATCAGAATCATAGTGCCACCATCCATCCTTGACTCTGAACAAGTCGTCGAGCCTGACTGGGGCCACAGAACTGAGATCTATATATTGGGAATGGAAGCATCCAGTTCACAGAATTGTTTTAAATGCCTAGTGAACCATGACCATCATTTCCTAAGTTCACACATCTATTGTCCTTACTAAACATTGAAATTATTGATGAACCATGGCTGTGGCAAAGCAGAGCCTTCTTGTTTACCCTTTCTTTGCCCAATCCTGAGGTACACAGTAGGTATTCAATAATGCTTATGTGTTCGTCTTAGTACCCCCACTGCAAAATCAAGCTTAATCATTCTTTGCATAATTTAATTCATATTAATGAAAATACATATTTCTTGTGTGTCATTCACATTCCTATGGTACACAGGCTCTGCCTTATTAACTCTTCCCTCCTGTGTTTTGCTTCTCTTTTAAAACAGATCCCATGCGTGGCCCGAGAAAACTAGAAGTTGTAGAGGTCAAATCTCGACAAATCACCATCCGCTGGGAGCCATTTGGATACAATGTAACTCGTTGCCATAGTTATAATCTCACAGTGCACTACTGTTACCAGGTTGGAGGGCAGGAGCAGGTGCGAGAAGAAGTAAGCTGGGACACAGATAATTCACACCCTCAGCACACAATCACCAACCTGTCCCCGTACACCAATGTCAGTGTCAAGCTCATTCTCATGAATCCAGAGGGGCGCAAGGAAAGCCAAGAACTCACAGTGCAGACGGATGAAGACCGTGAGTGCTTCTCAATGCTATGTCTCTGTGAAATGTGCGCTTTTCAAACAAAGCTGGTTTCTTGGAAACAATGTTACCATCCCCACTTCCCCATCACCCCTGTCCACCCTTCCTCTCCTTCCTCTTCTCTCCCTTATGTTTAGGTTGATCCATTTTTTATTCTTTGGCCCACTTACATTAACCAGAGCAATTTGTATACCTCGTGTTTAGGGACATCCACTGGAGACTGTTGGACTCAGCTCTGGGCACACAGTTAAGGACAGCAATCTCTCCTTCTCCCAAAACCTTTCACGGCTAATAGTTAAGAGGTACAATGTAGAGCCCCATGCATACCCCTCCTTTTTGACTGACTGTTGTAGAGTTGGTCTTTGTGTGGGCCTGGTACAGACAACTGCAATTGTGTAGTTATAGGAAAATGCAATAGTCTGAGTCTAGGCATGCTCCTGTGGAGCCCCACACCCTATCCTCCCACTCATCTGCTTCCTGGCCCTCTTCTGGGACGGTCCCCAAACTTTAGAGGGCAGGGTTTTAATTAGGTCTAGGCCCATAGCCAGTCCTTATATTTTGCTTCTTATTAGTCATGTGACACTTTTCTATATGGCAAGTCTATAGTGTTCTAGGTAGTTCTTAATATTTTTATTAGCCCACTGGAGTGAACAATGCTTGTGTGAGATGTTAGGTCAGTTCCACAAGCTGTTGATTCCAATGCCTTTACACGGCATTCCTTCTCATCCTTCCACTAAAATCCCAGTACAGACGCAGGGTAGGAGTCCCACCCAGTGTGAGCCTGGGCCGGCATGGCAGTGGCTCACCTGAAGGCCTCCCTGACTGCTGGCTCTTGCGTCCCTTCCACCCCTTCTCCTCTGAACTGTAGAGAGAGCTGCTACGACTCTCTCATTTACATGTGATAAAATATCTCAATATGTTATCATTATTTTGTGTGTGTAAATTACAGAGGCCACTTTCATGAATAAACCATATTTTTCATCTATAGCAATATGCATGACCTGGAGTAGATTGATAAACATCCAAAAACACAAAATCAGTCCTTACACGAGATGAGAAAGTATTGCTGATAAACATGCTATTACTATTTTAACTAACACTATTGCAGATCCAACAGGAGATGAAATATAGACATTTTATCAAACTAGATCAGACCCGGAGAGAACATACCCAACTCCTTCAAGTTTCAAACTGAAAAGTGATTTATGTTGAGAATTCTTTGGAATCCTGTCAAAGTGTCAGGATTGCTAATTTTGGATCTTTGTTTAAATTATCTAACTAGTCTCAGGAATTAAGCCTTGCAGTATTTGCAAATAAAAACCTATTGTTTTATATAACTCCACAGCATTCAGCTAATTAGAAAAGAACTATTATTGCAAATTGCATTTTCTCAAACAAAAACCTTCTTCTTTCAAAGAAGATAGGAGGAAGAAAGACAAATAGAATAATTGTCAAACAATACCAAGTCTAAAGAGAAAAGCAACAGCTCATTGTGACTCTGGTTTATCCAGCATCATTTTGTTCTCGAATCACATGTTCCTGGGATGTGTATTTTATCAGGGAGTGTATACAAATTATCTTTTGATCACCATTGGCAGTGTCAGTGGACAGGTGTTATGGCTAATTCTGTACAATCCTGAATGCTAGAAATTCTAAAAACAAATCTTCAGCCTGAGTTCACATGTAGTTTTATTGCCACCAATTACTCTTCTGAATAAAAATAAACATTTTTTCTATTTTTTCTAGTCTAAGCTTTATAATTATTGATACATGCACTTAAAGCATTCTTTTTATTATATATTATATTATTTATTTTGCATTTATCTGTGTCTGCATGTGTGTGGGCTCACATATACCATTGTGTCCGTGTGGATTTCAGATGAAAACTGTCAAGAGTTGGTTCCACTACATAAGTCCCTAGTGTGGCACTCAGGCTGTGAGCGAGGCATCCATCCACCGAGCCATCTCGCCTGCCCCACTGAAAGTTCTCTTTCCACAATAACTTCTGTTACCATGTTTTTTTCTAAGTTGTTTTAAAATTTTTTCTTGTCCTTCAGTCTGTTCTTTAATACATCCCGTTCCGTTTTAGGTTGATTTCTTGTTTCCCCTTTTTATTCCCGAACCTACATAAATATTTTCAAATATAAACTACCACGCAATAAAACATCCACTCATGTAGTTGTATTGATCTATCCTTTCTTTCTTTCTTTCTTTCTTTTCTTTCTTTCTTTCTTTCTTTCCTTCTTTCTTTCTTTCTATCCGCCTATCATCTATCTCTCTTTCTTTCTATCTACCTATCATCTATCTATCTATCTATCTATCTATCTATCTATCTATCTATCTATCTTTCTACCTATCTATCATCTATCAGTCATTACAGATAGTGGATAAAAGATTAAATCAAACTCATCCACTCATGTAGTTGTGTTGATGCTGTGAGAAAAGGGATGATGTCATAAGAAACCCCGGAGGAAATGCAAAGATGAAGCTAGGTACCATCACATCAGGCCTGGCCGGCTGCAGCTTCCAGTTGTGATAAGCAGTCTAAGCCTGGAGTCTAGAATTGGAGCTTCCTGTGAACTCACCAATGCCTCGCTTAGTAACGTCATGTGTTACTTTGTTTCAACACAATGTTCTGTTGATTTCTTCAGCCTGGGATGAATGATTACATTCATTTTTATATGTTGCTCAGATGCTATACATTGGAAATTGACTTAAATCATTTTAGAAATTTGGGCAAGTGAAATCCAAGTAGGGGCTACTGCTTTTCTAACCTGCATATTTAATTATTGGAGAGCCTTGAATAGCATTCACCTCAGCCCATGGACATTCATAAAGCCCTCTCCTATTAAATACTTGGTGTCATTTAGACTAAATACAAAGGCTCTCACTCTACCCATGAGCATGCCCTCAAATAAAAATGAGTTTAAAATGTGAAATCTCTCACTTTATTTTGAAATTCTAGGCATCTGTCCAGTTGGAGACGGACTTGCTGACAATTAAAAGACTATTCATACTCTCACACAGTCTAAAGTGTCCCTCTGGCCTCCGTTTAAAATTCTTGATTGAAATGTTTATTCATTCATATGACGATGAACATTTGGCTATTTCCAGTTAAGAGTCACACTGCTGTGCTGTCTTCTGTACAGTCTTCTGAGCTGCTGGCCTGCTCTGAGTTATCTCGGTAGATATAGTTGATGGTTGGATGGATGGATGGATGGATGGATGGATGGATGGATGGATAGAACAAATGAAGATAAATAATAGGTAATAGATAGATGATACAAAAATATATGATAGATATAAGTAATAGATTATATATACATATATGTATGGATGATAGCTGAATAGACAGACTGATAGATGATAGATAGGTAGATAGAGAGATAGATAGATGATAGGTAGATAGAAAGAAAGAGAGATAGATGATAGGTAGAAAGAAAGAAAGAAGAAAGAAAGAAAGAAAGAAAGAAAGAAAGAAAGGATAGATGACAGTGGATAAAAGATTAAATCACTTCACAGGGACTGTGTAGTTAAAATAGCTTTAGAGTTTGTACAGAAATAAAACTGTATCTATAGGCTATTAAGATCTCGAAGCTCTACGAATGGCTAAGGCCACCTTGGGTCCGTCACGTTCATCTTTCGCCATCCTCTCTAGTTCCAGGAGCTGTCCCCACTGAATCCATCCAAGGCAGTGCCTTTGAAGAGAAAATATTTCTCCAGTGGAGAGAGCCGACACAAACATATGGGGTCATCACTTTATACGAGGTAACTTACGTATTCATTAGTAATTTGCTATTTTAAGCATAACATCTAGTGATAATATGAGTTTTCTGGTATTTTAAAAACACAATTTCATGTTTCTTTGGTGAGCTTACTACTTTCTATAGTCATAATAGTTATTTTAGAAACAGGAGACTAAAAGTGAATTTTTTCCACTATACATAATTTCAAGATACATATTTAAAACATGTTGGATCATTGTGTATTGTGTGATATATATTAAGACCCAGCATAACATGTTTAAAGTCACTGTTATTGAAAGCAATAAATGTTTTGAAACATACATTGATTAGGGAGTGATCACTGAGTCATACTCTTTCCTAGCTACCAACTGCTCTCCCCCCCCCCCGCCACTGATTACAAAAGAACATGGATTAGCCAATTAGAAAAGTCAATAAAAATAGTCTACACAGTAACAACAGAAAAAAATTTTTTTTGGATCCTTTATATCGACGTACGTTTCTTAGGCTTCATTGACACCATTTTGTCTGCTGAAGCAAATCAAGCAGTTGAGTGATGGTAGCAAAAAGAGAATTTGATACATTGTTCAAGAAAAAAATAACAGCAATAGCAGGGTGACAGCCATCTTCACATCATCCTGAGCATCGCTTCATTGTGTCTGTTGTCATAGAAACAAGCAGGTGCATTTTTTTAGACTAGCATTTATTTGAATGCAAATTCAACAAAATTATATGTTGTAAAACTCCTAAAAATTATGGCCGCTCGGCATACGGATCTGCCTGAATACCTCTCAGCAGTACTGACAGGAGTCTGAGCAGACGAGCTGTCAGAGATGGTCACTACCAGCCCTCTCTCTGACCCACAGACTCAACTGACAGTCCCGCACCGGTTTCCAGAAAGTGGTGTTGAGATGCAAAAACAACAATAATAATCATCATAATAATCACCACAATAATAGAAAGCAAAGCGAAGACAAGTAAAGGGGAAGTCTTGCTATCACTGCCTGTCTTATTGTAACAATATAAAGTTACGGAAATCCGTGGTTCAGCTTCTCCGGAGATGCTTTATACTCGAGTCAAGCAAGGTCAATTTTTCTTCCTCCACAATGAAAATACTTCATATTTTGGGCCCGCTAATGTTGTTTGGATGTCGATTTTATAGAGTCTAATCTGAGAGGGGGAGAAAAAGGAATTTTTACTGGAGCAGCTACTCTTCGAAGTTTGTTGTAAGGCCCCGGCAGTCTGTCTGCCTGTCCCAAAGCCACAGGTTGCTCTCCAGAGAGACAGAAACTAATAGCAAGATTCTTTCCTTCTAATCCCAGCAGACATTTATCTTTGTGTGAGAAGTAACTTCAGCATGGAAACAACAGGGAAAATAGCATTTACAATGAAGACCCCATCCATCTCTCCACCTTAGTAGCCAGGCTGCCCCAGTCCAACCCTGATCTAAATGCTGCTCCAGCGTGGGTGGCAGTTATGCCATAAATCAAGGTTCTGGAAACCAGATATTTGCAAGTAGATCAGGTTGGCTTATTTTTCTACGAATCCAAGGGGGAAATATCAAATATTTGAACCAGGTCTAAATGACTAAATGCATTTTCTAGATATCAAATCAGTCTCTCTGGTTTCTAAGTCTGAGAGTCTGAGACAGAGTTCTGGTTCCTCACAGTGGAGCTTGGGGGGCATCTCAGGAGGGGCTCTTCCTTTCCCGAGACGTCAGTGCCCAGGAGTCATGGTTCACTTGCACAGTCTCTCCTGCTGGAGCAGACGGCCGACCGGTACAGTATCAGCCTGTATCCCCTCTCTGGAGGATCACAGTCTTACAAAACAGATGCCATGCTAAGAAAGCTGAGCAATTGCTCCGAGAGAGGCAGGGACCATTGATGCAGCGATCCTGCCATGGAGTCACATTCCAGTATAGGTACACATTACCATGGTTGATCATGGAACATGATCAGCATTTAGATCATGGAACACATAATAAATGTGTTCCCTGAGGGGTGTTAACATGCTTAGATGATTTGGGATAAAATAAAATAGACTGTCCATTATAGATATAAACACATATGCTGAGTTTTGATTATTCTTGAGTTTTCCTTTGTCTCTTATGAAAAGTACACTCAAGCCTTGATGCTTGAATAACACTAACAGAATCCTTTGCTTTTAGACGTTACAGCAGTGCGTATCTCCCATTCCTCTGTCCTTACTCTAACTCTGCCCTCATCTAGTTGCCCTTCCTTTCTGTCCCCACCCCCCACCCCCACCCCTGCCATCGTTCTGACCCAGACCTTCTCAGAACCATTTCTCACTTTTATTTGTTGATTATGTTCCCAAAATCCAGGTCAGGCAATTATGTTAGTCCTCAACGGACATCCTGCCAAGTTATAAATGTGATACTGTTCGAATGAACCAGTAGAGCAGACACGTGTTTCAAAGTAGAGTATGCATCTCAATTTTTCTTTCAGGAGTCAACCACTGTTAGAACTAGACAGAAGTCCAGATTTACATAAGGTGGAAATCACACCGCAGTTCCATTTATCAATTTAGATAAATACAATTTCATGTTAGCAAAAGCATGGCTTATTATAATTACACATACCCTGTGAGGTCAACAGCTTATATAATGTGAAAGTAAATACAAGGCACGTTCATGATTGATATGCAGAGTTAGTCTCAGGAGAACTGCCTAACGGAAATTTAGAGGACATTTTTGCATTACATCTCTCTGGAAGACACATGGGAAAGATCAGCAGGGCTTATCTGCATAAGGTTTTGACTCCATAACGATGGCAGACAGACACAGAACTATCTAGACATCAACAGCATGTTTGGAGGGGTGAGTTATGTTCAACACTCCTGGCAGCACATGGGCTGACGGCTGTGGTACACACAGAGACTTGACACAGACTAGCAAGTACAATTCAAAATCCCTTTGCGGAGGAGAATAAGGAGCAGAATAGGCAACTCCACCTGTGCTAGAAGCTGAATTCAAATAGCAAATTAGAGAAATGTAAACTGGAAATAAATGTGCTGGATTTTGTATATGTTTCATAATGTATAATTTTGACCAGTGTCATGGAGAAATGTGTACATATAGAGACTGTTGGTGGGAAATATTTGTTGCCTCTTTTGTTGGCAATTTGAGAGTATCGACAATAATCTAAACATTGGATATCGAACCTATGTCTCGAGGTCTGCCAGTGAGTAATACTACCAAGTATATGACGTACAGGCATTGTGTCTCACCACAGTTACCATGACAACTGCACGGTCTAAAGAATCGTGCTCACTACGTATAAGACATTGAAAGAAGACAAAAAAGAATGTAGAAAGAATCAGTGCCAAACTCAGACACTCCAGCTTCACGTGTGGGAAGTTTGACTCTAAGTGAAGCAGAATGCTTGATTTGCCTCTTGTTGGGGCCATTGTGCATCAAGAGTTGAACTATCTCAAGATCACGAACCTAGATAACTGAGTGTGTTTAACTCACCCGAGCTCGGTGAAGGAAGGGATGAGAACCGAAGAGTCAGGTTAGGGATCCTAGCTTGCCACTCAGGGCCTTGTCAAGTCGTAACTATAAAAATGCTTTCAGAACAAGTAAAGCAGTATTCGGGGTAGATCAACCTTCCCTAGTTCTTCATTTAAGTGGTAACCTGTAGGTGCTATAGAGATAGCCCAGTGGTTAAGAGCACTGCAGTCTCTTCCAGAGAACCTTAGTTCCATTCCAGCACCTATATGGCGCCTCACAGGCATCTGCTACTCCTTTCCGAGAGCTGATGTCCCTTTCTGGACTCTGTGAACAAAGTATGTGATTCAGGGACATACAATCTAACATTCACGTGATGGACATAAAATAAAAATAAATCAATCTAAAAAAAAGCCAAATAACTATGCTACCTCTCGAAGTCATCCCAATAGTTATTGATTATTTATTATTAATACTTTCTTTCACGTTGTCCTTCCCCAGGATTTGATGACCATGGTTTTTGTCGCTCCAAGCTTTCTGAATTTTCCCATCACTCCCCTTCTTACGACGGGCCCCTGCCCTGGCACAGCACTTGTCCAACCCCGCCTACAGTGTATTCCTGCCGTGCTTTTAGTATTTCCTTCAAATGCTGTAGTTTCTCGCAGAGTACCTTGGCCCCTTTCACCCCTGAAATCAAATTTAATTATCCACTCCTTTGTGTTCACAGAGCAAATTGCCCAGACCCCAATTAAAGACCTATATTTTATGCCGGCTGCAATTACCAGCATCTCGAAGCTCCCCCAAAGATTTTGGTCCCCCTAAAAGGCCATTCCATTTGGGCTTTCTGTGAAACTCACAGTGTAGAATTGGAGACTTGAAGGAGAAAAGGAGGGGGGGAGAGATAATTTTAGAGAATTCCAGGCACTTAAGTGCAATCAGAAATCATCCAGTGTAAGCAAGGGCTTGTTCCCTCTCGCCAGTTTAACACCCTTCGTCGCCTGCCACTCCATTCATGTGTCACTCCACCTTTGTCTAGGGGCATCCCGTGAAATTACTGGGACCCACCAGAGGGCCATCAGTATACCTTAGAGTGCGCCCACCCCACCCCCACCCCATTAAAACATTTCCTGCCCTCAGCCAGCAATGTAGGATTTGTGTAAAAGCTTTCCCAAACTTTGCTATGGGGAGTGTCCCCCCCCCCCCCCGGTGCACTTTCTCCTGCCCAGTGCTAATCGGTACTTAGTAAGCACTTGTTGAATGACCAACTGAAAGTATGTAAGGCCAGAAATAACAGTTATGTTCTGCCTGAGCCTGGCGGGATGCTGTGGGACCTTGAACTCTGCTGCTGAGGCCGACAGCTGCTCGCGGTTTGCAGCCTCTGTGGCAGGAGGCAGTTAGAGGGTTGGCTGCCTGCCTCCTCCTGGTCCTGGGGAGCATTTGAATTTCTGACATTTAGACTCCTATAGGTTTAGGGAATGGGAGCTATGGGCTTTCTAGCACTGATTGCATATATGTGCATAAATTTGTCTTTAGGGGTGGATAAGAGAATTCATAACTTTGAGGAAGGTATGAATTACCATATCCTTGTATTTTATAAGGAAAGAGGAGTAGGGTCTGCAATTTTTTTTTTTACCAAAGTATTAAAGGGTGGAAGCCACAACAGGGTTACGAACCTCCAGTCTGACTCAGTTTGGGGCCGCCTGTGGGTTGAGGCCATCGGTGAAGCCTTTGCCAGTGTGCGCTGGTGGAGTGGGAACCCCGCTTTGCTGGAGTGTGAATGCTCGCACATACTCGGGCACTCTGCAGTAGTCTTATATGGAAAATATACCAAATGCCAAGTAGTTACAGATCACAGTGGAACCACAAGCAAGAAGCAGACATGACTCAGTGCTCCAAAGGGCGGCACAATTATTACAGGAATACTCCTCTGTCTCGGACATATTTAAGTCATGATTTAAGACTAAACAGTAGTTCGCAGCATTCATGGCTCCTTGCCAAGTAAAGCTTATGAGCCCAACTGCAGCATCTCTGCTCGGAACACCGGACTTAGGAGGAGTAACAGATATGCAGATGCGAGACGCTGACGTAAGGCATGGACGGACACGTTTTTGTTTTTTGTTTTTTTACCTAATCTCGCCTGATTTCTTGTCAAAATCTTCCTCCCCTGGACCATCTCTCCCTCTGTTCCCGAATCTGCGTTCCCAGCCCGGACTTCTCTCAGACCCAATTTCTGTCATACGTACCTGTCCACGTGGACATTTCAAACACCTGCATCCTTCCTTAAACACACACTCACCATCCCATTTCCTTCCAGACAGGGGGTGTGGTCTTTTGAGCAGGGCCCGAATGAAACCACTCCCCAGCCTCCTCCATAGACACTGGCGACCGGTCTTTGGCACCTATTTAATTTGCCCATAACTTTTATAACTCTTCCCTCCCCCACCTTTTTTTTTTTTTTTGATGTCTCAACCCCGATGTATATTTTAGTCTGCGAAGCTATATTCTGTCACATGTAATATACATGTTCCTAGCCACCAGATTCCTCCACAGTTCCCTGTGGTCTTTCTACTGCCTATTAACCATTCAAGTTCAATTAAAATCCCACCTGGCAACCCAGAGAGAGAGAGAGAAACAAATCAAATTGTTTTATTTTTCACACCTAAAATGTTCAAAGTTGGATATGTCCAAATCTTTCATCTTGATGTGCAGAGTTAAGCACAAAGGAGCCCCGTGCCAGCCTTCGCAGCCTGAAGAGACCTCTCAGGTCTTTGGTGTTCATTCCTTGCGTCCAGGGCACTCCTGCTGCAGGACTTAATCCAGATTCTAACCCCTGACCCATTGCCTGACTGGTCCTTTATATAGAGTTCAAGGCTTCCCAGGTTTACCAGCATTTCTTCTTCCTTAGGTATTTAGAATGGCTGCGTGAACCTTTCTCCCTGACAAAGCTTCTTCTATTACCATTCCATTTGTTTCTTCCATAGTGTTTTTAATTGATATAATTGATTTATTGTTGAATCCCCCAGTTCAACCACACCCAGTCCAGATTCTTCACTTCCTAAAATCAATGCCTGGTCCACTGCTAGCCTGCATTCGGTCAGTATATAAACAGGTTCAGCAGATGTGACTCTGCAGAGATCTCAGGACTAAGGCAACCCCTTCCTGTTCTAGGCAGGTGAGCAAGAGCAGTGTCCAAAGGCTCCGTAAGCATCCATGGGACCGCGCAGACGTGCCCCGTCCCAGAGCAGAGAACAGCACGATACGTCATTGTATATTCAGAAGCACAGCAAAATAGCGGCTCACCGCAGGTCAAGACGCAAAGGGCCTGAGCTTTTTCACATCGCTGTGCTGAAGTCTAGAGCCAAAGCAGTAACGTAGACAGGAAGACGGAGTTGCCCTCCGTGGGCTGTAGGCGTCCCTATAATTCCACTCGCTGTAACTGATTGCAGCCACCCTTCCCCCACCATCCTCCTTACCCCACGGGACAGGAACAGCATCTGAAACACCAAGCAGGCGAGGACACAGTGCCCCTGGGCGTATTTGGAAGCACTCTAAAAATGGTTCAAGTGTATAAACTGACTGCCTTATTGACTGCCTCCCCACCTGTGGTGGCGCGATTGGCTTGCAATCGTCAGATCCTGAGAGGGAAACTGAGGTAGGAATGGCCAGGAGCAGATGACACCTCAGGTCACTGTGGGCAAGGCCGAGCAGACTGTGGAGGCAGCTTCGAGGAGACCGCTCATTTAATGGTGGAGAACAAAGTTTACTTAAACTATTGGGGGGAATAGTAGGGACTTTTAGGGTAAATGTCCATCACTGGCCAGGGATAGGGTGCTGGGGATGCATCATTTGCATAAGGAGGAAGTCCATGTGCTACTGGATCTGACCTTATAAGAGAAAAGGAAGTCTAACTGGCCTGCTGGGCCACGTGACCTCTTGTAGACCAGTGATTGGGCCCAGGGTTGTTTGCACCCGAACATTCAGGACTGCTGCGGGAAGAAGAGGCTCCTATTCCTGCTGATCTTAGGAGGATAATTCAGGCTTTGGGACACACTTCAACCCTGCTCTTGCCCCAGCCGGCTCTGGTTATACTGCCACATTCCAGAAACTCTGGAGGATTCAGGATGGAGAGCTAATCCAGGAGGCAGACATACAAACAAGGCTCCACCACAGCCCTTGCTGGCCACCGGGAGTAGCCGGTTTCATGTCTCAACCTCCTCAGCCCCTGAAGGGTCAAGAGGCCAGGCACCAGCAGATCTGCCTGACTCCCTGACGCCCGTGGCGCCATCTACTGCGGTGATTAATATACATGGCAAACATTCCCTTTCCAAAGCTCAGGTGATTCAATCTAAATATTCTTTCAGAGAGAGGTCTTCTTAATTATAATGACATGGTGTAAATATAAGGAAAAAAAAAGAATGTCAATTATCACTCTGTATAATAACAGTGTTAGCGCTCTTGCACATAAATTATAAGTAGGTTTACTTATTTAGAAGCACGAAAAGTGCTCGGTTTTGCAATTTAAAACTTTTGAATATGCCACATTTAAAAATTATGTCATTACAACCAGTAGAAGTTAGTAATCACCACTAAAGTGTATGCTCTTGAGTAACTGATGAACTATCATATTGAAATCCTTTTTAAAAATCACTTGAAAAGGCAAATTTTAAAGGCACCTATGTTTCGTTTATTTTCAAACATTCCGGACTCATCCAAAAAATGAGAATGTCTATTCCATGGTGAGGATCTTGAATATATTTAGAGTCACCCTCGCTGGGGCGGGGTGGGGGGGGAGACAGCTGCTAGTCACTTGGAGCAATTTAAATCTCAATTTTATTTGATTAAAATGAAATGAAATGTGCAGTTCCTAGTCTCCATAGCCACATTTCACATTCTCAGTGGCCCCGTACAGCATGCAGCTACTGTGTTGATTAATGGGGAATAGAAAATTTCCACCACGACAGACAGTTCTGCTGTTGGACAATAGTCTGAAAAAATGTCAATGACTCTGACCCATAATAGCTGTCCATTTGCAGCCCCAAGACTTACTGGCAGGCATCTCAGATTTATTTTTGGAGCAGACACTGTCATCCACATGGATGAAAACACTTCAATGTAGCCTTGTTTGGGAAATACAAGTATCCTATTCATGGCCAAATCAGATCATGGCCAAAGATTAGAGATGAGGCCTCGATTCTTGTCCGTGTCTGTCGCTCTAACCAATTACCATTTTCCCCCTAAACGAGCTGTTAGGGCTCATTGAAATCAAGCAATTTCACTGTTATCAGGTTATGTTGAACATATCCTTCGCGTTCTAACCTACTGGCTCTAAGTCTCTCCCTCTAGGAAGGTAACAGCTCATAAGCTCATACTGAGTTCCTACCCCTCCTCAGCGGACTGGAGCTCGGAAACACGTAGTCATCGTGGAAGAAGATGTGGTCTCTATCCATTCTCTCTGAGATCGTCACTGAGGTCTTATTCCTTTGCAGATCACCTACAAAGCAGTCAGTTCCTTTGACCCGGAAATAGACTTATCCAACCAAAGCGGACGAGTTTCAAAACTGGGAAATGAAACCCATTTTCTGTTCTTTGGCCTGTATCCTGGGACCACATACTCCTTCACCATCAGAGCCAGCACAGCGAAGGGGTTCGGGCCTCCGGCAACAAACCAGTTCACCACAAAGATATCAGGTATCATACATCAATGAGTCATGCCTTGCATCAGGAGTGGCGTTTTGTGCCTTTTCATTGCTAAGATAAAGATAAAATGCAAAGATGAAGCACAGTGGTAAATTTTATTAGTAAAACTATGGGTACCTGAAACAGACTCCTAGGATAAAATAAATGCCATGTGTATTTAGCGTCTGGGGATATGGCCCTCTTGTATTAGGGTGTGGCTAGTTTTACCAGTTCTCCTTGAAGGACTTGATTACAAAGCATCTCTGGTCACCAGCAAAGAAGGGGTGGAGCGACTCTGACATAAACCACAAACTCAGCATTAAAGCAACGCATGCGCTCTGCGGGCCTTAGAGTCTGCACTGGTGCCTTCCCTCCTACAAAGAGAAGGCATGCAGGGTGGCATCACACACCCATGTGCTCCAGCTTTTTACAGATCCAATTATATCACCGCCAAAAATATATAGTTTGAAGAATAATTCCAGCATATCCGTCTGTGCAGAAAACGTCTGTATTACAGGAGGAAATGAACTTGCCATCTGGTATAGGATGTTTAACCACAATAAACAGAATTCCATGAACATTTTCTTATTTTTCTTTCCTCTTCCCCCTTTGGCTGAGAGTGGGGAAATATTTGGGTTTTGGCTTGGGCTTTTTGTGGCGTGTTTCGTTAGTCATCCCTCCGTCGCTGTGTTGAAATGCTTGATTTCCTTCTGTTTCAACCAAACCTTTTATAAAAACAGAGATGAAGGGAAATAAATATAAATTTATAAAAGCCACACTGAATATTACTGAACTAGCCCTCAGAGCTGGTGTGAAAAATTAAAAGGAACTCAAAAGAGAAGAGCTTTATTTGCGGTTCAGAGGTCGCAGGCCATGGCTGCCTGGCCGTCACTCGGGGTCTGAGATGCTGCCGCTCTCCCTGGTAAGGAGCACGTGACAGAGCGTAGCTGCACGCCTCTCGGTGACGGGAAAGCAGAGACAATAAAGGGAGGATTCTGGGGCGAGATTCACCCTTCAAAACCTTTCCTTCTGTGGCACATCAGTCTGAAAGGCTTATAGTGCCTTTGCTAACAGTCCATTTAGTACAGGCTCACCAGTCAGGAGGTCCTTTGGTAAGATTTGCAGACTCCTGATCTGGCCAGGACTCAGCAGCGCTGTATGTGGAGATCCAAGCTTCCTGGTGACATGTTTATATCCACATCATAACATGACATATCCACATCAAAACATAAAAATGTAGAAGAAAGAGCTTGCCACCTCCAAGGGCTAGTTCAGTAATATTCAGCATGTTTTTTTTTAAATATTTATTTGTCTTCATATCTGACTTTTATAAAAGGTTTGTTCGAAACAGAAGGAAATCAAGGTCCAAGTTAGAGTATTTTGAGCGCTCTAGTAGGTTTGGAGGGAAAGGGTTTTATTTTGTTTTGTTTTTTTTAAGAAATTATAACGTAAGGGATATTTTTATACATCATGAGGCTTTTATATGCACAAACTTGACTTGAACTTTAGTATATATCCCAGAGCAGAGGTGGAAGGTAAGTTTTTCTTGGGAGGTTAAAAGAACCACGTAGATGGGCAAACACATGCGCAGAATGGTGACTAGACTGAGTAGGAGTATCTGGACCCTGGGGTGCTTTGTGGTGTGTTTCCTATGATCTTAAGTGACTGCACCACTATTAATATGGCAGGTATTAGCTATTGTGTTCATTTTTCATGGAGACCTGAAGAGGGCATGTATGCCAGTGAGTGTTACTTCCATGAAAGTTTTTATTTCCCAAGCACAGGGCACACTTCTGTGAGTACTCTCATAAGGGAGATGTTCCATTAGAAAAAATAGTTAAACTTTCCCACATATTGTATAAAAGTTCCAACGATTATGAGCCTGGCCACCTCCAGTTCGTATAATTCTATCCAAAAGCAAAGAAACTTGACATTTCATTTGCTCTGCGCAAGCTCACCCAAAGTAATGATTTGACTTCTATGGAATTAAAACCACATTGTGAGGCTTGGCTCTCGGCTGCTCAGGGAGCCTTGGCAGGATTGCTTAATCTTAAGACTTCGGGGCCAGCCTTGGCAAACAGCAAGACCTCAGGGAAGGGAAGAGGAGAGAGAGGAGGTTAGGTTAAAGTTCCTGATCCAACGCCTCTATTTTTATGGGCGGAAGGGAAGGAGCTCTGCTTGTACCCAGCACAGCACGTAACTGCATGTTGTGAAGTAGAATTCATTCTTAATGGAATTAGAGTGGACTTTGAATTTTTTTAAAAAAATTAATAGGTGTGACTGATAACTCACATTTGTGAGTAAAAGTTCCCCTCCCCCACCCGGGTAAGAGATTATGAGTGTGCGCACAGAAATCCATCTCTAGCTGTCACGGTAGGCACCCCTGCCTGCATGTGGCTGAGACTGGAGACCCCTGCATCACAGCTCCACACTGTGGAGAGTCTCTCTGCATCTGTCTCAAGAGAGGAGGACTCACTGAAGTGCACAGTTGCTACGCTAGGCTCAGGCAGCATTTCCAGAGAAGAAAAAAGGCCAGACATGACTAAAGAGAGTCCATTGCTGAGAAATTGTTGGTAGCCGATAACTGGGAGGGAGACGGAGTCCTTTTATTTATTCATTTTAAACCTGTGGTCAGTGGTAAATTTCCTGTGCTCCAGTGGATGGGCCCATACCCATACACATATGTGCCCTAACCAAAGAAGAAAGACAAAGCCATGAAGTTGGGCATGTGTTGAGGCGGGAACTAAGGACATGACCCTGCTTCCTTGTAAAAAAGTGTGAAATTCTCAAGAATGAAGAAACAATTTTTAAAACAACTTCTCTGTTAGGAAGAGAACTTTTCTATAGATTATTTTGTCTGGAGAGCTGTTGTTTCGAACTGCTGTAACAATGGGGGTTAGTCGCCCCTGTTATAAGAGATTTCCAAACTGAAGCCCCGGAGAGAGGATTCATGCACCTCCATTTCTCGTAACACAAGCCGGCCTCCAATTCACCACAGATCTAAGAATCCTCCTGCCTCTGCCTCCCAAGTGCCATGATTATGGCCCCGTGTCACTATGCCCAGTTTATACGGTGCAAGGAATTGAACTCAGGACTTAGTGTATGAAAGGCAAACATTCTACCTACCGAATTACATCCCCAGGTTTAACATTCCTACTCCCTGTGCTGAGTAGCGTTAGGCAGGAGAGGAAGTCAAGCCCAAACTGTCTGCTCTTTCTTCGCTTCTCATGTGGTTCCCACTGTGCAGCTTTTCCCAAGAACCCAGTGCAACAGGTCTCTCTGGCACTCACCATCCTCCTTATAGCCTCGGATGGATCCTCAGTAGTACATGTAAAAAACAAACAAACAATCAAAGCAAGACAAAAAAAAAAACAACCCTTGACTTTAACGGGAGAACCACCACAACATTCAGTTTTATGCTGCTGGTGGTTATTCTCAAATTTCTATATGCCTTTAAGGCACACTGTCTATTTCCATAACAGTATACATATTCTAAGATGGTTTGTTGTCAGCAAACATGCTATGAGCAGGTAGCGGGAACACGACTGGAGAAACAGAACATCCCTGTGAGCATCACTAACCCCTCCTAAGCCCCCTCTGCCCCTTCCCAGCCTCAGGTCAGGCTCCAGGGGTCCCTGGTGAGAGCCGACTTGAGCAGCTGTCCCTGTTATTTTGTGTCAGGTATGTGTAAGTAAACCTTGGGAGAGGTCAATGGAACTGATCGCTACTATTTGTTCTCAGTGTCCTTTGTCAAAGAAGTAAAGTGTTACTAAGAAAATCAGCAAGAAGTAATGTCTCCCATCTAATTCTTTTCCCCAGCACCATCCATGCCAGCCTATGAGTTTGAGACACCTTTGAATCAGACTGACAATACAGTGACAGTGATGTTGAAACCAGCACAAAGCAGAGGGGCTCCAGTCAGGTAAGGGGCAGCTGGAGGGGCCAGAGGAGGGGCCAAAGGAGGGGCCAGAGGGAGGGACTGGGGGAGGGGCTAGGGGAGGGGCCAGAGGAGGGGGTCAGAAGAGGGGCCAGAGGGAGGGGCTAGGGGGAGGAGCAGAGAGGGAAGGGCAGAGGAAGGGGCAGCAGGCAGGAACAGCGAGAGGGCCACACTGGCTCCAAGAACATGATCACTAATTTTTCCAGCGTCTTTTCTCAGTTTTCCAAGCTGCATTCTCCTTAGCCCTCCTTAAAGGAAGTGATTGAGGAAGATGAAGGGGCCACCTGCTCCCTCTTCCACCCCTTCCCTCTTCCCTGTTCTGGTATTCCCCTACACTGATGCTTTGATCCTTTCCAGCACCAGTGTCCACTCCTTTCTTCTTGTCAGACATCCTTTGGTACGTGAATTGTGTCTTTGGTGTCCCAAGATTCTAGGCTAATATTCGCTTATCAGTGAGTGCATACCATGGGTATCCTTTTGAGACTGGGTTACCTCACTTAGTATGATGTTCTCCAGCTCCATCCATTTCTCTAAGAATTTCATGAATTCATTGTTTCTAATGGCTGAATAGTACTCCATTGTGTATATATACCACATTTTTTGTATCCATTCTTCCGTTGAGAGACATCTGGGTTCTTTCCAGCTTCTGGCTATTATAAATAAGGCTGCTATGAACATAGTGGAGCATGTGTCCTTATTGCATGCTGGGGAATCTTCTGGGTATATGCCCAGGAGTGGTATGGCTGGGTCCTCCAGAAGTATCCTGTCCAGTTTTCTAAGGAACTGCCAGACTGATTGTTGGACATCATTTGTTATGAAGATTGTGTCTTTGGTGTCCCGGTATTCTAGGCTAATATCCACTTATCGGTGAGTGTATACACCATGGGTATTCTTTTGAGACTGTGTTACCTCACTTTGTATGATGTTCTCCAGCTCCATCCATCATTACATCCTGAGGAATTTTCTGGGTATATTCCCAGGAGTGGTATGGCTGGGTCCTACGGAAGTATCATGTCCAGTTTTCTGAGGAACCGCCAGAGTGATTTCTAGAGTGGTTGTCCCACCAGCAGTGGAGGAGTGGTTCCTCTTTCTCCACATCCTCGCCAACACCTGCTGTTTCCTCATTTTTTAATCTTAGCCATTCTGACTGGTGTGAGGTGAAATCTCAGGGTTGTTTTGATTTGCATTTCTCTAATGACTAATGATGTTGAACATATTTTAAGGTGTTTCTCAGTCATCCAAATTTCTTCATGTATTATTATTTTTTTTTTAGGGGGAGAAAATTACTGGGAAAATCAACATGAAGTCTTTACTTGAAATTAAGTTTATTACCAACATCTAGGCCAAATTTCTCATTCCACTATGATTTATGTTTAAAAAGGAACCACAAAGTAGACCTTCACAGTTACTGAGTTAGGAAGGATTCAAAATAATCCTAGGAGTGGACTTAGTACAGGATCTCTCGTCTCTGTGGGTATAATTTCCTCTTGTTTTTGTGGGATTGGATATTTCATCTTTGCCTATCTGGAAGGGTACCACTGCATCCATCCCTTATTCTGGATAGCATCTGGATAGCATCTGGATATCCTCTCCATTCACAGTAAGGCTGTGGGCAGTTTGTCTCCAGACTCCTTTTGGAGAATTTGATCTGATGAGCCTTATAAATCATGATGACACATGACCGTATTTCTCCTTCCTTTTTACATGGCAAATAGTTAGGCTTTGTTCTGCTTGACCTCTCTCTCTCTCTCTCTCTCTCTCTCTCTCTCTCTCTCACACACACACACACACACACACACACACACACACACACATCTTGATTCACGCAGCCAAAGATCACAGGAGAGCAGTACTAGAGTATAATTGTGGAGGTTTATATTTAAAAAGGCTTGAGAATTCTTCAAAAGCAATTGGTGTCCTGTTGAATTATTTGTCACAATCCCTCTTTGAGCCATTTGTGCTAATTCATAGGAATTTATCTAGAACATTGAGTATGGGCACACTCTGCTAGGCACTAGGGGATGGTGATCTGATGCTGTCCGGCTCCCTGGGTTGAATTTTGCACAGTGTGGAGGTCTGATCATCCGACAGGCCCAAAGCAGCCATTTCCAGGTTCTGTCCAGGCTCATGTATTCTTCCAGCCACTTTCCAGTCTCTGTGCAGGTACACGGATGTGTCATTTCTTACAGTCATGGGTCAGGATATTTTCATTTGAAAACCCTGAATTTCTGTTAAACGAAAATGTACACCCGACCACAGCCTTAGGGGCATCACTTATTTTCCGGACAAACCAACAGTTTTTCCAGACTCAGCAGTAATGAGCACAATATCATTTATTCTGTGAGACATTCCAGTCCGAGTGTCAGTGGTCACCAAGGTTCACGGGCACAAAGGGAAGGAAGCAGACAGCTGAGGGTCCCTGCAAACCAGCTCTTGCCGTTCTCTAGTGTCCCGCACAGTCCCGCTGTGATGTAGCTCTCCGCCTGCAGGCCTCTCACTCAGCTTCCCAGCCCCCACCGCCAGGCATGTGGAGCTTTCCAAATCTACATCTTGAACTTAATTCTCTTTGATCCATTTACCTTTTTCTGTTCCATTTTACGTTATATTCTGCACTGAGTTCTTGTTTCATTGTGTATTCTTATGCATTTGTTATGCTTTTGGAGCTGTTGTGACCTCCCTGGTAGGGTCTAGATAAACTCATGTTTTCTATTTTATGTCTGTTGACAAGCACGCACACACAACTGAATGTTTGTCAGAGCCCGACACACAGCTTAGATTATCTTGCAGACCTTATAACAACTTTACAGAGCCCATGTCTCTTCCATGTGAGAAAATTCTGGTTTTTATCGCCATGCCCCTATTCGCAGCAGTCACAGAATCATCAAATTCAAAAGTATTCTTGTTTGATCAAACCTCATGTCGCTATTGAGTAATCACCCTTGGATTTGCCAGAGTCCTTTCCAGTTTCTCCCATACCGGGAGTGCCCTGAGATTAATGGAGGTGTCACCCGTCTTCCTCAGCCAGTTCTAATAACTGTGTCACCCGTCTTCCTCAGCCAGTTCTAATAACTGTGTCACCCGTCTTCCTCAGCATTAGAAGCAGGGTCAAGGGCAATCCAAGTTACCTAAAGGGATGCTGTCCCCAAATGGGCAGATTGTCTCTGTGCACATCCGAGAGAGGAAATGATCGTAGCTTCACCTGTCCAGGTTTTATTCTTCATTCTTCCATAGCAGCAAATGTAATTGTCAAGAGACTCACCCTGTAGAACAACAGAGTGGACTGATTATCCATTGAAAAAAAAGAAGGCCCACATATCTGCAAAGACGGCTTTGGGAGAAAATGTCTCCAGTTTCCTCCAAATGAATGGGGTTCGTTAAGCTCTCAATTTTCTTTGACGTTTGGAGAAATAAGAACCCTGATTGAGAAATCGTATGGACTTACAATATAAAGCCATTGTGCAGATTAAAATACTGAGCACATCTGGAAATTTGCAAAATACACATGAAATCAAATGGCCACAGACAAAAAAATTGCCTCCCAAGTGATAAAACAAAAGCCAGAATGAAGAGAGGGGAGGGAGGGGACATCTGTTGGCTTTCCTGGGTTTTGAACAGTATTGTGCGGTCAAAAATGCTGCCATCGTGTGATTTCCATCCTTTGCATTGATTTGATTTTTCTTTGATCTGTGCTGGACTTCATTTCTCCCCCATTTGTGTACCTCACTGCGTGAGCTGGTGGCATATTGATCCTGCTATCAAATCCAGCTTGTTTAAGACAGAGTCCTGAAATTGCACGCAGCTCTCCACGTAAATGATTATTGTCTTTTTATTGACCAACACATCAGCTCTGTCACATAAAATTATTTAAATCCAGAGATGGCCAAGAAGAACAAAAATCCTATTATTCCAGCCAGTCAACTAGCACCAGGATAGAATTTAAATGTCTATATATGGATTCAGCTTTTTCCTCAACAAGACAGGGAAAGGCTTAATTTTCTTTTGCTCAGTTAGAATTGTCTCATTTCGGCCTCCTCTCCATCCTTCATTCTGGATAGTTGCAGTCCAACTGAGGAAACCCTCAGAATTTGTCAGAAAGGAAGCAACTTAATAAAGGGTGGGTTGTGTGTAAACTGTTACAGTTTTCTTGTGCTAACAAGAATGCTTTGCACTGTGTGTGCGAGTGTGTGTGTCTGTGCATGGTGTGCATGTGTGCATGTTCATGAGTGTGTGTGTGTGTGTGTGTGTGTGTGTGTACATGCATATGTTTCATAGTAAGGAAAAGTGAAGTGGAAGCGGTGAAGGGATTCCATCTACTGTCACAACAAATGTCACATTTTATAAAACCGTTTTGAAGCTGATATTACAAGGAGAGTGTGGTTGTTTCTCTGGATCCTTGCCTGCGTGTCCCCAGCTAGTTATCAGACAGCGGTGTCCGGCACAGGGAGTCTGCACGGGAGTGTCTATGAACCTGGATCACCCCAGAGACGAGAATCAAGGCCACAGGGAATAAATACCAGTAAAAGGCAAAAGACAGGCAGGTGCCTCACTTGAAGTCACTTTCTCTGTTAGAAATGATGTCGGCACACAGGTGACTGTAGTTAAAAACATGGAGGTTCATTAATGAGCCCAGAAGCTCTGAATACCCAAGGCACAATTAGCAAGTCAAAAGATTCCCAAGAAGAAGGAAGGAGAGGACCCTGGTCCTGAAAGGACTGGATCCAGTTTTGTAGGAGAGTACCAGAACAGAACAGAGAAATGGTGGGGTGGTGATTGGGGAATAGGCGGGAGGAGGGGGTGGAGAGGACTTATGGGACATATGGTGAGGGGGGAACTGGGAAAGGGGAAAGCCTTCAGAATGTAAACAAAGAATATAGGAAAAAAAAACCATGGAGGTTGTAAGGTATGAACAGTATTTCAAAACCAGCCTTAAGCGAGGAGTAGCCCATGTTTGTCTCTCTCCCTGAGACTCCAAAAGAATCCTCCATTGCTTCAGCACCACCTTGTCCATGCCTGTGAGTGTGGCAGCACCAAGGCATTTGTTCTGAGGGGTGAGTGAGCTAGTGAGTTTTAAAATGCTTCAAAGTGTAGCGTGTCCGGACTAACTGACGTCGTGTCTGCGCCTGCCATGTTTCCTCAGGATAACACTAGCAGGTCATTTGTTTCCATTCACAAAACTGGCACAGCCCTCTAGCTTCCCTTCTGTCTCTTATTGAATCATGAAATAGAATCTTACATAAAAACTGAACATCTGGCAATTGTCTCCATCAACAAAAGTACAAATACACAGTTTCTGTGGTTCTCATTTCTATGCTGCACCTTAACATCTGATGGCATGTGGCTCTTCATGTATAAACAAGTTACTGGGATTTGATCTCATAAGTTTCAAATTCTCCTGACTCCATCTTGTGCATAACAGCTCTTGAGAAAGGCTAGTTGTCTCTCCTGTGGCTCCCCAGTCACTGTGTAGCTGTGACTACCATCTGCTGTGTCGAATAAACTCAGCTATAAAGCGAAGGACACCTCTGCAGGACAATAAACGTGGCAATGAGGTGTGCCCAGGAAGAGCCCATGAGGCTGCCCACTGTATGTAACTCATGGACTAATGTTCTCACTCCTTACCATGATGCCAGCTTCTTACAGACAGGGACTTGTGAATCCCGTCCCATTGGGATACCCTCTCCTAATTATGCTAATGTTTTATTTTTCGCATCCTACATTTTTGTCTTTTCATCTGCCTTGAGTTAAATCCTAGCTAGGAGGAGTGGTGAAATAGCAATTTGAAAGCAAGTTTTAGTTGTTGTGATCGACCGGTGCAGAGCGCATGCGCCTCTGATCTCATCCTCTTGCTGAGTCTGCCTGGTCTCCAGTCACACTCACCTGTGGCCACACCCTCCTTAGACTCACTCTGTTTCTAAGACACTTGGTGTCTGCTGGAAGTTAGGTTCCCCGTGGCTTGGAGGATGTGTCTATTCATGTCAGTGCCATGAACTGAGCTCAGGCTGAGTTGTAGTTTAAACCCCCTTGGGCTCTGTCTGAGCAGAGTTGCTTCATGAAGAGAAGGGAAACATCCAGCCTGAATGTTTTGCTGCTCAGGGTATGTGTTCTCATAAGGACCAAAGGCCATTCTCTCGAAAACCTCCGTCTTCAGATGGCAGGGGTATCCTGTCTGATCATCATTCACTAGAACCGATCTCCTCAGTGTGTGATCAGAAACCGATGAGCCCCTCAGTGCCCGTCACTGCCCTCCATTCATGTTTGGGAGCTTTCTGGTATTAAACGTGACACTCTGGATGCCTTTGATGCCAGAGATCAAAGGTCATTTTTATTAATATTGGTTTTGGATGTCAGTGTCAGACACCCTTTTGAAAATTCACTTTGGAAATAGTTTGTTCCTTAAGAATTCTTCACAAGAAATTTTAAGAACTGCGTGGAAGAGATTAATAATGATATTAATAATAATAATGATAATGTAACACATAATTAACACTAACAGTAATAATGCAGATGTGTTAACAGCATCTATGCAATAAAACTTAAATTACCTTTGCGTCCAACTCTTACTTAATCATGACTTTATGCATAAAAATAAGCCACAAACATTTCCCTTTTCAAAAAAAATTTTTGCACATAATCTTCCATGTAGTAGGGGGTGTCTGTGCATTAGACCCAAGCTCATGTCTCTTTGCTAGAGGCCCCACTCTTACTTCAAGTCGCCAGGACACATACTGTTTTGTGCTAGCCTTTATAATTTGAATGGATATGAACCGCATGTTAAATTATGATGAATTATAGACCTGGGGAGGAATTATACAGACAGGAGGTCACCTGCAAGGCTTCAGAGAGAAGAGAAGAGCCAGCCCAGAGCCTGGGTTTGAGAGCAGATCCTTTCCCCCACCTTTTCCAGAAACATTTCTGCCTGCTCTACACCTCGGGCAGCCTGGGTGACTCTTATCTGGGTTTCATGTCCTACAGCATAGTTACGCCTACACTTGCACCATTGGAACTGAGTAGGGAAACGGTGGTCACTCTGAGGGCCACCCCAGGGGAGTGTAGGGTCTCTTAGAGTGAACCCAGAGTAGACCCCAGCCATACGTTCCATCTGGTGACCTCACAAAGGCTTCTCCCAAGTGACTGGTGTGAGGGAGAATGAGTTTGCCCTCCAAAGACTTTGGATTCTGTGTTTCCTGCTGGTTTTGCTGGCTGGCTGGCTAGCTGGCTCCGTTGCTAGTTTGTTAAGGCAGGGTTTCACTGTGTTTCCCAAGCTGTCCTGTAAATCCTGGGTTAAGAGACACTCCAACTCAATCTCTTGAGTATATTATGGCTGTATACTGCTGTATCCATTTTTGTTCTGTTAACTTTATTTCTATCAATTTTGGAGCATGGGCAATGAGAAAATAAGTATTATCAACAAGTACAATTGATTTGCCACTAGGTCCTGTCATGTACTAGATGCTACAAGATCATTTGATGTAGACATCGACACCCTTATGGATACTATGATTTTGTACCTTGGGCAAAACCTTTTCATGTTGTATTATAGTTCTTCCCAGGCTTGGCCGGTTTCAACCCCTTCATACTGGCCTTCTCTTGTCCAGTGCCTGTCCTAAAGCCAAATGAATGATACTTACAATGCAAAGAACAAACGGCAGAAGTGTTATATCAACATCACAGTGTGTCCAGTTTTGTTCTGGGAATAATGAAATGCATGTGCATGAAAGGTTCTCCATAGGCAACAGATGAGGTAGCGGCAGAGCCATAATCAGTTTCCTGGGGGTTGTGTCCTCGGTGTTTTTTTTCGGGGACACTCTCCTGAGCACATCTCTTCCCTTAGTGGTCAGTCACATCTAGAGTTCAGCTCATCTGGCCCCAAACAGTAAAGCTTTTAAGAATCTAAATTGGCTATGATATCAACATGTGGCCATGAGAGTGTTAGGTGACTGTCCCTTCTTTAAAGGTTTGGGACCAGGGACCAGGAAGGCTTTGAATTTCAAGTTTGAGCACGTTTAAAGCTATGTGTTTAGACTGCTGGTTGACCACCCATGAAATCTAGGATACTCCAAAATTCACACCTTTAAAAAAAACTACTTTTAGATTAAGGATACTCTCAACTTCCCTTGGTTCATCGTCCGCAGTATTGTCTCTGTACATGGGGTTGGTTAGGAAAAATGCATGTTCACCATGGCAACTGACCTCGAATTATAATTCTAATAATCACGCTTTGTTATGAACCCAAAATGATTGAATTAAGATAAGCTTAGCTAAAGTAGGAGATGCAAAGGAAGATGCCTCTGTTGTTGAAAGCACCAGAAGTCACAGCGAAAGATGTCCGATCTAGGGCTCGTGTACTCTGACTGTGGTGCCCGCTGTGCGCATTAATGACAGGTGGCCTTTTAAGGAGCCGCACAGCCTGAGCCTAATGTGATGGTGGCTTTTTTTCCTTCACTATTATTATCTTTGCCTGAGACTTTCATAACTAAAGGACTTTTTTCACCCGGCCATTTGTTCGCGATACGTGTCTATAATTGAGTTCACAGTTTTCACCCAACCTTTTTGCTGTAATTAATATTTTATTACTGCAGATCTTATCACAAACCTGCAGAGCAGCAGGGTGTTTGGACTGCAAGCGTCCATGTGTATGCACACTCACACACAGAGCATGGGTGGCCAGTGCCAGGGAAACCGAGAGATCACAGTACACACATGGAGGCCCGGCAACCTCAGGCAGCAGGCTAAGGCCAGCCTTAAGATCCCTGCAGGACACAGAGAAATTAGCACTGCTAACAGAGATTGTTCCAGCTGTAGGGCCTGTGTGCTGCTCACTGTGTGATGCTATTGGTCAGGTCTCGTCCACATTGAGGATCAGTTGCTCTCTCTGCCCAGTCTACTTGAAGAACCTAGGAATCCTGGCCATAGTTACAGCAAGTGCGCTTCTGCTCCCAAGTCCTCAGAAATACTTTTAAAATACGTATTACATCTTAGCAGGCTGTTGAGAGTACTTTCACATCTTTTGTTTTTAGTTAATTTATTTATTTACATCCCAAACACCAATTGCTTACCCTCCCAGTCCCCTCTCCTAGAGTCCCTCGGCCTTTCCCCTCCCCTTCTCCTCTGAGAGGGTGGGACCCCTCCTGGTTATCCCCCCTCCCATCAGATCTCAGATCTCCACCGGATTAGGTACATCTTTCCCTGCACTGAGGCCAGACAAGGCAGCTCTGTTGGGGGAATGGATATCAGTTAGGCATTAGCTGTGGGGACAGCCTCCTGTCCAGTAGTTGAGGGACCCATGTGGAGAATGAGCTGTACTTCTGCCACACGTATGCCTGAGGCCTCAGTGCAGCCTGTGTCTGCTCTGTGATTGGTGACTCAAGTCTCTGAGAGCTCCCAGGAGAGTTGATTCTGTTGGTCTTTTTGTGCAGTTCTTATCCCCTTAAGGGCCCTCAATCCTTCCCCTAACTCTTCTTTAAGAGTCCCTGACCTCCTTCCTATGGCTGTCTGTGTGTATCTGCATCTGTTTCAGTCAGCTGCTTAGAGGAGCCTCTCAGAAGACAGTCCTGCTAGACTCTCCCCTGCAAGAGAATAACATTATAACAGAATAACATTAAAGGTGTCAGAGATTGGTGCTTGCCCATAGTATGGGTCTCAAGTTGGGCCATTTATTGGTTGCCCATTCCCTCCGTCTCTGTTCTAGCTTTGTCCCGGCATGTCTTTTAGAGCTGGCAAATTTAGGGTTGAACATTTTGTGGGCGGGTTGGTGTCCTTATCCCTACACTGGGCGTTCCTGCCTGACTGCTGTGGTAGGTGGCTTCTTCAATTCCATGCCCTCACTGGTAGGCATCTTGGCTAAGGTCACCTGCATTGACTCCTGGGAGCCTCTCCCTGCATTGACTTCCTAGAGATTCTCTCCGACCCCACCCCTGGCAACTGCAGATCTCCATTTATTCTCCTGGCCTGCTGGCCCTCTAATGTCTCCTGATCCTGCCCACAATCCCTTCTCCCTCTGTTCCCATCCAGTTCCCTCCCTCCATCTTCTTCCTATGACTATTTTATTGCCCCTTCTAAGTGAGATTCAAGCATCTCGTTTGGACCTTCCTTATTGTTTAACTTCTTAGGGTCCATGGGGTGTATCATGGATATCCTGTACCTTGTTACTAATATCCACTTATTGGTGAGTATATACCATGTAGGTCCTTGTAGTATGGAGGAGCATCTGTTGGTTACATGTCCAGGAGCAGTATAGCTAGATCATCAGGTATAACTATTTCTAATTTTCTGAGAATCCACCAAAATGATTTCCAGAGTGGTTGTACAAGTGTGGAATCCCACACACAATGGAAGAGTGTTCCTTTTTCTCTACATCCTGGCCAGAATGTGTTGGTACTTGAGTTTTTTATCTTAGCCCTTCTGATTGGTGTGGGGTGGAATCTCAGGATCATTTTGTTTTGCATTTCCCTTATGATTAAGGATGTTGGACATTTCTTTAAGTATTTCTCAGCCATTTGAGATTCCTCTATTGAGAATTCTCTTTTTTTATCTATTTATTTTTATTCGATATATTTTTATTTACATTTCAGAGTCTCTGTTTAGCCCTGTACCCCATTTTTCATTGGGTTATCTAGTTTGCTGTAGTCTAACTTCTTGAGTTCTTTATATATTTTGGATATTAGCCCTCTATCCAATGTAGGGTTAATGAAGATCTTTTCCCAATCTGTAGGCTGCTGTTATGTCCAATTGGCAGTGTCCTTTTCCTTTACTGAAGCTTTTCAATTTCATGACATCCCATTAATCAATTGTGGAGCCTAAGCCACTGTGTTCTGATCAGAAAATTGTCTCTGGTAACAATATGTTCAAGATTATTTCCCACTTTCTCTTCTATTTGATTTAGTGTATTCGGTTTTATATTGAAGTCCTTAGTCTACATGGAATTGAGTTTTGTGCTGGGTGATAAATATAGACAATTTGTATTCTTCTACACGGAGACATCCAGTTAGACCAGCACCATTTGTTGAAGATGCATTTCTTTTCCATTGTATGGTTTTGGCTTCTTTGTAAAAAATCAACTGTCTGTAGATATGGGTTTATTTCTGGGTCTTTGAATCACTTTCATTGATCAACCTATTTATTTCTATACCAATATACCATGAAGTTTTATTACTATTGCTGTGTAATACAGCTTGAGATCAGAGATGGTGATACATCCAGAAGGTTTTGTTTTTAATTGTACAGGATTGTTTTAGCTGTCCTGAGTGTGTGTTTGTTTGTTTGTTTGTTTGTTTGTTTTTCTGTATGAAGTTGAGAATTGTTCTTTCAAGATCTGTAATGAATTGTGTTGGAATTTTGATGGGGATTGTGTTACGTCTGTAGATATCTTTTGGTAAAATGGCCATTTTTACTGTTCACCCTACTGATCCATGAATGTGAGAGATCTTTCCATCTTCTGATTCTTCTTTGTTTCTTCAGGGACTTAAAGCTCTTGTCATAGAGCTCTCGCTTATTTGGAATTACACCAAGAGATTTTGTATCATTTATGGGTATTGTGAAGGGTGTTGTTTCCCTGATTTCTTTCTCAGCCCGTTTATAGTTTGCACAAAGAAAAGCTACTAACTTTTTTAGTTAATTTTGTATCCAGCCATTTTGCTGTAGTTCTCTGGTAGAATTTTTGGGGTCACTTATGTAGTCTATCATATCATCTGTGAATAGCAATACTTTAACTTTCTTTCCAATTGTATCCCCTTGATCTCCATTTGTTGTCTTATTGCTCTAGCTAGGACTTCAGGTACTCTATTGAATAGATAGGTAGAGAGTTGGCAGCCTTGACTTGTCCCCGGTTTTTGTGGGAGGGCTTCAAGTTTCTTTCCATTAAATTTGATATTGGCTATTGGCTTGCTGCATATTGCTTTTATTATGTTTAGATATGTGCCTTGAATGAATTTATCTCTCCAAGCCTTTTAATATGAAGGAATGTTGGATTTAATCAAAGGTTGTTCCAGAATGTAATGAGATAATCATGTGATTTTTTTCTTTCAGTTTGTTTATATAGTAGATTGCATTGATTCATTTTTGTATATTGAACCATCCCTGAATCCCTGGGATGAAGTCTATTTGGTCATGGTGGATTGATGTTTTTGATGTGTTCTTGGATTTAGTTTGTGAGAATTTTGTGGAGTAATTTTGTGTTAATGTTCCTAAGTTCATTCTTTGTTGAATCTTTGTGTCGTTTTGCTATCAAGGTGACTGTGGCCTCATAGAATAAGTTTTGCAATGCTCCTTCTGTTTTTGATTTGTGGAATAACTTATGGAGCATTAGTATTAGCTCTTCTTTGAAAGTCTGATAGAATTTTACACTAAAACCATCTGGCTCTGAACTTTTTTTGGTTGGTAAACTTTTAATGACTGCTTCTATTTCCTTAGGGATTATGGGACTGTTTAGATAGTTTACCTGATCTTGATTTAATGTTGGTACATAGTATCTATCTAGAAAATCATCCATTTTGTCTAGATTTTCCATTTTTTGTAGAGTACCAACTTTGAAGTAAGACCTAATGATTTTTTTTTTAATTTCCTCAGGTTCTGTTGTGATGGCTCCCTTTTCATTTCTGATTTTGTTAATTTGGATGCTGTCTCTGTTCCTTTTAATTAGCTTAGCTAAGGTTTTGTCTATTTTGTTGATTTTCTCAAAGAACCAGCTCCTGGTTTTGTTGATTCTTTGTATTGTTCCCTTTGTTTCTAATTGACTGATTTAATCCCTGGGTTTGATTATTTCCTGCTGTCTACCCTTCTTGGCTGTGTTTGCTTCTTTTTGTTTTAGAGATTTCAGGTGTGCTGTTAAGGTGCTAAGTGTGAGATCTCCATTTTTTTTATGACGACACTTATTGCTATGAAATTTCCTCTTAGTACTGCTTTAATTGTGTCCCATAAATTTGGGTATGTTGTGCCTTCATTTTCACTGAATTCTAGAAAAGCTTTAATTTCTTTCTTTATTTTTTCCCCTGACCAAGTGATCATTGAGTAGAGTTGTTCAATTCCCCTAAGTATGTACGCTTTCTGTCATTTCTGTATTTGTTGAAGCCCAGTCTTACTCTTTGGTGATCTGATAAAATACAAGGAGTCATTTCAATCTTCTTGTATTTTTTGAGGCTTACTCTGTGCCCAATTCTATGGCCAATTTTAGAGAAGCTTCTGGGACATGCTGAGAAGAAGGCATATTCTTTTGTTTGGGGGTGAAAGTCTCTGTAGATATCTGGTAAACCCATCTGGTTCATAACATCTGTTAGTTTCATTGTTTTTCTGTTTAGTTTCTATTTCGATGACTTGTCCATTGGGGTGAGTGTGGGGTGCTGAAGTCTCCCACTGTTATTATGTGGGCTTCAATGTATGATTTGTGCTTTAGCAAAGTTTTTATTTTTTTCACAAGTTGGGTGCCCTTGCATTTGAGGCACAGATGTTCAGAATTGAGATATCATCTTGATAGATTTTTTTTCCTTTGAGTATGACGTGTCCTTCCTCATCTCTCTTTATTACTTTTGGTTGAAAATCCATTTTATTAAATATTATATTGGCTACTCCAACTTGTTTCATGGGTCAGTTTCATGCAGCAGAATGATGGATTCTGTTTATCTATCCATTCTGTTAGTTACCCTCCTTGTGTTGGAGGTAGGTACTGTTTAACTTTGTTTTGCCATGGAATATCTTGGTTTCTCCATTTATCAGTGATTGAGAGTTTTGCTGGTTATACTAGTCTGGGCAGGCATCTGTGTTCCTTTTTAGGGTCCAGGTTTTTCTGGGATTTAGAGAAGTGAGGGGTAATTCTGATAGATCTGCCTTTTATGTTTCTTGGCCTTTTCTGCTTGCAGCTTTTGATAGTCTTTCTTCATTCTGTATATTTAGTGCTTTGGTTATTATGTGGCAGGAAGATTTGCTTTTCTGGTCTAATCTTTTGGGTGTTCTGTATGCTTCATGTATGTTTATAGCCATCTCTTACTTTAGGTTAGGGAAGTTTTCTTCTATGATTTTATTGAAGATATTTTCTGTCCTTTGAACTGAGAATCTTCACCTTCTTCTATTCCTATTATTCTTAGGTTTGGTCTTTTCATGGTGTCCCAAATTTCCTGGATGTTTTGAGTTAGGACCATTTTACATTGGGCATTTTCTTAGACTGGGTTTTCAGCTTATACTATGTTATCTTCTATGCCTCAGATTCTCTCTTCACTTCTTGTACTTCATTGGTGATGCTTGTATTACTAGTCCCTGTTCTCGTTCCTAGATTTCCCAACTCCAGGGTTGACTCCATTCATGTTTTCTTCATTGCTTCTATTTCCGTTTTCAGGTCTTGAACAATTGTATTTATTCACCTGTTTGATTGTATCTTTCTGTATTTCTTTAAGGGATTTTCTTTCCTCTCTAAGGACTTCTACCTGTTGGACTGTGTTTTACTATATTTCACTAAGGGAATTGTTTATATTGTCTTTAAAGGTCTCTACCAACTTCATGAGATGAAATTTAAGCTTACCATCTTGCTCTTCAGGTATTTTGGGCTATCCAGGGCTGGCTGTGGTGGGAGAGCTGGCTTCTGAAGGTGCCACGCTGTGCTGGTTTCTAGTGACTATGCTCTTGCACTTGCCGTTCACCATCTGTTTGTCTCTAGTGTGCAGTGTGCAGGTAGAGGTGTGTGCAGTGTGCAGGTGGAGGTGTAGTGTGCAGTGTGCAGGTGGAGGTGTAGTGTGCAGTGTGCAGGTAGAGGTGTGTGCAGTGTGCAGGTGGAGGTGTAGTGTGCAGTGTGCAGGTGGAGGTGTGCCACATCTTTTCATTCACTGACAAATTTAGGAGAAAGTTATATCTAAACAAACAACATGACGAATGTGCCTTTTTGGTGTTGCAACGCAACTCAACCTGGACTACAGATATAGCCATTTATTATACATGATGTGCTTGTTTTGTAAATAATGAAAAATTAGACTTCAAAAAGATAATAACAATCTGTCCATTTAAAAAAGTTTTAGTGTGTGTGTGTGTGTGTGTGTGTGTGTGTGTACCTACAGAAGTCAGAAAGGGGTGTTGAGTATCCTAACACTGGAATTAGAGACAATCATAAGCCTTCTAAGCCAGCCTTTTTGGGTACTAAGAACTGAATAGGTCCTCTGCAAAATACAAAGAATTTTTGCTCACTGTGCCCTCTCTCCAGTTCTCGCTTCCTCTGTATAAATATAGAATATGCAATTTGTGCCCCCAAATGCAAATGAAAGCAAAAAATCACTATTAGAGAGCCCCAGGGCACTATCAGTGAGCCTTTGAAATGATCAGAAGTAGCCAAGGCCACAGTGAAAGGCTCATGACATCTCTCTGACTGTCCTCTGTGTCCCTCCTTCTACTGACCAGTTGGGTCACTTCCCAATATTTCATGATGATGAGAAATCAAATAAATGATTAAGAAAAGTAAGACTTTATAGCCAAGTGTTTAATCCTGGAATGACCTGTGGCATTTTGTGCCATGAAATTCAAGTCTACAGGAAGCTTCCTGTGGAAGACCTCAGAGTTAGGGGCCAGCTGAGAACGCCACACAGTGTTTGAACACTCCTGCTTGAGGAAGCACATGAAAGATGTTCAGATGTTCTTTTCTGGGTTATGTTTCATGTGATATTCCATATGAATGCAGATTTCTCCTCCTTGTAAAGGATTCAGAGTTTTGTTACAGAAATGCCTGGCATAAATTAAAATTTACATGAAGTCTCACTCCGTTGGTGAGTTCTGATGCAATGATGTCACATCCTTGGCAGATTTGTCATCACTGCAGGGTATACTTTAATACTGCAGATGCCGTCGGAGGAGTTTTCATCCCTTTGAATCCCACAACAGTGGTGGCAGGGGGCTAGGAATGGTAGGACGTTAATAAACAAAAGGGAACTGAGAAATACATTAAAAGGATAATAGAATTTTAATTCAGCTCGCTGAGCCCAGAAACTTCTGAACGGCTTGCCAGCCTTGAGAATTTGCTGTCTTTAATCTTTCTGAGAAAAACCATTTGAACAGTAAGGGTTCCAAAAGCCACATTCAAGATTCTGATTATGGATGGAAAGATTTTTATGAAATTCATAAGTAACTCTATGTTATTCTTACAAATAGAAAATACACCAGCATGGTCAAGGTACCATTGACCTGGGGACTAATGACATCTTAATTTCTGTCAGGGGACAGCGGTGGTGCAGCAGCTAGCTAGGCAGCAGTGAGGATTTAGCTGTTTTTCATTAGCACACAGACTTTGATAAAGGAGAATAGAAAAGAGCTGTTTGACCTATGAGTGCTTAAATTATTAAGCAGCAAATAGATTTGAGGGCTGACTGCTTTAAAATCTAATGTGTCTCGTGGACCAGGGATGAAAAGGCATCTGGGGTTTGAAATTGCTCCAGTCAACTTAATTCTTTCTTTAATATTTTTAGAGATGAGTAGATGGTAGCCATTTAATGTATGATGTATCTAGAGTAGAGTGTTTGATGTAAGGTAGCCAGCTGGCTAAAAGGGAGACCCATTAAATGGCTGTTTAATTGTCAAATGTTCACCTAGCCACCATTAAATTGTTAACTCAAAAAAAATATTTCCTGTTCATGTTCATGTAGGTGTTCATCACAGATACACACACACACACACACACACACACACACACACACACAAAATTAATATCATTAGGGAATGCTTCATTAGAAAACAATAAATTGGATTGTCTGAGTTAAAGTAGGGCAGGCCCAGCACGTAGGAGGCCCTCAAACAGTACCTGTTGGATTCATGAAGGGTCGGTGACACCCACAGGGCCCAGGCGCTGGTGCCTTGGGAGATGGCAGTGGTGGAAGGAGAGATGAGGGACAGGTGGCACAGGAGACAGATGCTGGCTCCGAGTCCCATGGACTTGTCAATTGTGGGTTGTCCAAGAAAGCTTAGCATTTAACCAGCCCCGTCTGAGCACTCCACATCTTTTTCTCTTGGAAATATCTTACTGTTTTTACTTTTAGGTATTCAAGGGATAAATAAAAATGGGATTAATAGCAAAGATTGGTAAAGCAGAACACAGCATCAAATCTCAGTGACCCAACTATCAATCACATATAATATGTGACCTAGGAATCATTTCTAGATTATATTATGCTTTGAAAAGTATGCACTTCTAAGACCAAAATAGGACTAAGTAGTAGCCATCCATACCCAGGATCTCACAAGGCTTGAAGACAACAATCCAGGGACACCAATGTCTCCCACTCTGCACTGAAACACATTTGTGAGTCTGGAGTTGGGTCAGAGCCAGTGAAAGCAACAGACTGATCATAAGCCCCAGGAAGAGGTGATAGAGGCCCTGTTTTATAAGAATCACTCCCAAGAGGCCTGTAGTTTAGAGAGAACAGCATCCAAGTGCCAGACATAACCCAGGCTAAGGAAGGGACAGAGACAGATCATATCAGGAGAATTCGGGAATAGGATTTGGAGACATGCAAAGTCAGAAGCATCCTGCTTGCTTCTCACAGCAGGCTTTTCAGAATCTAGAGGGGACCTCTGAGATGGCTCAGTGGGTGGAGGTGCTTCCTGTGCAAGCCCGGAAACCTGGATTAGATACCTCAAGTCCATAGGAAGGCACAAGCAAAGGATAAACTCTATCAAATTTTTCTTAATCCCCTAACACCGCACACACAATACATGGCTCACATATGCACACACACACACACACACACACACACACACACACACACCATGAACACATTAACATCATCACATACATGTAAGTTTAAGGTCATCTTTACCTCCATAGAGAGTTTGAGACCATCCTGAAATAAGTTGCCATCTCAACAAAATGGGGAAGGTACTATGGATAACTCAAGAGGAAAAACACACTCCATACTTACTGCCAAACATAATGACTTGAGTTTGATCCCAGAGGGTAGAATTAACCCTCACAAATTCTCCTCTGCTCTCCATACATGTACCATGGCACAAAGCCCCAAAAGATGAGCGATTCTTACACAGAATGTTCCTTGGGAGACATAAGAAGCAGCCTGGTTATTGAAGTCAGGAGAGTATGTCCCTTGGGGGTCATTTGTGGTATGAGGTAAAAAATAGCCATATCATTGATAACTCTCTTGATGTGATAAAAGAGAAAGGATTTCCATTCAGTACCCAAGGTAATTTATGTCCAAGAGTTGAAGCCAGCTTGTATAATGATTGTGTCTGCAAGAGCAAGGAAGGTCCTGCCTTGGGCAGATGGCTCACCTCAGTGCCCACGGTGGGACGACTGGTCAGGGAGAGCAAGCATCCCTTGACTCGTAACTGATGAAGGGAGCTAGCTGTAGAGCCACCCTGCTGCCACTTGGCCACTGAGCCTGCTATGCATTAATAAGACGGGGAAACCAAGACTGCTGGTCCTTGATCAGATGTCAGGTGAACTGATTTCAGCAATCTTTTCTTCAACTGTATCTTTACAGTTATGCTCTATCTTGTGTATGCTGCTTCTAGAAGTTGCTTCTAAATGGAGACCTGGGCTATTATGTCAAATAACAAACACACTGGAAAAGCTGACTCTGTAGGAAAACAGTGGTATAATTCATTCTGTTGAGCAGAGAGACCCTTTGCGAAGTGAGAGGCTTAATATTATGGTTTACCCATTTTATGAAAGCAGTTTTTGTATGTTGAATAAAACATTTAAATATGTACAAGAAGCAGTAGAAATCCACCGACTCCCTTGTTTTCATAGAAAATCATAAGAATCCCTCAAATTAATCGAAACCCTCAGATGCTAGGGGATGTAGAATTGAAGTCTTACCCAGTTTACTCCCTGATTCATAACAAAATGGATGGTATTGCTTGCATTTCCTCTGGGAAACTACTGTAACTCCATAACTCCAGCTTTGGACGTTCCAGTTCCTTCTCTTCCTTTTCTAATGATGTCTCTTTCCATTGTTGGTCAAGGGCAAGAGGATGTAGAAACAGACAGGAAGGAAGATCTTTACCAATATTAATCACTGTACATTGTGCTTTGTTACTTGTTAAAACTTTCCATGCATTTTATACAGGTATACTTCAAGGGAATAATATGTTCCTCCTTTCTTTACAAACCTACAGTTAATGTAACTTCATTTATTGGTTAAACTTAATTAATTTCAGGCATACTCATGAGGAGTGACCACCAAGGTTGGTATCTGGCCTCCAGAGGCATGCACACATACACACACACACACACACACACACACACACACACAATACACAAACACACATACACACACAATACACACACACAAACACACACACACATATACACACAATACACACACACACATACACACACATGCACAAGCATGCACGTTTACATATGCATACATACATACATACCCACACATGTCAATTCATTCATTATGTTATTTCCATAGGAAATGGCTGAGGAAGAGCACTGAGCAAGGGCCACTGTCCAGACACTAGGTCTATTGTGTTCTTTGTCCCTGGTGTGTTCAAATTCCTGGCAATTGAAGACAGAGTGGACCCATTCAGTGACCATGAAATATTATGAAGGTTTCTCTTTGCTTTGTCTAGTGTCTATCAAATCGTTGTTGAGGAAGAACGTCCTCGGAGGACTAAGAAGACCACGGAGATCTTGAAGTGCTACCCAGTTCCTATTCACTTCCAGAACGCCTCCATCTTGAACTCCCAGTACTACTTTGCAGCAGAGTTTCCTGCAGACAGCCTCCAAGCTGCACAGCCATTTACCATTGGTGACAATAAGACATACAATGGCTACTGGAACACCCCCCTTCTCCCCCATAAAAGCTACAGAATTTATTACCAAGCTGCTAGTAGAGCCAATGGGGTAAGTGTGGAAGCTGGCTCTGTATTAGGTTCTTGGTATTATTCACGGAACATGCTTAAAAGGAGACAAAATTCAAAACAGAATCCAGCCATGACTTTCTGTCCTCCAAGTAGAAACAGTTTCTTATATTTTTTAAAGATCGTTTTATCAAAAGAAACTTATGGAAAGAAATGAATATGTGTGGGTTTTGTTTGTGCTTTAGGAAGGCATATTGTCAACGTGGTAGTTATTATTTTCCAGTTTTCTTATTACTGAAAGTTGGCTAGTCATTCTGCTTAGCCGACTGTTTTGAACGAAAATAGTTTAGCTACAACACATACATTCAGCTCATTTAGAATCTTGTGAGATTCCACAACATCTGTCTTTGAAGCATAATTCTCTCCCATTGCCTCAGCTCCAAGACTTCATGCATCCTGTAGCTGACTAAATTAGGTGTCTTGTTTTTCCCTGAGAGAAAGAAGCTTTAGAAAGTTGAAGAGGAAGCAAAGAAAAAGGAGATTGTTGAGTCAATCCTGAAATTTCCTGTTTTCCTGTTCAGACCAACCTAGGGCTCCGAGAAGACAGCACACCCGACAGGGATGGAAATGCTTGCTAGATCCTGCCTGCTCTCTCTGCCTCATGGTCCAGGTGTCATATCTGCCTGATACCTGCCAGTGTGAGGCAGGGAAGTGTGGGGTGCAGAATTCTTCACCAGTGGTGGTCACACAGGAATCAGGGACAGGGCTGGAGAAGGAGTCAAGGGCTACCAGAGAGATTGAAAATATCACTTCGCTCTTCATGGCCCAGACATGTCTGATACCCCACTCCTGGTATCAAAAAGCGTAACTGAGCATGCCTCACTGAGAAAAAGCCACACTTGAAGCATTGAGATCCTTTCTTATTAGAGTTAATTGATTAGAACTACACTTTTCTTGATTTAAATGCATTCTGGATAGTAATTTCTCCTTCTTCATTTGATACAGGAAACCAAAATTGACTGTGTCCGAGTAGCCACAAAAGGTAGGTTGAAACTTTGGGATAGCCCACCTACTTGTGTGTTTGTGTTCCTGAAGTTGATTTTGTACTGTGTTTTAAAACATCTGTAACTCTATTAAGAACTTCACTAAGTAAGAGTATGGGTATATATCAAATATACACATGCATGCATGTATGTAGGAGTTAGGGTCTTATAAAAGTTGATGCTGCTTCATCAGATACCTTTTAAAATAAGAAGTCACACTGCTGTACCCAAGCAGTTTTCAATGGCTATCTCTATAAAAGTTATTTTAAGAACATTAATATTCTATGATGTCAGTATATATTTTAAACATTTGCATATGACTGGTAGATCTATATGCAGTGAATCTTCATATATAAAGGAATAAGATAGCACCCCTCCCCCTCCCTTTTTTGAGATGAAGCATCACCATGATGCCCAAGCTAGATCCAAACAGATCGGCTCAAGAGACCCTCCCCCAAAGCTGGGGCTGCAGGCACAGGCCACTGCCCCTAGCCTGCCAGCTGCTTTCTACTGATCTAGTTATAATGGTGTAGCAAAACCTTGGCTGCTTTCACTGATGAACCCAGGGGCTTGGGATGTTACAGAGAGTCTTATGTTTCCTGGCTTGGTTCAAGTATGAACAGTGACTGTGACTAGGGCAACTCACCACCACACAGCCCTCATTCTGAGCCTTCTGAAGAAGGCACAGGCGTGTGTGTCCTGGAGCTCGTGTAGGGTGGCTCACCAGCCTCCTGTTTCAGCCATCAAACACAGGAGTGTCTCAGAAAGTGCTCGGAGGCATAAATGCTATATACAGATGAGGCCTTAAACACTAACACTTGTCACTAAGCACACTCTTGAAGACCAGGGAGTCTTCTCACACTCTGGTCACACTCTCAGAGTGACGGGGGGGGGGTTGGGGGGGACTGTGGGGGGCAGGGTGATAAAGAGGTTTTGAGGATTTCAGTAGACCTGAAGGGAAGAATTTGCCATGGGGTCTGCGACTTGAGATTTAATCAGGTCACAGAGGATGAGTTCTTTGGCTAAAAGTACCTAGGTCCTGTCCCTGTCCAACCTCTGTGAGACAGTTCCAATTCACTGGGATGCTCCCAATCATTTTCCAACTTCTCATGCATTCTTATTTTATGAACACCCCTGGCCTTTTCAATTCAGAATCACAAATGCTTCCCGGCTGCACGTCATGTGACAAGCTTCAGGTGAAGTGCTTACCTCCTTGGAATTTACCTGTCCCTAGGAGCTTATGGCTTCTACGCCCATGAATCTGCTGAAGAGAATGTTTTAGAGACTTTATTTTTTTTCTAATGTCTTTACAAATTAAATGACGCTATTTATAGCAGATCAGTAGTAAATGAAATTATGGTTATCAGTATATTCTGTTAACTGCCATATGCTACCAACTAACAATTATTTCTATCATGTCATCATAGCATCAGCTAATAATAATAATAATAATAATAATAATAATAATATAGCATTACAAAGCTCTTAAACTAAGCACCCACCATAATCTCAGAGTTGTAGCGCCTGTTCAAGAGGAGTCCTCGGGAGAGCTGCACTACTGCAGTCCACTTAGCCTTAGGGTCTGGAAAAGTAAACCAGCTGCAGGTGTGCCTCTATAGTACCTTATGCTTATCATCGCGGCTGCACATCTCACAAGTCCTTTTGAACGTGCCCTCTCATGCATTTCATTACCATTGTCTCAAGGAAACAGGGACAACCACTTCTCTCATATTCAAGGTGAGGAATGTGTGGGGGCCCAGGGGTCAACTGACCTAGATTACATACCCAAAGAATGTAATCATCCAGCCTTCTCCTTATCAGAACTTATCTCCTTATGCCCATCTCATGTGAACACATTGTCACCCTGTTCATTTACACCATTAAACAATTACATAAACCACATCCTAGTAAATATGGAAACCTTACAAGTTCGCTGTTTTCACAATAGATTGAATTAGATGGTGATTTGGACCATTTTCTCCCATCAGCCAGATTTCATCAATATCGTAATTTGTTTTACAATTCACCGAAGGGTGATTAGGCAATCAGATGACCTGATTGGCTAAGTAGTCTGCACTCATATTTTCTGAGTGATTTGCAAACATTTACACAACAGCAAACTCTATCCAAATAGCATCTTCGTTGGGGAGGGGACATACAGATTAATATTCCCTGCCTGACACCATCACTTCTATCTCCTAAAAGCACACAGCTCAGTAGGCACCACAGGAGACAGCCTTCTTCCAGACACATGGCGTGGTTTTATGCTACTTTATACCTGAATGCAAGGTTTCAGCAATTCCCTTTCAGGACACAAACTGATGAGTCCACTCTTTCCCTATGAAGAAAGGTTCCTTTCTTTACATTAAAGCATCCATCCATCTGTAGCCCAGGATTTCATCTAAACTGTTAGGTCAAAACAGAGAAATGAGTCACGGGATAAAGACGTCTGAAATTGAGAATTCCAACACCTCCAGCGTGCTTTGCCCCATGTCGCTGACAGTGTGGTGGCTTGCCCGAGCCTCCGATACAACCGCTTTCCTTGGTGAGCTAGTGAGTATATAAAGACTTCACTGCTCCTGGGAAACCACAGCTGACAAGTGCCTTTACAGTGGAGGCCTGGAGGTGGATTTGTTTTCACAAAGAGCTAGTTTGTAATTTCAAGTAAGAGGGTGCTTCTTAAGACAAGAATTTAATGTTGTGATTATTTTAATCATATTCCAAAGATGTATTTTGACATTCATCATCTCAAATATAAAGACTTATAAAAATCAGACATGGGGAAACAAAAGCTAAGGTGGTGTGACTACAACCATCCCTGTTGAAACAGGCTGCCCACATTTTTACACCTCTTCCTCTAGTTTGTGGGTCTAGGAAAGAGTAAGATTGGTAAGAGCCTTTAGTCTGATTGTTGCCTATAGATAAACACATTACAGATTCTCCTCTCTTGATTAGAAGAAGGTTCCATGTAACTGGACCTGCTTGAGATATGCATAGAACCAGCCAATTCTGGTCAGTACCATGGGATAATATATCTTTGAACTGTTTTTACTTCTCCAAATGTTTATTATGTTTTTACAAATCACACTCAAAATTTTACTAGTTCATTTCTTTTGCATCTCATTTGGTTCACACCTGAATAATCGCAAATCCTTTAACCTTTATATCCTTACAGCTCCTTTGTAAGGAAAATAACTGTTGGGATAGAAACCTTTCCCAGTGATTTTAGAAGGCTTTGGGGATGATCCAGTGACAAAATAGACTCAAGAATCAAAGGCTGTCTTATAAATGATTTGTTTTCTTCTGGGTTAAATGAAGCATATCCATTTTAATTAATACAATGTCCAGGTTAAGCTGCATATATTGATCTCCCATCAGATAATATTTCCTGTACTAGAATGGGAACTGTCTCTCCTTGATGATATGGCCATTGGGGCTACGCTGTTCTCTACTTACTTAAGACTCACGTGCTGCCCATGTATGCTCGTGTAGAGTAATCTGTAAACACTGACATCTAGACACAGATGTATCAATTTGTGAAGATTTTGAGTTGTTAAGAGGTTGGAGATGGCTTATGAGTTGGGCTTTGGTGCATGGAAAGGTCATGAATGTTAGCTTTTGTCCTTTCCCCGCATTGTGCTTCCTAATAGGGCAGCTAAGAATAAAAGCCAAATCTGCATATAAACACACGCTAAATTCTTTCCTAAACAACCAGGCAAGTCAGACTGTCACCCTTAGACGTGAGAAAAACAAATTATCATTTTGAGATTCAGTTTTTAAGGTGACCATTCTATGGGGAAAATGCCTTGCTGTTTGTAAGTTTGGTGTTTTATTTGACTTGAATTCATGCTGAATGTGAACGTGCTCTGCCTGGAGACCTTGAGGAAACTGAAGGATTTCTATTGTTCTGACACAATTTCCAACTGTATTCAGAAATGTGAATGTTTTTTATTTATTTATTTTTTTAAATCGCTAGGCTGTTGAAGAAGTTTCTCCCGCACTGTTTTCTTTTCCCTCTTTTGTTCAGAGAAACACCCTCCTTTCTAGGCCATCGTGCTACAGAATGGAAGTGTGCTGATAAAGAACCCAGAAGAATGTCTGTTGAGATGTAAAGCTAATTAAGATTCCTTTTTAATTACTCACATTCAATTCAGGAGCAAACAAAAGATGGAGTCGGACACTCGCCCGTGCTAATCCACCATTGTTTAGGCTTAGTCTATGGATTTAGCACTGCAGCTTTCAGAGGTTTTTGTGGAGAAATATTTTCTTTTTTTGATCTAAAATTGTCTTCATAATATAAAACCAGGAATGTCTTAACCCTTGAAAGGCTCTAAAACATAAGAAACTAACCCCATACTGTCCCTAATTCCTCAGAGCCCAAACACATTCTTCATAAGTCACACAAACTGAAGTTTGGGAAAACAGCAGCAAATTAAAGATTACTTTACACCCAACCTCTGGGGCAATTCACAGGTGTAAGCCTCTGTTGTTTCTTGGTCCTTAATGGACAACCACACCTAAATTAGAGCCCACATTAATCACTCTAGTACTCCTCTTCAAAGATTTGGATTGAAATGTCTGGCTTAATTTTACCAAGTTTAGTAATAATCTCTCTTATGCACTAATCTTACTGGCATGTTAAGGTAGGGTCAGAAAGCTCTTAGTATCCAAGGCAAGATCCTATAGATTTTAGGGGACTATAACTCATCTGTTGAGCACTTTCTTGCCATATACCAGGCTCTGAGTTCAATTTCCAGCACTGAGGATAAATTAAAGGATTAATTATTATTTGGCTAGCTAATCAAGAATAATATTTCAGGCTTTATAGAGTGTGACTTATCTGGCATGAGTGGTCTTGGCTTTGTCTTGTTGGACAAGAGTGGTCACAGGTGATGCCGAAATAATTCAGTTTGGCTGTGTTCTGATAAAATTTTATTTGTAAAAGCAATTGGTAGCCCTACTGACAATGGCCAATTGTTTTGATTGAACTAAAACCAATAATCACAAATATATTCATTCTTCAAAGCAGAAACCGACTAGAGAGATACTTTCCAATGCTCACAATGGGCTTCATGTGAGATTATTGTTTGAGTTCTTTTTGAATATCTGCTGTTCATAGCTTCTTCTGGATATATTTGGTTCATTAGAGGAGCCTTTTTTAGTATTAGACACGTGTTCTGCTTTTCCATGAAAATAATCTTTTCTTTAAACAAAAGTAGAACAGCAGATCACGTGTTCCTACAAGCAATCCAAAAGCTACAAGAAGCATACCAGTCTATGACCACACAAAAGCGCCATATGTTCAGAACCCGAAACTGGCGCCAGTGTCACTACAAGCCCCAGAAGCAGCATATCAGCATGTAGGACTACCTACAGATCTATTCAGAGTTGCAGAATGTGTCAGACCTGGAAAATGATCTTGGTGATGCTTAGAGAAACTCTGACTGAACAGTTTGCTCATCTCACAGGGTACAGCCCAAACGTAGCCCCTCGTAGTGTGAGAGCGATCGTCAAGCCCTTCCCTAGCTCAGCTGCTCCGGCCATCTAGCTGTAAGGAACAGCAGAGGGATGAGCAGTGCGGAGGGGTGGCCGGAGATAGATACTACACAGCAGCAGTTTGGGGTTTAATTGTCTGCAGATGGTAGATGATCTATTTTCCTCATTCGCTGTCACATCTCTAATCGTACCCGGGCTGCTCCATGTAAATTAGTAATCTTTCATGTAAGCTTATTCTTAATTTCCCAATATTTTTCCTTTGCATCATTTTCCAGCTGTATTGTGTTACAACTGACATTTTAATTTTCTGTTTTTTTTTTTTCAATATCCGTATGTCATAAATGTTAACCGCTTAAACACAACCACTGAGCTGTGTAGGCACACTAAGAGGCCAGCATGGTCCACTCCAAATATCTTAAATATTTCTCTCACATTAACTCTGATGGTGTCACCAAAGCCAGGGTGGGAGGGGGTGTTCTGTTTTGTCCTTGAGACCTGTTATTTTCTTTCTTTCCTTATGAAACAAAAAGGTTCTTCATAGAAAGCTATAAGAAACTTAGTTATCAGAAAAGTTACATTAAAAAAATGTGTTCACTGAAAGAATATGGTTTTCTATCCAAAGGTGGTTATAGGAGGAGGAGACGGGCCATGACATAGCTACACAGTTTTAAATGATCTAGTAAGAGTTAAAAGTTTGACTCATAAGCATTAGCAAGGAACTCTTACCCATCAGTTGCAAGTGGACGCATGGCAGCCATCAGCTCGATGCAGAGATGGACATTTGGGGAATGAGCGCTTTGCTTTTCTCTGTTCTCGGGTTGATCGATCCAAGATGGCAGGCAAAGCTTCCAACAGCATCAGAGTTAGAAACCCGACCGACTGCGCGGCTTAAGAGAAGAGAATTCAGAAGATGAAAACCTTGCTGTGTGTGTTTTTCTCTTTCTTTCTTTCTTTTCCTTTCCTTTCCTTTTCTTGCTCTATTTTTGGAACAAAGTCGAGATGGTTTGCTGTACTGATGGGAATTCTTCTTGCTAGCCTAGCTTCAGTCTGGCTTTTTTTTTCCCTCATGCATGCTGACCTGGGAATCCTCCTTTGCCTTAGCTGCGATAATCGTGACTCAGCTTACAACACCTTACATTCGCATCGCCCCCGCTGCAGGCGACGGCCAACTAACAGGTCAGACGTTCAAGTACAGACTAGTCATCTTGCCCATCTCCCGCTCATTCTGCTCAGCTTCGTTTCCCCTCTGCATCTCCTCCCTTGCTTAAGGCCTGTTTAGAATGTTCTAGACCCTTGGCGCAGACCTTTGCTCTCATTAACTTCAGTGACATGCTTGGCCTCTTCTGTATGCGCATTAATACTCATGCATTAAGTCCGACCCCACTGCATGCTCTCATTGTGTGTTTGGTCTGTTGTTATGCTCCTTTCTACCCTAACGTTAAATAGAAATGAAATTTGCTGGACTTGGAACAGCCCATGACATCAGCTGGTAGGACTTCAAGGAAAATACTGGAGGTGGAAAAATGTATTCCCACCTTTCCAAACTAATCTTAAAAGGCATTGAGATTTGAGAGTTAGAAAAGGCTTATTTCTCATCTTTTAGGATTGAGTTTGCACACGCATTAGCAGTACACAGTCTTATCTGCCAGTGTTATAGAGCAGAGCCGCCCAAAGCTGTTTAGGGCGATGCTGTTCAAACAGCCCTTTATGTATGTACCATTGTTGCCAAGCTGATTACATTCCTTACATCCTTGGTGCAAAGCCAAACACTTCCATAAGAGCAGTGGCACATATGTGAGTGAAATGCACCACATAAGCAAAGTTAAGAAACTTTGAAAGAAGGTGGCTTAGAGTCCTGGTGCCTGACATGGCGCTAATCTATAGCATAAGAAGGCAGCTTATTCGAATTTGCTAGCTCTAATTTCAAGTGAGTATCTCCCTGTGTCCATCTAGAAAAGTCCAGTAAATTACTCCAGATACAGGTGAGTGCTTAGTGAACTCAAGAATGCTTTGTCCTACAACATACCCGAACCATCTTAAAACTGCTACATGAAGTATGTAGTCAGGACTCAGAAATCTGTTCTCAAGGGACCCAAGTGCTGCGGACTACTATGTGTGTTGTAGACTTTACTAAAGCCAAATAGGAAACTCTCAGCCACTCCCCAATCTAAGTCCACACCAGCATTTGTTTTCTGTCTATCTGGAAGAATTCTTAACATTGACTTAAAGAAACACGCTGCACTTAACTTGTGATGAGAAATCATAACTGCCAAGGTTGTTGTATTTTGGAAAATCAGGAAACCAAGATTCGACAAAACTATTGGTTGACAAGATAAAGAAAAAGTGTAGAATAATTCTACTCCTTCTGCAACACAAGTCTAAGCATATTTTCAGATTTCTGTTCTAGGGCCCAAGAGCTGGGATTATTTGATGTTTCTCTTTCTCCTAGGTTGACTCTAAGAACATTTCTCTTACCAATTCAAGTTCTGCTTAAGAGTCTTCCTTCTCCCAAACTTGTGATGTGTCCCTCCAACAATAAAGTAGCTAAAGGATGGGCAGCGTCTGTCTTAGCACGGCCCCTCCCCTCTATAACTCTTACATTTAGGGATTGACTAGTGTTGTTCCAGTTCGACACCCAATGGAGGGCTATCTGGAGGCCCCTAGGGAAATCTTCTTCCCCTGAGACATATGACTGGACCCCAGTATTGCAAGCAAGTCATTAATGATGAGCTGGCCCCACCCTAAAAGGGAACAGTTAAGCCACCCCTTTCTCGGTCTTCTGTAAGTTCTTTGGCCATCAAAGGAAACACAGGATTTACTAACCAGAAAGTCAGTGGCTCTTCACAGCCAAGCTTCCTCTGCAAAATTTGTGATTAACAAGATGTTTGACAAAGCAGCTCTCAGAAGCAGAGCACGTGATCATTTAGAACTGTTGTAGGAAGGACACACAGCAACCACAGAGGACAGCCACCATTCCTCTCCTAGATGCAGACAGCCCACCTGCGTTGTTCGGTTTATGAGAGTTCAAAGCAATGGTGGGTCAGAATAATTCAAAAATCAGGAAAAGGCAAAACCTATTTCTCTATATCTGTTGCTGATTTATTGATGACTTGGCCTACCCAGATACATTCACATCTCACCAATGATTTATTTATAACAGCCATCAGGCTTGCCACCATTCGTACTGGGTTCTCCTGTAGATTTATCCCCAAGTCCAGGACTACATTTATTCATTTTAGGAAAGTTATTGGCCCCCTCCTAGATGCCAAGGAGGGTTCCACAACGCTTACAGTCTCATTGTGTGCCGTCACCCAGGCATCTTGGCGCCAGGGATAGTTGTATCCATAGCATCAAACCACATGCCTACACACTCTTATGGACAGAACATGAGCATCTTGCTTGTCCCAGACCTCCTCCTGTGAGGCTAACAGCTTAGCAAATGGTTAGAAAGGCAGTCACCCTAATGTTTCTTCTGTGAACAATTGTTTGTTTGCCCAGTCAGTCCCGGCTCTTCCAGAAGCCAGCAAAATACAGGACAGTTACCTTCTGAAGAAGGTCTTCCATGGTGTCGATCTTTGCTCTAACATGCTGAGACCATGGTTACCATTTAGTACACACCCATTCTCACCCACACTGCCTTACCTGATGTGACCATTTTTGTCTACTCACACACACACACACACACACACACACACACAACTCATACACTTACACACACACACACACACACACACACACAACTCATACACTTACACACACACACACACACACACACACACATATGCAGACATTTATACACACACCAGCAAACTTTCACACACACATAAATGCACACACATGTACCACACACCTACTCACACATATACATACACACACACACACACACACACACACATTTAGTTGAAATGAATAGAAACTATTTTTTCCAATATCATTCACTAGCTAAGATACATGCAGAAATATTTATATTCTATTCTTCCTGGTTTATTTTATTTAGTCTATTAAATTAAATTCATCTTCTACTGATCGGCAATAAACCCTAGTAATATAGAACTGCTTGTGGAGGAAAACAGAAAATTAAACATGCTAGATACTTTCTGTAAGAACTTAGAATTAATTAAATAAATACATTTAGACTGTTCATATGAAGGTTTGATTTATGATTTAATTACCTATCCAACTCTGAGGTATTGTGGAGAATGATTTCCTTGAGCAAGTTTTTATCATTCATTTGTTTAGTTCATGCACATAATATAGCAAGGCCTGTGGCCTAAAATACTTCCAAACAAAATGACTTCTGGGACTCCAGGACAAATGAGATGGATCACAACCTAAGAAAGCAGTGTGGGAGGGAGAGAAAACTGTTCCACTACCAACTTCTCTCACTCTGTGTTTTGACTGACTGTTGAGGGCCCCGCCCCTCACACTGGAGGAGTCATGGTGGCAGGGGTGGGAGACTTTCTGGTCATGCCACATGTGTGGTCAGACAGCACAGTGAGAAGATGCTGGCGCTCAGCTCACCTTCCCCTCCTTGGTCACCCTGGAACCCACCTTGGGACGGTGTCACCATTACAGCTTTGCCAGAAGCACCCTTAGACAGGCCTAGTGATACAGTTCCCTGTGGATCATAAATCCAATCCAGTTGACAGTAAACATTAACCATCAGAAACAGAGAGAGCACAAGAGCATGTACTAGCCAATAGACACTTCCACAGACTCTCCGGCTTTGAGCACTGTATGTGGCTCCGGGTAGAGTCAAAGATTAAACACGGCCAGATGTTTGAGCAGTGGCGATAGATTTTATCCAGTGGCTACAGACATTCTGATTTCCAAGTAGCTGACTGGTCCCTTAGAGATAAACGAAATAAGGGAAGCCAGTGAGACGGGGGACTATTCGAGCAGTGCAGAAGGGCCTCAAGACAGGTTGATCTGAGGAACCCATCTGAATTTGTTGACTAGACTGTCTTAACATTGGATTGCTATTCCCTGAGGCCCCATCCTAGGATGGGGGAGAAAGAAATTAAATCCTTCTAGAAGCCTTGAGTTTTCTCAGGCAGGCGTGTTAAGTGTCTTGAGCTATTGAGCCGGGGTGGTACTTAGTCAAATCTCCATGCACCATGGTTGTGGTTGCGAACTGTGGAGAAGGGGTCCTTAAGAGCACTGCTAAACTGATAGAGGAGGGAACTTCATCTCTATAGCGGAAGGCTATTTTAGATTTGGCTCTTCATAGATATAATGAAACAAAACATGGCAAGTCGTAGACACAGAGCCATTAAACTAGGTATCTAAGAAGAGAAAGCTCTCATGTTCTGATACACGCTGGAACCCTCTACCAGCATCGCTGGCCTCCCTACACCCCCATGAGGAAGAAAGACAGTCAGTCACATCTTCCTCTGGGACCAGGAAGCTCAAGGGGGTGGCAGTCACATGCACAGGTTCCAGAAGTCCCTTCTGCAGTCTAACCATGGGCTCCAACTTGCCGCCATGCTGTGAGCAGGGATGCCTCAGGTCCTTCCTCCTCAGCAAGTGCTTAGCACACACCCTTCCTAAGTCTCTGTCCGCTCCCTCCACTTGATTCCCATCCATCCGACACTGAGCCCCTTTGCTTGGGTTCTTCTTGCTGCTCCAATGGCTGCCTAGACCACTTGCTTTCTTGGCTTTCTGCTGTGCTTCATGATTATTCCCAACCCCAAGGAACTGCTCCTCCCTCCTCTCCTTCTGCATCATCTCTAGCTGGAGAACTAGCAGGCAGATTCCACACTTCCTCAAGCCAACACCGGTACCTTCTGCTGGTCACCAAACGTCTCTCAGTATACATTTTCCAGGTACTAGGTCTTCCCTCAGTTCCCAGGATGTGTGCCAAGGCTCTGAAGTCGTCTGGCTCGCTTTCCTTCCCTCCTTCCCTGGCACCTTCTCCCCGGGACTTGGTAGCCATTGGGTCCTGGATGAGGAGAAGTTTTCTTCAAGAACAACCAAACGTTATTGAAGTACAGTACCTGTGAGCCCAAGGAAATTCCTGCAAATAACACTGATGAGTGTGGCCTCATCGAATTCCTAACATAACCATGCTCTGAAGTGTTGTCACTGACTTTCTAAAGCACAAGTTTGTTGCTGCCTTTGCAGCTGAGGCCAAGTGTCAAGCCCCCACTAATGTGGCTCCAGTTCACAGTGTCCAGTCTTAGTCAAAAGCTTGAACCAAAGCAGAGAGAAGAAACTGGACCTTTGGATGAGGTGGTAATTTTAAGTTTGGTTCATAGGTGGAGATGATCTAGCACACTGTGGACACAAGAACCTCAGATCCCCCACACCTCCTCAATGCATGAACCAACTACAGCTGATAAGCCATCATAAATCCCTTTGATGGGCTGGCTCAGAACAGCTATGTCTAGTGGGGTAGACGGTGTATGAGCTTCAGAGCCAAACTGTTCCAGTCCAAGTCACAGCCCTGTCTCTCAATAGCACAGTGCCCTTGGCAAGAGATCTAGCATGCCACAAGTCAAGACAGTTTATGACATGGGAGTCCTACACATTTCTACTCATGAAGTTGGAGTCAGCATTGAATAAACAAATAGAACATTTCTCATTTAATATGCCACGCAGCGGCCTTCAGGCCAATATACAGGCAAGGTTGTCTTTGTGCTGCTTGGACGTCTACCCCTCTGTTGGGTTTGTTGGGATTTGCTCAGTCTTCTCCTTTGATGATGGACAGTCAGATACTCACTAAGCGGTATAAATACCCTCCCACATAAACTTTCAATTAAGACTTCTATATCTGGACAATTCCCTGGTGTGCTTCGAGGACCTAGCTCCTCTCTGTGTTTGCTGTCCTGCTGTAGCAGGTGGCCCAGGAGCCCAGGGACCAAGTGCCCTCCTGTCTACAGTCACACCTTCATTGCCTGTCAAAAAACGTGCTTGCAGAGCAGATGTGAAGATGGGCTTCTGAAAATCTCCCTGACCGCATTTGCATTTCATCATAACCTTCTCCTTGGGTGACATTGTCCTTTGACATGTTTGTTATTTTCAGTGTAAAGAAGTTTCTATTTGTTGATGGTCAAATGTTCCCCCCCCTTTTTTTTCTTTTAGTTTCTCCAAGTTCTTTTTTCCTCCCTAAGCCACTCCAACTCTCAAGTTATTCAGATGTGAATTCCATCCATTTTGAAGGTGTTGTCTAGATTTATCTCTTGAATCCCTCTAGAAATTACTATTGCTATGACTTGAGGTGTCCCTGGGGGACAGATCGAACTGTTCCAGAGACAGATAGCCATCCTTCAGAGCAACATTTTCACACTCAAGGAAAGCGGTGATGGGTTTGAAAAGGATGAACTGCTATAGGGTTTAGTGATAATGTTACTGTAGACGGAGGGTTGAAAAACCAAATTTTTCTTTGCCTTTATGACAGACAAGGCTTGGGAGCCTGATATGCATCAGGCAATCTTTATTGAATAACCAGTTCTGTGTCAGAATCAAAGCGCGACACTGCCATGTGTGACGTTTTCCTATACACCCGGACTGGCCACATTAGCTTTGGGCAGGAGCCCTTTGTCTTCCGATGCTTTGATTGTCTTTGATTGCAGAGGCTTCTCACTTAGGTTTTACTATGTGAAGAAACTGGAATTCTCATATTCTTTGTCAGTGGCCACCACATTTATTTTATTATCTGCCTTTGTTCTCTACAGGACCTTGTGCTGCGTAACTAAGTACTCATCACTTGCTCTGAGGCCTTGCCCTTCTCTCCCGCCCCCCTCCTCACTCCACGCTGTCACACTAACCTTTTACCCATGATCCTTTGTAGCTATCCACTTCTCACCAGCTTTCATTACTGTCGTAAAAATAACTGAGGCCATCAGCTAGTGAAGGAGGAAGGTGGCTCGGCTCGTGGCTTCAGCTAGTGAAGGAGGAAGGTGGCTCGGCTCGTGGCTTCAGAACGTGATAAGCACTTGGTCCTGTTGCCTTGTACATGTGGAGGTGAACTACTTCATGGTGGGAACATGCTCCAGGGAGTCTGTTTACCTCACCATGGTCAAAAAGCAAGAGAGGGAAATGGATGAGAGGCCCAGCAGTCCCTACGGGACATGCCCTGAGATAAAGCCTTGCCTTTAGCTACAGGCAGGTGTATTTATCATAAAAGCTTGGTCTATATAGTCATGAGCAACTGTACCAAAGGAGATTGTCAATTTCATCTCCTAAGTTTGTAGAAACAATATAGAAATAGTTATATCTCCTATATAAGGTCTATAGTTTATAGATCATTAAACCCTCATAGCCTGTCTCTCTGGGTTGGACAAATAAAAGATACTTGGGTATCAGCTATTATATCCTAACAAAATGAAGTAATTCATAAAGGACAAATGCCCTAGAAGGCATGTGCTAAATTATAAACTATGGTTTTTTTTTAAAAAAAAAGTATCTATTTTTATTTTCTGTGTATACATATTTTGCCTGCAGACATGTGTGTGTGTGTGTGTGTGTGTGTGTGTGTGTGTGTGCGTGCGCCAAGTACATGCTGTTAGGGTTCTGTCTAAGCTCCACCCCACAATTACCTGGCAACAGCCAGGTATGCCCCTCCCCACAGTTGCCTGGCAACAGCCAGGTAGGCCTGGCCTATAAAGAGGGTGCTAGGCCCCTCTTCTCTCTCTCTCATCTCTTATTCCTCTTGCCTCTCTTCACCTGTCTCCTCCCCTGGCCCCTTCTCTCCACGTGGTCTTGGCCGGCCTCCACTTCTCTAATCTCTCCCTCTGCCTTTCTCTGCCTCCACTACCCCATTAACTCCCATCCTCTGCCCTGAATAAACTCTATTCTATACCATGTCTGTATGTGTGGTCCCTGGGGTGGGGGAAATGCCTGTCCGCCTAGGCACCCCCTTCCCCCACACTGCCATATACCATTCACTCTAAACCTCTTTCTCTTTTTAATGAATATAGCAATGGTGCTGAAACCCTGGAAATAACACATGCGGTACCTTTGGATGCCAGAAGAGAGCATTGGGTCCTCTGGGAGTGGCGTTTCAGATGGTTGAGAGTTGCCATGTTGGGTGCTGGGAATAAAAGGAAGGCTGTTAAAGGGCAGCTAGTGGTCTTAAGTGCTGAGCCATCTTCCAGCTATGGAAAGCTTGGAATAGTGACGGCAGAGGATGGGTTGGCTTGCAGAAGTTTCCCTAGGCTGGAGTTATATAGGCCACCTCATACTGGTCTCCCATCCTGCTCCCCTGACATACAGCATTCTAGTCAGAAGAAAGTACAATGTGGCATGTTTAGTCCTTTAAATGGGTAGCTGTGGGGGATAAAGGCCACCCACGGAAGTGTGACGTGTGCTCTTTGCTCTCAAGGAAGCTGTATTTCTGAGCTTTATCAATATAAACAATTCTATTGCAATGAGTTTACTAATACCTTGAATTTTGACATCTTCGTTGTTTCTCTAAGACAGGGCCTCACTCTGTAGACCAGCTCACCCTTGCATTCACAGGATCCACTTGCCTGTGCCTCCCGTGTGCTTGGATTAAAGACGCATGCCATCATGCCTAGGCTGTCCTGAGCTGTTTGTGATAATCATGGGGGTGATGGAAGAGTAGGTGGCGCTCAACTCTAACCTTGGTCTCTGTGTGACAACTGGCCTTGTGTCCAGTGGGAGAAGCTTCAACCTGACACTCTCAAAGAATTGGGAATACAGATTAGAAGGTTGTGTCTCCTTGTCAGTAAAGTGGCTGAACCCTTCGTGTACATTGATGACCAGCAATTGGAAACGGTGCTCATGTGAGAACTACCATTTTCCACCCAGTTCTATTGGATGCAGCATCATGTAAATGGGGGGGGGGTGCTAGAGTCCTCACAGAGGCCCCGCACATTTGTATTACATGGCAGAGGATGAGCTATGGCCCTGTCTCCCTCCACAGAAACCACTATGGAGCAGGGGGCAAAATTTGGCATCTTTCACCAAGTTTACTAAAGGATTCTGAGATTTCCACCTAGAAAGTAAAGGGTTAGAGACATTTTCTTCCTCGTGCAGCACCAGATGACTGTTTTAATGGAATCACTGTTGTATTAGAGATACTGGAGTAGTTCTAGTGTCTCTGTTGACTGGCTGCCTATTTTGTTCTCCTTTGTGTTGTACTTGTCACCTATAGATGTCACCTATAGATGCATAGATGTCACCCATAGATATAGATGTTACCTATAGGTGTATAGATGTCACCTGTAGGTGTATAGATGTCACCTAGATGTATAAATGTCACCTGTAGGTATATTGATGTCACCTACAGATGTATAGATGTCAGCTATGGGTATATAGATGTCACCTATAGATGTTTAGATGTTACCTTTCTTCTATAAAACAACACAGTTCCAAGAACATAGAGAAAGGATGCAGGGGTAGATATCAAGTATGTGCCCTTAGAAAGAGTATGTTTTAAGAGCTGTAGATTGCACTAATTATTTTTTACATTTTTATAACATAAAAGTTAAGAAAAATTTTGGAAAATATTTCCAGTATAGAAGAGTTTGGCTCTTCAAGTCCCTTTTCTTCTCATTAGCAGTGTGGGAACGCGTATATTCAGTTGTCTTCCACTTACCCTGTGCAAAGAGTTTTCTTTGTTACAAAGCTTAGATCGAAAGTCCGTGTCTTAGGAGGCATTCCTCCTCTTGTTAATATTAACCTGGTACATGCTGCTTTTCCACAAAATGTGGAAAACCAAAACCCTTTGAGTTCTCTGGGAGCCACCTTTGGTTAAACAAGCAGAACAGAGCAGAAGAAAATGCCCGGACTTTGAAGACTTTTTCCATGCAAGATTTTACATTGATAGATTATGTTTTCTAATGCCTATCAGATAGTATATCTCTAGCCTCTAGAAGAATCACTGTGTCCTTCAGAGCTGTACACGATGGGGGAGAAGGGGAGCAGTCTCTGAGTGCTAATTAAGGCTCAAAGACAGTCTTCCTCCGTCCTCAGACAGACAGGAGAAACAGATGACGTGTCTCCTCATCTCTTCGGATTGACAGACACTGTCGTGTTAGTCTTTCTCTCATCCCTTTATTGCTTAGGGGAAAAAAAGTCACTACAATTGAAAATCTAAACTCGGCAGATTAACCCTGACATTTTTATGTCTAAGAATGAATTTCACTCAATTTATAGTCCAAGGGTTATACTGATTAAATTTTGAGTTGGCCTTGGCCTAGCCCTAGTCTCTCTTGTCCATATATTTTTAAGAGACTGCAAAATAACTAGCATTGTGAGAGTCTGCTGGGCTTAGTACAAAGTGTTTGATCAGGATGGATAGCAAGTTAGAATCCCCAGCCCCCTCCCCCTGTCATCTTAAAATGGTAAAAATGTGGAACAAGGTACAGCAAAATATGGATGGTGGATTTGGGATAAGTAGGGTTCTTATTTGAAAGAATTGGAATCATAAAACTTCACCACCCTTAGGGATGAATCTGGGGAGGGCCAAGGAGCAAAGGGGTAAAAAATGTCCAGCCCACAATTCTTTGGACCACAATTCTTTGGAGCTGAGGCAGGGGATTGTTGTGAGTTTGAGGCCAGCCTGGGCTTCATGGGGACTTCCTCCTTTACCTGGAATATGGCCTAGGTGACAGGAGAGGTGAGACCAAGACTAAGATATTTTGAAAGCCACCTTCCCGTCACAAGCACTCCAAACTGTGAGAACAAGCAGGGTGCACCTCATCAGACCCATGCTCCCTGAGGACCAAGGATAGACAATACTATCTTTATTTTTCAAAAAATAATGTATCACAAAGTCAAGAGTCAACCCTTTTCTTTATTTGAAAAGCTCAAAGAACAGCTTTCAAAGGCAAGCCAAGCCTGGGCCGGGCCTCCACAGGTCTTTGCTCTTTCTACTTCTTCTGGGATACGTGAGGAAGGAGGAGAGAAACGTGGCCGCTACCTCACTAGCTTTTAGAGCAGTTCATGTCCACAGGTCAGATCTGCACCACTTTCAAACTCACAAGGCCCATTTCCAGGGCGGGTTTCAGTGTGCCAGATAGGCTTCTGCACCTAACAGTTGTCTCCTTGGTTTCGTTTTTTTATTTTGTCAGTGACGCTGGGCATCACCCTCACAGCCCTGCCTCAGGCTGGGTAATTGCTGTAGCCTCAAATCCAGCCTTAGTTCGAGGAAGGGTTGTCTGCTTTCCTTTGGATTGTTTGTAGATTTGTAAGATATGTCTCACGTACGGTCAGGGTGGTCTGGAACTCACTGTGTACCCAAGGGTGACCTCAATCTCTTTATCTTTTTGCCTGCATCTCCCAAGTGCTGAGATTACATGAAGAAGTCACCATAACCAGCTTCAGCACACACACACACACACACACACACACACACACACACAAACACACACACATACACACAAACACACACACCTTATATATATGCGTACACATATACACATATACATATACATATATACATATACATACATACATACATACATACATACATATACTGAGCTCATTATATACCCCAGGTCGACCTTGAACTTATTAAGTATCCCTGTCTTGTCTCAAGATTGTGATCTGCCTGCCTACACCAGCAGGTTCTGGGGGTTACCAGGTTCTGGGGTTACCAGCATGTCAGGATCTTCTAGTTTTAATTGGGTTATTCACTAAGAAGTCTGACCTTAGAGTACATAATTTAGGAATCATGTTCTTGAGATAAATTGTAGCATGTTTAAGTTCAGGCTTCTGGGCAAATCTCTTAATTTCTTAAAATCTCACCTTCTGCTCAGGGAGAGAAGGGATATCTCTTTAACCTCACAGGGAGAGAAAGGCCATCTCTGTTACCTCATGGGAAGAATGCCATCTCTCATACTTCAAGGAGAAAGAGCTATCTCTTACCTTATGGGAGGAACACCACCTTTACAAGGGGAACATCACCTCTTACCTCACAAGGGGAACATCACCTCTTACCTCAAAGGGGAGCACCACCTAATACCTCACAGGGGGAGCACTACCTCTTACCTCACAGAGGGAACACCATCTCTTACCTCACAGGGGAGCACCATCTCTTACCTCACAGGGGGAGCACCATATCTTACCTAAAAGGGAAAATGTCATTTCTTACCTCATCTGGGCTATAGAACAAGGAACATCATATACACAAGAGGCTAAGCAGGAAAGTATCTCCTCAGAGTGAGGCCCGGTGGTTCCCCCCCTCCCCTTGTTCATCTTTGCTGCTGTTATTCTGTGAAAGTACTTTGTTGTCCTTGAGTCTTTTATGAAGATCAGTCCAGAGCAGTGTCTCTCAATGTTCTTAATGCTGTGACCCTTCAACACAGTTCCTCATGTTGTGATGACCCCCCAACCATAAAATTATTTCTATTGCTATCTCATAACTATAATTTCCTACTGTTATGAATTGTGCTGTATTTATTTGATATACAGGATATCTGATGTGGGACCCCTGTGAAGGTGTTGTTTGACCCCCAAAGAGGTCCTGTTCCACAGGTTGAAAACCGTTGATCTAGACTGGCAAGCCAGACATGGGTCCTTGAATCTCTTCTGAGATAATCAAAATTGAGCTTCTGAGAAACATATCTCTTGATGGTGTGTGGGAGATTATTTACACAGGCAGTGTATAGGTGTTGGGGCCTTTGAATGCACTGGAGCATGGCAGGAACATTATTTTGTTGTACCCAGTCAAGACACAGGGGCAAGCCGCTCGATGAAGGTCAGACTAATGCTGCTTTATTTATCTGTGGTCAACAGCAGGCCCATGGCAGAAAGCACTCTAAACCCAGGAGGCAGGCAGGATAGAGTTTATAAACCCCAAACCCACAGTTACATCAGACCTTCATGCCGGAGGTAAGCCTGGGCGCAGAAGTCTTCAAAAGCTTCAGTCAGTTGATTAAAATAATGTTTCACGTTGTTAAACAGTGGGCCTTCAAAGCTTCCGGAGGATCAGCTAGGAGAATGCTGTGCTCCTCCTCGTGTGGTTGGCCTGGCTGGGGAGCAGTGGGTGAAGACAGCTTTCCTACCATACACCAGGACTGTAAGGAAGCCCACATAGATGATACTTATAAAATGATGTTTATAAACATCATTACCCAATCCACTGTGTCGCTACTCACAGTGATGATGATGGTGAGCAAAATAAAATAAAATAAAATAAAATAAAATAAAATAAAATAAAATAAAATAAGAGGTTCCCCTGTTTTCAAATGAGGCTATTTTATTTGAAATAGTACTGGCCCAAAGCAGGGAATAACTTGTAAAATGGTATGGCATACTTTCCTGTTAACTTGACCATTTGGGGATTAACTTGTCCCATTGGTGTCCTTGGCTTAAATGAGGACACTTTGTATTTATCATTCAACTGAGGAAGACACCTGATTGTCAGTTAATTCAATAGGGCAGTGTGTGTGTGTGTGTGTGTGTGTGTGTGTGTGTGTGTTGTACGTATAGAGGTCAGAGGACATTGAGGATTTGAGGTAGGGTCTCTATTGTTTTTCTGCTGTATACATCAGGCTAGCTAACCCAAGAGCTTCCATGGACTGTCCTGTCTCCACCGTCCATCTCCTCAGAGGATTCTGGAATTACTGACATTGTAGCTGGCATCTGCATGGAGTCTGGGGATTCAGACTCGTATCCCTGTGTTTATACAGCAAGCATGAGTCATCTCCCCAGTACAAGGATGTACTTTACTAGACTCTATTAAGAGTCATAGTAAAGTACTATGACTTTTTCATAGTACTTTACTTCATAGCTTTTTCAGAGACTGAATAAAGCCAGAAAATTTTAAACCCGCTCATATATGTTTTCATTTATAGATTTTTAGCCATTTATTTATTTATTTCATGTATATGTATATGTATATGTATATGTATATGTATGTGTATATGTGTGCACTAGAAGAGAGCATCGGATCCCTTACAGATGGTTGTGAGCCACCATGTGGTTGCTGGGAATTGAACTCAGGACCTCTCGAAGAGCGGTCAGTGCCTTTAACTGCTGAGCCACCTCTCTGGCCTCTCATTTATAGTTTTATACTTTAACTGTTAACATATAATTTTTAAACTTTAACTTTCAAACATTCCTTACTCTTCAAGCAATTCTGTGAAACATGTCCGTTATGCTATATAACTTTAAAGCTACAGAACTATACTCCACAATAAAACTTCCCCGATGCCACATAACTTTAAGTGCAAAGAACTATATTCTAGAAGACACATCCTTCGTGCAATGAAACTTTAAATGCTCAGAACTATGTATGCAGCCAGAGTAGGCAGGCATCTTCCTGCCCATTTCTCCCTTGGGAGAGCCAAACCCATATCTCAGACATGTACCGCCCTTTCCCTAGGAGTCACTGTTGCTAAACGCCAGCATATGAAGTATCTGGTATTCCTCCTCGCTCCTTCATAAGCTCCCCAATTTCGGTTCTTTCTGCCTCATGCTGAAATCCTTTTCCACAGCAGACTCAGGGAACAAACATTACCTGAGTAGAGGTCTCTAAGTCAAAGAGGGGCTCCCCATGACAGTGGCAGACAGTGATGGCCTGCATCTCTCTACCCCCACTAAAAGGGATTACACTGACATACCAACTTTTCTCTGAGAATCCTTGTAGATGTTGCGATTTGTCTTTGTCTTTTTTACTCAAATGTTTATATATAAGATAGATAAATGGCTGATACATTGATTGATTGATTGATAGATGATAGATGAATAGATGATAGCTAAAAGAGAGAGAGAGATGGTAGATTATAGACAAGTGATAGGAGATAGATAATAGGTATCATCATAGGTAGATGATAGCTAACAGGTGATAAATAAATAGGAATCTTTGAAAAAAGCATAATAAGAAACCAAATTATTTACATATGTATATATATGCATTCATAGATATGTACATGTGTATATATATGCATGTACATGTATATAGAAGTCAGAGGTAAATGTTGGGCCTTTTCCTCAGTTGCTTTCCAACTCTCTCTGAACTCAGTTCACAAATCAGTGAGTCTAACTGCCCAGAGAACTCTAGGGATGCTCCTTCCTCCCTGACTCCCTGATGTCAGGATGCCAGGCTTCTCATGGGGGTGTTGGGATGCACACACACATGCCTTCTGGTCATGGCTCAAGCACTTACTGATTCTTCAGGCCTCAGAATTATCTTTTGACATTTCTATACTGTGTATCTAATTTCTTTAGATGCTCCTGTGTGCTCATGCACAAATGGATCATAATGAAAAGTATGTCCGAGTCAGCCACTCATGTCTTTAAGCTAGTTCTGGGCTGTTCATATTTCCCCCTTTCTCCTAAGTGATGAGAAACTCTGAAGATGCTGTCAAGGCAGGATGAGAGGCAGTAACCGTTTCATTAAATAAAATTATGATTAATTGTACGAATCACACTACCATTATCTTATCAGATGTCTCTCTACATTTTGCCTTCACAGAGGACCCCAGGCCATTGTAATTTCAATGGAAGTGATTTGGGTCTAGTTTAAACTTCTGTTAAAACAAATTTCCTGTATAAGCATGAAAAATGGCCCGTGTCCGCTTAATCGTCACGAGTATTGCATTCATAGCACTTTATGCTTGACAGTGGCTCATTTCCTGCCCCTCGTCGTAGACCCAGTGAAGTCCCCGGTCACTGATGGATATGCCCTGCACCGCTGTGGGTGATGCTATCCTGTTTGACACACACGTTTATTTCCATACTTTCTATTAATATCACTGATTTAAACTTCGGTAATAGTTTTCCTGGTTAGGGTCTTCCTTCTCTCCTCTCCTCTGGCCGTCCCTCGGAAGCGTGTTCAGACACCATTCTCTCTTACACATATCTCAGTATCTACGGAAAGTCATCCAAAGTAGGGCATGCACTCCCTAATTAGCTCCTCTCTGAATGCTCAGCTTTTGTGGAACAAAAGGCAAAGTAGGAGGACCTACTGTGTGTTGTTTACCTGCTTCATTTTTTCCCTCCTTATTTTTCTTTATGTCCATTGCTCAACATCTGAAGGCTTTGCTATAAACAAGGAACAATTGTGCTAAAACAAACAAACAAACAAACAAATGCTAGCAAACAGAAGGGTAGCAAATTAAAGTGAGCTGGACGGCCACCAAGCCTTGAGTTCGGCAGACCTGGCCCTGCACGTGTGCTACACACACGGCAAGATGCGGGGCTGGTCACATCAAGGGAACACAGATGAGTTAGCCAGTTTTGTCCCAAAGAACACATAGCTTAGCATGTAATAAGGAGAATTCTTCACCAGAATTACTGAACCAGGGTTGGGACTGATGAGTCGTACGTGAGAGAAAGCTAGGCGTTCTAAAGAGTTTGGGAGTATGAACCCTTCCTAAGTGGTCAGAAGTCACAGATAGTGCTGGGGCTATGTGGGTGTGTGTGATGGGGCATCTGTGATCTACAGAGAAGGCTGGGGAGAGCTTCCTGGAGATAGAACAGGGGGTGTAAATGTCAGGAAGGAGGACCGGATAGTGGGGAATCAAACACCTCCACGTGCCAGTTACAAGGATGGTGGAAGGAAAGTAGAAATAATCAAGAAACGGGGTTTTTAGAAAGCTGTTGGCAAGGGTTCGAAGGTCTTTACTGCCTTCTGAAGTAAGCAGCAGGAAGGGCTTGGGTTTGAGGTTACAGTTCTGTTACAGAGTAGCCCAGTTTGAGCTATTATTTCAGACACTGATATGGATGCAGCCAATGTAAAATTGATTAGATAAAATGTGTGTGTGTGTGTGTGTGTGTGTGTGTGTGTGTGAGAGAGAGAGAGAGAGAGAGAGAGAGAGAGAGAGAGAGAGAGAGAGAGAGCTCAGAGGTTCAGAACAGGAGGAAAAGCAGGGCCCTGGCACGGGCATGAGGCAGGCCTGAAGAGAGGATGTGGCTCCTCTGATGTCAGGCTTCTCTCTGCATCAGGCGTCCCTTCTTCTGCGTGGCCCAGAATAGGTCACTCTTGCAGTTGAATCCAGCTCTATGGGCTGAGGTCCGGGGTGTGGCCAAAATCTATTAACCTGCTCTGACTCCAAGAACCCATCGCATTCGAGGCGGTGAGTGAGGGTCCTCTCTCGGACTTCCTCTGAAAGATGTCCTCTTAGGCCTGCATATTCAAAAGTATTTTTTCTGTACTTGAGGTGGGCTCAGTGGTAGAATGCTTCCATAGCATGAATGAGGTCCTGGGCTCCTCTGTTCATTATACTTGCAAGGGCCGTGCACATGTAGCTCTCAAAACCACATAGAAGACACCTCCCATCCCAACATGCAGTTTTCCTGGTTCTTTGTACATTTTTAGGCCTTCAGAGCATTGATACTAGTAGCCCACATGTTTAATTTATTGAATATACTCAATTTTTAAAAAATTCTAGTGATTGTATTGTGGGGTGTGTGTGTGTGTGTGTGTGTGTGTGTGTGTGTGTGAATTGTGTGGTATGTGTACATGTGGTAAGTCTGTCTGTCTGTGTCTGTGTGACTTGTGTGTTGTGTATGTGTTGGCACGCATGTGCTACAGTGTATGTGTGGAGATCAGAGGACAACTTCGGGAGACAGTTCTCTCCTTTCACCATGTGGGTCCCAGGGATCAAACTAAGGTCACTAAGCGAGACAGAACGTGTCTTTACCCACTGAGCCATCCCACTGACCCTAAACATATTCATTTTTTATAGCAAAGTAAATAAGAAATTTCAGAAGCAGGATGGGCTTGGGTCAAGGGTTATAAATAGCACTTTGTGCAGGAAATATTTATGTTTCTCCTGCCACCGGAATTATTCTCAAGTGCTAAGCATAATCTAGACCATGACCCAAAAGCATAAACTCCGGCAGAAAAGTGACTGACAACAGATGGTGGCTTTAATACCTTCCAACTTTAGTTTCATCGTCTTGGGACACACCCCTTCCCCCCCCACACACACACACTCTTAAGTAACTCAGCTTCCAAAAAGTCTGAAGCCGCCCTCATAATTTATTGATTATGTAATTCATGTGAAAGGTACCCTCGGTTGGTGATTTTGTATTGCCAAGTTGATTCCTCGTTTTATGACTTGACCATAATTTAAGAAATTAAAATGGGAGAAAGAAAATATTTCATCAGAACAGCAATAACGTCAATAATCCTCTCAGAACTTTTAGAGTCCAGTTAGTGAAGCGCAGAGCTTTTGATAAATTGTCTTACCCATGGGGTGTCAGCCACATCAATAAACGGGAGCAGGAGCGGCCAGGAAATTAGAACCAAAACAAGAGAGAGTGAATTAATTTGGGAGGAGATGTACCCTTCAAAGTATCGAGTATCTCAGTTGTGCATGAAAAACTACATATGTGATCATTACTTGAAGCTGTGAACGCTCGGCTTGCCCTGCCGTGGGAGCGAGGGCCTAGGGAAAGCCATAAATTCAAAAGCATAATCAGGTCACACAGAGTGTAAGCGCAGGTTGTTCTCAGAGTCGTAATTGACTGTATACCTAGGAAGAAAAACAAGACTATGTAATTCAGATGACAAAGCTCTCGGGTGTTTTGCCATTACGTATAATATTAAGGTACAACTAAAAATAAAGTAAATAACACTGCAAAGAATTGTCATTCTCTGGGCAATAAGACATGAATGATTTGTCTCACAACAATCTTTAAAACCTGGATGTTCCTTTTTTTGAGGAAGAAAGCAGAAAAACGTGAGCAAAGGGTCAAAAGAAAAAAAAGATTAAAAAGTTAGATTATTACTTCCCTGTAGTCCTAGAAATGCCAGTAAGGAGTACCTGAGAATAGCTCAGTTGAAATTTAGTCTGCTCTTTGTAACCACTGCTCTTCCAGACGTGTGGAAGAGGGGAGTGTGTTCTCAGTGACTGGAGCTGGCACGATACTTTTGTAACTTATACAAGGCTCTGGGTTTGACCCCTCCGACCCACCCCACCTCCACACCCCCAACCCTCCCAACCCCCATCCCTCACCCACCCCCAGTCCCTGCATCACACAATCCCTGTACCCTGGGCCATGCCTATAGTTGCAGTTCTCAGGGAGTGGAGACAGACTCTCTGAAGGTCAGGGTCATCCTGAACTTACAAGGAGAGCCCAAGGCTGTCTGGGATTCTAATACATTAAGAAGTAACAATCTCACACATTCCCACAACTTCCATTTCCTTTGTGCTCTGCCTCCAGGGTCCCGTCAGCAGGTTTCTGTCTCCTCAAGTCTTTCTTCAGTGGTTCCCATCTTTCCTGCATCTCCCCGACCCCCAGGGGCCTAAAGCCAGAAGGGAAGATGTTGGCGTTGGTTTGCCACTAAATGCCCCTGTGCATGTTGGGACATTTGTCATGGGTTGCTTAGGTAAAGTCTAAATGCTGAACCCAAACAAGCTTATCCCACTGAAGAAGGAGCACCTACCCCTTCCACTCAAGGAAGACTCCAATCAGGAGATTCAAGCACTGATGGTTGGCAGTCAGGTGTATCCCTGCCCCACTTTGGCTATGACCTTGAGAGTCCCTAGTTAACAGAATGATAGTCTTCCTACAGCTTGCTAATCTCCTTTTTATTTGTGGAATCTGTGGGCTCCTGCCTAGTTATTTGCCTCAAGGCCAATTCCATTTTCTCTCCTCATTTTTATTTTATCTAACTCACAATGTTCTACCTGTGGGCAACGCCCATCACAGCACAAAGCCTTGCTTCCAAGGTCCTTCCTAAATGGTCCCCAGCCCTGACTCAGGCTCCAGAAGCAAAGCTATTATATACTCCCAGGGCCGTCTCTGCCCTCCACCCTAGTGCATGCTTTCTACCTCTCTGGAGAAACGAGGCCACTCATTATTGCTGCCTCTGGCAAGGAGTCTTTCAGACTGTTCCCCACACTGCACCAGGTAGGTTCTGGAGCTCTTGGGTATTTAGTGAGACTTCCTGTGTTGGTGAGAGTGACCAGCTCTCTGTCATCACAGACACGAAATCAGAAATCTAATTCCCCTAGTTTCAGTACCTGGAACAGAAAAAGTGCTTACTAAAGAGGCATCTATTTGAAACCTGGGCAATAGGAACAAACTTATTGTGGATTCTGCGGTACGGTGGCTATTGTAGGTGATACGGGACATCTGCAAAAGGCATCCACACTTCTGACAGTCACTGGTCAGTCCTCTGCCACCTTGAAAAATAATGTCAGGTGTTCATTATATTTTGTACCCTGCTCCTGTTCCTCCTCTTCCTCCTCCTCTTCCTTCTCTTCCTCCTCCTCTTCTTTCTCCTCTCCCTCCTCCTCCTCTTCCTTCTCTTCCTCCTCCTCTTCCTTCTCTTCCTCCTCTTCCTCCTCCTCTCCCTCCTTCTCCTCTTCCTTCTCTTTTTCCTCTTCCTCCTCCTCCCCTTCCTCCTCTTCACTCTGGTTATGGTATCCTAGTGCTTCATGTGCTTTGGGGTCAGTGGTAACCCCCACCCCTCATCGTTTCCCAGTGTTCTCTTCCCAGCCCACACCTCTGTCAGCACCAGGGCTAACTTCACTGTGTGCTTTTATTCAAGGGAGAGCCGCTCCCCTTTCCCTCCCACCCCCCACTATTCTTATTCTCCTGCTCTGTGCTCTCGGCCACTCCCAGGGCTTTGCAGGGAGGTGAGGGATGAACCCTCCCACCTCCTGCCTCCTCAAAGGACCCTCACTGTCCCACACTCATTCTGCTTCCTTCCCACCTCTCAGGAAGCCTTCTTACCTTTCTTCATCCCAACCCCTGCTTTCCTCGAGGGCAATTAAGTGATGGGGGCGGAGTCACGCTCCAAGATTCATTCCCAGTCTGCCAGCCATGCTTACAGCTGCCCCTCCTTCCTTGGTACACAGGGACTGCTCCCTGGCGCGGGCCAGCCCTCCTTCCGGATAGGCCCCCAGCCTTTGATCCATCGAAGAGGACGCGCCTGCAGGCATTGCCTTTCTCCCCATTATCACTGACTTTCCGTGCTCACCCTTGACCTCCTCCTCTTCATTCCTCCCCACACTCCCCTGGAGGGTTTGCCTCTCCATCTTCATTTTCTCAGTGCCTGAGCAGGCTCGTGGCTTTATGCACCACCATTATTATGGCGTTTCCTAAATTTAGACCCCACATCCAGAGATCTCAAGTGTCCCAACTGCTCGCTGCTTGGTCTCTCCTTCGGGTGTCATCATCTGAATGTCCAAAGCGAAGCTCTGTCTTCCCTACTCGCCCTCTGAACCTGCTTCGCCCACACCGTCAATGACAGGCAGTGAAGTAGTCTCGTTTTCCCTAATGGCTTCCAGAAACCCAACAATGCTTGTACTGACATACTGAGGCTCATTGGTTGTTGAGAGAATCTCACTCTGACATCTGTGTTTCCAGCATGGTCAACCTCCTGTGCATCCAAGACAGTGCCGGCAAGTATAAACCAGATTGTATCTCTTCCACTGAGGATCCTCCCCATTTGGAGAGGTGACCCTCACATACCAACGCCATGGGCCGTGTTTCCAGTTCACCACGCCCCGCCCCTGCCCAGTCATCCGGGACGGGCATGCCTTACCCTCAGTCCTTCTGCAGGTCTCCACAATGCTCCTGCCTCCGTCATTCCTGCTTGGTTCTCTCTAATCAATCATCACCCCAGGGCCTAGCACCAAGACTCATGCAGCCCACAGACTCCGTTCGAACGCTTCTCTCCCTGGCACACACAGATGTAAATTCTGCTTAGCCTATTTATTTACTACCACGCTCCTAATATACAGAAAGAAATGGGGTTAGGTGTCAGGAAACCACCTGTTAAATGCAGAATATTGGTGATACTCTCTTCCATGTTCACAGTCACCCTGGCAGTAATCAGCTGAATTCCCTGGGGGGAGGGGGGTTCTTATAGCAGGGCTATCCTCCCTCAGCTGGTCCCCGCCTAGCTAAGGGAAGCCATTGCAAATGCTATGGGCAGGGTGGTCAGGAGCTCTGGTCACCAGCCTGAACCGTCATGGCTTCCTGAGAAAGTCTATGCAGCTGTTTTAGTCAGTGGGTCCTCTTTTCAGAGAACTTACAGTGTATGAGTTAGATCATCTTATATTTTTATGTGAAAACTTTTCTAACTGAAAGCTTTTTTTATTACCTTAAATTCTTTCTCAATTGGTATATTTTCTGACTATTTACCAAAAAATAAAAATAAAACCTTACAATTATTTTGTTATATTGAAACTATATTTGGAGAACTGTTAACCTCTAGTTAATAAGATAGATTCTCTTTTTAATTACACATTTAAAATTGGATATTAAATAAAAATAGAAAAGGTTGCACCTCCATTCTGAATGTTACATTTTCCATTTATAAATTTTTTCATCCTCTTATCAAATATGTATTTTTCTATATATTTTTCTAAACTGTATATTTAACCTTACAATCTCCTCTGCATCAGCCACATGGCGCCGTGACAACCGGTCTAGGGAAGTGAGTGTTCCTCAGATTATCATTATCATCTTTTAAATAACATTTAATTATTTTATCATTATAAAGTAATTGTCATTAATGCTTTTAATATTTAACTAAACAGCAGGTTTGAGGATTTCCTACCTAAGGAAAAGGGAAGAGCAGGAAGGATGTTCTGTCCTCTTGACACTGTCAGAAGTAAATTTAATAATAATAATAATAATAATAATAATAATTGCCGTTGAAAGTTCCTTAAGAAGGCTTTTGCCTACAGTACACATTGTGAGGAAGGAAAGAAGATGCATGAGTAGAAAGTTCATTTTTATTAAAAGCAGTGACTAAAGCTGGCACTAGGAGGCAGTACACAGGACACCTGGGACAGTCGCTGGCCCTCCTCAGGAGATAGGCATAGGCCTGAGGCCTGGGTCTTCTATCTTTTGTTTCTCCTCTAATCTGCACCCAGCTTCATAAGGCTGGGTTACAGCTTTGTTCTCCTGAATAAAAATCTTAATGAGTTTATTGGGAAGAAACCGGGTCCGTATGCTTCCAAAGGAGCAAGGAAACCGGAGCCACTCTTACTCCGCTCGCCCAGTTCCCCACAATGCCCCATTTCCCACAATGCCCCATTCCCCACAATGCCCCACTTCACACCATGACATCGGTCTGCTGTACGCTCCGGTACAGATGCAGGCAGGACCAGTGCAGTTCATAAGCACATAGGAGCACAATGGAGGGGGAGAAAGAACAGGTTCAAACTCACACTCATGGTTACTTTTGACCAACAGAAATGCATAAAGATTCTAGCCTGAGAAGTTCGGACATGAAATTGCTATAAATAGTAAGAGTGGTGTGGTGGCCCAGGCACCAGAGGCCGTCATATCCTGATGAGGCAAGGAGAAATCTTTTTTAAAAAGTAGACGCCGTTGAATGAATTAGACATCACACTCCTAATATTCTTCATCCTGAACTCGCCCAGCGGAGGAAACGGATATCTCGTCCGTCAGACATAGACTTGGCATTCCATCACATTATTCCATAAGCAGGACAAACGGCATGTTGGAGAGGGAGGCATGCAAGGGGGCCAAGACAGCCCCAGTCTGAGGCGCTGGTTATCTCATTTAAGCAGATAGGAACCGTGGGCACCGTGGTATGATCAACCAGCTGCTGCCCCACGTTGCGAATAAATTGCTTAGAAGGATCCTTTAGCTCACCAGATGTGACCCAGATTCAGATTTCCAAAGGTGGGGGGTCTCTATTGTGTTAAGAAAAACAATTGCTGGTAAGATGCATGGTAAATGAGCTTATCTCCGTCTTCCAGGTGCCTGGGCTAATACGTGATGGAATTATTGCTTCATTTATGAGAAATAATTGAGGAAAATGTTCCAGCAAATCAAATTTGGATAAAGGCTCAGGAATAGCTATTGTGCTCTTAGCGAGTTTTTTTTTTAAAATAGAGGAAGAACAGGAGCTAAAAGAGATAATAAAAATATTTAAAAGTGCGCTTGAGAAGTCTGTCATAAAAGGGTCAGACGTGGGTGTGCTGTGGCAGAGCGAAGTGTTGAAGAGCAGTGAGAACAATTACAGTGCTTGCGGCATCTAGGAAAGCGCTTTTCTAAAAAAAAAAACCAAAGCCGTCTGTCTGCCCGCTCTGATAAGTTGTATTATTCTGTTAAATGCATAGGGAAAACATTCTAAATGTAACGTCTTTATTCTGTCTTACCCACTGGCTCTCCTTTTTGTCTCCAGGGGCCGTTACTCCAAAGCCTGTCCCTGAACCCGAGAAACAAACAGACCACACGGTTAAAATCGCTGGAGTGATTGCGGGCATCTTGCTGTTTGTTATCATATTTCTTGGAGTCGTGTTGGTCATGAAGAAGAGGTAGGCTTGTAGCCAAAAGTGGACTCGTGTGGGTTGTTCGCCAGGTCACTTCGTGTGTGTATGAAAAGATCCATTGTTTATTGGTTAGGCGACCATGTCCAAGACAGTGCTTTGACTCCACAATTGTGAATATTTTTAGTCATAAAGCATTTGCAGTTAGGAGACAGGCATTTAGAGTAAACGTTTGGGGTTTGGTTTGTGTGTGTGTGTGTGTGTGTGTGTGAATATACAAAACATATCCTGCCATAATAAATACAAGAACTTCATTTCCTCCCGAGGGATAATCTGGAAGCTATGATTTTGCTTTATTCCCTCACAATTGTTTCGTCCTAATGACGGACAGTTCTCATGTTTGATACTCTCAAGCTGAGTGAGAAGGAAGACTTTCCTCCCGTTATAATGAAAATTATGAGGGCAGAATTCCTCAAGCCAGCATCCAATGCTGGCCCCACCACAGCAGCTAATCAATACAGCTCCCCGGGAGAAAGCAACCTTGATAATCAGCGGCCCCAAAGTAAAAGGCGGGGCATCCATGTGAAGGACTAAGTCATTAGAGCAAGTTCAGTGTCCAGACAGGGCTCTCTCCGGCTGAGGGATAGCTCATTGGTGGCAGAAGAGATGAGTAGATCTGGTCATGGTAAATAATTCTTTCCTTCCCTCAGAAAATAGTCAATGTCTGCTTTGGTGTGAGCAAGACTTTTTTTTTTTTTAAATGCAACTTAATAATAAAATAGTCTCTAATTTATATAAAATGACAAAAAAATAGCTGATTGGAAGCTGTGGATAGATGTTGCTGGACAGAGTTGTTCATGGGACTTGCTGCTTGGCTCTTTAAATGCAATTGTAACCGCGGAGTGGTCACGGGCAGAGAAGGTGAAGTGGACGGATGGGCTCGCCAGAGAAAGATCATGAAGGTCATATGAGGTCGTGGAAAGGAGCTGGACTCCATCAGGAAATCTTGCTGGTGGTGGTGTCAGCTAAGTGTCATGTTCAGATGTGAGCGCAGGAAGATAAAGAGCAGTTGTCACCTGAATGAAGACAGGACAACAGGAGGCACATTTCAGTGACTATTTGGACGGAAAAGGAAAAGTCTAGAAGAAGCTAATTCTTCTTAACAGCAAGTCAGTGGTGGCGACATAGTTTGTATGAATGCAGAACAGAGAAGGAACTAGAAGACGATAGCAAAAGAGAGACGTCAGTTGTGGATATTTGGGGCTCAGGATTCTCAATGCTGGCACGCTCCCTGGCACGTAGATATGCATTGTGGGATAGAAAAAAATAATCCCCCCTCTGCATGAGCTTGTAGAGCTCCAGGAGCCTCCAAAATGAAGGTGAGCCTGTGCTGGAGCCCTGAGCTCTTGTGCAGGCACAGGAGTCCAGCCGTGTTTGCCTTCCTGACTCTTCCGCGTGTCCTTTGTCTCTGGTCATGTGTCCTTTGTCCTACCTCGTAAATGCCTCTGTTTGCTTGTTTGCTTTTGAGAAGTTGGGTTTGGCTCTAGAGCCCCGGCTGGCCTTGAACTGAAAGACCTTACTGCCGCCAGCTGAGCGTGGAGACTTGCAGGGATGAGCAGCCAAGCCTTTGCCTTTGAGTCCCATTGTGTTTCCCGTTCTTCCTCACATCTCATACTGGCTTTGTTTGATCTCTTTTTCCTTATCCCTAATCACTTTTTTTTTTCTGGGTGATCTTTGCCTGATCTTTACCTCAGTGTTTATGTAGATACAGATTTGGGAATGTCAGTGATTTTCCCATTGTTTTTAAGATGTACCAAGGAAAACCCTAAGTGACAATAGGTACTAGGCATGAACCACAGGCATGAATATCACGCCTACATATTCGAGATGAATTTCCGAGACTTATTTTAAATTCTTAGACTAGATTGGATCTTTCTGTCATCCAGCAAGCTCTCTGTGAGCAGCTGCTTAAAACGTAGTAATCCAGTTGCCCCTGTGACCTCAGCTAAACGCTCACTAATCCTCCAAAGGTCTTCTTTTTTCTGCTAGATGTGTTCATTTTCCTACCTAGGTCTCTCAGGTAGTCACAGGGTTGATGCTATAAATTATGCATTTGAAGAGATTGCCTCTGGTAACATATGGCCTTGATACAACTTTAGACTAAAGACCCATAAGTCATGTCAGATTTCACATGATTATTTACTACACAATAATCTTAACAGGGCTGTCTGCACCGCGTGCAACCCCTGCTGCATTTGCTTTCTCTGAAATAGAGCATGTGTTCTCTGTAAGATGATTTAGCCAACACACTCTGCCTTTAAATGCAGCGCTTTGAATTTTAGGCCTGCACTGTGCGTGATACAAATTCCCCAAACTTGGAGTTGTTCAAGTTTTTTTTTTTTCACCAAAATTCAAGTCTAAATTTGACAAGCATCATTTTTAGACAGGATAGTTAAAATGCTGGAGCTTTACTTGTGTGTAACAAGCACGTTTCGCCGTTTAAGCTCCCCAGTAGGCCTTCCTTGTTTGGTCACTTTAAGCCCTGTGATGTGCGCTGGTGAGCGGCCGGCCTTTCAGCCACATTCTCACCATGTCACAGAAGACTGTCATAAATAAGGAGAAGCCAGAATGTAATGAGGGAGAGTGTGTGTGTGTGTGTGTGTGTGTGTGTGTGTGTGTGTGAAGAAATGAGGGGGTGCGTGTGCAAGAATGGCCTCAGGGGCACCGGTCTACGCAGAAATGGCAAGTTTTTCTATTAGACAGAAATTAGTGTGATCAAACTTTGTAGGGTTTTCTGTTTATGCCTCTAGCCTGGCTCTCTTCTACTCACAGATTTGTTTCTATTAACTATCATTTATCTATGTATGGATGTATGGATGTATCGATCTATCTATCATTTATCATCTATTTATCATCTGTCTTCTATGTAGCTATCAATCAATCATTACCTATCTATCATCTATTTATCAACCACATATCATCTATCTAGTATCTGTTTATCATTTATTATCTATTTATCATCTGTCTTCTATCTATGTATCTATCAATCATCTATCTTTATATCATCTATTATCTATCTTCCATCTATCATCCATCTAGTATCCATCATCTATCTATCATCTATTATCTATCATGTCTTCTTTCTATCATCTATCTATCATGTATCATCTATCGTCTGTCTTCTATCATTTATATATCTATCTTCTAGCTATATATCTATCAATCATTTATCTATTGTCTATCTATCCTCTATCATTCATCTATCATCTATCTAGTATCTATCATCTATCTAGTATCTATCTATCATCGATCATCTATCTATCATCTATTATCTATCATGTCTTCTTTTTATCATCTATCATCTATCACCTGTCTTCTATCAATCATCTATAATCATCTATTATCTATCTTCTATCTATCTATCTTTCTATCCATCTATCAATCATTTATCTATTGTCTATGTATCATCTATTTATTTATCATTCATCTATCATCTAGCTAGTATCTATCATCTATTATCTATCATCCATCATCTGTCTATCAATCAATCACTATTATCTATTGTCTATATATCATCTATTTATCATTCATCTATCATCTAGCTAGTATCTATCATCTATTACCTACCTATTTATCATTTATCATCTGTCAGTCTATCTATCTGTCATCTATTATCTATCATGTCTTCTTTCTATCATCTATCATCTGTCTTCTATATACCGATCATCTATATATCATCTATCATCTATCTTCTATCTATATATCTATCAATCAGTCATTTATCTATCATCTATTTATCATCTATTTATCATTCATCTATCATCTGGCTAGTATCTAACATCTATTTATCATCTATTATCTATCTATCTATCATCTGTCTTTCATCTATCTACCTACCTGCCTATTTGGGTGGGCGCCATCCTGGCCACAGCACAAGAGAAAGTAGAAGACTGAAACAAACATCAATATTTCTGGAAGTGCCACTGGGAGTGTGTCCTGTGGAGGATGAGCTCGCTGTCTGTGATACTCAGCACTCCAAACCAGTCAGCCTGGAGTTCTGCCACATCCCAGCAGTGGCACATGTCCTACACCATGCCGTAATGTGATAGTGACCAAAGGCAGGCATGGCCTGAGGGGTGTGTTACAATGTCCTATGACACTCCCAAATCTGGTAGGCTTTGCCTAGACCAACGATACGAAGGCTTTGCTTTTAAAGACCTTTGGTAAGAGCCATGTGTTTGCTTTTATCCTGTCCATGGGCGAGTCCATGTCTTCTGTCCCTGCCCTAAGGGCATGTGTCCTTGGTGGCACAGTGTTTGGGGACAGCAGATGCTAAGGAAGGCAGCAAGCTGGACATGGAGCTGTACGATGGCGCTTTCTGCAGAGTCTCATTACAGGTACTCTCTTGACTGATTCACACGAATGCAAAGAGGAGGGTGTTTTTAAACCTATTTTACTCTCATCTGCTTTACTACATTTGTGTAAATAAAAATACCTGCATTTTCAACATTTTCCATAAGGGCTAATTTATCTAAATATCAGCTTGACAGACTTTACTGCCGATTTTACTGTGATAAATTATATTTGCTGTCGTTTCTAAAATTGCAGTAGATCTTACCTAAGTGTGAGAACATTTGTATTAATTATAATTATATTCCTGTCTAAGCCACGATGGTACATAGCAATCTCAACGATTGTGACTGTTCGAAAATAATTAAAGAGATATGAATTATTATATGAAATAGCAAGCAGGAGCTGTGTTTTATGGAAACACCTGTGAGTGATATGCTTGACCCTGCTGCCTGTCTATGATGCAATTAACCAATGTACATTTTACAAAGAAGCAAATTACAAAATGTTGTTGAAACAATATGAGTACTATGTAGAAAAAAATCACAATAAAAATGGAAAATATTTCTGTAGACATGAGACAAAAAAAAACTGATAAGAGGGAAACTTAAATGAAAGCACTGTTTTCAGAGAGACACTTGACGTGTGTGGCTGGAGGCAAGCTAGCGTTGACCATGTCTCCTGCCTTCTTATGAGGAGTAGATTTCCCCCGACTGTAGCCCGATGTGAACGTGTATGTGGAAAATGTTGTAAGTGTGATAATATGTAATTCAAACTCCAGTTTCAAAACCACACATCTCGAATGTACACAAAGAAGTTTATATGTTTGTGTCCTCCTTGTCAGTGATGTACAAAATATGTTCATTTAGCGTATACTCATCTAATAAAGAGCAGAGGCGGAGGGTTTTGTACTCCACCACATGCATTGCTTGCTCGAACCAGAATAGACGTGCCCAAGAGCGCATTTAGCCACATCTGTTGATTTCCCCAGACCATCCCCTGGGTTTCCTGAAAGCACAAAGGAAAGCCAACCTCCACCCAGTAGGATTCTTTATGCAGAAGACCCCACTTAACTCAGTGGGAGGGCTGAGTAACTTGAAACCACTCTTCATAGAGAACTGCACTGTACTGGCTGGGACATGGGTGCTGCCAGACAAGTCTGAGTCCTGGATGCTTCTGCACAGGCTTGGCTGGGGCATTAAACATGACACGTTAGGACTCTAACCTGCCATCGGTTTGAGTGCCCTGTGATCTGCCTGAGGTGTGGACAGATGGTGGTGGTGTGTGCTACAGTGAGGCCCAAGCCAGCCTTCAATCCTACTCCTCAAACTCCTACAGTCCCCGGAGGTCAGGACAGGCTCTGAGCCATCTTAGTGCTGGGCCCTCGTGCCGCCATGGGCCGGGCACCCACAGGGTACAGTTGTCCTCCTCATTCCTGGTGCTATGGTCAGGCATGTTCCAGCTCAGCTCATCATCATTCTGTTTGTTAGCATAGCTTAGGTTTGAAACCCTGTTTCATTGCGTCTTTCCTCTGAGAGTCCATCCAGCCAAGGATGTCAGGAGAAAACTTCATAGTGGTTCTCTGCAGACCAGTGACTCTTCAGTCCTACAACCGTCTTCCCATTCTCCAGAGAACATGTGCCTATTTGAGCTGACATGGTATCACCTTCTATTAGTAACAAAGAGCATACCCAGGCTGTGGAAACAGAACATTTTATTTAGTATGATTGTTGAAATGTGGGTCTCAGAGATCCCCAGAAATCAAATTTCATAAAATCGCCTCATTTTTTCCCATTTCATTTCAGATTAATAAGTAAAAATAGCTGTGAACAATACTCAAAATAGAAGAAAATTCCATACCAAAAAAAAAAAAAGAAAGAAAAGAAAAAAATTAGTCCAGTTTCTAGTTTGAGTTGGAGCTGGATCGAATTTCTAACATAAATCTGAATTTTTTTAAATAGGGAAGAGAGTTATAAATGGAGTCTCTTATGTGTAAATGTTCAAAAGGGTGAAAAGGACCTATTGTGTTAGTTAGGGACCCTTTGCTGTTGATTTGATAGTTTTGTCACAGTTGGAAGTATAAGACAAAATACAATGTATTTACTAAGCATAAAAAAGGGCAGGTATTTGCCAAGTGTGCCCAGACTGTGGATTTTGGTCTCTGAAGGAAGTTTGGGGTCTTGCTATTTCTGTACGCCCTCAAGCTGTGCTGACATTGTTCTGCTATCACTAGCAAGACCTTATTTCCATAGGCCCTACAGCAGCAAGTGAAAACGGACTCGTTCTTTGAGTCCTGAACATTCTCCCTCTTTGTACAAACAAAGCAAGGGAAAGCATGGCAAAAGGTAGCCAAGGCTACCCTACGTAAGAATGACCCGTTTTCTTTCTCCTGGGCACTCTCAGATACAACCACAAATCTCTAACACAGATTGTTTCTCTAACATTAGACACTGCACCTGCTTGAGAGCCCGATTCTAATCCAGACACCCGGGATTTGTGCTCTCCCCAGCCCTCGCTCGTTCCCACACTGGTGTCCACTCTCTGCAAGAGCACTCTCGGGATGATGTTGGAGTTCTCTGTGCTTCCTGTGAGATGGCAGCATGGTGCAGCTATGAGATGACCCCTGGTGACTGTGCTCAGCACCTAGCCTCACATCTGTCAGAGTGCTTGGTTCAGAGCAAGCATGCAGAATACCTCCTCATGAAAAGCAAACAAAATCCAGACCTACAAAATAGTCTTTTCCTGGCATGTACAAGCTCTGGCTTCCATCACTGGTACCACAGACAGACAGACAATACATAGTACAAGCATTTGGATTGTTTTTGCTTTTAAAAACATAGGGAATGCAGTATTCCTTTCAGCAATACAGATAGTAACCCCCTGCCCCTCCCCTGGAATATACATTACATAGTATCACATTTGATTAGCAAATCCCTGTAATACAGTTCTACTGAACACATTCCCTGCTTGGAAGGTAGGATTATTTTGAAGCTTGACTATAATCCTTTCTACTCTTAAGTTAAAATATGAAAATAGTTGAATTGAATAAATGTATATTTAATTTCATATAGGCTTAATTAAAAGATGAATGGACAAATCAGCAGTAGTTACTTAAACTACTGCTTGTTACATTTGTATTGTGCACATTTTAATGGATACATGGCACAGATACATGTGTATAGGGCACAGTGCACTATTTGCGATGTGTGCAGGATGTATAGGGATCAGGTCAGGGTCCCTGGCGTGGCTGTCACCTCAGACGTATGTCTTCTCTCTCTTTCGACATTCTCTTTACACTCACTTAACTGGCGTCGAGGACAATTTCCCTTCCATGCTACTGAGTACTAGACAGTCCCACACATGCCGCTGCACTCCGTGCCTTGGTCCCCCCATTCCTCCTCTAAACCTTGCTCAGGCTCTGGGAACAGGAACTACTACTTTACTTTTCTGCCACCTTCAAAACACACTTATAAATAGTATACTGTTTCGCATTTTGTTCATGAGTGACATGAATTAAGATTTAAAATGAACAAACAGATATGAAAATGATTTTTACTCTGTGCTGAAGTCATGGATCTTAAATAAAAATAATAGCTGTTTTCAAGTCTTCTATTCAGGGCTTCTGTGGTGGAGAAGCCGAGACTTCAGCCTGAGGTAGCTATCAGTCCGAGAGTCACTGCGACTCCTCACCCCCAGTTCTGCCGGGGTCTGCTAATCACCTCCCACTTCCTTGTTATAGGATGCTGTTACTTTGACCATTTTTAATAATGAGTTTGTGCAAAACATTGACTCATTGAGCCTGTATCCAAAAGAAATAAAAATAAAATGGAATTGAGGAAGAAGCCGTTTACTGAAATGCTGGGTAGCAGAATGTCTTTTATCTATGGCCTTGTGATCTGCATAGTCTTGATTGCTTGTAGCTGACACAGATCCTTGGGACCCTCGTGGCATGCCCATGAGTGTGCCTACTATCATAGCGTTACCACCCTCCTCAACCAGCTCCAATTCCCCGTCATGGCTGACTGTGACATTCACATAAGGCCAGGCTAGCCCACTCCACCTCAGCTCCGTGGCAAGCAGCTGCTTACATGCCTTAGCCAAATACTATTTGTCTAGGTCAAGTTCACTCTCTGCTGTCACCACTGGTTTGCAAGTGCTTAAGACTGTGGGAGTCTATCCATCTGAATTTCCAAGCCAGTTTAATTTTTCTTCCTAGGCATTGCCCTAAGATCACGTTTGTTGTGTATATTTTGACCTGGAACTCTAGAGTCCTAACATGACTGACTCATGAAACTTTTCCTCCCTCTAGCTTAGGTAGCGCCTGCTGGGGGAGCCACATAGTATTCAGTCCTCAGCTGGCCAGTTCCGAGAAGAGGCTACATCAGCCCCCCCCCCCAGAAGTCTGCAGTGCCCTCTGCCCTGGTCAGCCTCGCGTTGCCCAAGTTGTTAGAGACGCTCCTCCAGATAGATCAGCCTAGTGTGGGCCACAGTGTTCCAAAAGAATGGTATGAGTAATGGGCTCCTATCCCAAGTGCCCCCTTCACTTTCATGGCCAGCTATAGCCTAAAGAGCAGCACCTAAACTTAAGTCGTAAGTATCTAAGTAAAAGGACAATTCATTATGTGGAGAGAGAAGCTGAGTGGGGAGAGAGCTTGATGAATGAGAGCCATTAAGAAGTTCACTGTTTCAAAGGTCAGAATTATAGATCTGATTATGTGCACAGCAACACCGCTCGTTGATTTTTCGGGCTCTGTTCTAAACGTGAGACACAGAGGACATCGAGCACAGGGTTTTTTTTTTTTTTTTTAAATACCATGTGTCCTGAGATTTATGAAATTTTGAATCCTCAAAAATGTCTTTAATTACCGTCCTGACCACTGCATTAGCTTCGGCCTTTATAGTTCAGTCGAGGGCACTCAGCAATCATTTCTCTTTCAGGCCTTGTGCTGCTAATTTGGGTGATAATACGTGAAGAACTTTCAACAATTTAACTGGAGCTCTGAATAAATAACAAATCAAATTAAGCTATGGTAAATGAAATAGCTCCAATGGAAGAGCCATAAATTAAGAGACAAACTAAGCAGGAAGAAGAAAAAACAAATTAAAATAGATTTTTGGATTCTGAAATGTTTATCACTGTGACTCAGAGACCCCATTGGATGAGGCTGTTAGCCAAGAACTCTCTTACCGAGTTCATTTTTGTGCCTTGGCCAACAGAGTCTGTTAAACTTGTTTCTCTTTCAAATTCCTTTTTCGAGGTGTTCATGCAATGCTTTAAGGTGCTGTGCTGGGGCCCCACAGTGCAGCCTACTGTTGTTAACTATAAAAGGGAATCATTCTTGGTTATTTCTCAAGGAATTGAAGGGTCATAAAGGCATATTTACATGTCCATGGTCACAGCACAATCATTTGCAGAAGCTAAAAGCTAACAGCCAACCAAGCATGCTTTAGCAAATGAGCAGATACACCAAGAGTGGCGGAATAGCATTCAACCTAAAAAAGGAAGCTTCTCTGACTCCAGTTACCCACATATGATCCTCTGGGCTCACTGAATGGTAAATGCCATGTGATGTCGCTCCTTTGTGGCATTTGGAGAAGTCACTTTCATAGAATTTCCAAGGGCTGAGGAAGAGGCAAGCACTTGGTGTCTAGTGGGAACAGAATTGCAGTTTAGGGTCCTGAGAATTTTCAGAGGCAGGTAGTGGTGATGGTAGGTAGGGATCGCGGTTACCTAATGCCACTGACTGAGCTACATGCATTAAAATGGAATATATGTTTTCACAAGGAAAAAAAGTCTTAATGTTGGTAGAAAATATTTAAAGACAGTTTGACTTCCTATCACCATCTTCTCAATAAATACGTCTCAGAGCACTGGGTAACTCTGTTAACTAAACAAATGGTGTGTCATCCTTTTGGACAGTTAGGCTTGAGCTTCTAAGAAAATCGTGTTGTTCATATGACAGAATGTTTGTGTAATTGGTGCACATTTGCGTGAGGTCTTGTAAGCACCTAAAGCCATATTAGAAACTTGCTACCTGTAGGCTTCTGGTATCTTTACCAACTGCAATAGTGAGCAAACCATTCTGCCTCAGAAAGTGTCTTCTGCATCTCATTAACAGCATCTCCTCAAAGTAGACAAGATGGCCATTGAGATGGAATCAGCCAGCACACATAGTGTGGGGTTATAGGTAATGGTCATTAAAATTTAGACTATACTTTTTCTTGGGTGAAAGAAGATTCCATTACAGATCTTACATTATCTCTAGCTTGTCTCTCTCAAAATAGACTTCGTTTTAGAGCAGACTCAGTGGCTCTCAGTTGGCTAGAGGCTCTGAGGATGGAACTGTGGATTAACCATATCTGCCTCTCACAATGGGAGTGGCTCCATGATAGACTATGTGCCTCACATGTGCAAAGCCCTGGGCTCAGTTTTCAGCACTGAAAACAAAAAAGAGTCAAGTAGCTTGCCCAATATATGATCCCCTTGGCACTCCACCTAAGTGGAGCACCCAATGAGCTCCCAAAAGAGGCTGGATGGACCCAAACATACTTGCATTATTTCATTAGTGACCATGGTCTGCCTGTGCCCTTACGTGCTCTCTCTCCTTCCCCTTTGTGGAACCCAAGGCCTTACACATGCTTGGTAATCCCTCTAGCACCAAGCTGCAATATCCCCACCCATAGAATCCAGCTCTCCTCTTCCCAACCCCCCTCCTGAAGAACCCACTTTCTCAGACTGTGGGCATTCCAAAGACAATGTCCACCGATGGAAATTCCCCAGCCTACCCTATCTGGGGGCACTTCCTGGTGGCATACAAAACCCACTATTCTTCCAAACAAGATTATTGATCAGAAGAGATGACAAAGAACACAAAAGAAGATAAAACAAGGCTTACCTTAAAGAATCTAAATTACTGACACATTTAGGAATGCGTATATTATTCTAGTCTTATCAAGGGTCAGTAGAGGCGATGATCAGTGTATGCTAAGTGAGGCCTCTGACTCAAAGTAAGCACTGAGGTAACACATTTTATGAGTATTTTCCCGGTTGGGCATTATACTTTCTCAGTGATTGTCTCATTTTAACTCCCACCCAACAAGAAAAGCAAGTCATTTTAGATCACATGATCAGCAGAATAATAGAATGGGGCGGGGGGGGGGAGGGGGGAGAGAAAGAGAGAGAGAGGGAGTGGGGGTGGGGGTGGGGGTGGGAGGAGGAACATCATCTCCAGAACTGTCATTCTGCACCATTACCATCATTTGGTTGAAATGCAAAAGATGGAAGAGCTATCTTTCTAGTGAGCTGGGGAAGGGGGCACACCAGATACTCTGCCCTGCACTATGACCAGTATGCCTGTGTTCCTTACCCATGCATTAGAGAAAGAAGGCAGTTCTATAGCAGACCCAGGTGGCTAGCCTAACCGCTGGGCCTGTATAAGTCAGAACTCACCTAGGAGTCAGGCCCTAGGGGTCTTCAGAAGCCTTTGCCATATCAAACGTCTGAGTACACTTGAAATAGACCACAACTGAGTGGAAATAAGAACGCAGCAGGGGTTGGGGGAGCAGAGCGAGTTTCCTCCTTAAATGCATAGTTTTCCAGTTCAGTGGCTTCACATCACAAAATCCTATTTCACCTGTGAGCCTTTTATTCAACTCCTCAACTTGTGAGTTCCTTGAAAGAATGAAGGCGGCCTGCTTCTTGCTTCCTGCCTCCTAGTTTATAGCACCAAACTGTGAATTTGGAAGAGGCTGTCCTGACCCAAGCCTGTTCTTGCTGTGTGTGCATCACTGAGGGTCCCAAAGAGGCAGAGCTCCATGCCTTTCTAGCATGTTGACAGCTGGCTAGAATGAGCACGGAAGTGCTGCTCTTATGTTTACCCTGGTGCATGCACGCCAGGGCTCCACACACTGACTTATCACCTCCCAGCAATGGAGGAAACAGCCTGTCACAGCCTGCAGTGACTTACATCTTGCTATGGGAGGCATTATGGCTCCACACCAGCTCATGACAGCTCCCGTCTCTTTTTTTTCTCGTCTGTCACAGATATTTTACCCATGGATTACCTCCCTCTGAGCAAGAAATTGTCCCTACTTCTAACTCTGGACAACACACAGTGCATTTCTAGCACTCCACTAAAAATATTTAGTGGTGTTCACGTGCTTTCTGTCATGTATTTCAACTGTACTTCATGCTATTAGCATCAGTTTGACAGACGCATGCCGAAAACTACTAAATATTTTGAAACACTTTTGACAAGAACATATTTTGACTCTTGATGACAGCTAGACTCACATCTATGCCAAACCATTTGGTTCTCTCATTAAAGCTTGGATCTGAAGACCACTTGCCAGGCAATCCCAAGTAGCAGGAGACCATAGGAAGGTCTTTATGACAGCCTTCGAATTCTTACAGAGTACACTTGGAAGTTTCATCACAAGCATGGAGCATTAAAGTGGGGAAATGCAGTGTGTGGTTTACATCATTACTCTGACTTTTAATAATTTTTCTCTAGCAAATTTGCTGAATTTGCTGATTTGCAGACCTCCTCTTCATTAATGAAGGAAGTAAGTCAGTTCCATCTTTGTTTTCTTAAAATAGCTATTTTCTAGGTTTTCCTTTATAATTAGAATTAGAACTTGGTTATTAGAGAGACTACCCAGATATGAAGAAGATGATTTACTTATATTACACTAATTTATGGGTCACTGAGTCCTATTTCCCAATATTTTATAGAGTATGATTTGGCCACTGCAGTGGAGTTTCATAGTGTATCCTAGATAGATTTTAGCCCAGTGTTACCTCTTCCAAAATATAGCCAATAGGCAGAAACAAAATAATAAGAATAAAATTGTTGGTGTGTGGTGGGGATTTGGTAAATTAAAGTGATAGGCCTATGTCTCAGTTACTGTCGTATTGCCTAAAAAGACACAATGATCATGGCAGGTTATAGAGAAAGCACATAATCGGGGACTTGCTGCTAAGTTCAGAGGGTGAGTCCATGATCATCAAGATAGAGAGTGTGGCGGCAGCAGGCAGGTGTGGCACTGATAAATAGCTGAGAGCTCATATCTGGTCCAAAGGCAAGGAGGGTGGGGAGGGTGGGATGGAGAGAGAGAGAGAGAGAGAGAGAGAGAGAGAGAGAGAGAGAGAGAGAGAGAGAGAGAGAGAACATAAGACGCAAGACTGTGCCAAGCCTGTGCCTTTGACACCTTCAAGCCCACCCCTAAGACCACACTTCCTAATTTTCCCTAAACTGCTTACCTGCTGGGAACCAACCGTTTAAATTCTTGAGCCTGAAGGAGCCATTCCAATTCAGAAATTCAGACCAGCAGAGTCTGTTTCAGATACCTTTTCTGAGCGCGTTCTTTACAGAGTGACCTCCATATGGCTTCCTCAGAGGACAGCGATTTGATGAAACTTATCAATGAGGAAGAAGGACTAGAGGCTGTCTACTCTTGGTATCCTGAGATCCCATATATTTCATGGGCGAAAGAATTTCCTTGGAGTCAGGAACTTGGCATGTTACATGTGCATTATATATATATGTGAGTTATCGTTAGTCTTCAGAAATTGCTTAGGTTGATTCTAACACGATTACTTTTCATGACAAGCATGTATGTTCATATGGGCCAGGTGGGTACTAATCCCCTGAAATAGAGTGGAGATACATACATACATACATACATACATACATATATATATATATAATGATATAAATGATCTATACAAATATATATACACACACATATGTATATATATTCTATGTCGGCCCATTTCTTTTCTGTACTTCTTTTAAAGCAACAGTGCTATTTGAAGGCAGGATTTAGCACATCTGTATTCACTTTATACCCCTGCCCCGTGACATGCATCTGATGCTCATAATTGTTCCATCTAAGAAGTGCATAAGATTCAAGAGCTAAGAAGAGTGATCTTAGGATCTAGCTCTTTGTAATCCCCCATTTCACAGAGAAAAATCCAAGCCCAGCTAATTTAAACGCCTCGTCGGGGGAGGGGAACAGCCACAGCTGTGACTCCTAGTTTACAGTTTCTGCATAAATCACTTCCACGTGACTTCCCTGATGACTGCTTAGCTGAGTGATGTCAGCCACGCTGATTTCATGCCACTGCAGTGGCAGTCCGTGGACCGCGCAATTAATCCAAAGCATCTCATTTCTCCAGTGTGGCTAGGTAAACTCTCCTAATCAAGAAGTCTTCATCTGGGACAGGCCCCAGATGCGTGGAGGAAGTATACGGCCCAGAACAGGTCCTAGTATGCTTGATGGCTCTGCCCGCCAAAATAGTCACTTAGAGTCTTGGCTCCCTCTAAGTACCAAGCAATAAATTTGTAAATGACTTGAACGTCTGTTGTTATCAGAGCTTCATTTTCCTATTCTCTCAGCAACACATAGTTAATGACGGACTCACCCAAGGGAGGAGGGACTCCCTTGGACTGCCTGAAGGCAGTCTTAGGCCTGTAGTTCATCTCTTTTGAGTTTGTCTTGGTTAGGGTTTCTGTTGCGGTGATACAATAGCTTGACCTGGAGAGTCTCAGGGAGCAAAGGGTCCGTTCCATCCTAAGGTGTGTGCACTCCCGAGGGAAGTCAGGGCAGGTGCTCACACCAGGAACACGTTGACAGGAACTCAAGCAGAGGCCATGGAGAAGTGCTGCCTACTGGCTTGCTCAGTCTGCTTTCTAATACATCCCAGAACCACATGCTCAACCACTGTCAGCACTGCCCACTGTGAGCCAGGCCCCTCCCACATCCATCATAGATCAAGACAACGCCCCACCTGTATGCAGGCCAACCTCACGGAGGCATTACTCAGTTAAACTCCTCTCTTTGGCCCGGTGTAATGGTGCACGCATGTTTTAATACCTGTACCGGGGGAGTAGAGGCAGGCAGATAGATCATTGTCAGTTTGAGGCCAACCTGGTCTACATAGTGAGTTTCAGGCTAGCCAGAACTATATAAGGACACCATCTCTCAATATCTAGCCCCCACCCCAGCCCACACCTGCAATATGTGTGTGTGTGTGTGTGTGTGTGTGTGTGTGTGTATGTATGTATTCCCAAATACATCTAGGTTTGTATCAAGTTAACAAAAGCCAATCAGCTGAGGGGTCTGTATAATGATATCACAAATACGTGTGCCATCAAAGGGGCCAGGCGCCCAGAACTTGTCAAGTGGCAGCTCCATTTGAAGGTGGGACTGACTGAGCACTCAGGGTCCAAATGGGTCCAGCACGAGGCTGCACACTCAGACGCCTTTCTGCTGCCTAACTCGCGGATGCCCTGCAGCAAAAAATAAATCAGCTCTAAATTTTCCATTGCACACAGGCTTCATTGTGGCTTCCTTGTGAGTGTCCTGTGATCTGCCAAGGGCTAGGAAAGGAGTGCAAAAACCTGAACTACAAGCATGTATCCACACACAGATCATGTCCATGAGAAGACTCTAGTTTCATCTCATGTAATGAAGGTACCACATGGAAATCCTTCAGTCTCCACCCAACTAACCTTTCTAGCTAAGGAGCTCCTCTCCGCATCCCTTCCATCTCAGTGTTTACCATCTGAGAGAGGTTTATAAAGGTCGTGTTTCATGCATCTAGAATGTGCAGGAACTCCAGGCTACAAATGTCTCCGGAGTAAATGGCTTCTGCTGTGTGCTCCACCGCAGCCGGCGAGGTAATTTATGTTGCTCAGGGTCTGTAGTTTCCTAATAGATTGAACTGTTAGTTTTCAGGAGGATTTAATGAAATATTGAACCAGATGCCACCGGTCTGCCATAGCTGCAGGAATGTGAGGGAGGAGGAAATGTTGCTTTGTAAACAGCCTGGACCTTTGAGAGTGAAGGAAATGTTGGGGTCTTGGTGGAAGACAGAGCTAGGCAGGGAAGCATGGCAGGCCCACTGTTGTGCCCTGGGCTCGCGTGGAATGCAGTGTAGGCAGAACCCTGGCTCTTGGTTATGCAGAATTGTCCAGATCTGGAAGCAAGTAAGAGGAGCAGAGAGCTCTCTGCATTGCTGTCATCCCTGGGGTTAGCCCTCCCGCTTGCCCTGTAGACCCCCAGCCAACAGGAAAGGGAGCCTTGGGATCAATACTGATTGTTTGGTCTCTTGAGAATGAAAGATTAATAGTTTCCACTGTTTAGGGAAGACATCGTTATAGAAGTACTTCCTATTGTCAAATTAAAAACAATTTTAAAAGCATTGCCTTGTTTGTTTTACTTAACATCTTATCTTTCTTATATGTGCTTTCAGTTGCCTTGTTTTTTGAAATGTTTATGTTTATGTGTGTATGTCACATATTTGTGGGACCCCCATAGAGACCAGAAGAAGATATCAAGCCACCCATCATGGAAGAGTAGTATGGGTTGAGTCATCCCTTCAGTCTGGTTGCCTTATTTTAAAGAGACTTCCCATGTCTGTTAATTCTGACCAGGACCTGAGCACTCATTGGAGAGTCTTGTCCCAGATGGGGCAAGGTGGATCAGGAATAGTTCTTAATTAAGAGTAAGGTGGTGGGTAGGTACAGTAGGACTGTGGGTAAAGAGAGGAATGCATCAGGCTAATAAACACATGCAACGGGAAGTCCTTCTCTCTAAGGACGTCCTTACAGAAGAGAACAACATTCAACTGAGTAGTTGGTCACTTGGTCCTCCTGGGCAGTCCTTTGCAACTGGTCATAGAAAACAAAGAGGTAAAAGGTCAGAGTAAAGGAAATGAGTCTTCCTGTCATGTTTGTGTGAAAACCACAGTAGCTGCTGTCTGTCTGTCTTGTAGGTCAGTCATTACCCACTTCAGATCTGTTAGGAAACTCCTGGGTGAGTAAGAATGCTCAGCTGCTTCTGAGAAAATGCCGGCTCATTTCATTTGAAGGCGAAGGCCTGGGGTTGAGTCTAGGGCCTGGGGGATCAGCTGAAGCAAAACTAGAATGCTAGTCTTCTGGGTAGTGGCCCCCAGAAACCCTGCAACCTTCTAGGACTCCCTTGCCTGATAAATCCAAAGATTACCAGATAATGTTTACATTTCCTTACTCTACTAGTGTTTGATCCTGGTATTTTCCAATTCTGAGCTTTAGAACAAAGGAGTCAGTTGGATAAACTCGTACCTGCACTCCTCCTGTAAGAACTCACGTGGCGTGCTCTGACTTGCTCCTCTCCATAGTGTGCGTTCCAGCCTACTAGACGTTAACAGAGAGCCATTGTCACGTTAGATCATACGTGATGGCTGCAAGTGCAGCCTGAGACCTGATAATTGCATTCTCTAGTGCATGTGCTTCATCCTTGGCCACTCCCCTTCAAGTGATAAGGACTTAGAATTCCCGGAGAGCATGCTCATCACCCTAGCCCTATGGGGAAATGGGATCTATAAACAAGGGGTTATTTTCAGGCCCATGTCCTCTTGTCACTGAGACTGATTTGTATGATGGATGCGAGCTGACAGGTAGTGCAGATGAACTTGACTGTTCCTGTATGACATTTCAAGGTTGGACTTTTTCTTTCCTTTATAGGCCGCCTCACTCCCTGCAACATTTGATGTGTGCATGCCACTGTTCATAGCTTGCCAGTAGCTACGTCTTAGCACACCAGGACATTCATCTTTGTGGGGGACAGAGCTGTGTGCCAGGACACACTGCCCACCTCAGTCATGTTGGAGCTCAAGATAGTGGCTGTCTCTTAGCCACACCACCTGGCCTGGCACATTAGAATGTGAGGCAGGTTTCTCTATCACCCAGTTCCCCGGGTGATGGTATTCCTGGGTGATGTTTAAAATACAGTGCCCCTGAAAGGTAGACCAACTTACTCAATTTCTGTGCCTAACAGGATGCTAAACTGTTAGATAATATATGTGAACCTCAGAGAGTTGGCTTCACTACAAGAACACAAGTCCTTGAAAATTTCAAGGAGACCTAATTCTGCAGTCCTGATTCTGGAGGCGGTACAGAGCATACACTGTTGACAGATTGGTGGATGAACCGACTCACCCAGAGCTATGATAATTGTATGTCCAAATGCATAAGGCAAAGCATGGTGTGTATTCCATATTCCGTACACCTAGTTTGTTGTGTACCAATGGCTTGATCCCTCTTAAAGGGCTGTGTTCAGGGATTAGGAACAGGAGGGTTATCACTTCATTCCATGAATATTTGAGGCACCTCTTCTTTCTCGTAGGTGCCGTAGAGGCATTGAGTATCAGGCCACCCCAGCATCTGAAGAGTATGATGGTCTAGTAGGAAAAATGAGCTCTGGCCATAGACAGTCTCTGTGTGAAGACGACAAGATACTGTGAGGTGTGCAGTTGATGACTCTGAGTCCAGAGGAAAATGGGCTTCATATAGGAGTCCTAAATGCCCCAGAGGCACTGAGGGGGCCAGTCTGTAGAAAGTTCTAAATGTGAGAACCTTAAAGCAGGTGCTAGGGACATCATGCTGCTGAAGTGTCCCTCCCTAGGAATCACGGTTTGGGTTTTGTAGTGTTTGCTAATGCTGTCACCCATGCCATCCGAGTCCCCACTCTGCTTACCTCATGTTAGTGTGGAAGCAGAGTGGTACCGGAAGGGAGGTCAGAGACTGCTGCTTCCAGACAAGGTATTGGTCCACTTCTAGAGTAGTGGACACTGGAGCATGATTTGGGAAGTAAATCTAAACACCGAAAGCCAAGATAGCTGGCTTTGGGATTTCAGAACAAGCGTTGGGAAGATGTTACAGCTATCTTGATGAAAGAAGCCACCAAATTGTAGGAGCATTACCTCAGGACCAGCAACTCAACAAGCATGGGGAGGACACAGCTGAGGAGAAAGAATGATTTGCTATCTCTCATTGAAATAAAAGAAAATGCCTGCTATGCAGGCAAGAAAGAAGAAACACACTTTCCTGTTAAAATCACCTTTGTCTTATGACTGCTGATACTATTCGAATCATAACCTCGCTGGCTACTTTCATTCAAAAGAAGCCATTAAACTCCCATCCCTCCTGCATGTGCCCAGTGTGCAGAAGCTTAATTAAATCTACAAGTGCAGCCTTAGAGGAACAAGAATCAAATTAATTGCAACATGGGCCACGCATTTGTTTTGCTGACAGCCCCTGCGCATTGGAGAAAAGGCAATCTGTGCAGCCTTATCGGAATTAGTAAACCCAATATCACTTTCCATTAGCATGGCCGGCCAGAGCTGCGCGCCTTCGCCCTGACACAGCTTCCATGCTAATGCCTCCACAAATGGAGCCCGTTCCAACTGGTTTACTAAGGACTCCAGAGCAGTAAATCCAGGACTCAGGATGTGCTGTCTTCGGCTTTCTGCCTCACTGGCTTTTGTGAGTTCTCTAGATTGAGCTCCATAATTAGACTGCAGAGTAATTAAGGAAAATTCAGCTCATGCAAATAGAGCGAAAGGATTTGCTGCTAATTACAGTCGTTAAACCCATAGTCGAGAAAAATTAATTTGCAATATTATTATTCAGCTTTCCAGTGACCTGTGGTAATCTAAAAGTAAGGACATGATGTCTGCATGTTACTAGAGATTTCAGTGAAAACTCTTCCGCAACTGGAGGGAACTCAACAGATAAGCTCTATGTATTTAAAGGTTTTTTTTTTTTAATTGAAGTTTTAACAAAAAGGGGGGATTGCAGATATGCTACAGAAGCTTTTGTGTATATTCACTTTGTTTTACTTTTGTTTTATCTTCGTAGCATCTTAAATGCAACACTGACAATCTGCAAATGCCCTCTTTGCAATTTATAGGGCTCACAACTGGGAATTAAATTAGACAGTATATAATTTTCTTGTTTTAAGATTTTCACATATGCATGCCTTAAGCCAAGGGCTTAATGCCAGTGAACTATAACTGGGAACGCTCAGCCCACAGGAAGCAGATGGCCTGCAGCAAGGCCCCCTCGCTGGACCTCAGAGGGACCGGGAGTAGTTGCACATGGTTTCCAAAACCTTCTCAGGACCATCTCTCAGAGAGCTAGGTTTTCTTGCCAAAAATGGATAGAGACCTATCTATGGCCTGCGCACGCCTTTGCTGTGTGTGTTCTTAGCAGTGCAGAAGAGACTTGTCTATGGCCTGCTCACACCCTTGATGTGTGTGTGTTCTTATCTGCTTTTCTTTCTTAGATGCCCAAGAGTAAAGAACAGGCCTGTGTTCCTCTTTAACTACGAAAGGGAAGGCAGCATTTTAAACAGCAAGGGTTCTGCATGTCACTGAAGAATAGCAGTGCTTGCTAAGTACTAAAAATTAAAGATTTAATCCATCCAAGGTCGAAGTGGGAAATTTAAAAATGTATGAAGTCATGTCATTGACAGTTGTCCTGAGGAGAAATCATCCTGTATTTTGAGCAACTGGTGAAAAGCTTATTGTATGTATGGCGATATATTAAAGAGAGACTGTGCAGTTAGATACACTCTAACGTTCGTTAAGGAACAAGTTAACAAGGGAGCCTCTGTGATCTCTGGGTGCTGCAGCCTCTGAAATTGGTGTTATAAATAAGTATGCCCAGAGGCAGGGGTATGGACCCGTTAGTTCTGAAGACCCTGAAACCTCCTCTCATTCCCACAAGTGCATTCCCATGCACTATAAGCACAAACACCATGATTGTCCTGGGTAGAGGGTTTTACTGTGTGGGAAACATGGAGTATCTACATTCAGGACTCCCACTTCGTCCGACGATGCTATCCATCTGTAGTTAACCCCAAAGAACTGTTAATAAGGGAAGCCAGAGTGGCCATCATCATCCACACAGTGGTAATTTGCGAAGTCCTTTGAACATCCAAATGACTGTTGAAGGAAGCACAGGAGAGAGGGAAAATCAGCTGCTTGAGTGCCAGTCATTACTGGTGGTGGATTTTGCTGTGGTTAACAAAGTACCAACAGCCGGTTGGGGACAGGACCTAGGTTAGTGACCTATCGCAGTGGAAGCCACCCTAAGTAATCAACAGAGCCTGCTATTCTCTATTGGGTTCACTAAACCAGTGAGCACCCTGTTAGCAGTATCCTACTCTGTAGTGTGAAAGTGCTGGAAGCATCAGTATGGATCTTTTTGTGGCTCAGATTAAGCAGAAAAACACATCTCTTTCCCACAGTATACCTTCTCTGATTATTTTCATTGTCAGCCTGACATAATCTAGGCTTCCTGACATAATCACCTGGCTTCCAAATGAGGGACTGTCTAGATTGGGCAAGTTTTTGAGGGATTGTTTTCACTGTGTTAATTGAGATGGGGAACACTGCCCACTGTGGGTGGTACCATTCCCTAGATTGTATACATTCCTGAACTGTATAAGAATGGAGAAGGCAATCTGAGCGCCACTGTGTGCATGTGACAGTTCATTGTTCTCTGCTATCTTGCTGCACGTGCAGTGTGGGAGTTACTTCAGGTTCTTACCTCCTTGATCATCCAATGGTAATGGGCCGGTCCTGGAAAGTGAGCCGGATAATCCTTTATCCTTGAAGTTGGTTGTGTCAGGTATTAACACAGCAACAAACACATTTATTAACACATTTGTACCTATGACAAAAACCATAGGTAGTTTAATAAAGGAGTTGTTTGTCCTTCAACTTCAGGTGCCTCAACCCGTCATCACTTGGCTTTGCTGCTTCGGGGTGTTGGAGCCCAAAATGTCATAGTTGGGCCATGTAGATGTTGGATCCCCTCATGGTGACTGGACATACCTCCTTTAAGTGTAGATAGACCCTAATAACCTAATGTCCTCCTTTATGGTTCCAGAAGCTTCTTGTATCCTGGGCTAGGGACTCTGTTTATTCATCTGTTCAATTCATTTTTGTGAACCTACTGCCAAATTAACTCCTCTCCTCTCCTCTCCTCCTTTCCCTGCCCTACTCTGTCCTACAAGATAATAGCAGACTATATCCTTGGACAGAGGACAGAAATGGGGTAAGATAGCCTTAGTGCTTAAAACTTGGTTTGCTTTATTTGAACACAGACTGATTAACATGGGCAGCCTGTGGTACTGAAGTCTGGATCCTGTGCTGAGAAAAGTCAACTCCTAAAAGTAGGAGTTGGACTCTCAGGTAGTTAGCATGCTAAGTCTGTTCCTTCTGTCTGCTTTGTGCTGCTAAAACAAACAGTCCCATGAGTGTGTAACTCACAGAGAGTTGAGACTTGCTACTCATAATTACTAGGGCTGAGAAAGCCAGAATAGAGGGGCCCACATCTGACAAGGGCTTTTGGACTATCTCATCCCATGGCAAAAGGGCCAGAAAGAACCCAGGAGACCATGGAGGGAGAGACTAAGTCCACCATCCCTTGGGAACCCATTCCTATGACGCCAGCATTTTCTCCCAGATGAGGACAAAGCCTTCAGGACCTCAGCATTGCTCAACTGAAGATTCAGTCTCAAAGACTTGAGGCTTGAGGAAGCATACAGGTCATAGCAGTCACCAAGCACTGAAAGGAAAGGACCACACTCATGCTAGAGCCAACCTAACAGTGCACATTGCTGAGTGTTCTAGGCACCGTGGGGGAAAACAGTGAACAAGTTTCAGAGGTTCAAAAGTTACATCAAATTGTATTCTCCGAAGGACCAAACAAAGGAAAGTGGGTCTGGAGGCACCATTGGCATTCCCCGGGTATACCCCAGTCTTTATACTGAGAAACATTTAAATGAAGAGTCAGCTAAAGCAAGGCTGTAGGAGGCATAGCCATCTCAGAAGTTAAAAGTGAGTTTAGACTTCTAGACTGGGGGACACGTATAGGAGAGCAAAGGGGAGCCAGCCTCAGTGGACAAAGGCTCCTTCTGTGAGTGCTGCAGAGGCAGTGACCAGAGACTGGGGATGCAGCTCACTGCAGAAAGCGTGTGAATGCACAAGGCTCTAGACTCTATTCCCAGCACCACACGAACATCAGAAAATCACAGCAGGGCAGAGTGGCCTTAGGAGGTAGAGCATCTGGCTATCTCAGGACTGCAGGAGTGAGAAGAAATGAGATGGGCCAGACACTATGGAGAAGGCCAGCCTCGGGCAGTCCTGCCTCAGCCGGTGCTTGTATGCATTTTAGGAGAGAAGCATCTTGATTCAAGACATCTGCCCTGGTGGGCCTTTGGCAGTCCTTGCTGCAGACACTGAGACTGAGGGTCCCCGAGGGGAAGATATCTCTGTGCCTGTTTCCCTGAACCAGTTCCTCAAAACAGCTTTCCCTCAACAGGGAAGTGTAAAGACACGTCTTTGCTGAGGCACCTGCAACAGTCAATATGGTGAGACTTCTTTAAGAAAGACCTAGAACTCAGAGGAAACCCATTTCCAGGGTTGTGGAGTAGGAGGAGATGGGGGACACTCCTTTGGAGCAGCAGAGTCACTGGGTCTCTGGCTCACCTGTCCACCTACCATGACATTCTCAGTTCTTATGAGAATTTAACTAATTTCCCGTCTGTCATTTTTACTGTATCAGAAAGCCTCTGGGAAACCCCACCATGCTGTTCATCGTAGAGCAGAATTGAGCATATAAATGTATTTATGCTGGCTGAATACACTGAACAATCTTATGTATCTTATTTATTCTAAAAAACTCTACATATACAGAACTGTGTATACAGAACAGTAGCACATCAAGTTCTGTTACATTTGTCTTTTGGGGATTTTGCAGACGGCAATTTCAAGCGTTTATATTATTGTCTCCCCTCCCCCCTCCCCACCCTGTGCCTTTCCAACCGTTCACAAGGCACATAACCTCCCTGTTCTGTGAGCTAAAGATATATCTCATTCGATGAACTGAGCAAACTTTCAGAAGTTCTCCTCATCCCTAAATCTAGAAATTTAAATTAATTTTGTTCATGTCATAATGTCCCAGCTTCTGGGGGAGGGGCAAGAGGAAATGCTGAGGATAGTGTGTCATTTTGAAGACATAAAGCCAAGATTTAAACAGAATCCAGAGGCATGAAGTTCAGCATCAAGCGAGCTGTGGCTGTGTTTAAAATGTGAGTACTATGTAGTGGAGGGAACGGCCCTCCCACACAGGGTACAAAAGATGTGCACAGCTGGAATTGTTTGTCCTCGGCTGCTCTGCATTCCAGAGCACTGTACCAACCCATAATTTTGAAGCCAACAGTGCAGGCGCGATGTAGGTGACTAGCTCTGATCTATGGTGAAGCAGCTGCCACAGGCTCCCATATTACAAGCACTGCTGCAGTGTGGAGGAAAATGTCCATTGTAAATAATGCCCTCCTGCCCAGTGCGTAGAGCAGCGCACGCCACATGGTTGGGTAAAGAAGAAGAGACCATTGCATGGATAATCATGATTGTGAAATTTCTCTTAGTCTCACAACTAGTTTAGTGGACAAAATCCAATTGAATGTGTTTGGTATAATTCCTCTAAAATGAGGCTGTGTTTCTGAGGCCTGGGATGCTGTTTTCATTTCTTTCTTTATTTTTCTTTTCTTTCTTTCTTTTTTTTTCTTCTTAGAACAGAGATTCAGATTCTACTTCAGACCTCCCCAGAATCTCTAGGGATGATGTACGAGCATAAATATTTTAAAGTTGTATTACATTAATAAAAGATATATCACTTTTAGTTTAATAGTCCTGGGTTAAGAGGCCAACAGTGGCCACATCCCAGTGAATTAACAGAAAATGCCTATCTGAAGCTCACTGGACATCAGTTATTTTTGTGTATTCTTCATTATTCTGAGACCCCCAGGATTCAGAAATAAATGGAGAGACATATCATCCCATGATCAGAAAACACTTTACTGTCAATTATATACTTGAAAAATAAAATGAGCAACGTTATATTTTAATATGCATATTCAAGACCAACCTTTATGAAAATTATGGTCAGGTTTACTGCTTCTGTTTGTTTTGTTGGTTGGTTGTTCAGTAGGGTCCTTAAAACTAAAGTCTATATCACATTTGCTCAGGAATAAGTATGTACTGTGGAATGGCTAATCCAGCTATTAACATATCCATTGCCTTGAGGGAAGAGCATGTGGAATACCTAAAGTCCACTCTCAGCAATTTTTTGGAAGTGGATCACTGTAGATTAAAGGAGGCTTAGAAGAGAGCTCAGATAACAGAAAATGAAAAGCAGACAGAAACAAAAACATTTGGGGCAGGGCTGCAGAACTGGCTCAGAGGTTGAAAGCACGCAGGAGTCCCGGGACGGGTTCACAGCACCCAGCTGCTGGCTCACAGCCATGTGTAGTCACAGGGATTTGATGTGCTCATCTGGCTTCCCTGGGCACCAGGCACACACATGGTGTGCACACACAACACCCAGGCACATGAAATAAAAACAATGAACTCTGTAAACACTTTGGTTGTACAGAATATAGATTTTATCTTAAATGGTCTTTAAAAATAATTCTTTTCTTATTTGATATTATTAGAGGTTATGTGGCTTTTGTCTGAACTCTTGGGACCAGAAGTAGATTTGGGGGAAAGGGAAGCTTTAGAATAATATATTAATAGGCTTTTCTGGTTGAGACTCAGTATCCAAAAACCCAACATCTAAATGTTCCAAAGTCTGCCAGTCTTCAGGCTCCATGTTTATATCCAGTGTGTCTCAGACCTTGAGCTGATACTGAACTTCACATTTCTTGCAATGGCAGGGCAACCTGTTAGGATTCTGTCTGAGCTCCGCCTCACAGCAACAGCCAGGTAGGTCTGGCCCACTATGAGGGGCTGCTTGCCACGCCTCCCTCTCTTGCCTCTCATTCTCTTGTTCTCTCTTGCCCACTTGGGCTCTCCCCTTTCCTCCTCCCCCCCCACACACATGGTCATGGCCAGCCTTTACTTCTCTCCTCTCTGCCTTTCTCTGCCTCTACTACCCCCTTAACTCAAACACCACAACATTGGTGCTGCTTGCCCAGTGGCTCACTGTGATAATATAGTAGTTAGTACTCTGCATTGTGGCTGCAGCAACCTTGGTTTGAATCTGAGTCATGGCACCAATGTTGTGATCATAAAAAGGGAAAGTAGCTTAAGAATATATTCTATGGGGTGTGGAGGGAAGGGGGTGCCTCAGCGGGTCCATGCCAAGGCATCCCTTCCCCCTGAGGGACCACACACACACACACACACACACACACACACACACACACACACACGATGGTATAGTATAGAATAGAGGTTATTCAAGGCATGGGAGGGGAGTTAAGGGGGTAGCAGAGGCAGAGAAAGGCAGAGAGAAGGGGAGAGTAGAGAAGTAGAGGCCGGCCATGACCACGTGGAGAAAGGAGGAAGGGAAGGAGAAAGGGAAGAGCCCAAGAGGGCAAGAGAACAAGAGGAAAAGCGGCAAGAGGATAAGAGAGAGGGAGGAGGGGCAAGAAACCCCTTGTATAGTGGGCCAGACCTACCTGGTCATTGCCAGGAAACTGTGGAGTAGAGCTTAGACAGACTCCTAACACAACCTGTGTTTCCATCAGGTTGAAGTAGTATTCAAGGATTGTAATAGTGGCTGGAAATTTTACATGTTTCAGTGAAAACCCATGCACACACACACACACACACACACACACACACACACACACATACGTATACAGAGAAAGGAGAAAAGGAGTGGCGGTATAGGAGAGGAGGAGAATACTAGTTAGCAATGGCTGACTATATGTGAAGGGAATTGGGTAAACACAGTCTCCTTCCTTCTCTAGAACTGAGATTCTTTCTTTGAGTGAATTAACACACACACATGTTGACTTACAAACCGAAGAAACTATCCTAGGGAAGTCCACACTCTGAGACAGGTTTCATATAAAGTGTTTGTGATGAGCACAGTCATAAAAACAGAATCAAAGAAAAGAAGCAGTGTGGACACTTGCGACCTGCTCTCTGAACCGAGCTCATTCACACCTGAAGCCAATTTCTGTCCAGGCTGATGATGAAGGCCCCACTCCACCTTCTCACAGACCCGAGTGCAGGTGACACTGCACCGCACAGCCCACCCTCCCAGTCCTCAGCTCTCCTCTCTGCTTTCCTTCCTGTCCCACTGCTGCTGCTGGACCAGGGGACCATCTGTGACAGCAAGATAGACACCGGCTGAGCTCTTCTGCAATCAGCTGTAGTTCCATCAAACTCCAGAGTGCCCCCGGGTTTGATGATGATGGTGTTGCCCTCATAAGCAGTGATGCAGTCTGGTTTGGCATGGCACCCATCTGCTAAGAGCCTGAGCGATTCCTTCCTCCTTCTCATATTCCTCAAAGCTTTGGCTTTCAGACAGGCAGACACTACCCCTCAAGACCCTTAATGCTGGCCATGGCAGGCAGGCAAGCACAAGAAACAGCAACAGTGAATTGAAAATTTTTAATTAGAAAGTTAGAGGGGGCAGGGCAGAAGCTATGGAGGAATGTGGTAAGATGTCTGACTTCTCTTCCAAAGGCTCGGAAGACATTGAAATCATATTATTTGCTGCCTTTCTAGCTGTATGCTTTTCAGAAGAGTCAAGTCAACAAACTACCCATATCTCCCAATGGCCTTTAAAAACTATGATTTAATGTCAGCTAAGGATTTTCCTCCCCCCTGTGAGCTGTGGTCAGCTGGAATGAGTGTAAGCCGTCCTGCAGCCTGTAGCCAGATGCCTTCCCCCACAGGATCCTCTCTTGCAGACTCAGGGAATGCTCACAGTTGGAGCCCAACATGTGGAGGACAGAGAGGCTGAGAACAATAGCCAGTGAGCATCTGGTAACAGCATCCTGCTGTGAGTAAGTCTCAGATGGAGATGAGGGACCAGAGCCTCCTGGGTGCAGAGGCCACCAGCTGTCCATGCAGTAAGGTGAGGAGGGAAGGAGCTACCCACCTCCATCACAAGCTTGGTGCAATGAAAGGTAGCACCCTAGGCTCGAGGACACTCTGCCACCGGACACTCTGCTCTGGCCTGTCTCTTTGCAATGTTGTGTGCTTCCTAACTTGTCTCAGACATGCAAAGTCTCCCAGTGGAAACCGAAATAAGAAAAGCACCAGGTCGTACGTACCTCATGTGACTGAGTTGTATACTTAGTAATGTATACCTAGTGATACTGGATACTTAGTGATGGCATCATGTCACATGCCTCCTTGTGAAGGTCACTTGAAATGGACTTTCACTGCCAGCTCCCTTGTCATTCCCCTATACTATATGTGTGTGAATTGGGACTCCATTTCCAGCTTTCAGAAACTAGCAGTACCTATTGCGGCCACACGGAGAACTACGATTGCCTGGTCCAAACATGCCACAGACTTTATCCAACAGAGTTTTGAGTTTGATAGAAAAGCAATTATAAGAAAGGTGGTCATGATGGATAGACATCATGTGGGAAAAAATGAGACCATTAAGATATCAGGGTTCTGTCTCCAGCAAGTTCTTTGTCCAGAAATTTATTCATAGAGCCATACTCTCCAGTCCCAGGATAAAGGACTTGAAGAACACGCTGAACACTAAACTAGAAATTGAAAGCGGCCTCCTCAGTGCCTAGGAACTTTGTGCTCTCCGTGGTAGCCATTGGGACTTGTTCACACTCACAAGGCCTTATTCTTATTTGTTGCGACTTCAGGACCACTGTGATTTATGGCAGAGGCAGTCCAGAAATAATACGAACAGGCAACAGAACAGCCACAGCTATTTCCAGCCAACATCTCCTCTCTGCACAGAGGAACTGTACAAATCCAATTCTCAATGACATTTCTGTGTGTGTGTATGTGTGTGTGTGTGTGTGTGTGTTTTATTTTTCTTGCTTTTGAAATACAGCATTGTTTTGTACACCCCTATCTGGGACCGCCATAGACTAAGAATGATATAGTGTTTGCCAGCCCAGAACTTGGGTCATTTTCCATTTTGTCAGACCCAAGTTGCAAGAGCCCTTTTTACTACTGTGAGGGTTGGGCATGCCATTCCTCCATCTCAAAATTCAAGAAAGAGCTTTTGAGAAATGGTCTCTCCTGGACACCTGATAGCCCCAAGGGTAAGACTCCACATTTGAGCAGACTTCCTCTCAAACAGGACATTTTCTGCACAGAAACCTCTCAAGAACTATAGTATCATTATCCATGCTTTGGCCAAGGGTAATAGGAAGGAGCCAGGGGAAAATGGAGTCGGCATTTTCAACTCACACAGTCTCATTTTTCTCTCTGTTCTGGGAAGCTCAGGTCATCTGTGCTTTGGGAACTAATTCAGACCTCTGGTTCAAGTGCATGGTTAGTTGAGACTCTGTTGTAGGAGACTGACATGAAGTCATTTCAGTGATGGCTGCCTATAAAAATGTTCAGCAATCGTTGGAATGTACAGACAGAACCAGCCAGCACTCAGTCCATCACCCACTTAGGATGGATAAAGGATAAAGTAAAAGATAAGCATTCAATCAGCCATGACGTCATACAAGAAGCAAATTGGGAAAGATGCTTGACACATCCCCCCCTCCAAGCTTTGTTAGCCGTTCTGTTGTTCCAGGCTGAACATCTACACCCCTTACCCAAAGTGCTGTGACCAGATATGCTTCAATTTCAGGTTCTGAGAATATTTCCCTGTACATATTGACCTCTATTGGCAATGATTCCGAGGTATAAGCAGGCAACTCAGGGCAGGTAAAAGTAACTAAACATAGTATTTTTTAGTATGCTTGAGGTCTTATTACAGCCCTGTCATGTGAGGATAGGTAAGCAAGTTCTTATTTGTAGCAGTGTGTCAACACTCAGAAATGTTTGAATTCTGTGGTATTTTACATTTTAAATTTTGAGAATAATACTCATCCTGGGGTTGGCTGGTGCTCCTCAGGTGAGCACTTGTCATTGCTAAGCAGCTGTCACTGTGAGAGCCGCAGGCCCTAGGGACCATGCTATCACATGCATATTGCAGGCAAGCAGGCTTGAGTTTCCATTACATCAGCATTTTGTGGGAACTCTGGGCTTGGGCCCTGGTGGGTATATCAGATGCTTCCAGCAGTGCAAAGGGAGGCCTGGCATGATAATGCCTTAGGATAATCACGGTTTCCACTACAGGTGTGACCTAAGCAGTCAGACTCCTTCTCTGATCCACGTGAAATCTAATACTTCCTTCTGAGGCGCTGTTGCTGCTATAGAGCAGAGTAGCAAGGGGTAGACAGAGACATGTTTAGCTCTTTCAAGAGAAGTATAGTGCCACTGCAAGGTATGCAGAGAGACGCCTATCAGCTTTCACGTTCTACAAAATTCAGAAACTGTGTTTTGGCACATAGCATTGGTTTGCAGTGTCCCGCTGTCCAGGATCTGTGCCACTGGAGGGCGTTATTGGCAACAGGCTGGTGGTTGGCACTCAGATTAGTTTTCATATTGGATGACAGCTACAGTTTACAGCTACATTCAATCATGCCAAAAATCAATCTGGAAGAATGCCTACCAATTTAGAGACTGCAGAATCAATGGCCCTCAACCGCATGAGATCCTGGCAGGTTCTCATACTATCCGGGGATTGTCCTCACTTCCCCTCTTATGAACTTAAGTTAGAAGCCACTGTTCCTGAACTGTGACATCAACTCAGAGTAGTCTAAAGCACCCAGGAATGTGAAGCCACACCAGGGAGTGGTGGGAAGGAAATAGCCTTAGTGTGCCAAATTAGACCTTGAACAAATGCCCGATGAGAGCGTATGGCTCTGGGGACCCTGGTGGGCCCCTGGCCTGTCTCAGCTTTGATTATCTCTAAGAGGCCCATTAGAAATGCCTTTTGTAAAACACTCCCCAAAATCCTCATTCCAAGCATTTCCAGGTAATAAAAATATTTAAATATGCTTTTTTTTTGAGAGAGAGAGAGAGAGAGATAAGAACAATTTGTAGCCACAGCAAGTGTTAAGAAACACTGTTAACAGTACTTCTGTGGATAGCAACACATTAAACAGCTGCTGATGTCTTTATGAGCTTCGGAATAGCTTTCCATCTAATAATGTGAAATATTATATATAATATTTAAGGCTTTAAAAGTGGTTTCGGTAATAATGTTACTCACTCAGACATTACTGTTTTAGGAAATTAGAGCACCGTACAAGTGCCATGTCAGAAAGCTAGGTGTCTATGAAGCACTGTCGACAATAACTCAGTTGATTATTGCAGATACATTTTTATTTGTTTTCCAACACTTGAAATTGTTGGAGAGACTTATTCATAATGAGAAACAAAAGAGAGGAAAGCAAAAATGTGTTGCTTTTTATCACTGTGAGACTCTGAGTCACTCCTCTGAAACTTTGTTCCTCTTTGTAAGAGAAAATTAGAATAGGCAGATGAAGTTGTTGCTTGTGAGGCCAATTTTCAGCTTCTAGGCAGTTAGTGTTGGCTGTTCTTAAAGGGATACTCAGCATTATGTTCCAGCAATATGTTAATGCTGAGTTCATAAGATTAATCAGGCCACATGCAGTCCTGTGGCTCTGCTAATACAGTTTTGGGTAACGTCAGCGTTTCCTCCCTTAGCACAAGCAGAAAGCCTTACAGGGCTTTCCTGTGGGCCTTGTGGGCAAATGTTCAGACACAGTGAAAGATGAAGGCTAGCCTTTCCATTCTTCCTGGTGAGCATGGCAGTGTTCCCGGACTGGGTGATGGGAAGCTGGTGCCAAGGCACCTGGCTGCCAAACCATTCTCACTGATTTCACCAGCTGCTGAAAGCTTAATGAAGAAATGCCATCCCACAGAGCTCCCTGTGGACCCTGACGGGAGCATGGCGTGAGTCCCCTGCATGGACCCGCATCCCCAGGTGCAGCTCCAGTCTTCTTTATGCATATCTGTTGCTGTGATTCTTAGCAAGTAGGTATCTACTGGAAGACTGATCTCCAGGGCTAGACCGTGGCTTGGAAAAATGCAAATACACTACTGATGCCAAACTTTTCCATTGATCCTTGGGTTGTGTCATAGTTTAAACTGGGGTATGCTTTTGGAAATTAAAGTCACGAGTCCATATTCACTTCTTTTTTTCTAAGTAGGGGTTGGAGAGATAGGTCAGCGGTTCAGAGCGCTTGCTGCTCTTCCACAGGACTCATATTTAGTTCCTGGCATCAGTAATGTAACGTCTTACAGCAGCCTGTAACTCCATCTCTTACATGTTTGCAGACACACACACACACACACACACATACACACACACACACACACACACACACACACACACACAAACAATTTTTAAATGAAAATAATTTTGAAGAAAAGGGAAAGAAACCCAGTGCAGTTGTCACTCCAGCAGATGCTCACTGGGCACCTGCCCACTGCTGGCCCTGCAGAAAGGGAGAGGAACGTTCTAAAGGCACAGGACTGCAGAAGCTTATGTCTCTCATCCTTAGGGTAAACAGAGTACTTTCTGCATTGTCCTGCAGACATGCAGGTAAAGCCTTGTGTCCTGCAGGGTCTGTTCAACTCGATACATGGGACATAACATCCCCCAGTTAGGCTGAGATACTGGCAGCCCCTATAATGCCATGTCCTAACATTAACTCACACAATGCTATAGACACCATTTCTATCTGGCCTGGCTAGACTGACCAGTCTGTCAACACTGTATGGTGGCAGAGGATGGTGGGGTGAGCAGCTCCAGAGGATGATTCAGGACAGGAGCTGAGCCCCATGCCTGTTAGACAGCAAGCGGGCAGCAGATGCCACCAGGCCGGCTCTTCTCCCTCTGCTGGCTGCCTGTCTTCTTCATTTGTTTCCATTAATAGCCACATGGAAATGTCTTGAGGGTTGATTGTTGCCTAAGTGTCAGTCAAAGGGACATCCCTTTGTCCTCCAGAACTTATTGGATCCTCACTATAGCTCAGTCAAGAGGACTGGAACAGGCTGAGCATCCCTCAAAGACAAACTCCAGGGCCAGCAGGATGATCATGGGATCTTGCTTCTAGGGCTGACAACCTGAGTTAAACCTGGGTTCAAAAGCACTCTATGATCTCACCTAATCATGTTTCCCAGAGGCCCCATGTTTCTCATAGACTTAAGTGAGTGGATACAGGAGTCATAATTCAGTTCACAGCATCCCACAGACACTGCGTTGTTCATGCTGATATGCTGGGTTTCCTTAGGCATATTCTACCTCTTTGGATGTGTCTGCACCCTTAGAGGGCTATGACACCTCAGTGAGACCTAATGCAGCTTTCTCCTGTATGCTTGTCCTCCAGCCCGGTGTTTGAGACTTCCTACCTCCTTACAAAACTCATGCCTGACCGCATTTTGGACACATTGTCCTGAACATTAAATTAGATACTTAAATTCTCTGCAAGTAGTTTGATTTCAAACAGGCCTGACCTTTACAAGGGGAAGACTTTGCAGAGCTTTGTGTCGTACAGACCAGAAGATTATTGTAGAGTCTCACTAAACAGTTACTTTGAAGGCATAGTAGTCAAGACAAGCCAGAAGCAGAGCCCCACTGTCCCAACAATCCCATGACAATAGCTAGAGGTCACATGTCACAATATAATGCAAACCTGTGTCCAGGAAATACATATTTTCAAAATGGTGCTACAAAGGGTAGCCTTTTCATGTCATCTTATAAGCAGAGTAATTCTCTTCATTCTGTGCTTAGCATAGAAGCAAAGAGGACTAAAAATTGAGAAGTCAGTACCTCCTAAGGGGATGACTCATCCAAAAATTTCTGTTTGCAAGAAAAGTTAAGTCTAAAATAGTATTGCATTAGATTAGCAGGGTGGCTCATGCCTTAAATTCCAACACTTGGGAGGCACAGGCAACATAGTGAGTCTACATAGTTCCTAGGCCAGTGGGGCTCCATAAAGAGACTGTCAGAAAAGGAAGTATGTAAGGAGGCTGGTGGCATCAGGTTGTCCTTCTGGGCTCCATCACCCTTCTTCATCCCATCAGAAGACAAGGGGGAGTGACTGACCCTTGCAAGTAGGTCTTAGTGCACACTATGGTGTTTGCACAGAAAGCACCTGACAGGTTTCTCCAGACACACTCCCATTCCCATCGTCAGTAGGGTGAGGCTATATCCATAGCGATAGAGAGCTCTGTCTTCGAGATTCATTCTTGTCATTCCTTGTTTCCTCTAAATGAGTACAAGATAGAGCTGTAAACCAGCAGTCCTGCCTCCCATCAGGTCTGTAAGATTTTCCCTACCCTCTGTGCATAAAGCTAAAGGGGAGTGACAGCGAGGTAGGCAAGGGCACTGAAGCGTTTACCAGGGAACTGTGCAGGATCTGGGCACGCTGTGTCCCCAGCAGCCTCCACGATCATTTGGTCCATGTGTGCAGGTTCAGGCTAGAGCTCAGACTCCAGCACCCATGTAAAAGCTGGAAACGGTATGGGGCATCTGTCACCTAGCACTAAAGACAGTGAGGAAGTTCACTGTCTAGTCATTGAGTTATTGCAGCCACAACAATGAGGTCTGGGTTTCCAAGAGAGTCTGAGTAACTAACGTAGGTGTTTGAGGGCACCCTAATGCCAAGTCTCTGGTTTTGCATGTGCCTATGCAACGTGTGCATGCACACACAAAGAAACCAGCAGTGTGCGGACAAAGAGTTTTCTGCCCTGTTTGTTTGGCGAAGTTAAGGTAAGAGCCTTAAACCAGTTAAAGTGGAAGGTGCTGTCCGTGGTACTGTGAAAGGGAGGGTGGGTGGCTGGGGGTGGTGACAGTTAGTGCCTCACCCTCCTGCTCTAGCAGTTTCCTCAGATGCTGGCTCCCCAGCCTCCCCGCCTCCCCAGTGCAGCGCTTCTTACCCAGCACCACTCGCCTTACCCTGGGGTGTGTTCCGTCTTCCTCTTTTTGTGCTGAATTGCACAGGCTGGTGAATTGGAAGTAAAATGGGCCCTGCTTCCTTTGTAAACTCCTCTGGTTGTTGAGTGAAATACTTCAATTGTGTTTTTCATTGAAACGTAAGTAGAGGGAAGATTAGACAGTATAATACAGACTTGGAATACGGGAGGGAGGCTGTAAGAAAGGAAAAAAGGGAAAGGAAGCCTCTGTCTCTCTGTTGGCCAGAGCTCCGAGGAAGGACCCATTCACCTCCCAGCAGTGCGCCATTACCACAGAATAATGGCAGCTCTGTGCTCCCAGGGCCATCTCTCCTGTACTTTGTTCTACTTAAGAGTTGTCAGAGGCTGCGCTCCGGCACAGAACAGAAAATGACTGCATCGAGAGCTCTTCTTCAAGATAAGCAATACTTCCACGATGATGAAGAAACTCATAAGACAGAATTCTGAGAGGAGTTTTACATCCCTCGCTCTCTCCAGTGTGCGTGCATTTGCAGTCCTTCCTACCTGGGGGTAGGAAGAGTTTATGTTCCCAGCATGCGCTGTGTTCTGTTCTGTTCTGTGAGCGCTCGCAACATGAAATGAGGTTTTAAGTTGCTGCTGTAGACTTGCATTGTCTTTACAGTGCCCCTTTTACTCTGCTGGACAGAATCCAACTCAACTATTCCAGTAGCCAGCTGGCTACAAAAACAGATGCTCTACCCTGAGGAGAAAAATATATCACGGTGAATACATTGATGCATGCGACCTTAAGGTCGGAGGTGGAGCACTGGGCCACCTAACTGTATACATTGTAAGAACAAATCACTCACTACCCAAAGGAACACTTAGTCCTCAGTTGGTTTCTGTCTTAGAAAGAGCATATATCAACATTAACCACTCAGTTACGAGCCCAGTCCAAAAAGTCCACTAGCTTTCCTTCTGGGCTCTCCAAGCAGCCCCGTTTATCCCAACATGCATGGATCCTTCAGATTACACCTGCATGGTTTCTATTTCAGAAACATTTCTCAAATTCCCATTTTTCTCCACCGAGACTAAGTTGTGTTAGGGATGGAGAGGTGGCTCGGCGGCTAAGGGGGCACTTTTAGAGCCCACTTCCCAAGAAGCCCTGAGTTCAGTTCTATGCACAGTGAACAGATCACCACTGCCTGTAATTCTGGCTCTAGGAACTGACTCCTTCTTCTGGCCTTGATGAACATATGCGCACATGTGCACACATGCACACATGTATGTGAGCATGCACACATACAACTAAATAATAAGTCTTTTAAAATAATAAGCTACACTAAATTTGGTGGGACTACTTATTTAGTTTATAGTATGTTCAAATGATCATGGTCCATATATTTTCCAATATTTTGATATTTTAGAATACAGCAATATGTTGTATTGCTGTGATTCATATACAGTTATGGTTGAGTTAGAAAAATAATTTGACACATCCTCTACCAATAACACATGTTCAGTGGATATCATGTCTGCCAAAAAATATTTCCATTTGCACAGTGCTTGCTTTCATACATAATTACTTACTTGTTCATCTCAGGACATAGTGTCAGCTTGCACTATGTAATATAAAATAACCTCATCTGTATGCATAATAAATGTATGTTGTCTAGAAGTTGTTTGTATCTGATGGCATTTCCCTTCTATCAGAAAATGGATTCTGATGAAAGAAACACTGCAGACATTTTTAAAGTTGGCACAGACCACACAGAATGCGTTGGCATCAAGTATAGCTAGGGGCCCCATGAGCGGGGTCACCATTGTGCCAGTCCTGTCCAGGACTTGTAGAGAAATGGTTTGTTTCTTAGCTCACAAATCTCATATGACTGTGTATGTATAGAAGGGTCATTAGTTAAGTAAGCAGATGGAAGTTCTGCCTCGGCTGGCTTTACAATGCAGAGTAGAGCAGTACGACCTGTGGCTGCCGGGAAACGGAGGCCTGAGGGATGAGAAAGACTACCTGGCGCCACAGAAGTAGACACCAGTGTGCACCTTGTGGAAGGGGGATCTACGTGTTTTTAACAAGTGGCAAATGGCTGACTGTCTTCACGGAATCTGTTCACATCCCTGCTGCATGCAGATTTTAAGGGGAACAGTAGAGGGGGGTGCAAGCCATTCATTCATAGATGAGGAAACACACACGATGGCTGTGTCTTTCAAAAGCTGGGCAACTTCTTCCAGAACCATTGAGATGCATTTCATAAGTTGTTTGTCTTTCACACTGAGCTGACAGGGACTTCAAAAGGTAGTTACTGCGGGCTGAAAGGGACGTCCTTATGTGTTTTCTGACGAGAACAAATCTTGGTGCAGTTTACGGGAAAGCAGTCTGAAGCGTGCATTGTGTTACCCTTTTAACATACCCAGCGATTAATCAATGCTACTTAGAATTGTTTTCCAAGGGAACTTCAGGTGCAGTAAGGATTTACAGATAAGGGTGATCACCTCAAGATTTTATATGACAGTGAAAAATTGAAATTCTACCTAAATTTCCAATAACGGTGACAGAAATAAATGAAGGTACTTTAAGTGCGGCTCAGCCATTTGATTAAGTGTTTCTTAGTCATTAACGCCCTTGTTTTTAAACTCATCTTAATGAAATTGGAGGAATGCTGAAATAAGAGAATGGCTGAAACTCAAATTTTGTTTAAAATAAGTATGTAGAGTAGAAAGAGGGGTGTGTGTGTGTGTTCACAAACATTGAAGTACTAGCAGTTATTAGTCTGAGCAGTAAAACTATGGATGGATTGTGTGTTCTTTGATTTCCATATATGTTATAATGAAAATGAATGAGTTTTATTAAAAGCCTTTTAAAGTTTCATTTATTCTAAAAATTTATTGAGATAAGACAAACAAGATGGGTAGGGTGAAATCCCAATGATGATTTTATAAATCAATAAATGTTAGCATTGTATCTGGAGCAGCTAATGAGATGACATCTCTAAATGAAAAGTCTGCGTGAGGGTGTCCTCCCAGAATTTTATCCTAAATCTCATCAAAGCTTCTTGGCTCCTGTTCTCCAGTTTCATTTTTGTGAAACCATTTGTAGAAGTTGAACAGCACCCATATATTTTTCCAACCTTCAGTCCTACTACCCCCACTCCTGCAGGCCAAATTTGTGTCTTAGCTGAGGACTGAATGTTGACTGGTGTTATCAGGGCTGGATTTCTACAGCAGTGAGTATGGTCTTCTGTTGTATTGTCAATACCAATGTTGTTTGTGACCAGCCAGTAGTCAGAAACCTAGAGAATCCCTGCTATGAAAATTCCAATGAGACAGAGGGTTTTCATGGAGAGGGAGGCTGAAGTCCCTCCCCACATCCCAAAACAACACATAAAAGTATCTAGGCACGCAAAAAGAAGTGGTAGTATTTGGGGCCATATTCTCCCAAAGAGGCCTGTTTGCAATGGTTACTCAAAAGCATGTGCAGTGTGTCTGTGGCCACAGATGTGATGGATAAACCACAGAGGGGCAGGGAGAAGGAGCTGTCAGGGTGACTGATCCCGTGCCCTCATTTACTCACCTAATGTCTGCCCTGTCGTGAGCACTAGGGCTATAACAGTAACGACTACAAGTGATCGGAAAACCCACCGAGGGCAGACAACTTAGAAACTAATGTTTTTAACAAGCTAGTTATCCGAGCTTCTTTTTTGTCACTGTCATAAAGCACTCCAACAGAAGCAGCTTGGGGAGGAAAGGGTTTACTTTATCACATGCCTTCAGATCACGGGCCATCACTGATGTCAGGGCAGGAAACTGAAAGCAAACTTGCAATTCTACTCCACATTATCCCCAACTGTATCCATTCATAGTCAAGGAATGCTGCTTGATGGCTCACCTACAGAGGCAGGCTTAGCTCACTTATATAGCCCAGGACCACCCACCCAGGGAATGGTGACACCCACAGTGGGCTTTGCCACCCCTTGTCAGTTAATAGTCAAGACAATGCCCCAAAGTCATGGCCATAAGCCAGCCTGATCAGAGTTAACCCACAGTTGATCATCATCACATCTCGAGTGACTCTGGACTGTGTCAAGTTGACAGTCAAAGATATCTAGGGCAGTAGTGTTAACATTACCCAGAAAACCAAAGTCTATTAATAATAGGCCATTTGATAACAGAAGAGACCTCACCAAGTAACAGAGGTTCAACCAAAGACTCTGCAATGATGAGGAACCACAGAGACAGAGAATATTGTGGTATAGAGGTATTAGAGAGGAAATAAGCTTGTGGTGATTAAGAGTAATTAAAGCCAGTATATTGAGAGCACAGGAAGCGAGCAGACTCGAGAAAGGGCTAAGTCTGAAAAGTAGGCCAGGGACAGATCACAGTGCTGTGGGGAGCCAGAGTGGGGGAGGTGTGCTCAGTGGTGCACAATACATGAGTCCTTCAAGCAAGGGAGAAGCCCAGAGTGCTTTATAGTCTTCAAAAATGACCTCGTCTCTTGGACGCCCTGTGCTGTGAGTACAAGAGAGGTTATACAAATGCAAAGACAGTCCGTACTGAAGTAGGAAATATATTTACAGATCAGAGACACGCCAAGCAAGGGTTCCATCAGCTTAGGGTTGTAAAGGCCCGTGGCGTGAGGTGGCTATCTGGCCTGTTATACAATCTATTAAATAATTTTAGGTTGTTGCTAAGATCTGTCTATACTGTAACCAGTGTAACATGATTGGCTGCCAGGGTTGGGGGTTTTACAAGAGTGTCACCAGGCATCAGTCTTTGGCACAGCCAGAAAGTCACTAGATCTCACCAGGTGTTGTGAGGTGTAAGAATATAGCCTTCCCAAGTAGTTTTTCTATAGAAATCAAAGGAGGGATTTGATCTGTGGGATAAGCTTCACCCTGTCAAAGGCACTCTCTGAAGCCCCAGAAAGCTTTGCTCTCTCTTGATGAGATTGCTCATACCTTAATGTTTTATTTGAAATGAGGAAGGTGTTTTCCAGAGGCAGATGCTGTCAGGAGATGGTTGATCTCAAAATAGAAAGGGCTGCAGGAACTTGGTCTAGGGTGATGGTCATGGAGCCAAAGTGATGCAGTGCTTTTTCTGGGACATGTTTTGAAACTACATGGCTGGACTTCAGGATACTGCCTAAAACTTCCAGAAATAGCCCAATGACATTGCCACCTGGGGTGAGGTACCAGAATCACACTAGGAACTGAGTCAAATTGTATTTCACCTTCTCTAAGAATCTGGATGCCACCAGTGAAACCCTTGTATTAATGATCATTGACTTATAACCTGATTCTAAACAAACAAACAAACAAACAAACAAATACCCAAACAAACAAAACCAAAAACATTAAGTTGCAACTGGTATAATAGGCACAGTTTAAAGTAACTTTATAATATACCCTGCAAATTCATCACTCTGTTGTGTACCATATCTTGTGTGTGCCATTCAAAAAAACCTCCAAGTTTAATATACATGCAGCAACATTTCACATGAATATGCAGGACTATCAGAATCAAGTCTACCTGACACACAAGAGGTCTACTGAGCACATTCTTTGCCAGGCCTCTAGCAGAGAGAGATCATATAACTGTTCTTCATCAGCGATACAATAGAGGTCCAAACAGCACAAAAGTCGTGAGATTGAGATGTTTAACTTTTCCCAAGTTTATGTTTTCTGACTGGCTTACACTTGGTGATGGAATTAGTTACATCATATTACAATTTCAATCCCAGAATGAAGAGCAATAGCAATCCCACAGCCACTGGCATTCTCACACAACGGCAGTCGCCAGCCCCACCCACATAGACTACAGTGGCGTTGGCACAGGGAGGGTGGACTGCAGTGGTACCAGCACAGTGTCTCTTGAGCTTTACACAGAAGCTCTGATTGCTATAGTGAGCTGGTCTTACCATGGGTCCTACATGAGGCCAGGCCCCAAGTTTTCAATGAGAAAGAATCTGCTACTGTCTGCCATGTTATTTAGAAGGTTGCAGTGACAACAAAAAAAAAATTTTTTTTTTTGTTTTTTTGAGACAGGGTTTCTCTGGATAGCCCTGGCTGTCCTGGAACTCACTCTGTAGACCAGGCTGGCCTCGAACTCAGAAATCCACCTGCCTCTGCCTCCTGAGTGCTGGGATTACAGGCGTGTGCCACCACTGCCCGGCTTGCAGTGACAAAATTAAGCACCAGTAGCTTGTGCCCCAAATTCTGAACAGCAGCTATGAAAAGTGTAACAATGGCTGTTTACAGGTTCACTTATAAAATTATTATTAAAATTTATTGTCTATGATGCATGTAGAGTGCATGGGCATATTCTACATTTTGTAGTATCTGTGTTTCCTTTACTGATAAATGTGGAATTTTTATGTGGTGTGTATGTGAATGTGTGTGTGTGTGTGTGTGTGTGTGTGTGTATGAGTGAGAGAGAGAGAGGAGAGAGAGAGAGAGAGAGAGAGAGAGAGAGAGAGAGAGAGAGAGACTGTGTCTGTGTTTGCAAGGACCTGATCTCTGAACTCTAAATCCAGATTTTAACTGAGTTTTTAGTTTTTGAATTTTCAGAACATTCCTATTAATGTTTAAGTGCAATTTTCCATAGACCCAGGCTACATTTTCTTTGACTAGTATCAGTTTGACCTCATTTTTAGCCCTCACAGAAACAAACACATAAATAAATGTCATAATCTTTAAAAATAAATAAATAAACTTTCTCAACCTTCAAAAAAATCAGCTTAAGAAGATTCATAGTGAAGATTAGAACACAATAGCAAAAATGACCTGTGACCTCTATAGATACACAGTATGTCTCCAATATACAGCATGTGAGAATTGTGAGAATGATGCACCAACTAAGCAGGCCGTAGACTGAATAAACACATTGGTCACAGTTTTATCTAATATAATGCAACTCATTATTTTCTGTCCTTGACCAGTGGGTCGTTTTTGGTGACAGGGTCCTGAGAGAGGACCAGGAGATCAGGTGATAAAGAGGGAAGAAGACAGAACACAAGACAGTTTGGTATTGGGAGGTCTTGCACAAGCTACGTCTTATGTTGGGCAAGATTATTGAGAGGTACAGCACTATTTCCATGGGAGAAATGGGACCAAGTCAGCAGAACAGTGGGACCAAGTCAGCAGAAGTTAAGCAGTGCTGCACAGGGGGAACACAGGCATCTCAAGAGCATAGCAGACTGAGCACACAGCGGCCTGGGCACTGATGAGCATAGCAGACTGAGCACACAGTGGCCTGGGCACTGATGAGCATAGCAGACTGAGCACACGGCGGCCTGGGCACTGATGAGCATAGCAGACTGAGCACACAGCGGCCTTAGCACTGATAACCACAGCTCCACACTGTGGGAAGAGGTGGGTCCTCGGGACCTGAAGCAGTGGCTCCCAGCTCTCCCAGCGCCCTGGGCCCAGGCTGTTACCAGCCAAGCATGTTCCTAGTTTTAGGAAGGAGCTGTGTTCCTTCTCCACACACTAGAACTTCAGGCAAGCTGTACTTGGTCTGCAGAGCCCTCAACGATCCCCTTTAAAAAGCAGTGCACATTTGTAGAAAGTAAACAGTCTTCTCAAGATATGTCATTCCCTAAGTTTCTTGGAGGCACTTGCATTTCTCTTAAGAAATTTCATGTAATTTTTGAGTTCCTGGCCTATTACATGTCAATTTCATGTATGCCTAGCATGCCACATTGCTTTCACAGCCTTCCTGGTCCTCTGTGGGGTGGGTGGTCCTGGGGCTTGTACAAGGATTTACTCCAGGTACCTGGAGACCCTAACTCTGATCTGTGCCACTAAATTAATTATATACTCGATCCCCAAAGTCTGTCTGTCTGTAGAACACAAGGATTGTGTCCTTGCTTAAAGTCTTTCCTTAAGGTCTACTTCATTCCCCTTAACTGAGTCCCTGAGATTCAGGTGCCCATAGCTGCTTTGGAAGGAAGGAAGGAAGGAAGGAAGGAAGGAAGGAAGGAAGGAAGGAAGGAAGGAAGGAAGGAAGGAAGATTGCGAGAGGGGGAGGGGAGAGGGGGGAGGGAGAGAGAGAGGGAGGGCGGGCGGGCTGAAGGCAGGCAGGCAGGCAGACTTGGAGTAATTTAGATTGTTTTAAGTAGCGCACCCTCAGCACCCCTTGGCCCCTTTCTTTCTCTGTGGCAATTTGACCAGGAATAAGGGTCTCAAATATCAAGATGTCCGTGGGTGGACCTTTGATGGGTAATACGAAAGACAAAAGCAAAAGCTTGGACCAGGAGGTCTTAAATAAGCTGATGACATACACCAAGCAAGCTCATTCATTACCTTTGGGGGGACGGGGAACCAGAAAAAGAGAAATGAAATGTAAATATAGAATATATCCAATAAAAAAATAAAAAAAAAGAAATAGAACATCATATAAACTGTTTCTGTGTATGCAGGTCAGTCAAGGGGCTATGTCGCCTTCCCTCTGTTTTCTTGGTGGCGTCCTGGAGGAAGCCCGGGCTGGGTTAGGCTGGTTCCAGGGGGTTCTCTACCTTGGTTATGGAGTCCTGTGGAGTGCAGGTTTCGAGCACAGGGAGCAGATGGGGCTGAGCGCCCACATGGCTTTTTAGCAAGTTTCACTTACTAAATATAGGGAATTTTAAGAGGGCCCATATTTTCCTAATCTGAGGTTCCTTTTTATATGACCAGATATTTCCCATGGTAGAAAAGGAAAGGAAATGCCTAGTTCAGAAAAGAAGGTTCCTACAGCCTTACGGCTATTGGGATTCTACAGTGCCTGACCACAGGTTTAAGGGCTCTGGCATCCACCCTAGCAGTATTTACCAGTTGCTGCATAATCATGTTTTGTTTTGTTTTGTTTTGTTTTGTTTTGTTTTGTTTTGTTTTATTGGGTTTGGGGAGGTGTTGTTCTGTTGTTTTGTAGGGGTTTTTTTTATCATTATTAGTCTTTAATCTTTTTTTACAGTCCAATCATTATTCCCCCTCCAGGTCTACCCTCCGACTGTTCCCCATCCCATTCCTCCTCCTCCACACTGTCTCCAAGAGGAAGTCCCCCCAACCCACCCCCACACCCCCCATGATACCAGACCTCCCCATTCCCTGAGGCTTCAAGTTTCTTGAAGGTTAGGTGAATCTCCTCTCAGACCCCGCAGTCCTCTGCTGTATATATGTCAGGGGACTCTTATCAGCTGGTGTATGCTGCCTGGTTGGTGGCTCAGTGTTTGAGAGATCTTGGGGGTCCAGGTTAGTTGAAACTGCTGGTCTTCCTATGCCGGTGATGTTTTAAGGAGAAAAAGAAAAAAAAAAGATGGGAAGTTTTGCTGACCAACACCAGAGTGGGCTGTTGGGCCTCGGCCAGAGGTTTGGAGATGCTCTACCAATAGCAAAGAGTCACCCTGGCCAGAAGGTTTCAGTCATCCTTTCAACGTGCCTGCACCCAACTCAACAGTGTAAACCAAAAACAAGGGAAGAGAAAACAGACTGCCTGCTCAGAGTGTGGAGGCTTAGGGCCTTTGGGCTGATGCCAGAGGTATGGGGGTCAGGGGACGGGAACCCTGTGTATCCGTGTTGTGCGCCCGCTGTCAGCTGCCATTCAGATCTGCTCTTCCTCTCAGGGTATCCAGACACTGTGGTGCACTGGGCTGGATTAGAAGGAATGTAGCTTTGTCCAGTGGGTGAGTTAGATGGGATCTTGGGCAGCCTGAGTACAAGAGAAACAGCCTTCTTCCAGATCTGTCTATCTATCTGTCTGTCTATCTATCCGTCCATCCATCTATCCATCCATCCATCCATCCATCCATCATGCTTCCATCCATCATCTATATATCCATCCATCCATCCATCCATCCATTATCTATCTGTCTGTCTATCTATCCATCTATCCATCATCCATCCATCCATCATCTATCTATCCATCCATCATCCATCCAATCTGTCTATCTATCTGTCTGTCTATCTATCTACCTACATACCAACAACTGAAAGACCTGAGGTTAGAAAAAGAAAATTGATATAAAATGAAAGATCAGCCGTCGAGTTCTTCATCCTGCCCCAGCAGAGTAAATGGGAAGAAGGCAGGTCCAGAATCTGCCTCCTCTCGACATGGACCCTCCGCAGATGCTTCCATGGGAGGCGTCCTAACATTTGGCTTAAAGAGAACAACTGGGGTTGAAAAGAAACTGCGATGTCCTGCTTAGATCTCACCAACAGACTCCCGTGGACAGACGACTGCATCTTCATATGACAGGAGTAACCTCGGAAACACGCTACGTAGCTGCAGATGTCCCCTATCCCCTGAAAGACAACCCGTTCTGCTGATCTCTTTCCCCTTGATGTTGCTTCTCAGATCCACTGAGATCTCCCCCAATAATATTTTTTAGTCATCATTTCTGTTTTGAGCTATTTTGCTAAAAATGTAAGATCTCTTACTTGATTTCTTTTTCCCCAAAACCTAGTTTTTTTTTTTTTTTCCTGTTTTTATTTTGGTTTGGTTTGGCTTCGTTTTGTTTGGTTTGGGTTTTTTAAATACCAGCTATGTTTTGCTTCAGCATTTTCTGACTACTTAAGTACCACTTCTGAGTCCTGCTCTGTCCATGAGGCATGGCTGGGCATTTTCTGGGAAATCATTGGCTTTCCATAGACAGAGAGGCCTTTGGGAAAGGAGTTTCTCTTGAAATGCTATTGCTGCTTGACTCTCAAAGTGCATCAAGAATGACCAAGTCCTTCTCCAGGGTGCAGAGAAAGGGTGCGTGGAGAACCCAGGGTCAGAGTTCTTGCTTACACCGAATGAAAGGAAACCTATCTACATACCTCCAGAACTCTACTGCTTTGCGAATGGTGTTATCTACCTTAGAAATACATACTATATATACATATATGCTTTTAACACTGTGGCAAGGTTACTAATATCTATACACACCCTCATCATTATTGAGAGATAGGAGTCTAACCTGGGACATGCCAGGTTGCCCTGTTCTAAAGTGAATCAGCTTATGCTTTGGCTTAGCCTGAAATTGCAACAGAGAGCCTGCGTCCTCCTGGGATCCCGACTTAAAATTGCTGAAGCCGATTGAACTTGGCAGTGACTAATGAAGTCTCATGCAGAAGTTGGCAAGTGAGTGGGTTTCCGCATACCAGGCGGAAGGGTAGAGGGACTAGAGCCGCTCTGAGGTCCAGGCATCCCTTCTCCCTCCGTGCATCCAGCTCTGCTGGGGGAAGGGACTTTAACACAAAGATCCCAGCCACTTGCTTCCCAAAGACATCAAATTCAGAGTATACAAATTTGTTACATTACTGATGATCCCCAAACAGCTTCCTTGTTTAATGAGCCATTTTAGCTGCCTGGAGGTATGCTGTATAACAATAATTGTAATCAGTCACATAAAATTTATGAAGCCGGGTGGAAACAAGCATGAATTAGAACAGTGATAATGAGTCTTTGATAACTCCATCCTGGCTGGCCACCGGTAACACCTGGGAAGGGCTGCCTGTCAGTAGGCAGGCAATCATGACCACATGGGACAGCACTGAGTCCTAGTATGTCCTGGTGCAATTTGCCCTTGTTTTGTTTTATCTGTGGCCTGTAGCCCTGCATTTCCACACACCACTTATGTGTTTATACACTTACTTCAAAGACAGCCAGAGTAATTTCTTTGCTTTTAAACAGTTTTGTTTTCTCCTTAATTTTTAACCTCTAAAACGATTTCAGAAATGCCCAGTATCCCACGACTCATACACAATTGGCTTACGATGTATCCACGTCTTACAATGTGTCTAGAAATACATTCTGAAAGATGGCGATCACGTTCTATATTCTACCACTCCTGCCCACGCCCACACCAAGCAGCAAGATCTGTGCTTTCCAGCTCATTAAACTGACAGCAGAAATTAGTTTGTGGTATTAAAAACTAAAAAGTTAAATTACAGCTACACGCGTCCTCTATGCAATGGGGCGTGCGGAAGATGTTTGATTTTAATGTTTGCTATAATGGAGAATTTAAATTACAATGTTTGTCAAATCTCTAATCTTTGTTACAGAGCGGAATATTAATTACGCTTTTAACTATAAGAGGTAAATAAAATGAGCATCCTCCACACGCCCAGGGGTAAATTGCAGATTACTGACAACTTGACATAATGCTCCAAATGTCAGTTTTGTCAAACAAATTTAGAGGAACAGTTAAACTATTAGCTTCCTGTGGTTCCAGCCCCTTTCCCGCAGCAGAACGAGGGTTGCGAGCAGCGGGAACGTCATGCCTTGTGGAAGACGGAGGGAGCCAAGCCGAGTAAGCAAGATGGATGAGGAGACAAGGCTGCAGATGCACTCAATTAGTTTATAACTGTCTATTAACTTCTGTGGGTGGCTTTGGAGAAACAGCAGATTAACTCTTGCCCATCTGGGGGATCGGCAAAGCCCTGGGAAAGGCTGCTGCGGGGCTGAGGAGAATGAAACCCACCCAGTCGTCCTCCTTCCCTGTCCCCCGCTCTGCCAAGTTGTGAGTGTGTGTGAAGCAAGCCTTAGGAAAGGCCGTAAGAGGTGTGTTCACTTAAAGGGGACAAGGGAGTGGCCCAAGGCCTGGAGTCTGGGGAATTTCTAGGGGAACCTGTATGCCATGCTGACTGCCAGCCACCAAAGAATGCATCCACTTCGGGTTGCTGTGGCTGCTGCTTCAGAACTTGTACTTGGAGGTGTGAAGGGGAATAGAGTCTTGCTTTTTTGAACCTTGAAGAGATTAAAAATCTGTCTTAAGGGACCATATCCAGGACTTTCTGGAAAGGCAGGCTATGGTGGGTACTGCTTGTGCTCTGGCCACAGGGGGTGTGACATGTGGCCTCCTAGCACTTGAAGGTCACCTGGGGCTGCTCTCGGTATCTCTACAGACCCTGTTCTCTTGCTCACCTTGCAGAGCAGGAGTAAACCATGAGATGATGTCACTGGGGTATTATCAGAGCTGCGACATTCCGCACAAAATCATTAAAAACATAAGGAGAATCCAAAGGAACAGAACCTATTAGAGAGGAAATGTAGAGTAAGACCAAAAGAAATTCTAAATTTGGCCTTTAATTTGCTTCATTATGCACACAGATATTATAGAATCCAAGCTATCAGAAACTTTTTTATGTAACTCAAAGCCATTGTAAAACACTACGGCTTGTACAAGAACACACACATGCATGTACACATACATACATGCATACACACATATACACAAGTATGCATGTACTACACATATATACATATGTGCATGTTTTTTATTCTTACTATTGTTTTAGTTAGGTTTACTATTTCTGTGAGGAGTGGCCTACAGCGGGCGGGGAAGGAAGGGTTAATCTGGCTCACATGTCCACATTACAGCCCGTCATTTGAAAGCAGTCAGGACCGGAACACAGACACACAGAGCTGGAACCTGGAGGCGGGAGCTCATGCAGAGGCCACGGAGGGCTTGCCTCCTGGTGGCTGCTCCTCGTGGCTTGCTCAGCCTGCTTTCTCATAGAACCCACGACCACCAGTCCAGGGATGGCTGAGCGGTCCCCGTCAATCACTAGTTAAGAAAATGCCCCCACGGCTTTCCTACAGACCCCCTTACGGAGTCAGTTTGTCAGTCAAGGCCCCATTCTCTCTGATGAGTCTCGCTGGTGTGGTGTTAACGGTCATGCCATTTGCAGCACAGTACCCCTGTCAGCACAGTACCCCTGTCAGCACAGTACCCCTGTCAGCACAGTACCCCTGTCACTCAGCCACACTGATTTTCAGACTCCTTTACTCTAGAAGAGAAGTTTGTGTCCAGGTGATGATGAGAAGAGTTCACTTCTCCCACCTTCTCTCGAGAGCAGCGGTTCCCAGCCTTCCCAGTGTTACCGCCCCTAGTGCAGCTCCTCATTTTGTGGCGACCTCCAACCGTAGAATTGGTTTCGTTGCCATTTCATAACTGTAATTTTGCTACTGTTAGGAATCATAATGTAAGTACCTGTGTTTTCTTATGGTCTCAGGTAACCCCTGGGAAAGGATCTTTCAACCTCAAAGGGGTCGTGACCCACGGGTTGAGAACCACTACTCTACAGGATCTTTTGTGTTCAGAATCTCACTTCACACAAAGGGCTGTGGGTCATGTCAAGTGTCAGCTTATGTCTGTTGTGATTTTACTGCAGGGAGGGAAGGCAGGTAATTTAGAAATTAAACAAAACCCTAAGTCTGTTTGTGTGTGTTATAAATATATAAATATATAAATATACTTTGGTATATTTATAATATATTTATAAAAATGAATATATAATTACATGTATTCCCATACACATCATTATATGTATGGAAAGCTTTCGAATACTATCACCTGCGATTTGTTCTCTCTTGATGCTCTATTGTAAGTATAATGTCCTCCATGAGCCGGGTTTGGGGACAGGAGGGTGGAGTCCTTCCCTGTGCTTTGGAAGTGAGGGGACGAAACCATGATGCCCCCTGGTACCCACCTCTGAGTGTCGCCAGCCCTGTTTGCGGGCATCTCACAGAGAAGCAGATGGCTTCTTTAATGACAAACCTAATTTTTCTAAAATGCTAATGAGTTAGAGAAATATCATTTGAAAGTCTGCCATAGATTTCAGGAAATGTCTTCTGTGTCTCTGTGCTACACTTCAGAGACTCATACAGCCATCTTCTGTATGGCTGGCTCAGTTTCACTTCTTAAATGCTGTTACACTGATCACAGGAAAAGGAGAACGATCATTAACAAGAAAAGGGGATCATTCGGGATGAAATAATTTAAGCCTTTTTTGAGGTATGTATTTGGAGCAGTCTCTCCATGGCTTCACAGGGCACATGCATTTTCATTTCTCTACTAGCGGCACTGAAACTCAGATAAAGGCCTCTGACCATCAGCTTGCCAAGCCAGTGATCTTGCCCAGAACACACACACACACACACACACACACACACACACACACACAGAGAGAGAGAGAGAGAGAGAGAGAGAGAGAGAGAGAGAGAGAGAGAGAGAGAAACTAAGATCTCGAGTACTGTTTGGCTCCTATACATGATGTATGTGTAACATAGAACAAGCCCTACCCTTGCACACATGAGGCCTTATCTGCAGCGTAGGATAATATGGTCCTTCCCTAGCTTATTTGTTGAATAAACCATGCAAGATGGAAAATTCCCCAAGCTCTGAACTTGGCTGGTGTGTGTTTTTTTCCATGTCACTCCGGTGTCTGTGTTTGCTGTGAACTGGAGCTCAGCCCTGTAGCTCCTTGGGTTCTGGTGTCTTGTTTTGGCGTGGACAGAGTCCACACATGCTGCTGAGATTGCCTACTGAGCTCTTAACTGTGGCAGCCTGGTCTGTCTGTCAGGAAGTTCCACATCTGCCTCTCGCTTACTGAGACTTTTAAGCCACCAATGAGGATGACCTAGGCCCATCATTTTATCAACAGTTTCAAAAGGTGACCTCTGAATAGTGTCCCCTCTTCTGTGTTAAACAAGGGCTGTTCCTGGCTCAGCTGCATGGTTGCCTGGAATGCATCCATGTGCGAAACTCCAAGATTGGTTTTGAAATCAGCCCCTTCTTCTCATTTCACAGTGGGTCTGTGCCTTGTAGCTTTGTGTCTGAGGGCTGCACTGTGATCTTGGGAATTTCCGTGTATGACATTTGTTTGCCGATAGTTGGTATTTGAGTGGTCAGGGCCAACAGGAACCCCTTCGAGTTCCCTCACGCTCTTCTGCCTTCGTTCCTAAAGTCTGAAGGCCTGTCGGCCAGTAGACTCCTCAGTTCCTCAGGAGCGTCATCTGCCCTTAGTCGGAGCCATCCATTCCTTGAGCAACCCCCCGTTTCTTATGATAAAACACAGTGAATAGAAAGCACAATATGGCTGCAAGGAGTAAGTGTTGGTCAGAGCCAGCCAAGGTTTCTGGGTCCATATCCATCACCTTGATCATTTTTTAATCCTGTGTCTACTCATCCACCTGCCATTTTCTGACAGTCGGGACTCAACTCTTCCTCTTTCCTTTGCTCAAAGAAGCAGAAGCCTGTGGGCGGGTACGATACCTGAGAGAGTGTAAACAACGAGGCACGGTACACTTGAACACCTCAAGATGACAAATGTCCACATACCAAAAGAAACCATGAAGAAAGCTTAAATTAGGCAACCATTTCGTAATGAATGACTCATTATATGACTTTACCTCAAAGTACTAATAGCCTAAATATAAAGAATATGTGAATATGAATATAAATAAGAAAAGTTCAATAACCGAACAGGAAAGTGCATGAAAGTGCATGTAAAATATGGGCAACTCTATAATAGATATGCACCTTGTGATGTAAGATAATATGCAGTATATATAGCCTATACTATAAAGAATATTTAACAAGCTTTTCAGCCTTACTCATAGTTAGGTATATGCAAGTCAATGAAAAAATTATACTTATTGTATAATGTGTGTTATATGTACTAAACATATACACATGTGCATGCACATGTATGTAGATGCATGTGCACATATGTATATACGAATATGAATCCCAGATGTCAGTGTCCCACTTTTTTGAATCATGGTCACTCATTCAGCCTCAAGCCTGTGTATCTGCCTGGGCTCAAACATTTATGGTTAAAGAAAAAATGCGCAATTTCATAGCTAGAGGTAAAGACTTTTAAGATGTGCTGTCTTTAGAATTTTTCCCCAATGGGCAAATTTTTAACAATAGATTTACTATTGCTTAGCATTAAAAAAAAATCAAACCCAGTGAAGATTGTGTGGGACTTATAAAGATCGAAGAGTAAGCAGAAGGGAGGAAGGGGGAAGGGGAGGAGGGAAGGTCTGTGTTAGGAGAACTCTGGTCTGAGGATGCTGTGACGAGCTGCAGGAACGCCCTGTCAGTGAAACACTGGAAAGTCGGGCTGCCGGTACTATGCCACCGTGATTGCTACTATGGTGATATGTTAACACAAAGGCAATGACTGCAGGCGCAGTTTCCTTATAGTTCAGAAGTCATAAGGCACCCACCATTGTCCTTCTTTCTGGATACAGTGGGAGTGAACTCATTTCCTCGCCATTCTGTTTTCTAGAAGCCACCATCTTGGGTGGGACCATTGCTCTGCGCCTTCCTCCGCTTAAACCAGCAAGCGCGTGTTCTCAGCCCATCACTCCGCCCTGACATTGCCCGGCTTCCTGAAGTACCCCGCAGTTGTATCGGCAGGATGATTTAGGATGAAGGCCCCATCTTGCTCTGATCCTATCAACAGTGCAGTGCTAACTACCTCCATTCTTGCAGCCGTGTAATATACAGTCACAACAAGTTCCAAGATTAGGAGATGGGCATCTTCAAAAGACCATTGTCCCAGTGCCGGTCAGATTAAACGTCATGCCTCTCTTACTAGGAACCCTTAAACAGGTTGTATGTTACTGCGTACACAGAGTGACAGGCAATTATGCTTTTAAATCTGGAATACAAAATCCTTTTTAAAGTTTTTTTATTAAAATTTTCATACAGGCATACCCTATACCTTGAGCATGGCCCCCACTCTTTGCATTTTTTCTACCTATTTTTGAAACCAGTTCTGTGTGTCCAGGGGATATCCTGGAATTTAAAATTGTAATCTTTAAAGTAAGATCCATAGTGCGCCATTTTATTGAGCCCCGTTTTCCGGTGCGCTGATGCCGTGACTTGCCTAGGCTTCGTAAACATCAGGGGACGTGGAGGCATGCTTTAAGGCCCTGCTTTCTCACTTGTATGTATAGCCTCGTAAAGGATCGGCAGGATACCCGTTTAGTTTCTCTGCAGTTAAATTCTTGAAATCATTGAATTTTCAGTTAATGTGCAGGCGTAGAATTGGACAGCTCGCACCGACTGCGCAGGCGCAGAATTGCCAGTGCATCAACTGCGCAGGCCCTCTCTCGCTAATCTCAGTTCATCCCCACTTTCGCTCAACTGTGGATCATACCAATTTCATATTTCTTGCAGCATGGCTAGTTCCAGTCCCGCTGGACTCCTATTGCCCTGATGTGAGACATAAAGCTAAACAAAATATTTCTAAGGATGACAGATACTGCATCTATTATTTCTATGGCTGACTTTTTTTTTAATGTTTAAGAATCTTCAACTTGTTTTGGAAATTACATCCGGGTGCTCATGTGAGCTGTGAGTAGCTCCCAAATGGAAGCTGTTTTCATCAGTGGGGATCTATGTGCTGGCGGATCTTGAAGGGCAGGCTGTGCGTTCATCTATTATTCTTACTGTAGTGCAGGCTTGGAAGCCCCGGGCTGGTCAAACCCTTACAAACCACGAGCTCTGAGGCGATGCATACAGGGGTACTCATGATGGGAGAAGGGGCAGGGCGTGTCCTGGTCAGGATTGACAGCTTGGGGAGGATGCCCAGAGCTGAGTAATATTAAAATGGATCTCAGAATTGACTGAAAAGCTTTCCTCCATGGTTGTTAAATGAATATTATTAAAGCCCAAGTATGATAGAGGCAGGCGGATTTCTGAGTTTGAGCCCAGCCTGGTCTACAAAGTGAGTTCCAGGGCAGCAAGGGCTATACAGAGAAACCCTGTCTCAAAAAACAAAACTGGACAAAATAAACAACAACAAAAAAAAGCAAATGAAAATAAAATGTGCAGTTTTAATACACTGTACTTTCATCCATTTTCTGCTGCTACATCAGTACCATAAAAATCGGCAGTATCCATTCATCCATTCATTCATTCATTCATCCATTCTTCTCTTACATGTTACATCCCCACCACAGTTCCCCTCCCTCCTGTCTTCCCAGTCTCCCCCCAACACACACCTCTCCTCTCCAGTCTCCTTTCCAACCTACTCCTCCCCCATTTCTCTTCAGAAAAGAACAAGGCCTCCCGCAGATACCAACCAAACATGGCATATCACGTTGCAGTACGGCCAGACTCGCCCTCATTGTCTAACCCAGTAGGAAGAAGAGTCCCAGAAGCAAGCAAGAGTCAGAGACAGCCACTTCTCCCAACGTCCGAGGTCCCCTGAGAAGCCCCAGCTGTGGAGCCATGACATATATGCAGAGGGCCCAGGTCAGACCCATGCAGGGTCCCCAGGTGGCTATCCGGCCTCCATGAGCCCTGGCTAGCTAATTCTGTGGGTTTTCCTGTGGTGTCCTTGACCCCTCTGGCTCCTATAATCCTCCTTCACCCTCTTTAGCAGGATTTCTCATGCTGGGACAATAGGCAGTTTATAAAGGAAGTAAATTTGTTTCTCACCGAATTCCAGTATTGGAATAGGATTACTCCTATCCAATAGGTAGGAACCATGGGTAGGAATCATGACATGGTAGAGGGCATCATGCTTACTGACACAATCCCCCCCCCCGCCCCTTTTCTTAGATAGCAACTGACATCATCATGGGTATTGGGATCTCACCTAATCCTAAGTAACTCCCAAATGTCCTAGTTCTAACACCATTAACACATGAATTTGGGAATCAAGTTTCCAGATCATGAAATCTGGGGGGATGCATCCAAGCCACTTTCAAACTCACAAAAGAATCAAAGACAAAATGTCAGTGTCCGTGAAACAATTACGCGTTTGCAGCTTCCAAGGTCCCTTGAATTCTTTCAGCTGCTGAAAAAGATGTAAACCACGGGATCTAAGCAAGTGATGTGTGGTCCCCAGCGACTCCTCAGCCCGGAGCCCATGCTCACTCCTGAGCACCAAGCATCACCTGTACGCTTGATGTGGTGTTCTAGCGAGCATGCTCACCATATGGTCTTTATGAAAGGTGAGCTCAGCCTCAGCCGGGTAGTCAGAATGGGGGAGCCAATGGGTCTCGATGTGTCTGTGCCACATGCCAGATACAGCTGTTTTTCATTTCATTCAGCTGCTGGGACAAGCACCATAACCAAAAACAACTTGGGAAGGAAGGGATTTGTTTGGTTTTTACTTCCCAATCAAAATCTATCACAGAGAGAAATCAAGGCAAGAACTGGAGCCAGGAGCCAGGGCCATTAGCTCTCCTCTCTCCTCCCTCTCCTCCTCTCCTCTCCTCTCCTCTCCCCTCCCCTCCCCTCCCCTCCCCTCCCCTCCCCTCCTCCTCCTCCTCCTCCTCCTCCTCCTCCTCCTCCTCCTCCTCCTCCTCCTTCTCTCTCTCTCTCTCTCTCTCTCTCTCTCTCTCTCTCTCTCTCCTCCCCCTGTCCCCCATGTTCAGTTGGCTTCCACTTACAGAACAGGACCACTTCCTAAGAAAATGTCTTTTATGATAGGCTGTGCCCTCCTCTGTCAATTAAAGCCATCGAGGCAGTCCTTGATAGACATGTCCACAACCCAGCCTGGTAACGTGGCATACTCATTTGAGGCTCTCAGAGCACTCTGTGCCATGCTTACTGGAACAGTGACCTACACACAGCAACAGAAACAGAGCCCACGAGCAGCTACACATAGTAAGATCACCTGAGCTAAGACATTAGCCTTTGCTACAACATGGTTTCCAAAGGGTAAGGAAGCAGTGATGACTGGTCAAAGGTCCCTTTGAAACTCAGAGGTGAAAAGTAGTCTTTTGTGGTTATGACCAAGAATGGGATTGCTGGATCTTGAGGTGGATCTGTTAATAACTTTGTGGGGAACTGCCACAGTGATTTCCTTAGAGACTGTACCAGTTTGCAATGGCACCCGCAGTGACTAAGTGCTCCCCTTTGCCTGCTATTTCATAAGGGGTTCTGGGTCTGTTTATATTATCTACTCCATCTTGATTTAAGTTTGATAGATCAGATGAGTCAAGAAATTCATCTACTTCATTTAGATTTTTCAGTTTGTTGGAATATGTATTTTTAAAATAAATCTATGATTCTCTTCTCTAAAAGACCTTGGTGTCTACTCTACTGTCTACCTTTCAACTCTAATTTTATTTATTTGTATCTTCTTTCTCTGTCTTCTGATCAATCTGGCTGAGCATTTGTCAACCTTGTCAATTGTCTTAAAGAACCAAGTCTTCATTTCACTGGTCCTCTGCTTCTGTTTGCTTCTGTTTTATGATTTAAGCCCTGAGTTTGACTGTCTCTTGCCATCAACTCTTTTAAGGTAATCCTTCTTGTTTTCCTAGAGCTTTCCGGTGTGTTGCTATGTCACTGTGACATCTCTCTTGGTTTTTGTTTGCTTGTTCATTTGTTTATTTGTTTGTTTTTGATGGATTGATTGATTTTAGTTTTGGTTTTTTTTTTCTTTTTTTTTATTGTATATATTCTATATTTACAATTCATTTCCCTTTTTCTGGTTCCCCACCCCCAAAGGTCCCACGTGTCCTTTTCCCTCCCCCTGCTCCCGCATCCACCCCCTCCCACTTTACTGTTCTTGTACTCTCCCACAATGATGTTTTGGTCCATTCTAGCACCAGTGTCCACTCCTTTCTTCTTGTGAGACATCACTTGATATGTGATTTGTGTCTTTGGTGTTCCAAGCTTCTAGGCTAATATCCACTTATCAGTGACTGTATACCATGGGTATTCTTTTGAGACTGGGTCACCTCACTTAGTATGACATTCTCCAGCTCCATCCATTTCTCTAAGAATTTCATGAATTCATTGTTTCTAATGGCTGAATAGTACTCCATTGTGTATATATACCACATTTTTTGTATCCATTCCTCTGTTGAGGGACATCTGGGTTAGTTTTGGTTTTAAGGGTTGTTGTTTTCTTTCTTTCTTCTTTCCTTCCTTTCCTCTCTTCTTCCTTCATTCCTTTCTTTAAATGTAGGTTTTACCTGTTAGAACAGTGTTTATTATTTCACATTTGTGGAATGTTGTATTTTCATTTTCAGTCATTTCTAAAATGTTTGAATTTCCCTCTTCACTTCTCTCTTGACCTATCTTTGATTCAGTTGTGAGTTGTTCAGTTTCTGTGGTTTTACTTTCCACTCTTTCTATCATGCTTCAGCTTTAAGAGAAGGCTGTTAGATAGGAAGCAGGATGTTATTTCAATTTTCCTATATGTTAAGATTTTTCTAATGTCCTAACTAACATGTTCAGTTTTGAATAAAGTCACATGGACTGCAGAGAAGAAACTATTTTCTCTAGTGTTTGAGTGGAATGTGTCACACACGTCAGTTAAGACCATTTAATTTGTGATGTTCTTTAACTCCCAGGTTTCTTTGTTTCTAATCTTGATGGCCTGTCTTTTGCTGAGAGTAGAGAATTAAAGTCACCCACTATCACCATGTGGCTCTAGCTGTAGTAGAAACTATCAGTGTAGTTTCTACACTGATAGACTTAGATGCCCTTGTTGGGTGCATAAATGTTTAAAGTTGCAATATCCTCATGGTAGATTTTCCTCCAATGTGTATGTAGTGTCCTTCCCTATCTCTTCTGATTAGTTCTGGTTTGAAGTCTATTTTGTCAAATATTAAAATGGCTACACCAGCTTGCTTCTTGGAAAAACTTTTTCCAGCCTTTTCCCCTGAAGTGATGTTCATTATTGGTTGTGAAGTTCATTATCCATTAAGATGGATCCTATTTTCTAATCCAATCTATTAGTCTGTCTTTTTATTGGGGAAATTGAGTCCATTAACATTGAGAGTTATTAACGAACAGGGCTTGTTGATTCCTGTTATTTTGTTTTTGTGTAATGGAATTTCCTTCCATTTGATTTATTGTTCTAAAATAATTTATTCCCTTTGTTCTCTTCAGACTGAAGTTTTCCTTCTAGTCCCTTCTGTAGAACTGGATTGGTGGTTAGAAATTGCTTAAATTTGTTTTTATTATAGAATGTTCTCTTTCCCTATTATGATTGGGTGTTTTGCTGGGTATCATAGTCTGAGCTGGATATGTGGTCTTTCAGAGTTTATAGGAACACCTTTCCAGGCCCTTCTGGCTTTCAGGGTCTTCATTGAAAATCAGGTGTTATTGTAATGGGCTTGCCTTTATATGTGACTTTGTCTTTTCCCCTTGAAACTTCTAATATTTGTTTTTGTTTCTTTAGTGTCTTACTTATGTGTTGTGGGTTATTTCTTTTCTTGTCCTGTCATCTATATGGTGTCCTGTATGCTTTTTGTACCTTGATAGGCACCTCTACTTATAGGTTGAGGACATTTTCCTTTATAATTTTGTTAAAAATTATTTTCTGTGCCTTTGACATAGATATCTTCTCCTACCTTTATCCTTCTTATTCGTAGATTTGGTCTTTTCATGGTATCCTAGGTTTCCTAGATTTCTTTTAGATGTAATATTTTCTTTGACAGAGTCATCCATTTCTTCCGTCTTGTCTTCATGACCTGAGATTCTCTGTTCTTTGTCTTGTGATCTGTCAATGAGGCTAATTTTTGTTTGATATCCTGAGTTTTCAGTTTCCAACTTTATTTCACTTTGGGCTTTCTTTAGATATTCTATTTCTTTGTTAAATTCTTCCATGTCTTTAGTAATTTTTATTATATTACTTTTACAGTTTATGTTTATATGATCTCCATCGTGAGATTTATTTAAATCTCTTTAAGTTCCTTCAATATATTCATAATTGCTATTTTGATGTTCTTGTCTTGCGTTTCAGATAAGTTGCATTTCTCAGAGTCCATTGCAGTAGGGTTGACAGCTTCTGTAGGAGGCATATTGTCTTGCATTTGAGTTTTTGTACTAGGATCTGGTGATCTGCTGTGATCATGTTTGAAGTATCTCTTGGTGTCGGTAACTGGCCCCTTCTTTGTTGGGTGGGTACGTATTCACTTCTTTGGTTGCCTTTGTCCACTAGATCCTAACCAAGTGTTGCTGTGGAGGTGCTGAGTTCCACCCTTGTGTGGCCATAAGCAGGAGTCCTTGCTAGAGACTGGTTCTGCAGGTCGGATGGTTGCCACAAAGGACTGGAGATGCACTAGTGCAATGACTCCCAACCTTCCTAATGCTGAAACTCTTTAAGAGAGTTTTTCATGTTGTGGTGACACTCAACCATAAAATTATTTTGTAATTTATAACTGTAGTTTTGCTACTGTTGTGAATCATAATGTATCTGATATGGAGGAGATCTGATATGTGACTCCTGTGAAAGGGTCATTTGTCACCCAAAGGGGTCACAATCCACAGGTTGAGAATCATTGGGCTAGAAGGAAAGGCTGAAAGGGGCCATGGGAAAGAACTCTGACATTTCAGTAAATGTATATTGTATGAAATAATCATATCAGAGTAGTTGATATAGTCATCACTCTAGCTACTTATTATTATTTTTGTGTTAGGAACATTAAAATCCTATCTACTCTTTTGAATTTACAACTGATTATTGTCAACTATAGTTATCCCACTGTTCTGTAAATATTATAAGTTTTTCCTCCTGTCCAGATGCACTGCTCTACCCATTAGCCTGCCCCACCCCTCACACTCCCTCTCGCCCTTCCCTTCCTCAGGTAGCCAGTGCCCTGCTTCTGGGATTAACTTTCTCAGCTTTCATGTAAAAGTGAGAACCTATGATGCTTGCCTTTCCGATGTCACTTTAATGACCTAACATGACACCCTCCAGCTGCATAGGTATTGCTGAAATAATGCATCTCATTATCAAGTATTTCTCGACCTGTTTTGTCTCATCCCACGCCTAGAAGACAAATAAAGCAGAACCCCGCCCAGTTAAAAGCTTGAGTTTGTCTGAAAGCAGAACTATTCTTCGGCATAAAGACTGGTCTGCCAACGAGTCAGCGCAAACCAGCGGGCTGCTGGGTAGGGAGTGGGTACACCCCACCATAGTGGGTGTGTCTAGGAAAGAGAAGCTGAGTGGACTTCAGCGAGGTGACGCTGATGGTAACAGGCGGGTATTTCCACCTCAGTTAAAGCCAAAAGGCTCTCTAGGACCAAGGTTAGCCTGTATTTAAGTGTGTCCGACTGAAGCAAGCAGTGTGTTCGCTGTGAGAGTTTTTAGACATGAGTGTATCTCTACAAGTGAGTATGATCAGCTTGTCAAGCCTCCTGCCATGTGTGGCGTCATCGTGGGCAACTTCCCATGACGGATTCTCAACCCCCTTCTCTCTACACGGAGTTAATGAGAGCAGCATCCTCACTGGGCTATTTAAAGAGTTAATAAGTGCTATAGCTTTTTCCAAATCCACGGTTTTAGTAATAGTTATTTTCATCTGTGTTTCTATTGGCTATTGTAATGCTAGTCAAGTTGAAATAATTAGTTATCAGACCACTGTGGATTTTATTCCTTAAATTTTTAACTTTGAAAACAACATTATGTGGTACTTTGAACAGATCTATCCTTAAGGTGACAGTTCCTTATTCATTCGGGTTTATTCAGCTGGACCCAACCAATAGCTATTTCATCCCTACTGTGAGAAAAATTAAATACTTCTTGGTTCCAGCTTCTACCCCAGCTTTTAATTAAGTCAAAGAACACACATAATTATACAAGCCAGGACCAGAAAGCCATTTGTCCTTTTATTCTTCTGTCTGTATGTGATTTCCATCTCTGTAGTATCTAGTTGAAAGATTACTTTAAAGTGAAGACGCCCCTCCATGCGTCGAGGTAGGCTTTTCTAGGCTTGCTCTTGTGGCAGGGTCTGTATTAGAGAGGGGCTTGGTGGCTGTCCCTCCCTTCATCCTGAATGACAGTTGGACAACAGCATTATGGAGTTCTCCCCCACCCCTTGAGCCCACCACAGCTCTAGTAAATGTCTGTATGCCACAGACCACCCAGCATGCTTTCAGAAAAGAAAGGGAGGAGGGGCCATGGCTGTTTCCTTCCGCATTGTCCCTAAGTAGGCTACCACTTGTCCCCCAACTCTTCCAGGGGACTTTTCCCAACAAGTTCATTCTTTACTGGGTTTTCTCTATTGGTTGTGATTGACACTTGTCATGTGGATGATTGATAGCTATCATGTGGATAATAACTTGGCAGGAAGTCTGTTTTTCTCATTTCCTAGTCCCTCGTGTGCAGTGATGGATTATGGCAACCCTCTCCCCTCCGAGTGCCTGCCTTGCCATCATTCTCCTCTCTCGCTCTCATTCCTACCTGAACTTTCAGAGCTGTGAGCATTTTTTCTTCCCTTTAATTCCCTCGACAGTACTATAGTCTTTAAGCAGTTATCCTACACTGTGACAAGCCACCTACAAAATCAGCATAGAAAGGGGACAGTTTTGGTCAATCTCCATTTCAGATGTTTATTTTGTCCCAGCAGCCAGATGGGCTCATTGCCCTAGGGCCTGAGTGAGACAGCACATCACAATGGGGAGAGCATCATGGAGTGAAGCCATCCATCCTCCCGATGGTACTTGAGAGGCAGAGAGAGAGAGGAGACACCATCTCATAGTCTCCTTAGAGGATGGCCTCCAATGACCTGCAATCACTTACAAGGCTCCACTTCCTAGAGCATGCTCTACCTTCCAGTGGTGCCATGTTACAGACAAAGACTTAAACACATGTTCTTTATCTTCCAATGTCTGGGAATTTTTAGACATCTTTGTTGAATTTTAGCTTAATTCCTCTTTCATCTGAGAATATTCATTGTATGTTTTCTTTCCGTTAAAAATATATGTAATGTGTGTTTTATGGCCCCAAATATATTCTACACCTATGAGTAAGACCCATCAGTTTGAAAATGTTCTACTGTTGCTGTGTAAAATATTCTAACAGTGCCAGTTGAATTCAGTTGACTTGTGCTGTTGAACTAAAGATAATGTCCTCAATGATTCTCTGCCTATTTGATCTGCCCACTGCTAATGAAAGGATGAAAGCCTTCAACTATCTGAATGGGTTCATCCATTCTTCAACTATCTGAATGGGTAGGTACATTTATTCTTCAACTATAGGAATGGGTGCATCCTCTTTTCCTCAAAGTTGATCATTCCTTGACTCAGATATAAGCGCAATGGCTGGAAACATATCATGAGACATCAAGCAGGCCATTTCGTTTCAATGCGATGCTACTCTAATCCATGGCAACTTGCCTTTCTTGGAAGTGTTACATCAGATCTAATGCAGCCTATTCTGATTTTCTGCTGATCATTGTTGAGTTTGTGTGTCTTCATCCCTTTACTTTTTTTGTTTTGTTTTTTTGAGACAGGGTTTCTCTGTGCAGCCCTGGCTGTCCTGGAACTCACTCTGTAGACCAGGCTGGCCTCGAACTCAGAAATTCACCTGCTTCTGCCTCCCAGAGTGCTGGGGTTACAGGCATGTGCCACCACCACCCGGCCATCCCTTTACTTTTAATTCTATCTTGTTCTTTGTATAGATGATAAATTTTCTTACAGATAATATTAAGTTGGGCCTTTTTTTTTTATCTACTTTGATAGTATCTGTCTTTCAATTTGTATGTATAGACTTTTGGCCTTTCTATTGATCATTGATAGATACTGGACTAAGACCTAGTGTATTTTAACCATTTTGTATTTATTGCCTTGTGCTTTCTTTATCTTCAAAGTTTTCCTCTCATCCTTTCTACATCACATTGAGCATTTTGTATTATTCCACTTTCTCTCACGTCTCAGCTTGTTTTCCTCGGTTGTCCTGGCACTCACAGCTAATGCCAACTCCCTTTTAGAGGACTTCATTCTGCATTGCATGTGTTTTGCTAATGGCAAAGTACACTTTCATTTTCTTCTCTGTCATCTCTCTCTTACCTCTTTTATCCATAAGCAGTAGCTGTCTGATTGTTGTTATTTAAAAGATTTTATCTGCTAGATTAATTAAAATTCATAAAAGATATTATTATAACATCAATTATACCTTGTCTAACATTATTCCTCTTTTTGGACACGCAAATGTCTGATTTATGACATTGTCTTTCTCTCTGACATTTCTGTTGTGGTTTGGTTTGATACTTGTATTACATTATTTGGGTCCCCCAAATTGCATGAGAATCCACATATAAAATGCTGAGGGTCCCTGTTCCCAGTTAAATAAAGTGGCTGGCAGGGAGATAGGGGTGAGACTTTTAGGATTCCCAGGCAAGGGGCCAATGGAGGAAGAAGAAGAGAGCTGCCATGCAAGGGGGAGGAAGAATACATCAGGACTGAGAGTTGCAGAAGAGAGAACATAGCCATCATTTAAGAATAAGGATCATGACCCAGGAGCACTGCAGGTCTGGGTTTAGGGCAGCCAAGATGGAATATACATTTTAGTAAGTAATAACTCAGGAATATTGGAGGGGAGATTGCTAGCCATATGGAGGTTTGGAAGTAGCCCAGCCATTGAGCTGTTCATGGAATATTAAAACATAAGGCTGTGTGTGTGTGTGTGTGTGTGTGTGTGTCTTTCATTTAGGAGCCCAGAACATTGGCGCATGTAGCAAGGAATGTGCTTCCACCACCACCAAGATGATTTGAGTAGAGTTATTTGGTTACTGCTACACATTTCTTTTTCTATGTTCATGGTGCAAGATTTGTAGGCAAATAGATATGAGGTTCCGGGTTGTAACCCTCCTTCCCGTCTATGCTGTAGAAGCCTTCAGCAAACAATAGCATATGCTAGGAGCTCTGTTTTGGAATATTGGATTTGTCAAGTAGCCATGTTTACCATAGTTTAAATCCTGAGACAGAAGTCATGGCCACCAGATACAAACTGTTCTTTATAATCTGTATAAGCAGATTGCTTGCCTTAGTGTATATTCCCATAGGTCACTTCTTAGAGAGCTGCATGCTTTCTGAGGTGTCCTCAGTGGGCACAGGTATCTTGTGGCTGACTCCAACTGCATGGCTCCGGATGGTGGAAGATGCTCTCCGCTCACAAACACTTCCAGAGCCACCAAACTCTGAAATCAGCCGACCAACGATGGATGGGTACACTAGCTAGCTTCTCATCTTCTTTATGATAGACAGGCATGGTACTATATGTGAAGATGCATATATCCTCCTACCAGGAGATTGAGACTAGAATTGAGATGCCAGTCCTAGCTGAGTTCCAGGGAGCAGGCCTGTCCTTTAGCATGCTTGCTCACCCTAAGTCCCCTTTAGACTCAGTGTGACAAAGCTGAGTTGTGCTGCTCTTCTCATAGCAACTTTACTCTCTATGGGGGATCACTTCACAAGAGTGACTATGCAGTTTTCCTCAGGATCGCTGGGGTTAGCGTCAAAAGAGGCCATCTTTCTGATGCCAGAAATAGGCAGAGATATTGCCCAACCCTGATGATGAGGTTTGGTAGCTCAGTCAAGGCCTGCGAGGGATCTACTGCGCTTCTTTTGTTCATGAACTCTTACCTACCAGCTCTCAATCTACACATACACATGCACGCATACACACAGAATAAACATACAAATATATACATAAATGCATACTTATACACACTGTATATACACATACACACAGAGAGTCACACAGACACACATACTTTACAGACATATACTATAAATACACACACTACACACACACTGTACATACACACATACATGCACACATAAACACATGCATGCATATACACACTACACACCCACACATATATATACTGAATACACACATACACAGTTATATATCTATATAGATATAGATATAGATATAGATATAGATATAGATATAGATATAGATACTAAACATACACACACACACACACACACACACACTGGTGGCTATTAAACCTAAGAGCAATGTCACTCTGATTCCCACTCCAGGCATGTGAAATGTTTAGCTCTAGTTCAAACTGATTCACAGACACTGTTCTTAAGAATAATGGATATTTTTTGTTTCCAGAAGACAGCGGGTATATTATAGAATGGCTGGGAGTGGAGAATTTGTGAGCTCCTCTCAGTTGATATAAATAGGCACAGTCAGGGACCAGTGCACAGACAGGTCCAGGTTGACTAAGACACCTAAGAACTTTTAACATTTTCTGCAGGAAGAGTATGCTGGCAACAACTTTCATGTGACTGCCAAGGCTTATTTCCCCATCGCTCAAGGATAACTTGGTAGGATGGAGGGCTTCAGGTTGATGGAGTTCTCCAGGCTTTGAGTATTTCATCCGCTCTGGAATCTGAGCGGTTTCTGAGGGCGGCGCCCGCACTTTGTTGTTTCCATTGGGAAGCATGCTTGCCCTCTTCATCTTGTTTCAGTTCCTTTTCCACTGTCTGCTTATGGGAGCTGCAGATAACGTCAGACTTACCCTTCCTGGCGCTCCCCGGATTTCCTGGATGTGAACCCAGCATTCGCCCTTTTAGCTTTGGAGAATGCTGAGTCATGGCTGCTTCCAAAGGAGAATGCTGAGTCATGGCTGCTTTCAATATTTCTTCTCCTATGTCTCTCTCCCCAGTGATCGCACCAAGGAGACTGTGCTCTCTGAACCCGTCTAGAGCTTTCTGTTCATCACAGTATATCCCTTTACCAACTAAATACCATTTATTTAAATTTGCTAATTTAGTTTTCTCAGAGATCTTCCACTCACATACTCCTTTGAGTTGTGAGCTCCACATTTGCCCAAAGTTATCACGGTCTGGGGAAGAACGGTTCCCCCGGGTCCTCAGCCCTCCCATAGATCTAAGAGTTGATTTGTATTCTAGCCTGCTTTGGCTGTTGTTTGAGAGAGTGATGACTTCTGATTCCTGCCTGCTGCCTGGAAACTCTTAAGACTTTTCTCTCATTTCTTAAAAATCATCTATTTACAGATATTGATAGGAACCTTTCTATCTTCTTTTAATTACTAAAGGACCTTTGAGATTCATAAAGCACAGGTTTGGAAATTGGCAATTACGATATTTCAGACAAACAATTCTCCAAGCGTTATGATGAAAAATAAATTTGCCCCTCTTTTATATGAGTATAAAGAAAGTCATTTCCAGCTAAGGGATTCCCTTCCATAAAAGATAGTAAGTTCAGAAATTTTTTCTTTTGGTTTCTAAAGTTCCATTTTTAAAACCATAGATCTACAGCACAGGGTGAGAGGCAGGCAGACAGACAGACAACAGAGCCAGAGAACCCAAACTGTCCAGTCATAAGTGAACTTCGGTTCTGAGTCGAAACCCCCTCGACCATTTCCGAGTGTTGACGGGAGCTTTCGTGCCTCATATTATAATAACAAATACGAGACGCTCACTTCCGTCTATGACTCCCATCACAAGGGATGGCCTGCTAACTGTGATAGCGGCTGATTCTGTTCATACGCATCTTGCATGCCGCTGACACCGTGCAATGTGTTCTGTGGCTTCTTCTGACTCACTGATTTCTCAGCAGTGTCTACACTTCAGGTGATAGTGTAGTCCCACCTGAAGGCCATCCGGTGACGTCCAAGGCAGGCCGCACTGTTTAGAGACAGAGTTCTGGGTCCTGGCTCAGTTCTGTCTCCTGAATGAGTAGCTTCCCTAAAACTCCATTGTCTCATCTGCAAAGTAAAACTTAAAAATCCATCTTCCACGGTTGTCAAGGTCAAAGGAGATAACATATGCGGGGCGCTGGCCTGTTCTGGCTGTGTGGGAACCGTGAGCCCCAACTCCTTTCCATTCTCACACAGAAACTCTTCTACTTGGGAAGGGCAACAGTGGCAACCAATGTGCTTTATTTGGGTCAAGCGGTTTTTATTTTAAATTTTTAATTATTTGCTGTGCTGGCTACTTTTATGTCAACTTACACAAGCTAGTTATCTGAAAGGAGGAAACCACAGCTGGGAACACATCTCCATAAGCCAGGCTGCAGGGGACCGCAGAGCATTTTCTGAATTAGTGATTGGTGGGGTAGGGCTCAGCCCATCGTGGGCGGTGCCACCCCTGGATGTGGTCCTGGGCTCTATAAGAAAGCAAGCTGAGCAAAGCCATGGAGAGCAAGCCAATTTCTGCTTCACGGCTTCTACATTAATTCCTGCCTCCAGGTTCCTGCCCTGTTTGAGTCCTTGTCCTGACCTCCTTCAGTGACTAACAGAAATATGGAAATGTAAGCCAAATACACTGTTTCCTCCCCAACTTGCTTTTTGGTCATGGCATTTCATTGAAGCCAGAACTAAGAAATTTGCCAACATTTGAACCCGGGATGACATAAAATCTGGCTCTCTGACTTCTGAAACTTGCAGTGACTGCCCCGCCCCCTCAAGCATCCACTGACAGAGCCCAGCCTGATTCCCCTCTTTGTCTCTAGTCCTCACTACCCATATTTTCTGACCCCGGCTTCCTTCCCTTATATGGCCTGCCTGGCACATGATGTTTGTGTTGGGCATTGAAGATGCAAGACAAAGCGTAGGATCAGTGAAGGGGCGGCCTGCTGAGCACACTGAGGGCTCTCTGGCTTTTGAGGGAGGTCCATGAGCACAGAGTGCTTACCCAGCAGATAGTGGCATCAAATGGTGAGCTTCTGACTTGACCCCACTTGATCCGAGAGTACACCTATGAATGCTTAGAGGGGTTCTTCTGTGCTTAAAGATGAATACTGAAATGGTTAGTGCGGCACCCTGTTATTAACTCAGACATATAAAAAACTGGAAGGGGAGGCATCATTTCCAGTCCAAGCCGTGTCTTTGTTCTGGCTGCACGCCCCATGTCTGCCACCACCCTCCGCCCTGCCAGCAGCCATCAAAGAGGCTCCCCTGAGCTCTTGTTTGCAATCTTTTGAGAGGAGTTCAAAGACACAAAAGCACAGGGGAGTCTGGGATTGAACTAAAGGGGAGGGTTGAAGCTGGCATCCACATAGATAAGTCCAAAGTAAGTCAAGGAGTTCACACCCAACCTGAGTTTCTTGTCTGAATTCTGGAGCTAAAGCTTCTCTGTCCTCCACTTCAGTGTTCCAGAGGAGACCTGCCCTAAGAATGTTCTCTGGGAACTGGTGTTTTGGGGAGAGCATCAATGAGTGGTCCCTGCCCAGAGCACCTGATGATTGACAGGAGGCAGGCCTAAGCGGAGTACCTGATGATTGACAGGAGGCAGGCCTAAAGCAGAGCACCTGATGATTGACAGGAGGCAGGCCTAAAGCAGAGCACCTGATGATTGACAGGAGGCAGGCCTAAAGCAGAGCACCTGATGATTGACAGGAGGCAGGCCTAAAGCAGAGTACCTGATGATTGACAGGAGGCAGGCCTAAAGCAGAGCACCTGATGATTGACAGGAGGCAGGCCTAACTCAGAGCACCTGATGATTGACAGGAGGCAGGCCTAATGGTGGATCCCACACAGCACTTCTGGCCAGTGCCCGGAGACGTCACACTAGCTGACCCTTCACCTCACTCATCACTTCTCCCTTCCTGAGACACTGTATGTGATTTCCATTCATCTGTCTCAAATAAATGTCTTCCGTTCCACCAACTTTTAGCAATTAAAAGGGCAAGTTAATCTTGGAGCTGTCTGTTCTTCCTTCAAAGTATAGAATTAAAAGATGATTATAACTACAGGCAAGAAAGCATTTGGATTATGCATCGCTTAGAAATGATAATAAAGATTACCCATATGGCCTCCTGTTCCAGCGCCCTCCGCTGCATCAGCAATCACCTGACATGGGTGTGGCTGTGATGATGTGGCTCATTTTCAATTCTGCAGTGTCCTAGGTCAATGGCGCCATGATGATTTACTGACAATACCCGCCATTTCCCCTTGGAAATGCTGATGGGTGCTGAGGCAGCATTTGAATGCTTTTCCTTTTTCCTTTTCCTTTCTTTTCAAAAGCATTTTATATGTTTTTAAAAATATATTGAAACCGAATTATATCACTTCGCCCTCCCTCCCACCAGTCACTCTCCTGTTCCCCCTCTCAAATTGCTAGCTTCATTATTATTTTTATTGTTATTATTATATGTACAAATATATAAATGCAACCTTCTGTGTTCGTTTTTTGTTGTACACATATGGTTTCAAGGCTGACCATGCTGTGTGTATGGTTCAAGGCTGTCCATGCTGTGTATATGATTTCAAGGCTGACCAATCATTTTGCCCAGAGGAACCATATACCATGCTGTATATATGGTTCGAGGCTGACCATGCTGTGTATATGGTTTTGAGGCTGACCATGCTGTGTATATGGTTTTGAGGCTGACCATGCTGTGTATATAGTTTTGAGACTGACCATGCTGTATATATGGTTCGAGGCTGACCATGCTGTGTATATGGTTTTGAGGCTGACCATGCTGTGTATATGGTTTTGAGGCTGTCCATGCTGTGTATATGGTTTTGAGGCTGACCATGCTGTGTATATGGTATTGAGGCTGACCATGCTGTGTATATGGTTCGAGGCTGACCATGCTGTGTATATGGTTCGAGGCTGACCATGCTGTGTATATGGTTTTGAGGCTGACCATGCTGTGTATATGGTTTTGAGGCTGACCATGCTGTGTATATGGTTTTGAGGCTGACCATGCTGTGTATATGGTTCAAGGCTGACCATGCTGTGTATATGGTTTTGAGGCTGTCCATGCTGTGTATGTGGTTTTGAGAGTGACCATGCTGTGTATATGGTTTTGAGGCTGACCATGCTGTGTATGTGGTTTTGAGGCCGACCATGCTGTGTATGTGGTTTTGAGGCTGTCCATGCTGTGTATGTGGTTTTGAGGCTGACCATGCTGTGTATATGGTTCGAGGCTGACCAGGCTGTGTATATGGTTCAAGGCTGACCAGGCTGTATTAGACCAGGGGCTCATCCCTGGAAGAGGCTGATCCTCCTTCTAACAGTAATTGGTTGCCTGTAGTTCTTTGGGTGGGAACCCAGGAAATGACCAGCTTCCACACTAATATGCCTATGAGACTGTTATTGTTCTAGTCTTGTTGATTTCTAGGAGAGACGGTTCCACAGAAGGGTAGGGGGTGACAATACTATGGTCTTCTGGCATCTTTTCACTATGTCACTTTTTCTAAAGTGTTTTGGATTCCATCTTTGTCTGTCCTGGGCACGCCCTCTCTGGTGAGAAGATTTTCAGATCTGCTTCTTTTTGTCATTTTCCACCAGGGTTTTCAGGATTTTCGTATAGGTCACTTGTGTCTTGTGGTTAGTAGGACACAGAGGTCTGGACCCCTACATTTCCTCCTGCTGAGGGAAGGAATGGGTACAAGTTATCCCTGCTGGAAATTAGGTTGGCTACGGTCAATGTCATTTTGACATGTAAGAATTGCAGGTTAGTGGGGTAGAACCCTACCACAAATTGAGAGCCCATAGTCCAGTTTTGCCTGGCAAATACTTACTAGAATCTTCTCTTTGACGCTGTGCCTCAGTTATTTAGTAAGAAGTTAGTGTCTCTAGGAGCTTATCAGTTGACAGTTGGTAGCCGAATCATCTAAACTATCATTGGTTATTTGGGGTTAGTTTGTTGTACGGAAAGCACTCTGGTTTTTCCCGGCTTGTCGTTGTCGTTGTTGTTGTTGCTGCTGCTGCTGCTGCTGCTGCTGCTGCTGTTCTTACTGTTACTAGCAGAGGCAGTGGATGTTTCCTGTCAGGGAACCTCACTTACATAAGGCACACAAACCATTGCAAGGATGCGTGAAGTTGCTCCTGAACACCAGTGAGCACCTGCGCCACGACTCTCTTCCGTCCGCGTGCCTGTCTGCATAACTGAACTCTCTGTCCCAAGGAAACTGGCCAAGAAGAGGAAGGAGACCATGAGCAGCACCCGGCAGGAGATGACGGTCATGGTGAACTCCATGGACAAGAGCTACGCCGAGCAGGGCACGAACTGCGACGAAGCCTTCTCGTTCATGGACACGCACAACCTTAACGGGAGATGTAAGTGCCGCACCCACACCTAAAAGACCGGGCTCGGGTAGCTCTGTGGGATTTAAACCCCCAATCCTCTTAAGGCATTTTCACACAGAACTGAGAAGGGGTTTTTCTAAAGGTGCGAGGACCTAACTTAGCGAGCCCGGGGATCCATGGGCAAGGCCTCTCCGTTCTCTGAGAGCAGCACACCAAGGCTCCCCTCTGACTGAACTCGCACCTGCTTTCCCCTCACCCCTTAGGTTGCCATTTGTAAAGCAAGCCAGGTGTGGAATTGCACCAGGGAAGTCTGTTGTGAAACGGATCATTAAATGGCACTAACAAGTTAATTGTTCTTGTTTGTTCTGCCGAGGGCTCTGCTTTTATTATAGGGCAATTAGTGGCAATTAATAAATTAAAATGAGCTTCAGTGTGCCTCAAGCTTGGCATCAGGTGGGCTAACCAGTGCCTACCTGAGCCCACCTGTGACCCCCGTGCAGACAGTGTTTCTGGAGATCAGCAATTCACTTGTTTATCTGAGGTACAAAGGAACACATTTTTCCATCTCCGATTGTGTGGGCTGTGACCAGGGTTAGATCCCACAGCTGGGCCCACCCGACGCTGTAGTTCATGGCACACACTTGTCAAGTCCAAGAGCAGAACTTCTTAGTGGGAAACCCACTGGGGTGCAGACCACCGCTGCTCCCTCCTGTCTGATCAGGATGTCATCGTCAGCATGGGGCAGAACAGCCCAGACATGACCAAAGCAATGCACAGAAAGGCCGGTAGGGCTCGTGGCCGGGAGGAGCACAGGGAGGAGATCTAGGGCGTCACTGGTAGCCATGGACAGTGTGCACTGCCCACCTGACCAAGCCTTTTGCCCAGAGGATGCTGGGCTGCCGGCCTTTCTTCTTCTGGGATTGTGGTGCTCAGCTGTGCCTGCTCAGGACCCTCACACACCTGTCATCCACTTAGCTTTCACAGTCTGCTTCTTTTGACTATAGTGGCTGCCATTGCCCCTCCTTTTCTCCCCCTATTCGTGTGAGCTCCATGAACACCCAGCCGGCCAGATGTACTTGCAGCAGGCACTGCGCTGACATAGTAGGAGGGTAGCACTCTTGGGTTCTCGGCCCCCACCCTCCACCCTCCTATGACATTCAGAGGAGGGTGCAGAAACTGGCGTGTCATCATAATAAACTCTTTCACGTCTTTCTGCTTTTCTACACTTGATCTTAGCCAAAAGGCCGAGAAGCGATTCTCTTTCTGCTTTTCTGCAGCAGAAATGACTTGGGTTTTTTTTTTTTTTCACTAAAAAAGATTAATTGCTTTTGAAAAAGCCATACATGCAGTCATAGCTCCAAAGTGAAGTATCCTGCCTTTGATTGTTTGAATCAGGTGGTGGTGGGGACTTTAAGTATACACAGAGCTAAATTTGCATAGTGCTGGCTGTTCTCTAAGCATCAGTATATAAGGGACCACACAGGGTGGGGGGGGCACAGCTCAGGGGGAGAGCACTTTTATGTGAAACATCTGTAAAACATATGAGAAACCCCCAGAGGACACAAAGGTATGGAGAGGAAAGGAAGAGGCTGCTCAGACTCACCCTGTCTGATTCTCAGGAATACATTTTCTTGAAATGACCCATTCCAAAGACAGGAGCCAAAACAAATAGCTGTGGGATATTTCCAGTTTGGACCCCAGGGGGTGCATCACTGCTGGGCAGGAAGTCTAAGTGGCCATTAGTTCTCCTTGGGCCTGGACCTGCAAGACTGCTGAGGAGCACAGGTGTGCAGCCTCTCTGACTGACCTACTGCTTGGAATGCTTCGACCCTCCTCTCAGTGAACTCAGCAGAACTTGTTTCCCCCTGCTCTGTTAGCCAGGAAAAGTCTCCTACAGTTTCATTGACGGGGATCCCCAGTAGTAAACATCCTTACAATACTCTCTGCATTCCCGCTCAGTTAAAACTACAAGGGAAACAATCCCAAGGAGGGTTTATGAAGATGCTTGGGTTACACACACACACACACACACACACACACACACACACACGCTCGCACGCTCGCACGCATGTAGATATATATACCTGCAAGTTCTTACTCGGAAAGTTCTAGAAGCTGTGAGGTGGGCCACTTTTTAAAAGGAGACAGTAAGAAAAACAAGGCTTGAGAATTTAAAAGTAAGGTGAAATTCATTTGTGGGAGTGGGGTGGAACCTACGTCACCAAATGTGGGTGACGCCCTCCACCTCACTATACCACAAGAAGGGGGGTGCAGAATGTGGGAAAGGAGACTAGGTTCAGTCTGAATCCTTAGGACAAATGTTCACACAGGTGGCTATGCACACTCAGAGACAAATGTATTTTAACACAAAGGTGGAAATAAGCATAGTTACTTTGAATCTGCTTTTCACACGCCTACCAAGCACATAACAGTGGCTCCGGGTGATAAAGCAGCCTGCGCTCCTCTCCTGAGCAGTTTGTATGTATACCATTTCTCTAGTTCTTCTTTCTATCGGTTGCTGTTTTCCTGACAACTTACCAAAGCCCTGCATAAACATGACCCTTCTCGATTTTAGGGAAATGACCAGGTAACTGACAGGCCGCCTGGATCCTGTTCCTCCTTTGTCCCGGGCATATCTGCCCTGTGAAGATATGCCCATGAGTGAAGGCACTTCCCTGTACAGCAGGGATTGCTTCTGACATCTAAAACACCTTAACAAGCCATCAGAATAATTACGACCTGAGGAATCCCAAGGATCTATAGCGCTGCTGTGGATAGGGAGATGCGAGTGTGTGTGTGTGTGTGTGTGTGTGTGTGTGTGTGTGTGTATGCGTGCGCACGCATCTCTGTGGGAACTCAGCATCAAATAAATCACTTAAGTTCTCAGGAGAACTGTAGCCATGGGTGGTGATGTTGACTGACCCTGAGCAGACATCAGTCCTTATGCTTCAGTGAAGTGAAAGTACCTTATATTATTACCACTTTGGGATGTAGAGGAGAGTTAGCATACTACCTGCAAAACTGGAAATGCCCATTTTTCAATGGAATCAGTTAACCAGAGGGTTTGACATTTCCTCTTAGCAATAGAGACAAAGAGACAGTGTGGTGGTCGTGTGCTCTTCAGAGAAATAATCCAAAGAAAGGTATTACTATCATTATTTTTATTATCATTATCATTATTATTATTATTATTATTCAAAGACTAAAAGGACAACATGGAAAAAGAGTTTCATTTTCAGTATTGCACAAATCAGCTTTACTTTTATGAGCCAGGTTGCAGCAACCCAGATTTTCACAATATGAAAAAGGAGAGGGTTTTAGCACAGCCCCAAAACCCTGCCCTTCCCTTTGTCCGTCAGGAGCCCCGTATTGACTATTGACATGTTCTCACGTTTGTACTCATAAACTGCAGCTCAGAGCAGAAGCACAATCACCAAGCCCAAGGCAAAAATTCCAGAGGAACCAGCCTCTTGGATTTCCACACTCAATGTGGCGGCTGTTTGTAGGTGTTTTTTATTATAGGATAAGAAGAGTTGTTGTCTGATCAAAAGGGCTTGTCCCCTAAGGAGGATGAGTGACTACCCAGAAACTACTGAGAATGGTAGCGTTTGCCACGTGGTGGACTTCAGTGAATCCCAGAGGCTTCTCCACGTGAGCAGTCTACCTTCACACAGACCGGCTGCCATGATTCTAGAATGTCCTAGATTCCAAATTCAACCTACCTGTGGTCTCTGACCTGCCTTCCTCTCTCCACAGCCGTGTCTTCACCATCATCCTTTACAATGAAAACAAACACGCTGAGCACATCGGTGCCGAATTCCTATTACCCAGGTAACGTCCTCCACCTTGCACACCCTCACGCCGCCTTTGGGCTTTTTTGCTTGATGTGAAGCCGAGGCTTCCGGTGGCTTTCCTGGGGAAGTCGGGGACTGTTCATCAGTCATTTACTGTTCTTTCTCTTTTTACTCTCTCTGCTCTGCCCTGCTTGCGATGTATGACAGACCCATTCGTGCCAACTGCAATCTTAGGTGAGAATGATTCCCTTTCCCAAAGTTTATTTCAAGAAACTCAGCCATCCCCCTAGAGGAGACTGGAGCTTATACTGTGCATGATGCCATGGTTAGAAGCAGGGGCATGGGGCAGGGTGGAGCGGGGCCATGGGGCAGGCGATGAGTCTTCCGCTGAGGTCTCCAGTGGTAGGAAGGGTTTGCTGCATGTGGGGTAGGGTGGTACCAGAGGGCTGCAGTGAGCAATCCCAGATCCAGGGCTCTCCCTTTCAGTGTTCAGAATTTAATGTCAGCTCTGATCCCAGGGGTGGAGACAAACGACACATCATCACTCAGCTGTGTACTTCCCCGAGCTGAATCCTGTCCAATGTGACAGTCATAAAAGTGGAAATGGCTGCTCGTTATTTTCAGTTATCTCTCTAAGCACTGAAAACGCCAGTTTCAAAAATAGCATTTTCCTAATGATGCCCCACACACACACACCATGCAGTGCAGTGATCACAGCGGGGTCTAGACCCCCTCCCATCCACCCAGGGCACCCCCCAGCCACACTGTCTATCACACAGTGGAATTTTAACGGAACTGATGTTCTGAACGGTGGAATGGCAGGAGGGCGCTTTAGCGTCATATACTTTGTTATATGTCAGATGTCACAAGAAATGATCTAAAATGTTAGCCCAATGGGGCAAAATGCATTTAAAGAATGAAATATTCCCAGCAGGGGGGTTCCAGGGGGGAGAAAAGGTCCCTCTTGTACAGCGTAAGAAGGGTGAGGAGGCAGGCACTACCTGCCTGCAGTAAGCAGACAGAGCTTGGGCTGCTGTGGCCTTTGAGACGCGTGTGTAACCCGAGTGTGTCCCGGCTGTGTTCTCTTTCTACCACTAACCTTCCGGGAAAGGAGCCCACCAAACGCGACTTCCAGGTATATAAGCAGAGCTTCGTCCTCAGCCTCAGCCTCTCCTTCCTGACTCTCTCTCTTCACAAGGCCGCAGTACCCAGCCACCGAGATTCCCCACTGTGCTTCTCAGTTCTCAAAGTTGTTCGATTTCCAAGGAGAGAGTGACGTTGGTCTTCATACTGGAGTTTTGGGGGCTTGAGCAAGTTGGTTGCCTAAGGGGGGAAACTGAGCTAAGGTGGAATACAGAGTAGAGCATTCCAAGTAGTTCTTCTGAGCCCAGAGCAGCCCCCATGCAGGCTTTGGCACTAACTGAAAAAGGGGGGGTGCTTGGTTTGAACCCCTTCTCACAGGTGAGGGACACAGGCTCATCTCATGCACACTGACACTGTGATCTCCATGCAGAGCCATGTGTGAAGTCACTGGTGGGTGACAGCTGGCGCATGCGGTGGCATTCACATCCCAGGTGCCCCTGTAGCTCTCATCCTGGAGGAACCGTGGGTAGGGAGGGCTGAGCCGCGCACTGTCAGGGGGAAGAAAGCATTCAGATTTCACAGCAGGGCGAAGATAAGCTTATTAAACAAATATCATTTCTCCAAAGCCACCGCCGTATTATTAGAAGCATTAATGACATCTTTTGAAGTCGATTAGGTTCCCTTTTCTGAGAAAGTATGACTCCAACAGACAATTCAAGTTTGAAAACTAGTGTGAAAGAAATAAGTCTACCACATGCACAGATCACTATTTTCTGGTAAATCTGTGCAGTGGTAAACAGTGGAATACATGGTGGGATTGGAACCCCAGGATCTGGTTATCCCTGGAAACCACAGGAAGAGGAGCTGTGTGTTACCCTGGCCCTTTGCATGGAAAGGGTCAGCTACAATTTACAGTGAGATAAGAAGAGCTATTTTGTTGAGAAACAGGGCTCAGCACAAATTATATCTCTACCATGTTAATGTTTCATTTTCACTTGCAAAGACCCAATTCTCCTGGCAAATTTAAGTCTATTTTACCACATTTGCTTGCAAAAATGAATGGATGGATGGATGGATGGATGGATGGATGGAGACGCATAGACAGTTTGTAGACAATAGATGATTGAGCCTCCTCCATCTCAAATGACAGCATCCATTCCAAGTCAGTATTTTCAACTAATTCATGAATGAATATAGAATCAATCTTTAATTCTTGGAAAACCATTATAACTAATATATTCAGAAACCTTCCTCATTCTTTCCTCTAAGACATTATTTTTAATTTTAGAAAATTGTTGATGGGTAACTTTTTAATATAGGGAAGGGATGGCATGGGGCACTGTTTATCAGTAATAAATCACCTCAGCAGTCAGAGAAAAGTGATTAATTGCTCATTTTAGGAGAGTCGGGAATTTCTAGCAGGAGAGGTGACCCAGTTCCCCAACAGCCATGGCACACAAGTGCCCGTGGACATATCTGTGCCAGAGAACAGCTCTCTCTCTTTCCGGGGGGACGGAGTGATGTGGAGATGGCTGAAAAGGTGTCCCATTCTGGAGAGAGGAGGCCAAGGCGTCATCAGGAGATGGAGAAATGCAGGCAGCCTGGCAGCAGCTGTGGCTCTGACCATACCCAGGCCTGGGGGCACAGTGTCCCCAGATTCACGGTATATCCACTTGAAAAAGCCTGGGTCCTTTCGGTGGTGTTTCCACTCAGCCACAATGAAAGGCAAATTAATTGTACTCACTACACAAAGTATAAAAAAACAAAGAGAACGAGAGAGGCACAGAGGGGAAAGTAATTAATGTTCCATTTCTTTTAGTATTTATACAGAGAAGAGCTTTTCTCCCAGAGGAACTAAGAGTCCGGTGGATTGAGTACCCCAGCAGGGATCCTGGGTCCCAGCTGATAACTCTTGGCAGTTGCCAACAAGCAGATCTGATATGCAAATTCCAGGGTGGGGCAGGGGTGCTGGTGACCGTTCAGGTGGGAACTTAGACCTTGCTTAAAGTCAAAGCAAATCCAAATGAAAAGAAAAAGAAAAAAAAGAATCATGAGATCAGCTTCTCACCTTTTTTTTTTTTTAATTTTGTTTCTTTTTTGTGTCTTTAGCCGCCTTGTAGTGACTGGGGTGCCATTTCCGCACCGGCGACATAGCTCCACCCCTGTGTACCACCCTCCATACCATGCATCCCAGGGGCTTTGCAATGCATACCGAGCAGGGCCGCAGAGCAGGCCCTAAGTTCCTTAGGACTACGGAAAAAAAAAAAAAAAATCATTCGGAACAACTATAGCTGAAACCCCTGTTTAATATATAACCTGAAATTCCCAAACATTCCCACCCTTTCTCATATATTTTTATTACTTACATGTCAGATTGATCTGAGATCTCCTTTTCAGTGACTCGGCACTGTGATTTCATAAAACCCTGCCTAGTTCATGAAATAATGAGAGGGATTCTGTGTTTCTAAGGAGTTAACCCATAGAAAGGTTCCTAATCGAATAGCCTCAATTGAACACATCTGACTCAAACAATTCTTTTAGGAGATAACACTGCTGCAATTCATTAATCTAATTTACTAGTCATGACCCATTAAAATAGAGCCTACTTAGGCTCTTTTGACCAAATTTCACCATTAATTTTCTACTACAATTTGATTGGCTTTGCTCAAGAAATTTAAAATATAAATGTATTGCATACAAAGTTATTTCTCGGTTTATGGGGGATGAAGAGCAATTTTATACTAATTCTAACCTCCTTTTTGTTACTGGGTGCTTAAGTGAGAGAACTCCACCCTAACCCGATGGCAGAGCCGAGGCTCTGCCCCTTGACCACCTCTCGTGAGAGAGCGTTTAACCGGAAGGCTAAAACACAAAGTAGAACTGCCTGCAGTTATCCGCACAGACTGTTGCTTACGTCCTGTCTCCTTTCTCTCCCCCTCTTCTCTCCTCATATGTATCTGCCTTAAGTGCCAATCAATGGTAAGTTCCCCGACCGCCCCTTGGAGAAACTGCGGAGGGAGTGCGGGAGTGTGTGTCTTACTCTCAGACCTGACAGAGCCAGTGTGCTGCCCTGTGCTGGCCTGCATGTGTGCTGTCCTAGACCGTCCTCTGTGTGATGCGTCGGCCCGCAGTGTTGCGTTAAGTTTTCTGATCCCAGAGCATGCAAAGTGACTCATCGAAACATCACTCCCAAACCAGGCTCCCTCTCCCTCTCTCCTTTGATTTCCTGAACCAAGTGCCCATCCCACCGCTAGCTATCTATGCCAAACCATTTTGTGCACTTTTCTTTTGCTCACAGAACATTTGTAGAGTTCGTTTATTTCATCACGCAAATGAGTTAGGTAACATTTGGAAGTGTACAAGACCTGGCTTTGCACCGGGTCTTGATAAAGTTTCAGATCTCGAAACTTTCGCCAATTTTACCACGGAAAAATGCTAGAAGGAGCATTTGTCGGTGAGCTTTGCGGAAGCAATATCTCGTTTGGACTGCTTTGTAAGAGCAAAGACCCCTGCCTCATTTCTAGCATATTGCCAATCCCACCTAAACCTACAAATGTGTAACTTTCGTTTTCTGGCTAAACCATCCTACAGTGGAGGGATGTCAGCAGCCAGCCCGTTAGCGCCCTGTGGTCCTGACTCAGCCTGCAGGTTCACCCTTCTTCTCTCCTTTCCTTCCTTTCCAGATGAGACCCACACAATGGCCAGCGACACCAGCAGCCTAGCACAGCCCCATACTTACAAGAAGCGCGAAGCCGCCGATGTGCCTTATCAGACGGGGCAGCTCCACCCGGCTATCCGAGTGGCAGACCTCCTTCAGCACATCACGCAGATGAAGTGTGCCGAGGGCTATGGCTTCAAGGAGGAGTATGAGGTGAGCCTGGGCCAGCGGCTGGCTACTGGCAATTTAAGGAAGCTGCGTGGATCCTCGAGATGCCAGGCAGAGGGCCAGACGGGGGTGAGACTCAGGCCAGGTTCATGTATGCTCAGTGGGAAAGAAAGACCATTTCACATTTTACTTCCTTGTACAGAAACATAAATTATCTGCAGGGTCTCTTCCTCTTCCTCCTCCTTTTCCTCCTCCTCTTCCTCTTCTTCCTCCTCCTCTTCCTCCTCCTCTTCCTCTTCTTCCTCCTCTTCTTCCTCCTTGCCTTCTTTTTCCTCCTCAACTATTTTCCTGCAACTAAGTATGAAGTTAAGTCCAAGTTCTGTAGCTATCTCAGGAAGAACGTAAAGCCACTGTAGATCAACTAGCGAAGTCACATCATAAAGAGCAGACAGTAGTCAAAGGACTGGTTGTTGTCGTGGCTGTAACTTCCCCTGTAGTTACAACATCTGAGAGTGTACACTGCCATTAGGGATGTACCTGTCGGAGGCTTTTCTGAGACTGTAGTATCCTCCTACCTTATATAAAGTGCAGTCTCCCTCCTTCTCAGCCTTAGTCATCAAGCAGATTTTGCTAGAAACCCACTCAAGATTCTGAGGAAATTTTCCGTTTCACAACATTTAACACAAAGTAGCATCCACTGCACATGTATGCAGGTGTGTGGGCAAAGTAGGAAGACTGCATTGATTTTTGTGTTAGTACCACAGAAAAGCAATATCATATCATATCATATCATATCATATCATATCATATAGTATAATATATAATATAATATAATATAATATAATACAATACAATACAATACAATACAATACAATACAATACAATACAATATAAGCTTGTGGTCATTGTGAAGAACATGATTTCTCGGGATAGAAACAGAACTACCTAGGAGTGGATTTCTGAGTCTTGGAATATGTTTTAATCAATCGTTTATCTATAGAATCAGCTCACGTTTTAGAAATGTCTCCCCTGGCAGTGGAGTGTTGTTTTGTTTTTAGTTGTGTCCCTCTTTGTTGTCTAATAATTGTATCGGTGCTTACACCTGCAAAGTGCTCAGACGTGGCTCCTTTGGTCTGTCTCGGGGCTGTCAGCTTTAAGGAAGATAGGAATCTACATTACAGTGTCTCGGGATCTGCCTGAACACCAGCCAGCACCTTGTGGGAAACACCACACGGCAGTTTTCATAGATTGGCGTCCAAGTCCCAGGCTCCGCTCTTAACATTGTGAAGCATTTTATGACTTAAGTGATGTACACCACACTAGCCACACCAGAGTGGCAGAAGGGGATCCAGCAGATGTCACAAAAGTTGGTGCCAAATTTTGAAGGAGATAATGAATGTGATTAACCATTTTGTGCTTTTCTTTTTTTAAATTTAAGAACAGTGTTTTATACAGTATTATTCTGATCATGCTTTCTCTTTTCCCCAACTCCCAGGTCATCCCCAGCCCCTCGCCCACCCAACTCTGCACCCTTTCTTTCCTCTCTTTCTTTAAAACACAAGCAAAACCCAAAACAAGAAACACACATACACAAAATAACCCACAAAAACAAAGACCGAAATATACAAGCCAAAGACCGATACGATTAAAAGCCATCCAAACAAAGCAATATGAGAGAAAATAGCATTGAGTTTGTTATGTGCCAGCCAACTACTGCTGGGCACGGGCCACCCCAGGTGTGGTTAATGTGCCCAGTGACGACTCCTGTTGGAGAAAACGTTTTTCTTTGCAAGCAGGTTTCAGTCACAGACTGCTTCATGGTTAGAGGTGGAAGCCCACGTCCACATCCCCTTATGGTCCTGAGACCCATAGGTTTGAACCTATGCAGGCCCCGTGCGTGCTGCCGCAGTCTCTGTGGGTTCCCATGTGTCTTGCCGGCATGTCTTCCTTGGTGCTGCTCATAGCCTCTGGACTTCACTCTGCACACTGTCCAGTAGCAGGCCTCCGCGTCTGTTCCCATCTACCGCAGGAGGAAGCTTCTCCGGTGACGAGTGAGTGAGGCCCTGTGGATGAGTACCACAGAATGTCGGTGGGAGTCATTTCACACCTGTGTCCCTGTAGCAAAAGAGTTTGGTTTCCTTCTAGGCCCATGGTCCATCCAGTCTCGGGTGTGTGCATTTCATGGTGTGCTGCTTAAATCCGATCGGAGAGGGCTTGGCTCTCCGCACAGTCTTGGAACAGTCATCAGTTACCTTTGTGTACCGAGCAATGCCCTGTATCTTACTGTGGGCCACTCTACTTTGGGGGCCACTCTACTTTGGGGGCCAGTTTGGTCTTAGGCTGAGTTCTCTGTCAAGCTTAAGATCCCTGAAATGGCACCAGCAGTGGCTGAACCACAGCCCGTGGCCCAGAGCACACACAGACACGCTGTGCCCAGCCACGCATGTACCACGGTATGGTGGCAGTGATCTGAGATCAGAAGACGGCAAAGCCATGGGGATCAATCCCAACCATGTCCCTGGCATCTCAATTCGCCCCAGAAAACATTTCCAGATGAGGTTCCATATTCAGCTGCCCTGAAATTCTCAGATTCACCCTTAGCAGCTCAATGTATAATTCAGCGAAATTGGCAGCCTTTGCATATTGCCTCATGCACGTTTAAAGGGTAGCTTAGGAATTAATAGGATTAAGAATAAGACTTCCAAAAGCATTAATATCTTATGAAAGACAAAATTAGGTTATTGAGAAAACATAAGCCTAATGAATGGAGATGCTGTCTTAGCTCTCCCCAATGTTCTGCATGCAGACATTGCTCAATGTTTATTAAAGATGTTAGTGTCAAAGAGATTAGTTATAGGCTCAAATAACAATTCATAAAATAGCTGAGTCCAGTTTTTCATGGACTATTTAAAAATACCTACCTTGTGACTACTGTAACAAACTATGGGCAATGCATATCTGAACGTCTGCAAAATTTATTTCCCACTCAAATCTCCTGAGGACTGTTGATCTCTCGGTGCAAGCAAGGGTAGCTTATGATCATCTTAAACAGTATCTGATTGACAGCCCATCAGGATTTGTTATATCTTAAAATAAAATGCTGTTTGTTAATGGTTTTCAAAAAACTCTTCCTCTTTTACTCAACCCATTCAGTGATCAGGGTAATGGTTTTAAAGCAAATACTCTTGAAATTCGAAATCAATAATCAATTTAAAACAGAAAGGAGAGAAGAAACTGTGAAATAGTGCATGGGAGAGGAGCTACTGAACAAAACTATAAAAATGGAGAATTTTGTTTGGAATAATCCTGTCAGCTGGAGAGATGGCTCCTAACCAAAAATATACGAATAATCCCGTCACCCAGTAACTCACCTCTCGCTGCTGTGGTTACTATGACAATTCAGCCCAATACTGGCATCCCCTGTAATCTGCAATTACAGGGGAAGAGTCTGGAGCAATGATATCGGGTAGGCAAACCTGCACGGTTTGCAGATGAGACACTGTGTGCATCTCACAGGAGACCTAAAGTCCCTGCCACCCCTGGCTTTGTCTCTGTCACCTAATTCCTTGGGTTTTGCAGCCAAGTCTGTGTGTGATTAATTTCAAGCTGCAGTGAATTGTAGCAGAAAGGGCTGCAAATATTCTTGTTCTGTGTTTCCTAACCCCACCCAATCTTTATCCTAGGGTGGATAAGGAAAATTTTTTAGATGGTTGCTTTTTAAATGCAGTTAGTGCACTGGCTAGTTTTATGTCAACTTGATGCAGGCTAGAGTCATCACAGAGGAGGGAACTTGAATTACATAAAAGCCTCTATAAAATTCAGCTGTAGGTAAGACTGTAGGCCATTTTTTAAATTAGTGATTGATGGGGAAGGGCCTAGCCCATTGATGGGCTGGGCCCTCCCTTGGAATAGTGGTCCTGGGTTCTATAAGAAAGCAGGCTGAGCAAGCCATGAGGAGCAAGCCAGTAAGCAGCACCCCTCCACGGCCTCTGCAGGTTCCTGCCCTGCCTGAGTTCCTGGCTTGCCTCCTTCCAATGAGGAGCAGTGCTGTAGAAGCGTAAGCCAAATAAACCCTTTCCTCCCTGAGTGGCTTTAGTGATAGCCTTTGTCACAGCAGTAGAGACACTGACTAGGACAGCTAGATTTAGAGCTGTAACGGGACAGGCCCTTCTCACTCATGCCTTGAACAGTGTGATTCCTACAGATCTTGAGCAAGTCGTCCAGCCTCTGTGACCCTCAGATTCTTCAACCATAAAGTGAAGTTAGTGCAATATCAGCCCTTTGAGGTTATGTGAAGATTTAAGTCATGTACTGTATTGTAAGGATGAAGGTTTTTACCTAGCATACAGAAATCCTGTGTGTGTTTGTGAGTAAACATTCAAGGTGTTAGTGAGCCTAAGACAAAAATGTTCTGCTAACAAGTTGAATGTGGTGAGTTACCACTGCCACGGACACACACCCGCTGTGAGATCACAGCGACAAAGGACCTGGGTCAGAACGGCTATGCATTTACCAACAACCTGCACGACCTGCATATGTTCAGGGTCCTATGAAGGACTTGGGTACACCAAGCCAAACCGGGACAAGAGTGACTCTTCTTTAAAGCAGGAGCGGGGCTTGCCACAAGAAGCTGAAAGAGGACACATTCCATGTAAACACCAAACAAGGGCGTGTCAGTGCTGCGGAGAAGCCCGTACCTGAGTCGCCATAGGTGTTAAAGTCGTGAGGGCCGTGATCAGTCACTAAAGGGCTGAAGATGCCCTGCATGGCAAGTCTCTGTGCGGTGGTGCTCTACGAGCTGGAGAAGCAGAGAAGACTCCAGGGGGTAGGGCTGCTCCTCCTTGTGTGGATGGAGAGCTATCTCATAGAAGCAGCTTGGGCTCTTAAAAGTTATTTCTTGGAGACACACAAAAGAAAATGAGAAAAAAGAAAAAAGAAAAACATATTCGTGGAGAAAGTATTCCAAATGTTCCGGAATGTCTAGCCTCCAGACCCACTGGAGCACAGAAGGCCTTCCATGCTGAAGAGTGTCCGGGAAGAAGGAGAGAAGCCGCTCGGCCGCTGCCCCCACTCCATGCACACATCCATCCGCTCTTTCTGCTTCTCTCCAGTCCACGAGGAAAACCCAGCCCCGCACTCCGTTCAGGACCCCCTGGAAGGCTGGTTCCCCTGCCTCTCTGCCCTCTGTGTCTTCCAAGTCAGCAATGCCTGGGAATGGCCCCAAACTCAGAAAGGCTTCACTAGCAAGCCAGTGGTCGATCAGAAGTGTGTCCAAGCAGGAAGGAAGCGTGCTGTGCAGGGGAGGCAGGGCTGTTCTCGGGCCGGCTCTGTGTTTGGTTCTGTGCTAACAAGAGAGTCAGATGGCCCAGCTCACCACAGACACATCATGATTTGATTCAAAAGACCCCCCGACCGAAGTCACAATGAGGAAGCTTACTCGAGCGGAAGATGGCACACTGTCAGCAGCGTGTGGCTTGGGCCTGGGCGAAAGGACTGCGCAGAGGGCGGGTTTGTTTATGTTCCCAAGTGAAATGACCAGGCTCTTTCCTCAGAAAGGCAAAGGCCAATCTGGACAGACACACCCCCCACCCCCACCCCCACCCCACCCCACCCCCCGCCCAGGACAAATCTGTAGGATTCCCAGAAATGGAGAAAGGCCATAACTGTACGCCAGGGAGTCCGGGGAGGGTGTTGTGGGGCTCAGCTACCCAGCCCTGAAGACTGGATGCCCCCTTGTTACCTGAAATTGCTACTGGGGTGGATGTATCATGACCCTGGAGCTCTGCCTTGACCACACTGGCCTCTGTGGTAGACAAGGGTGACCTTGGTCACCCACCCTCCTCCTTGACCCAACACTGAGAGAAGGAAGGTGTTCAGTATTGGGGACAAAGCAGCCATGGCCCTGTGTAGTCATTGGGTGGAAGAACTCTGTACTTCCCCAAGGACTTTGGTCACTGCGGTTTGTAACTAGTTCACAGCCCCATTGAGGAGCCAGGCAGGAGGACGGCGACCTTCAGTGGGCAAGCAGCATGCTGTTCACAGGCAACGTGCTTTGCCCAATCTGGATGTTGAGATAAAGGAATAGCTTCCAGACGGTAACCCCGAGACACACAGCCAGGGGTTCCTTTCTCTCTGAGGCACGGAAGTTCATTTTCCTGTAGCTAGAGCCCAAACTTAGGGGAAGCAGAGGTAATTCTTTGCCCCCTGTTCTTCACAGTTATGTGTTAATACACCCACTGTATTTAGAAAAGCACCGGCCTCTCCTGCTTACTTCGCTCATGTGTCTCCAGGGCGCAAACGCTGGTGGTTAATTTTGTAACTGAACGTGGAGAATGTTCCTTCAGTCAGTCTAAAGCAGGAGACAGAGGACAGACAGTCTGTCACACTTCACAGCAAACGGATATTCCCAAGGAATTCAGTTTCTTCAAATGTGCTATCCCCTAGGTGTTCCATTTTAAATATTTGAATTGTCTCTCTTCCTCCTTTCATCTGTCCCCCATTTTCAAGTCAAATGGTTGGATCTGTTAAACAGAAGTACAATATTTTACATGTTAGCCTCAAAGCCTAACAAAGGATTATCACCGAAACCTCTTACCCACCTATAACACGCCTGGGTTTCCTTTGCTTGCCTGCCTGCTTAGAACAGGCAATAGACCACTGCTTGAAAACCCCTGCTCTCTGCAGGGATCAGCCCTAATTCCTCTCCTTAGATTCCCACGCTGGGGAACACGAACCCTGGATCCTTAAAAGGCCTAGCATCAGACACCTGGCCCTGGCCCCTGGAGTTACACAGCAGCTCCTCTGGTGGTTTCTGCAGAGACAGAAGCAGGTGGAACACAGAGCACTGTGTGTACCTGAGAGGCTGGAACCCCTTCATGTGACTGTGCACCGCCTCCCCTCCTCTCCCCCCCTTTCTCTCCTCTCCCCTCCCTTTAACTCCCCTCCCCTCCCCTCCCGTGCCCTCCCCTCCGGCCCACACACTTCTCACAGGGGTCTTTCAGTTCCCATCTCATGTTCTCCAGCACCAGCTGAGTCCATCAATTGCCACAATCAGCGCAGGTTATTTTCCGTCCCACAGGATACTAAACACACAAAACAAAATCACCGACCGCTCCAGTGGGGAGTGGGGAGTGGGCGGGGGAGGGGCTCTGGCAGGCCCAGTAGGGACTCTAGGATCAGCAACAGCTGCACCACCAGTGGAAGCCGCCACCACCAAGTGATTTTGACATGCTCTTTCCTTTAATGACTGTGTTGACAGTGAGCCAGGTCCATAAGGAAATGATAAAAATTTCTCTCTGAATTTTTGAGATTGCCTCAAGCTCTTTGGGCAAGTTAGTTGTATGTGTGCATTTCTAGATACTTTCTTATTGGAAAAAATAAGTCTACCTTTTTTTTCTCATGTTATGCGCCCGTGTTGAGTTGAGGGGTGTGCGCGGGGAAGCCAGAAGTGGACAGTCGATGCTCCACTCTGCCGTCCTTTACCTCATTCCCTTGAGACACAGGGTCTCTCACTAAACCTGAGGGTAGGCCAGCATCCAGCAGGGCCCAGTGATCTTCTCGCCGCCCCGGCGTGGCTGGGATTACAAGTGCGTGCACAGCCACACTTTGCTTGACTTGAACTCAGATCCTCGTGGCTTGCTCGGCAAGTGCTCCTACTCAGCAAGTGCTCCTACTCAGCAAGTGCTCCTACTCAGCAAGTGCTCCTACTCAGCAAGTGCTCCTACTCAGCAAGTGCTCCTACCTGCTGAGCCATCGCCCTCCCGGCCCACATGTATAAGTAGTGCCACGGAGAGAACCAGCTTTCCTGTGTGTCCACTGTCTGGTTTGTCCCAAGGGGCTGTATGAAAGTGTGTGTGTGTGTGTGTGTGTGTGTGTGTGTGCGCAGCACGTGTGCGTGAGTATGGACTGTTGTATGTTGTCTCGGGTTCAGGGTCTCCAATTTCAGCTGGCTTTAGGTTCAGCTCCTTCGGCCCCGGCCTCCGCTGATGTCCTGCAGCAGCTCCGACTTGGTGGAATTAGGCTGGACACTGTTGTTCCTCTGGCTCTGTCCTCACTCTGACGTCCGCTCATAGCAGCTGACATTTTCTCATTTCTTTGAAGCACTTCTAGGTGACTGTCTGGTTTCCATTTGGAAGCCTGTTCTCAGCGTTCTCTTTGTCTTACCTGAGAGAAGTTAAGCCACTCTCCCACTTGTTAACATGCTTTTACTGTCAGATGCCATCAGCCAGGAGCATTTTCACTGAGGCGGTGGAGGCAGGCAGGCTGACAGTGTGCCCGGGTCCCAGCGTCTGTTAGACCTCATGTCTTTCTTGTATCCTTCATGCTTTGGGTTATCTCTGTGGCATCACTGCACACTCGCAAGGTCACAACTGCCCAGCCTCGCGCTCCCTCCACACCACTGGTCACAAATACTAACAGCCCTGCCCCCACCGTTCTTCAGCCTGTCTCCTGACCCCCACAGCCTATCCCTCATCCCTTAAGTGGGTCATAGGGCCCTCTCTTACTGATCTACATTTGTCTTCTCGTCTGCAGAATTCTCTCTTGCCCTGTGGCCGGTTTTTCGTCGTAAGCAGTGAATGTCCTTACACTTGACTAACATTCCAAACCCCAGGGGCAGTGTAGCATCCCTGACCCCCCAGATAGGCACTGGGCTCCTGCCTTCCACCTCAGCCGCTTCCCACCCGTTTTCTTTCCTCTGCTCCAAGATCCCTCTCACTCCAGCACCCCGTCACTCCGGGCTGCGCCCCTGTGTGGCTTCTGCAGAGAGTGAGTTCCAGCTCCTTTGCCCCTCAGATCTCTTCAGATCCAGCTCAGTGGGCCCCACCCCAGCCATCCTTGTCTCTCCTTCAGAGGCAACAGTTGCTCCACAGTGCAAGCTCCGTGCCTTAATTTTAGTAAACAGTGTAACTGCTAGCACCGTACACCTCATGTCACTTGATTTGTCCCATAGCTACATCACTAGTATGAAGTACTTCTACGTGACTAACTCCTACACATCATGATAAATTATAAAGACGGGCGTAACAGCCCATGGGTCCAAACACAGAAACTGCAGAATATAGAAAGGCGTTGACTTGGGACCTTAGGAATTGCCTGTAGAGATGCAGGCTCGGATATCTCTGAAGTAAAGAAAGCTGGCAGGAGGAAGGAGCTTTGTGTGATTTGCTGGGTGTTGAGGGAGGACGGGGACCACACAAAGGATAGAAATCCAGGAATGTGTGAGCAGGTGGGAGATGTCCACCAAGCAAGAGTCCATCTTTAGCCACCACGCCCAACGTGAGCTCACTGTAGATGTCTGTCCTCAGCAAGGCAGGGACCGCCGACTGCAGTCTGGGCAGCAGCTGCTGTCCGTGAATTCCGCCTGTTAACCGGACTCTAGGCTTCATTCTGGAATCTCTTTCAGGGATGATTTTATTTAAAACAGAAAAATTCTTTATTTTTCCCAACTATTAAAAAAAATACTAGGTCTGGGGATACTCTCAGTTGGTGAAATAGTTGCCTAATTGGTGTTTAATCTCCGGAAAAATTGGGTATTACAGCACCGAGGATGAAATGCTTCCATAATCCCTACACCATGAGCTGGAAGGAGGACAAGAAATCCAGTGTTAGCCTTGTCTACATAGCGAGTCTGAGGTCAGCCTTGTCCACATAGGCAGCCCACTGCAGATATCAGATCCCAGCGGCCTGCCTGCACTACAGCCCTTTTGTAGACCCAGAAGTTGGGATGTTTCAGTCCTTAACAGCAGCCAGGATTACAGCTCTTGGCCCCAAAGACTCAGTGTTTCTATAACCAGAGCCTGTGGTTTCTTTCTTCTAGTTCTCGGTAGCTTCTTGATCCTTCAGCCTAAGCTCTCTGCCATCTCCTGGCAACTCTCTCTCCTTCCATCCACACCTTGCCCCCTGGCTGGCCAGCCTGCTCCTGAGCTGCTCAAAGCTGCTGCTCTCGCTGACAAGCCGCTGGCTGCCAGGCCACTTTCCTAGTTCTGCCTGCCGACCATGGCTACCACTGCCTGTCATTATTACCATTCTGCGGTCCCTGTGGCTGCCTCTTCCTGTGACTAGCTGAGGGCACCGCGCTGAGTGGAGGAAAGACAAGATTGTCCTCAGGGCTGCTGTTGAGATGCAGGAGGGTGTCTCTGGCCAGCTCAGTAAGGAAAGTTGAGTGGTCTGCTTACACACAGAGAAGGTGTATTTGGACCAATCCCTGCTCCTTTGTTGGGACCCAGTCACAGCTGTGGAAGTGTACACATGAATTGCTCATAGCCTGGCTTATTGAGCACCAGCCCCAGCAAACTCCCTGCTAGACAACTAGATGAGGTGTGTCTACTCTGGACAGGTATAAATGGCTGCAGGGCCATCTACAGTCTGGTACACACTCTGAAACAACCTCAGCTGGGGCTGCACCTTCAGGAGTCGGGACAATCATCCATAATGCTCATGCGGTTCTCGGGGTGCCCACAGAGCGTGCACAGTGGCTGATGCCGACCCACATGGCCTCCGGCGTGCTTGTGAACTGGTAATCCGTTTGCTCATAGCATCCAAGGAAGCTAACCGCTGCTAACCAGAGGTCAAACTGCCCCATCCCGAACATATGTGTTTATTTATAGGACAATAAGCATCAGAAATGACTATGTTTCCAATAGGACCTTAAAATTAACCAGTAGTGATCTTAACAGTATTAGGGCAGTACTTAATACCTTCTCCCAGAATCCCCCCCCCAAAAGAGGTGGGTACTCACCTCTCTCTCTCTCAAGGCCAGTGTCTGAAAGAAGTAGAAGGGTTAAAGGGTTGAAATTTTCAGCCCCAACCACCAACCTCCAGGAAGATGGAGCAGGGGCAGCTGGAGACAACCTGCGTCAAAACAAGTGACCAAGAAGCTTGAGTGAGTGTCTGGGCCCCAGGGCATGTGGAGCATGGTGGGCCCACGGGCCTCGCCTGAGCTCATTGCTTCTTCACCATGTCCAGTGTATTTCTTCTTCTGGCTATTCATTTCTAGTCTCTGTAACAAGTAACAGATAAGCAGCTGCAACCTAAAGTGGGGGTTAGGGCTGTCCTAGGAACTAGGTGGTCGGTTGGAGGGTAGTTGACAATCCGCTGCCGTAGATTAACATCTAGATGACCAGGCAGTGTTGGGAGAATGACTTGATATATAGGATCTAACTCTTAGCTCCAGGTAAAGCACACATAGATGGTGTCCATCGGAGAACCCGTGGTGTGAACAGACTTCCATATCTGGGCATACACAGACATTTGCTGTGCGGTGTTAAGTGTGGGCAAAGAACAGCATTGGTTGTCCTGTCCTTTCCAGGCCCCTGGAAGAAACAATAAAGCATTATTTACAAGTGACTTCAGCTCAGGTCACCATGTAACTGTTCAAAAAAGGAAACTCCATCATCACATGACATTTCAAACTGCCTAAAGGGAATCTATCTGTACCATGCAAGCATTTCACAATGTCAACAATTTGGAAGGTGAACCGTTCATGTGTCTTTCTTGTCTCCTGAGACCTCGATAATGATGCTGATGTGCCCATCACATATTGCTTTGAGCACTGTAGAAAGATAGACACTGGCAAATGACAAGTAATTCATGCTACTGTATTACGACCAGATGAAGTCATCATGCAGAACTATGGTAACTGTCCCCAGCCATGCCTGTCACTGTGGACTCCCAAGTCCTTGTCCTTCCCACTGCCAAGCATGGCTTCCCATCCAAAGCCATTCAGTCACAGACCTAAGGAAACCAGCCTTGTATTCCATCGATTTGACTGTGGCTCTGTGGCAGGAATAGTGTTTTTCTGTCTATGGTTTGGGTGGATTGAAAGGGCACTTTGTCCTTTATCAGAAGACTGGTCCATGCTGGGGTGGTGGGGATTGATAGAGCTACCCCATGGTGTGTGTCAGCATCTCTAGAGCAACAAGCACTTCCCATTAATCTTTGTCGTGACTCCAGGCCATGCCAACATTGCTTCTCTCTACACTGGTTTTCTGTTGTCCAAGAAATTCAAGAATATCTTTCTGAAGCTATCAGCTGACTTGGCTTATCTGAAGTGATCAGTTACAACCTGAATCAAGCTATGGCTTTTGAGAGACATGGATTTTTACATACCACTCCCCTGGGCTATAGCTACCCAACCCCAGAGGGGAAAAAGAAAGGAGAGGAAGGAATCATAAACTAGAGTTGTATGTAAAAACCCAAGATTTTCTAGTACATTCTCTCTAGATCCCAGTAGTTTGCTGGCAAAATAGAACCCACAGGATGTTCTTTTCTGACCTTTTTTGGTTTAGAAAACAATAATACTAAGGACACCTTCTCAATATAACCATGTTTTGGAATAACCAATTTCTAGATGTTGAGTATTTTTCATTGGTAAGGTGTGACAGTAGCCACATGAATCCGCCAAATTAATCGCTGATCTCAAGGTATCATCCAAACAACCCTTAAGCTCTTACAGAGTGAGTTAAAATATAGCATGCTGTCATGTACGTTTTCCTATTCAAAGAGCAATCATGTATACAAGGCACACAATGGACTAAAAATCAGAAGGCATAGGTTCCGATTACTCTCAGCCATCTCAAACTCTACTGTTGAGTAAATCCCTTATACCCCATGAAGCAGTTCAGCCAGTGAAAGCCAAGTACCCTGAGTACCCGAGATACTCAAGTGGTGTGGTAGCATCAATGGCACCAGAGTCCCAGTTGATTGATGTGTTCTCACAGACTTTACATGGCTAGTGCAGATAGGCTGCCTGTGTGGTGACATGGTATGGGCATCTTGCCTACAGAGACTGCTGTGCCATGTTCTATGGGTGCTTCTTTGACTTTCTAGGGCCAGTTTTCATTTTATTTCATTCTTTAATGAGGTGGTTTCCCTCCCAGTGCCTCTCTCCTCTCCTTTTAACTTCTCAGTCTCATGTCTGACTTCTCCCCTACCTCCAGAACACTAAGGATGCTCTTAAGATGACACCAGCATTAGTGCTTTACTGCATCTCTCCTCCTCCTCATATGGAATGCACCCATGATTATCCTTCTATTAATTATGTCTCTACTCTCCATTAAGTTAGTTTTCAAGGATAAATGGCGCAGAAATATATGGATGAAGTGTTTAAAATTCATTTATTTCACACTTTAAATTGTATAAATTCAGTGTCAGACACATGGTTAATCAGATCATAATAAGGTTAGATGAGAGCCCATAGTGTGTCTGGCCTGTCACTCACAGAGAGGACTGGGTGCATGCTGAGTCTTCCAGCACAGGGTACTTTTATACTCATGATTGAAATACGTAATACATAGAATCCAGCCATGTTATTCATTATCCTATGGATTTTAAAAAATTCTTTCCTTTCCTTTATCTCCCACTGTTGCCCTTTAGGGAGATGTGAAAACCCTTTTATCTATCTACCTCAGGGAAATTATATGAGAGATACTGAAAATTATAATGTATTCAGCATTAATTAGAAATATGTAGCATATGTTTTTATATATATTGTATTTATATGCTTTAGGTAATTATGCATTTGAGTTTCCCTGCCAATTTTATGGCCAAAATATTTTACTTGGCTGATTACTAAGTATATTTTAAGCTTACTTCTTGAAACATGAAGTGAATATACTATAAATCCAATTAACATGATTAATTTGCCTAAAGAGATGGCCTGCTTTTATTTCTTTTCCCTGTTTTAATGATGAAAAACAGTTGCAAGGATCCAAAATAACTTAATTTGTTTTTAATGCTTTCTAAGCCCAATTTTATAGTTATTTTCCTTTATAAGCAAAACATAATTTTTGAAACATATTTAGTACACAGTGGAAAAGGACAGTTAAAAATCACAGTTTCTAGCAAGTCTCTAATATAATTACACATTTGGATCTTAACACAGTTTCAAGCCTTGTTTTCCTACTTCTCTTAAAAGTTTCCTATATCTTTGTCATGAACAGCCCATAAATAATTTCCTTAGACTCACTGGCATTATTTTCTGCCAGTATTTTCTAAAGGCAGAGTAGAGTACAAAATTCTTCAGGTCTAAGTTATCTCAACAAGTTACTTTCACGAAAGCTTAAACAAATTCCCATTTCTATCATCATTCCGTGTAAATTTTCCCCATAATTCACTATCACCAGAATTAGCAATCATCTTTCTTTTGTGATGATGTGTCCCTGATGGACTGAAAATGTGTGTCTCCGCCTGAACAAGCATCAAGTCTTCATGCTTGCAGATGGGAGTTCCCACTCACCAAATCCTTTGTAACCTCTGCTGCCTTTCCCCAAGGTTCTCTCGGGGTCCCTATGAGCTTTTGAATGGCCACCGGGGCTTCTTTCCCTGTGAATTGTGTAAGAAACCTTTAGATGATAGGTTTCTGTGATTTGAAGATCACCTTGTCTACCAGAAATAGTCATTTTATCCACACAGCTTTATGGAAGATCTTGTATGCTTTTGTTGGAATTAAAGGGGACTTTTTTTTTAATAGGTAGGTTCATGAATAATTAACATACATATTAATAGGTTTCACGTCATTTATTTGGAATGTCTCTAGCATCTAGCATTCTCAGTGAAGTTTCAAAATATTTATGATAAAGACCAGTATATGTCTTAGTCCTTTCATTAACGATAGATTTTTTTCCTGCATATAATATATACAGATTATATTATCCCCTCTCTCTGTTCCTCCCTCCCTTCCCTCCCATCTGGGTTGACCTCCATTCTGTCTCCCATTAGAAAGCAAAGAGGCTACTAAGGAATCATACTAAAATAGAATATAATACAACAAAACAAGACTAACACATCAGGATTGGACACAATAATCAGGAAGAAGGGAAACCAAAACAAGACAGAAGAGACAGAAACCCACTCATTCACACACTCCTCAGCCAGAAGCCATGGGATATATGTACAGGGTCTTGTTGTAGATGCATGCACTCCCTATGCATGCTGCCTGGGTTTCCATGAGCTCGTGGATTTAGGGGCCTTGCACTCTTGGGTCTTCCGTCTCCTTCCACTCACGCTCTTTCTGGCCTCCTCTTCTGCAAATCCCCTGCACTTTGAGGGGAGGGATTGAACAGAGACGTCCTGTCCAGGGCTGAGTGTTCTAAGGTCCCTTACTCTGAATACTGTCTAGCTGTGGGCTTCTGTATTTGTTACCCTGTGCTGCACAAGGCAGCATTTTGTTTTTCCATTGATGGCTGAGCAAGGCACTATGAATATACATAGGAGTCATTTTATTGCTACCTAAAAAACATTTTTTTAAGAACAGTAGTACTTAGGTTTTGTCCTAGGCCCCTGGGTTATCTGGTCTCAGGTTTATGGTCACCCATGCATCATTGAGTATGAGTTCCATCTCATGGAGTGAGCCTTACATCAAATCAGGTATTGGGTTGTTGGTTACTCCCACAAGCTTTGTGCTACCATTTCCCTAGCATATATCACAGGCAGGGTACCCTTGTAGCTGAAATATTCTGTGGCTGGCTTGATATTTCTCTTTTGGTAGCCTGCAGAATACATTTCTGAACCAAAGATGGTAGAACATAGGGGTGGAGGCTCTGAATGCACCAGCTTGACTTCTCCATGTTTAATGATTTGTGTAGGTATTGTCTTCAGCAAGGAGGGCTTGCTGTCAGTTTGTGGAGAACAACCTATATTCTTGGCAAGAGCCTAGGTTACTTGGGAGGGAGTTCCCCTGGTTCTCTTAGACCAACAACTCAATTAGATGTAACCCAATCCTACTACTGAATTTTTGGTGACAGAGATGGCTCTGTCTTCCCCATATTTGGGGAGTTTTATTTAGGTGGCCTTCATATATGGATACATATTTAGGAACATTCTACTGTGTTAGGTTTCCATACTATACCTCAAGTGGCCCTCAGTTTTAGACATCTCTTTCTATATTCCCACCCCACCCCCACATCCATCTATAACTATCTATTCTATTCCCATTCCCTGCTGAGATCTAACTGTCCCTGCTAATCTCTTGCCGTATACCTAACCTAGGTAGTTCTATAATTTGTAGCTTTATACCAATTGACTAACAGCTAATATCCACACACCAGCAAATGCATACCACTTTTGACTTTCTCTATCTGGGTGACCTTACTCAGGATGATTTTTTTCTAGTTCAATCCGTTGACCTGTGAATTTCATCCATTGTGTGATTGCACCGTTCTCCTGATGAGGACCTTGTAGGTTGTTCCCAGTTTCTGGCTGTTTAGAATAGATCAGCAATGAACATGGTTGGGCAAGTGTCTCTATGGTAGGAGGAGGCATCCTTTAGGTAGCTTGAGCATGGTGCAGCTGGACCTTGAGGTAGATCAATTCCCATCTCCCTGAGGAATGGCCACGCTGCTTTCTATCATGGCTATACAAGTTTGGACTCCCAAAAGCAGTCTCCCTAGTGTGCACTATAACTTGTTTTACTGATCTTGGGCATTCTGACTGGTATAAGATGAAATCTCAGAGTGATTTTAATTTGCATTTCCCTGATAGCTAAGTATGCTGAACATTTTAAAGTGTTTCCAGCCATTTGAATTTTCTCTTTTGAGAATTCTCTGTTTAGATCCATGCCCCGTTTTTAATTGAGCTATTTGTTTTCTTGATATTCTTTTTTAGTTTCTTATATATTTTAGTTATTAGCTATCAATTACATGTGTAGTTGGTAAAAAAAAATTTTAGAAACCTATTCTGATGGCTGCCATTTTGTCTGGAGGGCAGAGTCCTTCATCGTGTAGAAGCTTTTCAGTTTCATGAGGTACCATTTGTTGATGGTCCATCTTAGTGCCTGTGCTGTTGTTCTTCTATTCAGAAAGTATCCTTGTCAAGGAGTTCAAGGTTACTCCCCACTTTCTCTTCTATTAGGTTCAGTGCATCTGGTTTTATGTTGAGGTCTTTGATCCATTTGGATTTGACTTTTGTGCAAGGTGGTAAGTATGGATCTATTTGCATTCTTCTACATACACCCATCCAGTTTGACTAGCACTGTTTGTTGAAAATGCTGTCTTTTTGTTAGACATCCCTTTCTATATTCCTAGAAATTCCTATTTCTATATTCCTGCATTTCTCACTTCTTTACTAAAAATCAAATGTCCATAATAGGTGTGTAGATTTAAGTCTGGGTCTTCGAGTCCATTGTTCATCGTTTATGTTTTTATGCCAACACACACGTTTTCCTTACTATAGCACTGTAGTACAACGTTAAACCTGGGCGGTGGCACCTCGTGCAGTTCTTTCATTACTCAGGATTGCTTTAGCTATCCAGGGTTTGGGGGTGTTTGGTTTTTGTGGTTCCATGTGAAACTGAAAATTGTGTAAAAATTGCAATATGGAGTAGTTGTGGAAAGGATTCAGCAAAAGGATGGATCCTGTGTTCACATTCATTTCATTAATCTTTTTGGGGGAATGAAAACTAGTTTTCATTGGGGAATTGAAATTATTAGTATTGAGAAATATCAATGAGCAGTGTTGGTTAATTCCTGTTATTTTGTTGTTTTTGTTTTTTGTAGTGGAGGTGATGGTGTGTGCGTGTGCGTGTGCGTGTGCGTGTGCGTGTGCGTGTGTGTGTGTGTGTGTGTGTGTGTGTGTGTGTGTGTATTTCCCCTCTTTTGATTTGCTGGTCTAGGATTTTTTATTCCTTGTATTTTCTTGGATATGATTAACCTCTTTAGTATGGAGATGACTTTCTAGTGCTATTTCTGGATTTGTAAATAGCTATTGCTTAAACTGAAATTTAATTTGATATAATTTTCTCCACCTATTGCGATTGAACTGTTTTCTGGGTATAGTAATGTAGGCTGGAATCTGTGGTCTCCTAGAGTCTGTGGAATACTTATCTAGGCCCTTTTGGCCTTTTGAGTCTCCATTGAGAAGTCAGATGTTATTCTAATAGGTCTGATTTTATATGTTACTTTTCCTTTTAATATTCTTCCTTTTTCAAAACACACACACACACACACACACACACACACACACACACACACACAAAGATTTAAGCCGGGCGGTGGTGGCGCATGCCTGTAATCCCACCACTCTGGGAGGCAGAGGCAGGTGGATTTCTGAGTTTGAGGCCAGCCTGGTCTACGGAGTGAGTTCCAGGACAGCCAGGGCTATACAGAGAAACCCTGTCTCGAATAAACCAAAATCAAAAAAACAAAAAACAAAACAAAACAAAAAACAAAAAAATATTCTTCCTTTTTTCTACATATAGTGCTTTGATTGTTATATTTCAAGGAGACTTTCTTTTCTGGTCCAGATCATTTGGCGTTCTGTATGCTTCTTGTGCCTTGATGGACATCCACTTCTTTAGGAAAAGGAACCTTTCTTCTATGGTTATTTTGAGAATATTTTCTGTGTCTCTGACGTAGGTTTCTTCTCCTTCCTCTATTTCTAATATTCTTAGGTTTGGTCTTTTCACTGTGTCCCAGATTACCTGGATGTTCTGTAGCAGAATATTTTTTCGATTTAACATTTTCTTTGACCAGGGCACCATTTCTTCTCTCATGTCTTTAATTTCTGCAGTACTCTCTTCATTCTCTTCTATTCTGTTGGCGAGGCTCACCGCTGAGGTTCCTGTTCAAGTTCCTAAAGTTTTCATTTCCAGATTCCCCTCAGTTTGGGTCTCTTAGTTCATTGTTTCTACTTTCAGTACTTGGACTGTTTTATATATTTCCATCTACTGTTTGTTCACATTCTCAGATTTCTTTATGGGTTTTATTCATTTCCTCTTTATGGACCTCTATAATATACATAAAAGCTACTTTAAGGTCTTTCTCTTGTGCCTCAGCTGTGTTGTAGTACTTGGGTCTGCTGTGCTGGGCTGCTGGGCTGGAGTGGAGACACAGTATCCTGGCCGTTATTGTATTTATTGCACTAGTGTTCAAGCATTTGGGTGTGGGAAGATTGTAATTCCAGGGGCTGACATCTGGTCTGGTCTTTGATGGATAGGTTTTTTTTTCTTTTGTTTATGTTGCTCTCTCTGGGTCTTAGGAGAGTGTGATAGCTCTGTATTGCCTGTTAAGAAATTCTTTTGGGATCCTGATAGGTGTGGGCCCTGCTCCCGTGGGCAGAGTAACCTGTGGATTCCCCGGAAAACCAGTTATCCTTTTTTAATATTATAGCAATAGAATCTTTTTGAAGTTGCCTTTTATTTGTATTATAGGTTTATATGGTAGATATGTAAATACACTCATTCTTTACTCTCAAGTGGTATCTAGCCCTAATGGGCAAAGTCAAGTGTGTCTTTACTTCATTTGTTTGCTTGGGTAAGTTTGATAGCTTGATGATAGATAGATAGATAGATAGATAGATAGATAGATAGACAAACCAATAAGATAAATGTATATAAATAAGAGCATAATGCATGCATTATACTCTTTGTATGTTGCTCCTATGTCCAGAAATACTGTTTAGTAGTCTTTGTTTCAATCATATGTCTGAATGCTGTTTTAGCCAGTTATGTGTGGGAACCATGTCAAGTTGCACTGTTCACATCTCACATTTTGTGTTTTTATTCTAATGCTGTCCACAACCTCCTGTGCAATGCTGAATTAAACTCAATTTAGCATAGATCATAGCCAGTAGGTCTATCTCTTCACAGATCCCAGTCTGTGGGGCCTGTACCATACCAATGTGGAGGGCTGGTAGTGACCCCAACTTAGAACAAGCTACCAGCTCCACCCAGGATGGAAACCAAACTAACAGTGCCATCCTGTCAGGGCACAGAGCTATCAACAGTGCCCAAGCAGATGCGATAACAGCTCAGCAGTAGCCCCTGCCCGATCTCAGTGCTCACCCAAAAACCAAGGAAACAAGTGTGTCTCCTGCCTGAATACAGACCCTAACAAGAATGCCACCCAACCTCTGAGCACAGGTCCCCTCCAGCCTGTGGCACCCCAGCAATTCCCATCATGTAGAGGCCGCCAGCTAGCTTAAGGCAAACCCCAGCTGGGCTGGCCGAAGAGCCTCTGGACCTCTGACTTTGACCACACACAGAGCTTAACTTGACGTGGCATAAAGGGGAAGGCGTAAGCCCTGCAGCAGCCAAACTCCTTTAAAGAAAGCATGGGCAGTCTGGGGGTGTGCAGTCAGCAAGGATGGAAGGAGGCTCTTTGGAAGTACTATTATCAGTGAGTTTTATTCTTTCTCAGCACTACTGTCCTGTGATGTGTTGACTCAAGCACCCCAACACAACAAAGCAGGATTACATTAAAAAAAAAAAAAGACAAATGAGAAAAAAAAAAAACAAAATTAAAATATTCAGAGCCTCCCAGAGGTAGCCCGCCACAGCCTCCGAGACTAGCATCAGTGAAAACACGTAGCCTGGATGGATTTAGCAGCCATTAACCCATTCCGCAGGTCAGCCTTGCTTTGCAATGGCCTGGTGAGGGCCCATCCAGCAGGCAGAATTAATTAAGAATGATATGTCATACAGAAGAGCCAGCAGCAGTTTTAAGAGTCCTGGCAGTTAATTAAGGGTCTGGAAAGGGTTGCTTTCGGTCTCTAAGCCCTGCCGAGGCAGCAGGCCTCGGGGCTGCAAAGGCTTGCTCCATTGCCGACCCCCTAACTCTCATGTGCTTTTCTTAGTCCGGGAAGGTGGCCTTAAGAAAGGTCACTGCTGCATCCTCGCTCTTGACAGGGTGCACATTTCCCAGGATTTTCCAAGAGAAGCGTTCACATTCTCGCTAGAGTTTGCTATCCCAGGCTCATTTTCAAAAAGCCGGCGAGAAAGGGATGTCAGCAGTGCTGGCTACAGACGCAATACACCCGGAGTAGAACACCAAACTAGGTCCAGAGACAGGGAATCCCTGAACCTTCAGGAGACTGGGGGATGCTTGGATGATGTACGGTCCCATTGCATCGCACACCCTTGTAGCCTAGGCTCCAGTCACAGAGGTGGGGTGACGGCCCTTCTCTTCTCCTCAGCAGTGATGTGCAGTTTGCAGGGTCCCCAGGCACCTGAAGTGAACTCCTCACCACTGACATGTGCACTGTGATCAGGTCTCTCGTGTAGTTTTTTATTTCGCCTCTCCCTCACTGATGACTGCAGCCATCCCTCAGACAGAAGTGAAGGCCAACACTTAACGGTGTTACGTACAATTTAGTTTCCAGAAAGAAGCTTCTTCACTTGATATTTTGCATAAGCTTGAGAAAGGACGTCCGTTTATCAGATCTGCAAAGATTTATGTGCAGCTCAGTGCCACCTTTTACCCAATAACTTCTTTCATGAGAACTCAAGTTAAATCAGATGCTGTAAAGTATTTTTGAAGTCTTGTCCTGGGAGCCAGCAGATGCCAAGTTTAAAACCTGTCCAGAAACTTGTTATGTGGATTTTATCTTTTTCTTTCCACAAGACTTCATTCGATACCCTTGAAGGCCCTTTTTTAGAACGTCTATGAGTCAGTACTAAGGGCCAACTATAGTAGATGGCCAAAAGCTAAGGTAGCTGCCGCCTGCCTCTCCGTACACAGAAACAAGGTGGTGCAACTGAGAAAAGAGGTTCCGCTTTGTCTGTGCACTTACTTACATTCTTCTGTGCCCCCATGCACATGAATTCACAGACATGTACAAAGCCTTTGCTTTCCTCAGAAATCATTATTACTTAAGACGTTCTAAATATTTCAACATCTAGTTACAGAAAACGTTGAAGGTATGGCCCTTTGGGAAGTATATCTGTGAGGCTCAAGGAACATTAAATGGAAAGACACGTGCACAGTTTAAAAAAAAAAGAAAAGAAAGAAAAAAAAGAAAAAAACAGGCTTTTTTCAGTGGTGGTGCCTGGAAACTTCCTGTTTACCTGAGATTTTAATTAGACCTGTGAAGTTTGTGCAGCTGGGAAACTTTTAATTTATAAACTGCCTACATTTGTGTGCACTAAACACTTAACGTATGATTGCTTCGTCTCTTCTCCGCCGATCTCATCCTTGTCTCAAGCATATTTTTGCACCAGTGGGGTAGAGGGACATAATATAGGGGCTTACGTGAAATATGACTTTGGAAGCCCACACCAAGCAAAGATAGTCGGCCCACCTCCTCAGCGCCCTGACAGGGCCACCTGAAGTGAACCTTGCTTTTTTTGTTGTTGTTTTTGTTTTTTTGGATTTGTTTTTTTTTTTTTTTTTTTTTTTTGTTTTTTTTTTTTTTTTTCCGAGACAGGGTTTCTCTGTGTAGCCCTGGCTGTCCTGGAACTCACTCTGTAGACCAGGCTGGCCTTGAACTCAGAAATCCACCTGCCTCTGTCTCCCAGAGTGCTGGGATTACAGGCGTGCACCACCACCACCACCACCACCCAGCTCATTGTATTTTATTTTTTGTTTTTTGTTTTGTTTTGTTTTTTGAAGTGAACCTTGCTAAGCCTGACTCACACATGCAAACGAAATGAGAATTGGGTGAAGGTTGAATACCCTAAAGAAAGTTGAATAACACAGTAAGTTTTAACCCCGACATACTACACTCCTAAGTCAAATGAGTTAATTGCCAGCATTCTCTCTACTCCTTTACATTTAAGGAAAATTATAAAAGGATTGTCTTACCAGGTCTAAGGAAACCGCACTCTGAGTTTCGTTCTTAGCTAGAACACCGACGAGCTGCCCCTTCCAGTTATCTCCCCTTTGTTCTCCACTATGGTGAGAGCTTCAACAGCGCAAGGATGGGAGTGATGCACAGGAAGGTGCTGCTTCCCGGCCGTGCCCAGACCACGAGGCTCTGTAGATATATATATCAGTTAGATTCCAGCCATGGGCCCAGAATCCGCTGCCTCGGGCCCTTGGTGATGGAGCTCACAGAGAGAGCCTCCATTTCCTGGTGCCTGTAGCACTGTAGGAATCCTTCTATGAGATCCTGCATGGAAGAGCCGTTAGCTCATGATCTGGCCATGGCTGATGTCTGATGTCAGCTGCAAGGATGACACTGTCACTCTCATCGCTGCGCTGACGTCAACAACTCGGCATTACAATCCCTTAGACTTGAAATCATGATTGTCAAACTTCTGCACAGTCAGCTTGTGTGGGCACTTCATCGTCAGGTCTAGGAGGAACTGTCCAAAACAGTCATCCCCCAGCGCCTACAGAAAGCACACTAAAGAACTGAAGTATTCCTCTCGGGAGAAATGTAGTCCAGTCGCCCTAACTCCCAAGAGACAACAGCGAATGGCACAGAGCAGCCAGCAGAGGCCATGCCACTTGAGCACACAAAGGCTGTTTATATGTGTCTCTGTGACAAGGCATTTTCTAAAGAAGGAGTCATAGGTTTGAGAGTGCCGTGCCAAAAGGCAATGGCGAATGACAGGCAACCATATCTAAACATGCTGCGAATGGGCGGAGATAGGAGCACAGCAAGCGCCTGGCGGTGCCAAGGCTTCTGACCCTTCCCCGAGTAGGTGCCTCTGAGTCCAACAGGCAGGCCTGGAGGACAGGTGCACCCACTGTCATTATGTATTTAATCGCCATTTTAAAACTCAGCACCAATTTTATAAGCTTGCTTTTATGTTTTTAAATTCTCTTATATGTGATGTGTGTGTGTGTGTGTGTGTGTGCGCGCGCGCGCGCATGCACCTGTGTAACCGTGTAGAGGTCAGAGGTCAATTTCATTTATCTCCCCCTGCTTCAGTTCTTTTAGAACCTAGATCTTGTCATCTTGAGCCGGCTGGCCACCAAGCCCCCAGCATCTGCTTGTCTCTGCCCTGCCAGTGCTGAAGGTTCAGGCATGCACCGCACATGGCTTTTACACGGGTACCGCGGATCCAAACGCATGCCTTAAAATAGGAAGTGTATTTAGGGCTGGAGAGATGGCTCAGCGGTTAAGAGCACTGACTGCTCTTCCAGAGGTCCTGAGTTCAATCCGCAGTAACCACATGGTGGCTCACAACCATCTGTAATGGGATCTGATACCCTCTTCTGCTGTGTCTAAAGACTGCTACAGTGTACTCATATAAAACAAATGAATCTTTTTTTTTTTTTAAAAAGAACTGTATTTAGCAAGCCTTTCTCTCCACCCCTCTTACAGGCCTTCTTACTGTGTCTGCCAGATGCAGATTACAAGGGAGGCAGACTTTCCCACCATGTCTGTGGCCTGAAGGAGAATCACACACGTCCTATAAATGAAAGAGAGCCTGCCAGTCATCCTTGGACAAGTGATGCTAGAATAGTGTCTGATGTCAATCAAATTCCAGTGCGGTCCTCCTTGGTCTGTAATGTATGCAAGCTCTTAGCTGTGATGGTGGATGGACGTGTCCTGAGGACAGAAGTGTCCGACTCTCATCCTCCCTCAGATTTTAGGCTTTGCTTAACAGGGTTCTGTGCTCACGGCAGTGCCTCCACAATGTCTCGGAGGCTCTGAGCATAAATGGTACTTCTGAGGGTTCTTGTGAGAAAAGAGTTGGGTCTAATTATTTAACAAATGCTTAGGGGAATGTCATTCAGAAAAAAAAAAATGCTCTTCTAAGAGCATTGCTAGCACAGCCCAAGCACTGATTAAATTGTTTTGACATAATTGCCAGTTCACAAGAATCATGGCAGTCACTATTCCAACAGCTTGGGAGGAGATCTATTGGAATGTGCCATTTGGGCAAAGTATTAGAAAAGCAATCCCCCCAAAAGATAACATTTATTTTATGGAATATTGATGCAAAATATTGACTTTCTTTTTATCAAGTCTTAAAGTTATCTGGCCAGTTTAGTTAGTTGCAAGTAGAGCTCAAACAAATAAATTTGAATGTTTTTGCTTATTTCTGTATTTTGAACCCACTCTTTAAAATGGTTAAGACCTAGATCAGTAATATTAGTGAAGTCTGCTCAAAGCTATGATCAAAAAGTCCAACATGGAAATTAGGGCATCAAAACTCTAAATAGAAAACAAACTACCAAAGACCCGCCCTGGAAGATTTACCTTCTAGCCATGAGCGCCGCACAGCTAGGAAGGTGCCAGCAAGCCCTCCCCGCAGGAGCACAGCTGCAAAGGAGCACACTCCACACAGCTTTCTGCGAAGCACTTTTCCTACCATCTTTAAATTCCACATCCGGATTCGCTCCCCCCACCCCCTGTACTCATAAGACTCATACAGCAGGTGGGTGGGGTTGTTTCTTCTTGGCGGTAGTCCGGAACTGCAGAAGCATCTTATGAAAGACATCTGGCAGTACCTCACAATCCCATGTGCTGTGATGCTCTCGTTTCCAGGAACTGGGTTGGGCTCTTAAAACTCAGCGTGTGAAGACTGAGAAGATGAGCTGGAGACAGAGAGAGAGAGAGACAGAGGCAGACAGACAGACAGACAGACAGACAGACAGACAGATGCAAGCCTCCTGGCTAGTACCCAGGCCAAGACAGTGAGTAAGAGGAAAGGAATCCAGAGGAGAGGGGTGAACTCAGAGAAGCAGGTGGCCAAGCAGAGGAGCACACGTGTTTCGCACCCCTTGCTCATGCTAATGTTTCTACGGTGACAGTAAAAGAAGAGAGCATATGTCCCCAGATCAACATGAAAACTAGCGCAGCAAACGATCGAAAAGGGCATGGCAGGAGACAGGATGAGAGGACCAGGGCCTGGGAGATGGCTCGGCCAGGTGAGACATAAAAGCAGTCCCTGCGATCCACGCAAAGGGAGCCAACTTCCTCCTGCAAGTGGCCCTGTGACATCATGTCCCACACACATACTCACACACTCACACATACACTCACACAGACACACACTCATTCACATACACACTCACACATGCACTCACAAAAGTTTTTTTAATTATAAAACGTGAAACAAACACAGCTGCTATATAAATTAATTCATACATATCAGTAATTATCCTAAATAACAAACGTACTCAGTAGGAATATGGTGGCATTTAACTGTAAAAGCTGTCAGAATGCATCTGGATACAGAATTTATCTGTGGGAGCTCCCCCTTGGTCTGTGGCTTTGCTTTCTATAATTTCAGATACACCAATCAGAAGGCGACATTTATAGTAACTATATTACTGGATATTGTTAGAGTGATTCTATTATGTTAATTTCTTACTGAGCTAATTTATTAATTTTCTTTCATCATATATGAATGGAGGAATGGGTACATAGACAGATGGATGGATAAATGGGTGAATGAACAGGCAGGCAGATGGATGGATGGATGGATGGCTGGATGGATGGATAGATGGACAAATGCGTGAGCAGGCAGACATATGGACAAACAGGCAGACAGATGGATAAGTGGGCAGAGATGGACAGACAGGAGGACAGACAGATGGGTAAATGGATGAATGGACAGGCAGGTGGATAGATGGACAGTTGGATGGATGGATGGATGGTGGATGGATGGGTGGATGGGTGGATGGGTGGATGGGCAGATGGGTGGATGGGCAGATGGGTGGATGGGTGGATGGGTGGATGGGTGGATGGGTAGGTGAAAGAACCATAGCCTGTCTAGGGCCTGATTCTACCTGTGGTTATAACCTTCACATGAGCTCTTTGGAGCATGTACTCAGCACATAAGCAAAAGCTGTGATATGTGCAGTTGATAAGAGACGCAACTTACAGAGTAGTTGAAAGTATATTCCACGTAAAGACTGATTAGGAGAGAGATGGTAAAGTTACATTGAACTTAAAGTAAAATGTAGCAAAAAAAAAAAAAAAAAAACACCAGTCAAGGCAGCACTGTTGCTGTCTGACAACACGGCATTCCGTTTGCTTAGAAGACATAATTTTAAACTTAGGTACAGAAAACCCTCACAACGAAACTAAATGCTCATCTAAGACTGTGTGGAGCACTGTCCTTGATAGATCGGTAAAGACCACTTGTTATTAAGATAGCTGACAGTGTAGGCATTACCCAATAGCATCACATGCCGCAATCCATTTTCTTTGATTATAATTAAGTCACGTTGAAAATAATAGATTTAAATACTTTAAATTTACTGTTTCTAAGTAATTCATGGCTTAAAGGAAATAGTATAATGCAAATGTTAAAGTATGTAGTACCCTGGAAAGACAATATAAATCCTGTCACTACTGTGTGTGGGACCACTGGTGCTTAGAGGGAAGCGAATGTTCTTAATTCAGTCTTACACTATGAAGAGAACACTTGAGGATTCGTATTTAGTAAATCATTTAGGGACAGAGGGCAGAATGATTCAAAGGAAGCAGAAGGCAATCAATCGATAAAGAACAGAAACAAAAAATTTGATTTGATGAATACTAAAAATAAACAAAGACAAAAGTTATTTCTTTGAAGTGAATAATAAAACTGGAAACTTACAGCAGAAATATTTGAGTAAAAAGACAAAAGGCACAAATAATATGTATCATGATGACATTTCTGAATAACCAAATATACACATTTCTATGAAAATACCAAATATGAAATTGACCCAAGGAAAAAAAAGACAGGTTCAGATGTATTCACAAGACCTGAGAAGAAAATGAGAAACAGGTTTTCTTGGAAGTAGTGCACACCTTTAATCTCAGCACTAGGAGGTAGAACGGGCAGGTCTCTGTGTATTCTAGACCAGCCTAGTCTACAAAACAAGGTCCAGGACAGGCAGAATTTTAGACTCTGTCTTAAACGTACATACATACATATGTACATACGTACATACACAAAGAGAGAGAGACACACATACATGCATATTATCTTCTTTGAGACGTGGATTACTTCTTGATAAATGCCAGAGCTAATAAATGTTACAGGTGACTGCTTATCTATGAGAAGATAACTTGAGTCTTATATTGACTTTCCTGCACGGACTGAACATGCTCTGCCCGCGCTCTCCCCACTTGGTCTCTCACCTTCCTGCTCTATTCCCATGAGTCAGCTTTCTGCATTTATGACTTGGCTTTTGTTCTGTGACTCATTTACTTCCCTTCAGGCAGGGGAAACAAGGCATAGAACGGAAGGCAGCGTTCCACACTCCCTGAATGTATCAGTAGCCGATAGCTGAGCAGGAAGGACACCATGAGCCTCTCCTCCTCCCATGACTATTGGAGGCTTTTTTTTTTTTAAACAAGCTCATGATTTTTTGTCTTCATAACAAAATCCAGCTGGAACAGAATCACCTCTTGCTTCCTCTTCTGTCGCCTCCCATTCCAAATGCCCGCATCTCTTACTAGCCAGACACTCATGTACAGTTCAGTCTCCATTGTATCTTCGGCCTTTATGTACCACATAGGCTTAGGCTGTCCACACATTGGCTGTTTTCTGCTGTAACGCCACTTTTCCCCGGCAGAGCAAGAATCCTTGCCCTTCTTGTACTGTGTTGCTTGGTGGGACTGGTTTCTTGCAGAAAACACAGCAGGATTTAGAAGCATCCGCCATGTTCTCAGGGGTGTTCCCAGCACAGGAAGTGGCGGGCCCATTTGTATACACTCCCACTGCAGACACCCCTTGCTGCTGTAGATTCCTGATTGCTCAGGGGCAGACTTTCCCATCTCCTACCCCGTCTTCAGCTCCCACATCCCTTCTGCCAAGTTCCCTGACTTTGGAGGTAGAAGTGCCTTTAGGGATGAATACTGTTTTTAAGAGAACCAGGAAAAACAAATATACAAAAAGCTATTCCGTTCACTTTGAAAAACAGAAAATATTTTCACTCTAAATAAGAAAATGAAAATATAGTTACAAATGACCATAGATTTAAAAAAGAAAGTATCACTAAAAACAATGTTTAATACATATGTGTGTGTGTGTATATATATATATACACACACACACATATATATATATATGAACAAACTAGGTATACCCCAGGAAAAAAATATTGGGAGAACAGATTAAGACTACATTAATCATGTGACTTATATATATTAACTGTTTGCCCTAATATATTTTAAACAAAAAAAAACCATAATATTTTGTATCTCAAAATAGATGCTGAAAGAACATTTGATCAAATCTAATAGTATCTATACAGGGAAAATAATATTGAGAACAGAACTGATTTTTTTTCCTTTTACTGAAAATAAGATTTTTTTTCTTCCCATAATCCATCACAATTACACTATCCCCTCTTCCTGCTGTTCCCAGATCCTCCCCACCTCCCCTCACATCTGGATCCACCCCCTTTCTGTCTCTCATTAGAAAACAAACAGACTTCTAAGAGAAAACAGAATAAAATTAGCACATCGGAACTTGATAAAACAATCAAAAAGAAGGAAAAGAACCCAAGAGAAGGCACAAGAATCATGCCCACTCATGTGTGCATCAGAATCCCATAGAAACACTAAACAGGAAGCCATAATACATATGTAGAGGACCTGGTACTGACCTGCAGGCCCCATGTGTGCTACCTCGGTCTCTGAGATCACATGAGCCGAGTGCATGACTGAGTATTAATTAGTTGGAAGGAAACATAAAGTGAAGGCCGAGGCAAGGATGCCTATCTATATAAATTATGGGTTTCATTTGAGGGAGCGAGAGATGGAGCCCAGGGACCCAACATAGCTTAAGCCTTGTACTCGAGGTGTGCCCAGAACCTGTTACTTCATGTGTGTGATTTCATTATTCAAACAAGTTCACGTCTGCTTCACCGAGCTCCTGCGGCCCGGCAGCATTCGGCCCTCTGTCTCTAACCCTGAGCTTGCCGCACGGCTGAGCGGAGGTCCTAGCCGGGAGGGAAGTACTGCTGCAGAGGTCACAGGGAAGACAGACACCTAGAAAGGAAACACCCTTTACAATGAGTGGACTGAGGTACACAAAAGTCACCTCTATTTAATATGTGTTCATCTACCATCCAGAACAAGTTGTTGCCAAGAGTCCTGATGGCACCTCTTGCTTACGCTGACGCACTGGGGCCCCAGAAAGGGTGATGTAAACAGAAGCCCACTTTCCTTCTCCTATGCCTTGGTTTGCCATGGTCATCCTTGTGTTTAGACATGCCCTGGTATCATTTTGGCCTAATGTGATGAGGACATCAGTTACTTTGTACAGCTTCAGTTTAATGCAAGGCACAGACACACACACACAGACACACACACACACACACAAAGTGTGTGTGTGTGTGTGTGTACCTGTGTATATATGTGTGTGTGTATACATACAGATCTATCTTGTATACACATATATTTATATAAACACATATACACATACACATATACATGTATAATTATATCACATTCACCCTGCCCTTTCCTCCTCCTAGCCCTTCCCAGGTATCTTCTCTCCTAATCTGATGAGGTCATCAACACTTTACACATAACTTTAACATAAGCCATACATGTACACAGGCACACACACATATATATATGTATATGTATATGTATACGTATATGTATATGTATATGTATGTGTATGTGTATGTGTATGTGTGTGTGTATATGTATATGTGTGTGCATAATATCCCTGCCCTTTCCTTTCTCTATCCCTTTGAAATCATCTTCTCTACATACCTGTCATCTGTCCCCACTCTCAAAATGATAGATTCTTTATAATTTTGTATATGCACAACTATATAAATACATTCTGAGTCTTTTTTCTCCTTGTGTGTGTATGTGTATATGTATATGTATATGTGTGTGTGTGTGTATATATATATATATATATATATATATATATATATATATAGTTTCAGTGTGAGTCACTTTGTATTAGGTAACAGTAACAGGGTTCATCTCTGGGAGATGCTGACTCTTCCTGCCCGAGTGTCCTCTTCCTCTCCTCATTAATTGCCTGTACTTCTTTGTCTGGATATGGCACACCATGAACTGTCTCTTTAAAAACCTATCTTTACCTTTACCCTCATTCTGAGATGCCGTCGTCTGGTACCACTTTAATGTATCAGACAAGAGCCAGTTCATCCCACAGTATTGAGAAAGCTGCACTTCTTATCTGGGAGAGCTCCGGGCATCTTGTCATTTGTGGTTCAATGGAAAGACCTCTATTAAGGAAGCACAGAACCTAACTATCAGGATAGAACCAAATCTTCCGTATCAGATCCAAAGAAACCTAAGTGACACAACCTTCTAGCTACAGTCGAGGTTTATGGGGGAAGGGGTCAGTGGGAATGAAGGAAAGGCCCTGGAAGAGGCAGGGTTGAGCCGAGTGCAAATGCAGCGACGGTAACAAAGTTAGTAAAAGAGGAGAGACCCAAAGACATCCACTCCAAGGCCACAGCCTCCCGCAGGGGCAGGACCTGCCCCATCTGCCGTGAGAGCCACTCGTCCCTACCGTGAAGGCACAGTTCACGCCTGCCTGCTTGTCTTGGCATTTGGGAAGAACCATAATCTGATAACCAGCAACTTGTACTGCTTTTGAAGCGTCCTAGCAATACTGCAGTTTCTCTGGCGGGTTTAGGACGCACTCGGGACCCTTGGCGTTTTTAGACAGCTTCAACACTGCCAGGCGACTCAGATTCACTCACTACTGGGGCACATGGGCTGCTGTACCTACCCTCTCCGCAAAGCCCTCCCATCAGAGGTCAATCTATGTCAGCTCTCCTGAAAAGAAGTAAAATCTTCGTAGTGTTATGGAGTGGGCTGTGTTGGTTCCTTCCTGTTCATTCAGTTGGAAGCAGAGTCGGGAAGGGCAGGGGCTTGCTGCGCTCCTCACGTCCTGGGCTTCCTGTGACAGTAAAGGGATCTAGTGTACGGCGTGTCATGGAGTAGTAGTCACAGAAGGGCAGAGCCGGGGTAGTACAACAGCTCTGTGTCGGGGGAAATGGAAATCCTTTGTGCACCCACAGAGAGGCCTTATGTAGATGCTACAGACACATGCACGCTGTGCAGTTTCTAAAACTTAACCTTTGAAATAATTTAAATTTTATTTCAAATTTTCTATTTACTAAAATAACGATGAAGTGAAGTTTAAAATAGCCAGGAGTCCATGTCAAGGAGAGCGTCCCAACTCTAACCTGAGGGGAGGAGCGAGCCAGTCAGTTACGCTGGCCTCTCAGAGGTACTTTGGTTTCCTTGCTTAGCACAGCACAGGGATGCAGCGAGTGTACCACACTGCCCTGGGGGCATCCCCAGGGAGGCCTGGTGTCCAGTTAGTACCACTGGAGGCAGAGTTTATTTTGATTAACTGAAGAAAAACTTTCCTGGTGAAAATATTAATCCTTTTTTTTTTTTATGAACCCTCTTGCAAAAATTTAAATTCTTGGCCGGGCATGGTAGCACACGCCTGCAATCTCAGCACTTGGGAGGCAGAGGCAGGCGGATTTCTGAGTTCGAGGCCAGCCTGGTCTACAGAGTGAGTTCCAGGACAGCCAGGACTACACAGAGAAACCCTGTCTCGAAAAAACAAAAAATACAAAAAAAAAAAAATTCTTTTTCAGGAGTATTTTTTGCTGAAATAAGCATCATCTAGACACAGAATGAAAGGCCATCCTGTTTCAGAACAGACAGAGGCACAGGACGCCCGAGGCCTCAGAGCTCCGCCGTTTGCTTTTCAAACTCTCCTTGGAGAGTTTGCTTCCGTTCTCGCTCCGCTCCTGGCCTTCACAGAGACATTCCCAGGTCACATGTCTCTTTGCAGCCGTAACTTGGCTCTAGTCTAATCCCTGCTTTGGAAATGAAAGTAAAAAATTAGACCATGTAGCCTCAAGCTTTCTATTATCTGGTTCCTTGAAACAAGGTAAACCCCGCATTTAAAAACAAAGTTGCAGAATAGAAACGCAACTTCTAGACACTTCCCTTTAGCATCTAAACTTGATTCAGTTAAAGTAACAGAATTGTGTCCTCAGATTGTAGTTCTGAAGAGAAAGGACAAAAAAGAGCTGTGCTGGGACCTGACTCTCACATACATAATGGCAACTTATTTAAAATTAGATAGGCTATACATATATATATAATTCAATATGATATAGAAAATATGATTTACATATCACTTCACTGTTAATATGTACCACAACAATATTTTGTGTGTGTATATATATATGTATGTATATGTATATATATATGTATATATATATATATGGACACATATTACTTTCTCAGATGTGACAGTAATTCATCTAAAATCAGATAGGCTATATGCATATGTAGTTTTTCAATACAACATAGAAACCTTATATGTACCACAATCTTTGTAGCTTTTCATGCCTCCGTGAACACAGCTTCTTTCTGCACAGTGGCCATTGTGAACACGGTGGCAGTGAGCACAGGGTACAACAGTCCCTGGATATGTTCATTTTATTTCTTTGGGCTCTCTATCCGATAATGGGATGCCATAGTTGTCAATCCAATATAAAAGGCAAGGCAGAAAATGAATGAGCAATATTGTTTCTTGCTGTTTTGTTTTGAGATGGGGCTTCTGTTAAGTCATTTAAGTTACCCTTGAACCTGTTTTTTGGTGGGTTTATGAATTCCTTGAGAATTTCATCAATACATTTATTATATTCGCCTGCCCCTGCTCATCCCCACAACTCCTCTCAGATCCACCCCTCTCCGTATATCCCCAACTTAAATGTCCTCTCTCTGTTTTTTGAAATCAGTCATCAGATCCAGTTTGTGTTGCCCATAGACTCCTGGGCTACACACACCTTAAAGAAAGATGAGCCCCAACCCCCCCATGTCATCCTCCAGAGCCCCATCAACCCTCCATGGCTCCTCAGGGGTAGATGCTCAGGAACTACTTCCTGCTCCATGCTGGGAGGTGACTGGCTTGATCTTGTGTGGCTCCTGTGGGCTCATGTGTGTTCCGGTCCTGTGATGCTAAGAAGGCTCTGTTTGGTGGTCTTCCCTAACCTCTGCTCTTAAAGACTCTCTGCCCCATCTTCTGTCCTGGACCCTGAACCCTGGTAAAGAGATGCAATATTGTTGTCCCATTTGTAGCTGAGCATTCTGTTGACACTTACTCCCTGCAATTTGAGAAGCTGGACATTTCTGCATTAACCACTGTCCACAGAGGAGCATCTCTGATGAGATTGGAACGCTATAGTAATTTGTGGGTAAAGAGAAAGGAATTGAGAGGGCACCTTAAGTAGGGCTGCTACTCTGCCCGCTTAGCAGAATAAAAGGGGTGGGGTCACTCCTAGGGCTTGTAAGCTCCAAGCCTTGGATTCTTGGCCAGATTTACAGTACCAAGCATGTGCTTCCTGTGGGTCAGGATTTAAAATCAATTGTGAAGTGACTGATTATCCCTATAACATTTATGTCACGGTAATGTGAAGCTTTCCAAGAGCCATGCTTCAAAATAGTACATTGAAATATAGACAGTAGATATAGATAGATAGATAGATAGATAGATAGATAGATGATAGACATAGATAAACAGATGATAGATTAGATAGATAATTGATCGAAGATAGATGATAGATAGACAGACAGACAGACAGACAGACAGATAGATAGATAGATAGATAGATAGATAGATAGATAGATAGACATGATGGATGGATGGATGGATGGATGGATGGATGGATGGATGGATGGATGGGTGGGTGGATGGAAGGATGGATGGATGGATGGATGGATGGATGGATGAATGGATGGATGTGTATAGATATCCTGATTGACAGTGGCCACTTACTGGTGGTATCCCTCCAAGGTCTCAGGTGACTGTCCCATGTTGAGGGTGCTAAGTGCAGAGGCCAGGCATTTTCTCTTCAAGACTCTGCATCTGGGAGCAGGATAGGTATTCGTGCTCAGAATGTTCCGCGTGTTTCCCTGAAAGCTCTAGAAGCCCCATACCTTATGCCACTTCCTGACTCTAAACCCACGAACTCTACGTGTTCTTTTCACTGATATCAACAGATCTTGTTTGCGCGTGTACTTGCACGTGGAGTTCAGAGGTCCGTGTCAAGTGTCCCCGTCGGCTTCTCTCCATTCACCTTGTCCTTCGGAGGCAGGGTCGGTCTCTCACTGGAACCGATGCTAACTCACAAACCAGCTAACTCACAAATCAGCTAAACCTGAAGACTGCGAGCTCCTCAGCACTGGGCTCACAGATGCGTGCCTCACCTGGTTTCACACAGATGTTAGAGATGCAGACTCAAGGACCACTCACTCATGCAGCTCACACGGCGAGCCGTCTCTCCAGCTGCTTACCTGCCTTTAACACACAAGGCAAACCTGTTAAAGCTAGTATAGAAATCCTATCATGGAAATGGAAAAACAGATGCGGAAACTTGCTCCGGCTGAGAGCTCATCAGAGCTCAGGTGAACATTTAAGTCTTCTGGTCTGGGGTCTCTCATTGTTTCTGCATCTCTCTCAGTCTAAAAAGAGGCTTCAGGCATGAAATATGTCCAGGTTGCAGCCTGATGCTGGCACTGTCCATTTCTTGCTGCTCTCCTTCCTGTTTTCTTTTCTTTATCTCCTGGGTAAGCTTTGAGTTTATCATAATGGTATCGGTAGCCATTTACAAGTAAATGGATCACATAGAACAACTCATTTAATCAAGTGGAGGAAAGCGATCAGGGCATAAGGGGAATGGTAACAATGGGCACACCACGTGGTCAAGTCTAAAAAGATGCCGTGAGTCGCATCTCTGTCGCCTGCCGCCAGCCTCTGGGTTCTCTCTCCACTTTCTTCAGCCTGCACCTGCGAATCCCAAAGTGCGTTACCCAGATGAAGTGCAGCTTTGACTGTGTGCACACGACCGGGCAGTGCAGTCTATCCAAGACAAGCAGCAAGACGCTGCTGCATCCGTTCCTGCAGCCTTCCCAAGGTGCTGTCTCTGTGGGAAGGTCCGCCCCACACCCCAGAAGCTCTGCCCAGACCTGTCAGGCTCGTGCCTTTGTCCCACTCAATATCCATCCCTTCCCTACACATCAACGACAGCTCTGTGTCAGGGCTTGGCAGATCAGAAGAGGTACCCGCGGTCCTCAACAAGGAAGGACAGCTGACTAAACTCAGTCAAGGCAGATCATGTGTGACTCAAGGAATAATTCCCAGCTGCGCTTTTCAGTAGAGTCGACACAGGCCACCCAAAGGCGCAGCCCCACAGCGGACCCTGCTAAACAATGAGTTAGTAAGAGTAGACACTGGACTTCTCTGAGCAAACTGTGATGTAATTGTTTTTCACTAAAACTGAAAAAGTATTTTTAAACTTCCTTCCCACATTTTAAACAAGGGTCTTCTTTGTAAATTTTTGTCTTAAATCAGCTCAGCTCTGGTATTACAGAAAGAGCAGGGAACTGCACCGAGAGATTTTATAAATTAATACATGTCAAAGGAGAGCCACAAATTGCATATTAAAGTTCCTTTTTCTGCTGTACTTATTCATTCCCAAGCCTGTCATCCCTTCAGATGTGCTCTCAGTCTTCTCAGTCCTGTTTGACAGAGTTCACGTGCACTCCAATTCCTAGGGTGAGAACTTTTGAAAAGTCACAGCTTTCTAAGAAGTCACACTTAAAGGTGCATGCTTGTTGAATATTTGGTTTTAGTTCCTAACTAGATCATCAAGCACCAAACAACTACCCCAGGAGCTGGAATAGAGCGTATGCCCTTACATGGCAAAGTGTGGATTCAATCCCCGCCGTCAGAAAGAGAAAGAAAATTCTCATCTTGGCTCCTGCGTGTACTGTAAAATCAGTAAAGGAAAAAGGCAGAGCCACTGGAGACGGTGGCAGTGGAACACATGGCCAGAGAGACAGCCACACAGGGGGTGAACGGAAGTCAGCAGCAGAGTCAGCAAAGATGGCCTGTCCTTAGAGACTCAAGCTCTAACACCAGAGCAGTGGCTGGCAGCCATGCTTGTGTGTTTGCTGCATACTGCACTGCTTGAGCGCCTTCTGCATGCCACACATGTCTTTCAGACTGACCTCAGGCCCCATAGCTGTGGCATCAATAAGGAGACCCCCAGGGTTGCAGATAGGAAAGTGCCAGGGAGCCCTGGTTGTTTCATGGAGCTCGCTGTGAAGCAAGTGTGTGAACCACAGGGCAGCAGAGAGACTGGTTTGGAGGCTTCCGTGGTCATTCAATAAAAGACAAATAAGGACCGGCTCTCCCTGCTGCTCTCAGGACAGGAGCAGCTGGCCTTTTCCATGGAAGCATCCATTTGCTGTCTGCAGTTTCCAGGTTACCTTTCCCTGAGGAGGCACCCCGGTCCTTCTGGAAGAGCTGGGTACCTTAGCACGGGCCCACTGACAAACAACTCTTTGGATTTTGGTGCAGAGAGGGAGGAAATTGCAGTTCCTGGAAGTGCTAATATCCCACGTCCCAGCACTATCTGTACCGCAGAGGAAATGAAAACAGCCCTTCTGCAGTGCAGGAGGTAATCCTGGGGGTAGGGCTGCAGCCTGGTAAGACCTCCAGAAATTGCAAAGCGTGTTGGCGCGGCTCCTCTCAGCTACCTTGCAAACAGGGTAGTCCTTTCCCTCATGCCTGTGCCTGCTGGCTCTGTGATATCACTGCTGGGACACCTCCGGATTACAGTGGCCTCCTCAGGTTACCAAGCTAATTCAGTGAGGACAAGGATAGACCCAAGGTCCAGAATCACTGCCTGTCCAGCCTCTGGCTATACCTGACCTCACTCCGTAAGCAGAAGAGACTCTGTCAAAGAAGCCTGGGTTGTAGATGCCGCAGCCTCTGGGTGCTAAAACCACCTCCCCCAATTAAGAAGCCCTTAGAAACCCCCTCTAGGGACAGGTTCTAGCAAGTCAGGCTCCCTGTATTCTAAAGACGGTCCTCACAGATTCAGGCAGCCAGAAAAGCCTCTAAATCTGAAAAGAGCATGCCCAAAAGAGGGGGTCCCCAGCACTGTGGAGGATCAGGGTCTTCCCTCCAAGCTGTCCTCTAAAGAAACGCAGGCTGAGAAAGCGTTGGCCATCCCACACTCTCACTGCCGTTATGATTAGCACCACACTGGGGTCCACCCCAGATCCGTAGAGAGCACCCCATCATGAAGTAGCTGCAGCTGTACCTCCCCTCTCCCCCCCCCCCGCCTTTGACCCCATCTGTCATTTACTTAAGGAGCATGTGTTCACGTGTCTGCTAGTTGGTTTTGCTTTGTTTTCTCTTTCCACACAGAGGGTGTTTCCCCGTGTCTACTTTGGCACACATGAGGAATATGTTCATCAACAGTAAGAGGTCCCTGCTGCAGGGACTCTGAACTGGGCACTGGGGAACAGAAAGACTGAATGTGCTTTAAATATCCAGGGAGGTTATACTTCAAAGAGAACCATGATTTTGCTATGGAATGTCATGTCTTTCAGTCAGAATGACTTTCACCAGTGTGAGAAACAGGCCCTGAAGCCCAGCCTGACACAGAGGGCCTCATCCCGCCCACTGACACCCCATAGGTCCACGTTAGGTTACAAAGCAATGTTAGCCAAAGGACCAGTATCGCCAAGATCCTCACCCTACTGACACCCCAAATAGAGAAATTCTGCACAGTTCCTAATTGTAACCTTTAAAAGGCCATTGGACTGCTAAGATTTAGCATCTTCTTTGAAAGGCACGATGGCTGTGCACGTGTCGGTGGTGGTTTCTGCAGACACAGCACAAATAGGTATAGAGTCCAGTTCTCACCCACTGCCTCCTCTTCTGCCCTTGAAGTGACGAACACTTTGACTGCTTTTGTCTGGGACATTGGAGTAGGACAGTGACCAGAGGTCACGGGAGCCACTGAGCATGGACACTGGGGCCCCTTTCCATCAGCGTTCCACTTTGTGGCCATCCAGGCAAAGTAAAAACTCCCACCCTGCTTCAGTGCTCCAGCGATAAATAGTTTATATCGACCTAATAAAATGCAATGCTTGGAAGAACCAGAGGAGAAATATGGGCAGAAAACAATGGAAGTCCAGAGCCTCTGCATGCCCCGGGGAGTTCATCTTCTTCCTTCCAGGGTGATGATTTCAATAGTTTTAATGTGCACCATTTTATTCATAAGAGAAAGGGAGGAAAAATTCGATTTTAGAAGCTTCTAAAACACTTGACCCCACACTGTCTGAAAACACTCTGTCGTTCCGTACAGCCCTGACCCCCAACCCCATTCGCTCTGTCAGCTTCTCTGCTGAATAGGGCTTTCCTCCTCTTCTTTTAATATCTGAGAGCTGTGGCATTTTTTTTAACAGACAGCATCATTTTGGAATAACGTTCTCTCGAGGTGGGCCACCGAGATGTGTAATTACACCCCGTGGAAAACGGTGGCGGTGGGAGGGGTGTGGGAGGAGGCCATTGAATCACAGAAACACACCCCCTGTTCAGAAAAAAAAAAAAAATGACAGTGCGCAGGATGTCCAATTTCCTTCTGCTCCGTGACCATGGAGAGCACGGCGTCTTAAAGCGGAGAAGTCATTGGTATTCACAGAGCCTGCCTGGCTTCGCTTTTATTGTTTCGGAAACTTATTACTCCTTCAGAGCGGTTCCCAGGCTTGCTGGCTTTTCTTGGTATATATGAGCTAAGGTAGTCAGAGGAAACACTTTAATTACATTTTAAGTAGAATAAAAGCATAAGTATATTTATGAAAATTCTAACAGGAGGTGCAGTGAGACCATTAACTTAAATCCCCCAAATGCATAAAGTCAGGGGGGGTCCATAATAAAAAATGAAATCCATAGTTAGTGCATTGAATTGTACCTGTGTATTAAAAACCCTCCCTAAACACAACACTGCCTCACTGCTGTGCTGCAGTTGGGACTCCTCCTGTAAAAACGTGTCCTGGGATGTGAGGCGACTGTCTCTCTCCCAGGCTTCTCTTCAAGTTGCTGTCCCAATAATGCAAGTCAACCATCAAAGAATCATCCGCACATTGGCTGTCCCCAGACGTCCCTTCTGCCCTCTCTCATTGGCCCATTTCCCCCAGATCGCCTGTGCTCTGATTAAATCTGATTTTAATGAACTTGCAAATAATTTTGTCACTTGAAGGCCGTGAGGTGAGAGATGGAGGTAGAATCGAGAGCTGCATGTACACTTGACCATGACAGAGACATCTAAGGAGAGGAGAGGCTGAGTTTTCCCCGAACCAGACCTTGAGTCCTTTGAGGGGGTCTCTGCTCTGGGAGATTCTAACCTTGGCCATTGGCTATTCAGTGGGCTTGATAAGAGTGCTCAAAAGAACCAGCTGGAGAGACACACAGCATGAGCATCTCCGCCCAAGAATATTGGTTCAAAGTTGGGGTCTCATCAAAGCTTTACTCTGTGTCATTTTAAAAGAAGCTGTGTGACTTTGACCTCTTAAAAGATTAAAAAAAAAAAAAAGATAGCTTAGAAACCTTTCACTCCTGTCCAGAGAAAGGGGCACATGATATAAGTTTTATAAACTAAGTCTAATTTACTAAGAGATAATTAAAAGCCAACACTAGGTAGAAATGAATGCAATCAATCTCTTGACTAGCAATCTGTGGACCATTGATCTATTGACTGTGCAGAGGAGTGTCCCAGAAAGCACAGGGGTTAAGGAAGGCATTGATAGCCCCTGCCTTTACCCAGCAAGGCTCCGCAGATGATGCCCTCTGTCACCTCGAGGCTCCATCTCAATAGTTCTCAGCCTTCCTAATGTTGCGGCCCTGTAGTGCAGCTCCTCATGTTGTGGGACCCCATAAAGTTATTTTCATTGCTACATCATAACTGTCATTTTGCTGCTATTACAAATTGTACTGTAAATATTTCTGGAGATAGAGGTTTTCCAAAGAGGTCATGATACCCACGTTGAGAACCGCTGCACTGCTGCCCACCTTAGTAAGAACACAGGATAACAACTCATAAGCCCCATCTGATCAAAACATTCTGGAAACCAGGGTGCTGAAATGGGATGAGATTGATTATTTTCCCATTTGCTGATTGATATCTCGAGTCACCAATTAAATGAAAAGCATAGGGTCACAATAACTGTTTTTAAGTACAGGGGTCCTGTGATTACCACACTCACCAAAGACACAGCTGTAGACCGAGCACCAGACCCAGGGGAGGAGCCTCTGCCTGTCAGGAGTGGGGTGGGTTGTCTGTGCCTCTGTTGCCCCCTAAAATGTAGCAGGCGTTCACCAGAAGATGTCAGAGTCTCCCTCAACATCAGTTGTCTTCTCCCATCTTTCTGCAGAATAAAAAAGAAAGGAATAAAAAAAGACCATTTTAGATGGGTGGAAAAGGCAGAGAGAATTGAAATTGGTAATTAAATCATGACAAACTCAAGGTAGAATTACATTGTTAGAAGTCAAATAATAGTTATTACTCAAACTGTGAAGTAATTGTCATTCGTAGATAACAAAGACACTTCTCAGAACAAGAACAGTTGACTTTAAAAGTCCCTGGAGCTATTTTTAAATGTGTCACAGAGCAGAGCTGAGTTAACATACTGCGGTTTGGTGAGGGTTACGTGTTTACGACCTCCGGGTTGTATGGTGGTCGTTCTCCGGATGGAATTACCGGATGAGATTTCAATTGTACTTTTGTTGTCTCAATTTATTAATAACTAAATGTTTTATATATCCCATGTCCTCAGAGTATATAAGTCAGTATTCTAGGACTGTTGCTTTAGTTGCTTATACACACAGCCTCTAATCTTTGTCTTTCTTATTTTTTCTTTATTTTATATGTATGAGCATTTTGTGTGCATGTATGTATGTACCTACATAAGCCAAAAAAGAGCATCTTAGCCACTAAAGCTTGGGTTACAGATAGCTGTGAGCTCCTGTGTGGCTGCTTGGAGCCACACCCAGGTCCTCTGCAAGGGCAGCGAGTGCTCTCACCCACGGACTGGTCTCTCCACCCCTCCCCTATGCTTCTCACATAATAAGTATATTCTAAAAGCAGAGTGAGTGTCTTTTATGATCATGGCTGAGGGACCTTAGATGAAAATGAACAACTCATACTCAGTCCCTACAGTGGTGGCATGGTCCTTCGGTCCCCGAATGCTATGAAGGGGTGGCTGTTGCTGGCTTGTGCCGGGGACATGCTGATGGCCAGGTTTAAAATCCATGGGTTGGACAGAGCAGTGGTCAGGCTTTTCCCCTGCCCCTTAGTTGTGAAAACTCGTCTGAGTTTGAGAAATAAGACCTGACATGATATGGAAAAGAGGGGTGGTACAGATCATGCCTGGCTGACGTCTGTGACGTGTGCGCAGGCGGCTCCGTGTCCGGTTATCGTTTGCACCTCTGCGGTCCGTGGGCTGAAAGTTTGGTCTTTACTGTGCTCGTGTTTCATTGAGATGCAGCCTTTAAGAATCAGAACCTGCTGACAAGGTCTTAGATCAGCTGGAGAGGGCCCTCTGGAAGGATTGCAGAATCCTAGTCTCTCAGCTTCCCTGGGTTCCACTCTGACCCCTGACCCCCCCCACCCCCCACCCCCATGTGTTCCTAACAGGATGCCATCGGCCACCAGAGGCCTAGCAGACAGGGCTACCTTATCTGGCTGTGATTTAACAGGCCTTTTATCATTATAAGTAACCTGCTTCTAGAACATCATACAGATTATGGAAAATGAACTAATACAGGTCTCCAAAGCCTTGAATAGTTCTTTTATATCAAAGCAAATGGGTTCTGTAAGGAAGCAGTGCGGCCCTTCACCCACTCAGTAAATCTTCACTGAATGCAAACTGTGAGGGGATGAGCTCGCTCCCTCTCGCAGTCCCCTCGCTCAGATTCCGGCCCGAAGACAGACAAACAGGCTGTGCTGAGCACCACTCACTGTGCACACGGTCCAGATGCTGTGTGCCAGGCAGACAAGTCCGCACCGGCTTGAGCCCGAGCTCAGCAGTGCTGGGGACGAGTGTGCCTAGCATCCGTGCCCCTGACAAGAAACAGGCTGTGCTCAACGCCCATCTTACCTACCACGTGCTGCCCCTAAGCTCTGTGTAGCGTTGACTCTACAAGGGCGCCATGCGCACTAGAGAGGGAATAAAAGCCCACCCAGATCAGCCTTGTCACTTGTCCTCTGATAGCAAAAGGTGTTTTCATTATAAGTGGGACAGGAAAACCTAAGCCCCCCGGGCACAATACATCCAGATAAAACTCAGAGTGTGTTGCAGGATCTTAATCCTGATGTCATGAAGCTTTGGCTTTCCCATTCTAGCCCAAAATAACATTCCGTTGGTTATTTATTAGGGAGGGGGAAAATGTATGTCTTAAAAGGGTAATGGCGCCGGGCGTTGGTGGCGCACGCCTTTAATCCCAGCACTTGGGAGGCAGAGGCAGGCGGATTTCTGAGTTCGAGGCCAGCCTGGTCTTCAGAGTGAGCTCCAGGACAGCCAGGACTACACAGAGAAACCCTGTCTCGAAAAACCAAAAAAAAAAAAAAAAAAAAAAAAAAGGGTAATGGGAACTTGTAATACAATGAAGAAATTTGGGGGACTATTGGGGTTTTTTTCTCCTTCAAATATTCCATTAGGGCATTGTTTAAATAAATCATGGGGTTTTCTCTGTACCCTCCACCTCTGCAAGATGCTACCCAATGCAAAACAAAGCTTGAGAAAGCCAAACAAAACCACTCCCCAAGTAAGACAGCTTCATTCTCGCTACGACTGCCTGCCTGACCGCCGCCCCACATTTGAAAGACTACACACACACACACACACACACACACACACACACTAACCCCCTCTCTTCGCCACATCCAACTGCTATGCTTAGTGTCACATTCTCTCTCTTCCAGAGCTTCTTTGAAGGACAGTCTGCACCATGGGACTCCGCTAAGAAAGATGAGAACAGAATGAAGAATAGATACGGGAACATCATTGCATGTAAGTGGCAGTGGCGGTGGCGGCAGTGTCCCCCCCCCCCTCCCCATCCCCAGGCAGGGCTGGCTTCCCGGCTCCTGCAGTGAGAATTTCCCATGCAATGCCTGCCTTTGTATTTCCTGCAAGAGGTAGGGTCAAGGCCTGTGCTAAGTGAAGGGAAAATCATCTGTGACCCCTCAACCGCCTCAGCACATCCTCCCCGGGGGCTGGTTTCACTTTTAGATACAGGGTCTACGGAACGCAGGTAATGTCACAAAGCAGAAAGAAAATGCATTTTGGAAGGAGCAAGCATCGTAGGCTCTAACATCCCCCAACGGCTGCATGAGAATGAGCAGAAGCAATGGCCTGACTCACAGCAGGCTTCGCGCGGAGCTCCGCACACGTTGGCGCATTAATCCTCCGGACACTGGGTTAGGTGGGTCAGTAATAGCCCCATTTTAAGGGCAGGAAAGCGAAACTCAGAAGTTAAATGATAGTCTCCGTATCACAATACTCATTAGCAAAGGGGCCAGGATTATATCTCAGAAATTCCCAGCGCCTGCGAAAGCGAACGGTGCCATCCATAATGCCTCAGACAGCTTTTAAATCGAGCCCAACCTCATTAATGTTCCGTAACCATGCTAAAGCTCGCAGTGGATTGATGAGCCTCCTTCTCCCAGGCTCAGACCGTCCATCCTCTGCCTTCAACCGCTCGGAGGCATTCAGGATGGCGTCAAGGTGCCGCTGGGCCCACGGTGGTCGCCTGACAGAGTCCAGGCTATTTATGAAGGAGCAGAAACCAACAACGGCTCGAAGCTGGGCCTGGGAGCGTCTCGCTCACCATGTCTTGTTACCTGGAAAAGAATAAGCTTGGAGGGCACAGGAACTTCAAGGGAGCCGTGCATTTGCTTTATTGATTGTGAAAGTGCAGCTACAGCCGCCCGCCCGCCTGCCCGCCGGAGCATTCCTTGGCTGGGCAGTACAGTTGCTATGGTCATGACGCCCCGACAGTCCCTGTGCTTTTGAAAATGTTCTGATCCATTCAAGTCCCAGGTTGCTAAGTACTTGGAATGCAGCTGTCATGACTGAGAAACTGATTTAAAAAAAAAAAAAATTGTTTCCTTCTCATTATTTTGAGTCTAAATAGCATGCGAGAGTAGAGGCTATCATGCCGGACGGTTGTTTTCGTTACTCTTCTGTTCCCATGACAAAACACTGTGACCAAGGCAACTAATAAAAGGAGCATTTAATTTGGGGCTTGACCTCCAGGGCAGGAATGATAGCAAGGAGGCAGGCATGATACTGGAGCCGTAGCTGAGAGCTCGAAACCTTATCAGCAAGCAGAAGGCAGGAAAGAAAGAGAAACCTGGAAGGCATGGGCTTTTGAAACCTCAACGTTCACCCCTCCTCCACCAAGGCCAAGCCTCCTAATCCTTCCCAAAAGGTTCAACGAACTGGGGACCAAGTGTGAAACGTAAGAGCCCATGGGGGTCATTCTCATCCAGACCACCACAGCAGTACGTACTGTTGACATGCTTCCTACAAAGAAAAGAGCGAGACTCACACAGAGCCACAGCATTCTAGCCATGCCTGCCTTCCCTTTGGCTGCGAGGAACGAAAACTCGCTGGCTTTTCAGGGGTGTGAATGCTGCGTCCGCCTGCTTCACCGGCTGGTCTTTAAAAACTCACCATGGTGGCTTAAGGCTTTGTGTCTGTCTGGGTGTCACAGACTGGCCATGTGCCCCGAGATCTCGAGTTTGACATCCCCTTGGAGGAGTGTGTTGGCAATTAAACACTGAGGTTGCAAAGATGATAGCACCAGCTCTCTGTGTCTGTGTAAATACATTTGTGTATATGTATCTGCCTGTCTGTATCTGTGTATATGTATCTGTCTGTATGTATCTGTGTATATGTGTGCATGTGTTTTGTCTGTCTATGTCTGTGTATATATGTGTGTCTGTCGGTCTGTATCTTTGTGTGTGCCTGTGCACATGCTTATGCATGCAAGTCTATGTGTGTATACACCACTTGCATGGCTTATGTCTGAGGAAGCCAGAAGAGGGCATGGGATCCCCCAGAACTGGAGTTACAGATGGCCACTGGCAGCCATATGGGTACTGCCAATCAGACCTGGGTCCTCTGGAAGATATCCAGAGCTCTTCACCTCTGAGTCTCCCTCCAACTCAAGAGATAGTAGGTATCTTTCATGTCTATTTTAAAAGCCATACAAGTAGAGTGAAGGTGAGTAACGTGGTAGGAGGACTGGATATGGCCTGGGTCATGGAAGATGTGCTCAGAAGTGGACAGAGTTCCATCTTGCTGACACCGTGGGCTTCCCGTCTGAGAGCCAGACAGGCCAAGGCATGCAGGAAAGGCGAGAGCTCAGGCCCTCAAGTGGGAACTACATTGCAGAAGCCCTGCTGGGACCTAAGGGCAGGATAGAAGGAGACACATGATCAGGAAAGACCCTACGGGACGGTCAGGAGAGCATAGGACATGGGATGGAGACAGAATTAGGGCCCACTGTGCCTTTAGCTGAATGCCCCTGCGTGAGTCATGGTCCTACATCATGTCATGACTCTCCGAGAGCATTGCCTGTCGCAGAAGTGAAGCTAGCGCTCCAATGACATCACTGCTCCCTGTGGCAAGTGAAGGGTCATTTTCTTGATCACCACCTTTGTGTTATTCTTCTGTAGCTTAGAAAAATAATAATAAATTTAAAATGAAACCACGAAAGACTGAGCAAATCAGCATGGCGGAGTGTGACTTCCTAAGGTAGACACAGTGCCAACCTGCCCCTACTGGCCACCTCACTGTGGCCAGCTCCGCACAGGCTGGGCTGTGGCATCTCTGTGACATGGCTGCCTGTGGCCTTGCAGGCTGCATGTTCTAACTTCTGGGTGCCGCCCATTCTAGCTCCTCTCTGTCCCTCTCAGTCTGTCCACTGATGCCTTGCTTGTGGGCCTTTCCAGGGATGACGTCACACATAAACTTCCCTGCTCCAGCCACACCATCCAGTCCCCTGCCTTCTGTCTCTCCACAGCACCCAGATGCCTCTCCCACTGCACAGCTTCTCCCACCTCACAGCTTCTCCCACTGCACAGCTTCTCCCACCTCAGTTTCTCCCACCTCAGCTTCTCCCTTCTCACAGCTTCTCCCATCTCACAGCTTCTCCCACCTCACAGCTTCTCCCACCTCATAGCTTCTCCCACTGCACAGCTTCTTTAATCACACAGCTTCTCCCACTGTATAGCTTCTCCCACCTCAGTTTCTCCCGCCTCACAGCTTCTCCCACCTCACAGCTTCTCCCACCTCACAGCTTCTCCCACCTCACAGCTTCTCCCACCTCACAGCTTCTCCCACCTCAGTTTCTCACACCTCACAGCTTCTCCCACCTCACAGCTTCTCCCACCTCACAGCTTCTCCCACTGCACAGCTTCTCCCACTTCACAACTCCCACTGCACAGCTTCTTTAATCACACAGCTTCTCCCACTGCACAGCCTCTCCCATTGCACAGCTTCTCCTACCACACAGCTTCCTTCCTTCTAGTTTGCTACATTTTCTAAATTCTCTCTAGATTTGTCTATTTGTAACTCATTGTTCATATAAGCATATTTTCTATGACTGTGTATCATATAATTACACTATAGCATGTATATAAACCATGCAATTCTCTACAGAGTTCCAGGTTGGTATACCATGAGATATTGATCACTTAAACAACAGGCCAATTATTAATACTTCTAAACTATAACATCCACCGCCTTAGAGCTAGTAATATATACTCTGTGTAAATAAGGCCATTTCAATACCACACAACCCTCAGGGAAAACACTACTTTTGTCACAAGCAGTAGAAGCGTCTGACAACAGCCCCCTCCCCGTATCTGTGTGAGACCATGTGATCTGAGAGCTGGGTCCCTGGGGAGGGAGGACAACCATGAATGAATTCCCTACACTATTTTTGTGACTCCATTAAAGAGCTCTTTGTGGGGGGAGAGGACTTATGGGACATATGGTGGGGAGGGAACTGGAAAAGGGGAAAGTCTTTGGAATGTAAACAAAGAATATAGAAAATAAAATTTTAAAAAAGAGTTCTTTTAATAGTCTGAGTAGTACCACCTAGAAAGTGCCTCATTAACATGTGTGTGCCTGTGTATGCATGTTTATGCATGGGCACATGCGTACATATGTGCATGCATGAGAATAATCTTACCTATTATGGAAGATGGGCAGAGATTTGAAGAACTGAGGAAAGAGTAAGAGTCCTTACCTAACCTAAGCCACATATACGTTCACGTGTGTATCATGCTTATATCCTTAGTAAGCATAGAAGGTGGTTGGCATGCTGCGTGCCTAAAAATTTACATAAATGCAGAGGCCAGTTCCCCCTTACTGAGATGTGTGCCTCCCAGAGCTGAGGCATTGGGACAGCCCCTCTCCTTGGAGTGAGGAATTGTGGGATTCCATGTGCAAGCCACAGAGATTCTCAGCAGTGCTTTCCAAAGAACATAAAAAAGAGCTTGTAATGATCACACTCATTGTTTCGCAACAGTGTTTGCATATAAAACGGTGTTAATGGTGCTTCAAAACAGTTTATGGGCTTTGCTCTTAAGTAAGTTAAACTTTTCCTTTATTTACACTATAAATTTGCTGAGCCAGCCCTTTCCAAATTGAAGCTAGCATTCTGTCCGCCATTACTGCCACCACCACACACAGACTCAGCCCCTCTAATCCTCTCAACGATTCCCGGTTATAATTAACTCCAAGCAAAGATAAACATCAAATCTCCCAGCTAACGAGGCAGCCCCTCCGCAGCTGCTCCCCATTATGGGACACTGATGGTAGAGAGACCAGCCAGACTCAGTAGGCACTTCCCAGGCGATTCTCTCTCTCTCTCTCTCTCTCTCTCTCTCTCTCTCTCTCTCTCTCTCTCTCTCTTTCCTTTTTTGCCATCTATTCAACAAATACATATTTAACCACCACATGCCTGGTCCTGAGCCAAACTGAAATTCCTCCTTCCTCACATGTTTACCAAATGCTTCCTATAAAGAAGATGCCATTGAAGATGTCACAGAGCAAGCAGGGAACCAGAGAGGACAGTGGTGAGCTTCAGAGCAGGTGAGCAGCCAATGAGGTCATGGCACAGAATGCTCATTGCGGAGAGATGCTAGAACCGGAAAACAGAGCAAGGAGGGTGATGGTGTGGGTGCACACTTCAGTCTTTAGGATGTGGTCCAGGAGGACTTTCTGGGAGGACATGATGCAAACAGAGGATGAAGTATCCATTGTAGGCAGTGAATGCCAGGTGAGGGCAGGAGGCCAGCATGGCCAGAGCAGAGAGGTGGGAGGGAGATTTCAGGCATGAGAAAGTGGGCTAGCTACAGCAACAAACCCGACAGGGTCTCTACCCTCTAGAACCCAACAGTCACAGGGCAGAAGTTGGGGAGCTGTGGAAGAAATTCAATGATTATATCTGATTACCCAAAGGAGCGGGATACACTTTAAGGGCATTTCCTGTGGTACATGATTCAGTTAAAGCTTGAACTGTGGAGACTGACTTATTTGGAGATGTGTCAAGATATGAAGATATGACAAGAACATTCCAGGATAGATCAGTAAGGACCCTATTATACGGCCACATTGCAGAAATGGAGGGTGGGGGCAGGGAATTTGAGGAACTAAAGAGAGGCTGGGGGTTGGAATGGGAACGGGAGGGTTAAGTGATATGGGGGGAGGGGTCCAAACCATATTCCAGAACACATTAAGGCATCTACTCTTTATCATGCAAGCAAGGGAAGTTTACTAAACGAGAATTTGTTCTTAATCAAACAGGCATTGGAAATATTTTAATCAAACTGTGAAATAGAAAATCTATCAGAAAAATTACTCAGTTACTAGATCTTTAGTATCCCGTGTGAGAAAATGTATGTTGTAGATTGAAGGAAAGTAACTTAAAACTCTGGATAGACCTCCCCACGCCTCCAAATAGGCCAATCTTCATCAGTCAGGCTTTAACTAAAATCACGTACAGGTGGATGTTCCCTTAATGTCCCTGAATGGACAGGTAAGCTGTGCAGTCAGATGAGAACACATGTGAAGAGGAGATCGGGTGTGGCCTGGGGTTGGCAGTGATATGGAAAGCTAGTGCGTGCAGCCTGAGGACATTTTGAAGCTTTCAAATGAGCTGCTGCTGGTGGGATGTTGAAAGAACTGCTCTGAGGACAGCCACAAGGGGGCCTTGTGCCAGAAATGGTCTGGTGGCAGACAGGTCAGACAGGAAGCACAGTGAGAGTGTGTGGAGAAGCACATGGAGACCCCGGGACCCACCCAGGGAAGGGAGGCTGTGACAGGGGGCCATGCCGATCCTACCTACACACAGCAGCTGGGCGACCTAGACCTAGCTCCGTAAAGACTGACTTGGTGCTGATCAATGGTGGCAGCAAGCACATCCTTGCTGGGAAGGGAAGAATGGTTCTTTCTGAGTCTGCCCTCTGCTGGCGCAAGCCTGTTTCCCCAGTGCATCGGTATCTGAGCTTGGGCTGCTTAACCTCATCCCCACCCCCTACCACCCTCCCAGCACACACACATTACATTAACCAGAAACCCAATTTTGATGGCCCAGGTCAAAGGTCATTTTTCCAGGATTTTTACATTGAAGCACAATTCTTCTCTGCCAATTGAGTAACTCAACAGGTCTGTAAAGACCATTTACAGCTGTCATCCTCTCCGAGGCGGGGGAAGGGGGGGGTGGGGAGATGAGCAGGAGCTGGAACACAGGATCCTTTAGCATTAAATTCTGGTGGGTGGACAGTTGATTGAAACAGCCCATTCAGGAAGACATGTGGTAAAATCAAAAAGTTGAGAAGACCTAGAGTCAGGGGTCCCTGAGGGTTCTGAGCAGTACCAAGTAAGACTGGCTGAGGAAGTCACAAACACGGCAGGGTGGAAATCTACCAACAGCAAGATGGGGTCTTCATCTAGAGCCCCCTGAGGTCAGACCCAGGGCCTCCTCTGCCACCTGGTGCTCAGAGTCCCTGTGTCTGGAGGAAGCGAGTGGAGTCAGACAGCAGGGGGGTATGCGGGGGACCCCTCCTGGTGATGTTCACTGGGCCCTCACAGGCTGTACCTTGCTACAGATGCAGCAGAGTCCTTGGCCAGATGTAACTACAGAAGGAACAACGCCATTCTTTGCAGAAAAATAGGTTGGGAATGAAATTAATTTTGAGTCACCTCTCAGAGGCCAGACGTTGCTTCGGTCACTGTGATTCCAATTCAATACTTAACTGTGTCATCAATATTTAACTGAGAGAGGGAATTGGTTAGAGATGAAAGCTTGTCGATTGCAGGCCCCCTGTCTGCTACCGTGGGAATGCCTGTCTGCACAGGTTAAAACTGTAAAGCCATTACCAATATTGCTCCGATAACAGGAAAGTGTGGAAGCGTTTGCAGCTGCTTAGCATGTTTTTAAATAATGTCATTTGACAAAGGTTTAAATACCATGCTTAGAGGACTTAGGGCAGAAAGACCTGTTTTAATTCTTTAGTATTTTTTCTTAATTCCTCAATGGCTTTCTGAGAGCTTTTTTTCTTTCCATTGATACATACTAATTCTATGTATTGATGAGAGTACAGTATGACTGTCTGGTACATATACACCTTATATGAGTAATCAGCCTTTCCCCATCCTTAAATGTTTATCACAGAACTCTGAGTCCATCTCTTCCAGTTCCTGACAAAATATATAACTGTTGTGAATAATAATCGTTGCCATCGTGCTATAGAACATGGATATGGATTCCCGCGGGCCCCCCCCCCGTCAACTATATTTTGGCACCTTTGTTCAGCACCTTTCCTTCCCCCCCCTCCTAGACACACCCACAGACCTGCTTCACCACCGCACTGCTCACTTCCAGCGCACACGAGAATACACACGCGGGAAGCACAGGCCGGTGGTAATCATTCAACAGGAAATGGTAGTTTTTATAACCAGGTCTCCGTGCGCCAGTTTCTTATCCCAAAATACCAGTAGCCCAAGTGAGAACAGGTATATCCAAGGAAAGAAACTGAGCAACCCAAAGTGGGGTCAGGCAGATAAGGGACAGATAGAGACGTACAGAAGGACAGGCGGCTCACAGACGGAAGGACTGTTTGTTCCTATGGGAACAATGTAAAGACGAGACCAGGAGTGGGGCTGAGGCTGACGGATATATGAGAAGCTAGTGAGTGCAGTCTGGGGACATTTTGAAACATTTGTCACATGTCCTCTAGTTAAAGTTTTAGGGGAAAAAGAAGCCTTTATGCAGATTGAATTTGACAAAGTAGCCAAGTGTGTTAATTTTGTGACAGCCAACTCTGACCTGTAGTTATAATATAAACGTTACTTGTTTATATTACATACTTTTTACTTTATTTTTATATTAATAAATATGTTTATTATATATTTATATTACATACTTTTATTATTAGCCTATAATAATACTGTATTATTGTTTAAATTCCAGGCATGCATGGAAAATAACTCCTTTTTCTCTAATTATAAAAGCAATGTATACACATCCAAGAAAAATGTTACAGGCGCGTTGGGGAAATGGCCGGAGCATCACTGTCCTGATTGAAACCCGCTAACATTTGTTTAAGTTTACCCAAGGCTTTTCCTTGCCATGCTGAGGAGTTATTGGCCTTGTGCTTTTAATTTTTTTTTATTTCAGTTGCTTTTGTTTTCTAATAAAATAGAGTCAGCATTTTTTTCTGATTATAAAGACAATGTAGAACATGTAGACAGCAGTAGTATGTAAAAATCCCATCCAATCTCAGCCTCAGATCAGCCCCCTCCTGCCAGTCGCCACACTGTGTGTAGTTATGCTCACACAGCCCCCACGCGCTATGTCCAGGACGGCCACAGGCCCATACATAGGGCACGAAAGCTAGGGATGCCTAACAGCACCGGGAATAATCCCTGGATCATCTTCTCCCACGTCAGAGTCTACACCGCAATCCACAGAATGGTGGCACCCACTCTCAGCTGGGTCCTCCCACATCAATTAACATTTTTCACATACTCACAGGGCCACCTAATCTTGACAGTCACCTTGAGGCCTCTTTCCAGGTGACTCTCATTTGTGTCAAGCTGATAACTGGAACTAACCAACTCACCCACAATAACAGAGAAATGCCAGCACACGATGACCACCTTGCTTTCCACTGGTGAAGGTCCTCCCTGTGCTCTCTGGGCTGGCTCCCCCTAGAGGCTAGCTTGATTGCACTTTTAGCTCACGGTATTGTTAGGTACCACATCCAAGGGGTCAACCAACCACAGAATGAAAATTTAGGGGACAAAACTTGTGCTTGTTCTGACAGTGTGAATTTCCTGTCATTATTCCCCAAACAGTAATGGAGAGCGACAATTTACCTAACGATTCCATCGCACCCCACAGAGATAATGTAGCATATTCAGGAGAGTTTGCATGGGTTATATGAAAAATGTACACATTTTATAGAAAGAATACACATATCCGTAAACTTGAGCATTTATGGAGTTCTGAGACAGATCCCCAACGTACACCAAGGAGCAATTGTATCTTCCTGGAAGGCGGATTCAGTTCTCGATATTCACTATTATTTTAACACTAAAAGAATATGTCATAATCTTTTTCTAATTCTTAGACATGACTAGCAAATGGACATCAATAGTGTGTGACTTCTGTGTGACTTCTCCATCACCAAACTAGACTCTGATTCTACTGCCAGTGCCCCACCAGCGAAAGGGAGCAAGCCATGCCAAGAAGCTCTTTCCAGCCAAGGACTCTAGGGCTGGAATTCCATGCATGTCTTTGCCATCCTTGAAAGTGCTGTTTCCATGGAGATCGGAGATAGAGTAGAGATGGAGGATTACAGACTGAGTACACTCAGGATTTCTGAGTTGTATGAACGACACACAGCATAGCATTTGCCTTCTCACATGACTGAACAGAATTCTTTTCATCTTGCAATCGTGAGCCTCTGCGTAGAGTTTCTAAGAAGCTCTCCGTTCCTCATTCAGCCCAGCCTCAAATATGCCCATTCTGTTTGTGTACTTCCCCACCGTTGAGCCTCGTGGCCAGAGTCCCACAGTGGTTGCCCTTTTATTCCACTGTACAATGTGCATTACACATAGCATAGAATCCTCAGGGTAGACGCTTTAACATATTGTTGTAAAGCAAAGGTTCATGAAACCACCAATCGTCTAGACCTTGGTAGTAGCCAGGGCCTTGTGCTCATCACAGCTTGCTGGTTCATGCACTGGAGTAGAGACTATTGGACTAGGGATGTGGTCTGGGACAATGTATTTCCCTAGCACGAATGTTCATGACTTCTGTGTTTGATACATAACTCATGCACATATACATGCACACATACACACACACACACACACATGAGGAAAAGAGAGAATCTTATAATAACAATATTCTCTTTTTTCTCATATTTTGAATACCTCCCAGCAAAATCTTTCTGAAAAAAATGGAATATGTAATATAATAAGAGCCATATATAAAACATTTCAACATTGCTAATAGGCATACTAAGTAGAAACAAACAAAATATTAGTATAGAATAACCCTTTAAGTTAGTATAGCACAAATATCATTTTAACATCTCATCAACATGCAATTGTAAGTTGGGTGTTTTACACTGTCATACCAAGTCCCCAATATAGTAAATACTTAGCTAATATGGTTATTTAAATATAAAGTCATTGAAATTAAATATAATAGAAAAGTCAGGGCTGTAGAAGTAGCTCGGCAGTTAGGAGCATTGGCTGTTCTTCCAAAGGACCTGGGTTCAATTCCCAACAGCCACAAGGCAGCTCACAACCTAAGTTCCAGTGATCCAGTGCCCTCTTCTGGCCTTCATAGGCACACATAGGTACATATGGTACATACATGCAAGTAAAATGTCCATACACATAAATGTTTTAGTAACAACGGCCCATTGCTCAGTCACTGTGCATGAGTAGTGACTCGTTTGCTGAACAACAATGCTGTAGAACTTTCCATCTATGCAGAAAGGTCTGCAGAGAGAGTTGCTAATATTCCTCTGTGTGTAGCTTTCTTTTGGCATGGTTTGTGTTTACATAGTCAGTCCATTCTGTTGTATGTAACTGTATCCATTCATTGTCCTTACTAAACAGCATCCCGCTTTATAAGTTAGTAACATTGTTGTTAATTCTAAACAGTATCGCTAGGTACATTCTTATTTAGGATGCACATAGTACCAACTTCTTGCTGCTGGCACATAGCACGGATGTCTCCCTCTTTGCTACATCATAGCTAATTCTTTTCTAGGTGTTTGCAGTCACGTTCATGTTCAGCATCAGCATCTGAAAGTTCATTTTGTGCCATTATGAATATGCCTCACTGCCTTGAACAGGTGTGAGGGAAATCGCTGTGGTAGGAAGTACATGGGGGAACATTCTCAGTTCCCACGTGGAGCCAGGAATTCACAGTCACATTGTAGGGCTTCAAAGGATGCCAAATTCCAAACTGAAGCAATTTTTAAAGCAGACTCATGCACGGGAAGAATCCCTGTATGCTGCCCAGAAGTTCCGAGGTCAGGGGAGGTCTCAAGGGTTGCCTTTATTAATGGCTTCTCCCTCTCTCCGTCTCTTTCCTTCTCTCCTCTCTCTCTCTCTCTCTCTCTCTCTCTCTCTCTCTCTCTCTCTCTCTCTCTCTCTCTCTCTCAGATGATCACTCTCGGGTACGGCTCCAGATGCTGGAGGGGGACAACAACTCGGACTATATCAACGGCAATTACATCGATGTACGTATCTTAAAAGCAGTCAACACACTGGGCACTCTGACGTATGCCACACACGAGATCTGCTTTACAGCTGGCAGTGGTGTGCCAGCCACCATCCACAGCAAGTGTCGCTACTCCCCCACACGCCACAGAATGTGGTCACTGCCATCTCCGGTTGGCCCATTTTGGGATGAACATCTTATTTCCTTTCTACACCCCCTTCGCCTACCCACAATACGTGGACTAAGAAAATGTTTTTACGTTTTTGTCAACAACTTAAAAAATGTTTGCATATTAATGGGACAAAACCCTCTAATTGCTAATATGGTGATCCGCAGGCTCCCGTCACCGCTATGCTTTTAAGCTGCCTTCAAAGTCATCCGCAGCTGTGTACCAGGACTTCCAAGGCAAGCAAGGCGTGTCATTAAAAATGCAAGCTGTTTAATTATTAAAGATGGCTGCCTTGTTCATCCTGCGTCATGTTAACTTAATGTCTTACATTAGGATAAATTCTTTAAGAGACAGCCTGTTTTCAGCTGAAAGGGTGAACGAAATCAGAAGCAGAACTCAGGCTACTGTGCGGTGCCCTGCAAGGCTCAAGCCTCTGAGCAGATCCAATCTCCTTGTCCTTCCCAGGCATGTTACATGCTGGGCCTAGTTTTCAGCCCATTAGCACTACCAGGTACCTGTCTTACGTGTGTGTGTGTGTGTGTGTGTGTGTGTGTTAGGTGTTTCTGATTCCTCAAATCCCAAATCCTCCCATATCCAAACTTTCCTGATACCGACACAATGTCACACAACTGGAAACCCTATGACAACCTCCTGTGACAGGCCACAGTCAAGGCTCAATTCACAGCTTAATGTGGCCAGTGAGAAGGGCTCTCCCTGCACCCTCAGCCGTAACCTACCAGCATGGTTTCATGCAGAGTTAGATTGCTCGACAGCTTGCCTTCAGGTCAGGTGCATAAGCTATACATGAAATTCAAATGGCTCTTGTGTTTTGGACCCCACTCCCAGTGTGTCTCATTAGATTCCATCTCAGAGCCATCATTAATCAGGAAAACGCCCCACAGACCTGCAGACAGGGCTGATCTTTTAGAGGGTTTTTTTTTTTCAACTGAGGTTCCACTTCTCAGATACATCCAGCTTTGTATCAAGTTGACAAACCAGCCAGTGCAGGATTTTACAGGGATGATCGGCTGATACATGACTAAGATGGGGACTGAAAAATGACTGAGGTGGTTAGTAACATGGGCCATCCTGGGACAGCATGGGCGAGCTTGGCTCTTGTCTCCTGGATACCTTCTAAGATATTAGACTTGCAGAATAAGCAAGTTAAGGCTCTCTCCCTTGTGAGATTCACCACTAACAGACAAGTAACTCTCTAAAGAGTTCTCTGGAATAGTGGTCACAATTCTGTCTTTTGAGATGTAAGCCAAATCAGTCGGGCAAGAGAGTCACTGCCTTTCTTCTTCATTGCTGTTGACCAAAGAGCAGAAATAATCTAATGGATATTTAAAGTGTCTGGGAAATCTGTATTGTTTCCTCCAATTTCTTTTCTGTTTTCCAGTTATCTTTGGGAACAGTGTTTAGGATAATCTCTGGGGAAAGAAATGTATTGAGGTCCACGATGCTGGAGTATGTTACTGGATGTAATTTTCTCTGAACTGACTTTTATCTTTTCCCAGATAGTTCTCCAAAGATACATTTGCCTCTTTGGCCCCAGTTTAATCTTTCCTGCTTCCTCCAGGGTCATGATTAAAGGAACGGGTCTTACATAATCTGTCATGAACAGTGTCTGAGAATGGTTCTGGGTGTTACTATTGATGAAACTGTCTATACTGATAGAACAGAACATGAGTTAAACCCTCGGCACATGGCCGGTAACATCCCAAAGGCAAACGAGATTCCAGTGCACGTTCCCAGCCATCCGCACCTTAATAAGAGGCTCGGCCATTCCAGTTCAGAGAATCCATAACTCGATAGCATCTGCTGCTCATCTGTCATCCCATCCATCATCCCACGGCCAGGGTAGAATGAAGTCACTTTCGCTTGCTGCATGCCATCCAGAAGGTTGTGCTCGATGTACCTTCACTTAGGAAGACAAACTCAAAGTTCCTGTATCCAGAAACTGAGCTATCAAATGACTAGTAACTGAGGTACTTAGGAACAGGGCCCATCCCAGGATAGCGTGAGCTAGCTCAGCTCACACAATGTGTCCTTCCTGTCTCCTGGACACCTTCTAAAGTATTAGACTCCCAGAATAAGTAAGTCAATGTTCTTGGCATTTGGACACACAGTCATTTCCACAGACCCAGCATGTGACTTCTGTGCCACCCGCTGGCTTTGAATTTACCTAATTTTTTCTTCTCACTTATCCTCAGGGCTATCATCGACCCAATCATTATATCGCCACCCAAGGTAAGTTCTTTTCCTCTCTTACCTGTGTTATGTTGCTTGCCAGTCTAAGTGACTCCAAACCCTCGTTTCCCCCAGCAGAAGCTTGGTGTTACCATCACTTATTCAGAACCTCATGTTGAGACCATAAAGAAACGTACATGCTCACCAGTTCATCACTGAGTTCAATCCAAATGATTTTGGAACTAGCCTAACATTTGCAAGAATATAGCCCATATTTCCCATGTGTAAATAGAGAGAGAGGGAGAGGAGGGTGCCCTTTAATAAGTAGGCACTGACGACGTCGACGCAGCTGTTGGCTTCAGGGGCAGCAGTGAGGTGGTCCACATGTATCTGAGTAGGCGCGATATACAGAAGTCTGCGAGAAGCAGGGGTGAACTCTTAGCCAGGCTGGGAGCAGGCAGAGGCTGCTCTCCTCAGGTGGCTCCAGATCGACAGGATGATGTGCGAACCATAAATGATTGTGACCCAGGAACGGACACTGATGCGAGACTTAAAGCCCTCCTTACTCTGTGGCCCCCAGGGGTTGGCACTGGCATAATTAATTCTTGTGGGGGGGAGGGGGGAGGAATTTACTCAAAGCAATGAAACCTCATACCCAAGCTTACACTCTTACAACCAATTTTATTCCCAAAAGATTATAATACAGATTTTCACTGTCTCTTTAACACACGGGGCATGTCACGAATGTCCACGCAGAGTTGTCTCTCCCCTCATGCCTTCCCAGATCCATCAGTATTGATTTCCCACCAGTCTCAGACTTTGGCCTTAATGATAGTGGAAGGATTTCTGAAGACTGAAAGGATCTAATTTAAACCAGACCTGTTGGTTTTACTCCTGTCCACCCCATTGAATCCTTCTCTGTCCGAAAGGCAATTGATTGATGGTCCAGTATGAACATTATCTTCATCTAAATGATACTGTCACACAGTCCTAACAGGCCAGGCTCATGACTCAGCAAATCGGAGGGCCATAGAGGGAAAACAGTCTCTGGCTGCCCACTTAGAGTGAGAATGGAAGGGATTTCAACCTCCAGGCCCCCAGCAAGGGAGTAGCTCGCAACTGATGATATTTCCCAGTCACAGAGCAGACCCACTGAGCAGGCAGCAGGGGGATGGCGCAACAAGGAGCGACCACTCCCTCACTGCACTTGGGAGAGCTCCTCTGGCTCCCTGATGGGCAGCCGCCAGGGCATCTCCACAAAACTGCTTTACTGTTGAGCTACATTTTTTTAATTTAAATTTTTATTTTCTATATTCTATGTTTACATTCCAAAGGCTTTCCCCTTTCCCAGTTCCCCCCACCATACATCCCATAATTCCTCTCCCCCCCCCAACTATTCCCCAATCATCCCCCCTCCCCCACGATTTCTCTGTTCTGGGTCTACAAAACTGGATCCAATCTTTTCAGGCCCAGGGTCCTCTCCTTTCTTCTTCTTGGGAATCATTTGACTTGCTAATTGTGCCTTGAGTATTTAGGGCTTCTGGGCTCATTAATATCTACTTATCAGTGATTGCATTTCATGTGTATTCTTTTGTGATTGGGTTAACTCACTTAGGATGATATTTTCCAGATCTAACCATTTACCTACAAATTGCATGAATTCATTATTTTTAATTGCTGAGTAGTATTCCATTGTATAAATATACCACATTTTCTGTATCCATTCCTCCTTTGAGGGATATTTGGGCTCCTTCTTAAAAACAGACCTTAGGAGAATCCTGCATTAGCTTTTAGGGAAAGAAGAAGCTTCAAAGTCTGCAAGTGGTTTTCTGTTGTGGTGGGTGTGGTCTGTGAGCATGGTCCTGCCTGACTTCTGCTCGAGATGTGTTCTCTCTCTCTCTCTCTCTCTCTCTCTCTCTCTCTCTCTCTCATTCTCTCTTGTTCTCATTCTCTTGCTCTCTTGCTCTCTTTCACTTTCTCTTACTCTCTCTCTCTCCCTCTTTCCCTCTCTCTTGCTCTCTCACTCTCTCACTCTCTCATTCTCCTTTTCATTGTTACATCTATATTTTTGTCTTGTTTACTTTTTTACATGGCTCTGTTTTTAGCTGACACATAATTGCATCCACTCATGGGTGTAACATGACCCTTCAGTATGTACTTGCAATATGTAGTGAGCAGGTCAGGAGGACTGGTACATCCCAGCCCTTTCCCCTTCGTGCCGGGAGCACTGTAGCCTCCTGGCTGGTCGGTGGCTGTTATTTGCCATCACAGTATCATTTAGCCCATGGAAGCTGTTCTCCCAGAGTTGACACCGCAGCTCGGTGGCAGGCGCTTGCCTGGCTGCACAGGCGGCTGAGCGTCACCTGTATCCCAGAAGCCACCCCTCCTGTGCAGCTGCACCCTGCCTGCGCCTCCTCACAGAGTGCACTGGGGCCTCCCTTCAGGGGAGGGAGCTTGACCCCCTCAGGCCTGGGCTCCCTGCTCATCCTCCAAGTCCACGAAACGCTGGGTCCAGCGCCTCCCTTCTAGCTAATAAGGCCTCTCACTGCTACACAACATAGGAAGCAAGTTTCCTATGATATAATCTCTTAATTAATGTCTTAATTAAAATTCCCTTAAGCACCAACATTTTTACCATTGTGAGTTTAAGAAACTATTATTAAAAATGAAGTCAAATTAATTTCAAGCTGAAAGGCCTTAGAGATCTAATCTTTCATACTGTGGGACATGGTCATCAGGGGTCTGAGCTTTGGTTGTTTTCTTCTGGGAGTGTTTTTGTGAGTATGTTACACTTGTTCCTCAAGGTTTATGTCCGCTAACCCTCCCACAATTTTAGTATTTATATTACAGAAGACTCAATGATAAGAATGTATACGAGGAGGCCTGAGGATTGGTGTTTATTTCCTTAAAAGTAAGCTGCCCTGGAGACACATACCGTAGTCACAGGTCTGAGTTCAAATCTTGCGTGGTCACAGAAGTTCTCAGATCCTCCTGAATGTATCCAGGCAGAAAGAGTGTTTGGTAACTAGCCGTCAGCTGTGTGGCCCTCTGTGCAGTGGGGCTCTCCATTCCTGTGCAGAGAGCAGCAGTTTGTTGCCATGAGCACGGAGGTAGGGGCCAAGAGTGCCCACAGGTAGGCGGCAAGGGAGCCAAGCTGGGAAACAGACGAACAGGCCCCGAACGCCAGGACCTCACATGGTGAGGACCAAATTCCCTCATGTGAGGGGCACATACCTGTGAGCCATCGATTACTCTAACGACAGAGCACAGCTTCATGGTTGGGAAGGCGGGTGTCACGGCACCTAGAGACTAACGGATACCATATAAACATAAAACTACCTCCCCCTTCCCTGGCCTTGACAGTGCGCTGAACCCACAGGGCGTCAGCTTCGCTAGTCAGTTAATTAAAAGGTAGGCTCGTTAGTGAGAGCTACAGGTCTGCTCTTCACTTTCTCCCGAGTGGACAAACCTGAACTGGACATGTTTAAGAAGCCTTGGCACAGTTCTTAGAGTCTGGACACACAGCATCCAGACAGACAATGTCCCTTGACTTCCCCGCCCTCCCATCTGCCTTGACTTAGAGGACATGGGGCTGGTCCTCAAGTCGGATGATGTTGAGCCACGTCCACAGAGAGCAAACACACAGATCTAGAAAAGTAACATGGGGTAGAAATGTCTGTGTCTGTCAGGCCACACTGGCCACAGCCTGGCTGGAAGAGTCTATGCCGACAGCCACGATGCAGCGCTCTGCAGGGGCAGAAGGTTGTTCCAGAACCAAGGCATCGGGAGGGGCGCCAGGGCTCCTGGGCTGAGTCGGCAGACAGTGCTGACCACGCGGGCAGGGCCCACGGCATGTGCATGTGGGCACACAGGAAGCACAAGCGCACAGAGGAGTGAGCCAGAGGCCAGGTAGACCGTGTGGTGAGATGCAGCCAGGTAGAAAGAAGTCATGCTGGTCCCGTGGGGCCCATGCCTGGGGAACGCATGACTGTCCCATCTCCAGTGACACATCCGTCTCTTTCTTCAGGAAAGGGCTGCCCAGCTCCTGGCCCATGGAGCACGTTTCTTTGGATGTGTCTTTAGAAACAGTCTGTCTTGTAAAACTAATTTGACTTCAGTACTGTACCTGGCTGTGCATGCAGCCCCGCCCCCCCCCACACACACACACAGTGTGTCCTATTGAGTTCATTTTGATCGTTAACCTCCGGCTATAGTTTGAAAATGAGAAACCTGGAGTTTGGGGCTTCAGGGATTTGCATCTGGGGGCAAACTTCACTTCGAACGTGACAGAAATCAGAGCAAAGGTCTCTGAGGGATCAGGCATTACCGAGCCTCGGCCCCCTCCCTCCCCCCCACCCCCACACCCTCCCCCCACCCCCACACCCTCCCCCCCCACTCCCACACCCCCACACCCTCCCCCCACCCCCACACCCCCACACCCCCACACCCTCCCACCCCCACACCCCCCCGCAGCATAGAAAATGGCTCCAGTGACGTCCGGGTTAGTCTGGCTTTCTCGTGTATTTCTTTCACATGTTCTCTGTATGTTCCAGAAAGATGAATTGATTATAGATGATAGATTGCCAATTCAGAATCCAGCCCAGGCCTCGGGAGTAGTCAATGCTAAGCTGCCAGGAACTCCCCCCACTCTCTGGGGCAGCCATTCTGGAGGTGTAGGACCCGGATCCATTCCACACACTCTGAGGAAACATTAGTTCCCACACCCTGGCCTTCAAATGGAGGTGAACACACCTGAAACCATTTCCCACTGGAAACTGAGAGGAGCATTTTTATTTCATCAAAACCTCCGCCTTTAGCACACAGCTTTTGTTTCTCAGCCCCAGCCCCAGCCCCAGCGTGCCCCAGCCCCAGAGAACCCTGACCCCAGCTACCCTCACCCTCACCCTCACCTCTCACTTCTCTGTTGCCCTTTCTCTTGTCCTGGCCCAGTGGCTTCTGCGCCTTCAGCTGGTTGCAGGTCTGGGTCCATTTGTTATCTCCTATCTGAGACTTGCTTTAACAACTCCCTAGTGAAACAGAACACTCTTCAGCTTCTAACATTAACACGGACAAGGCCATGAGAAAGAAAATGTTGTGTGATTTCTGTACAAACAGAAATCAGCAGACCAGGGGTTCTCGCCACACCCGCGGGAGTGCTGCACTAGTTCATGGCTTTCTTAGAATGAAGAGTCAGTGACAGTTTATCCAGAAAGCTCTTCTTAACAGGCCAACTTTCTGTCCAAAGCCATTGGCCTAATTGACCAATGATCTGATTCATTGGCATCTCTCAGGCCTGTATTCCTAACAAACCTGCACTGAGAACCTTCCAGGACACATGCAGACTAAAGCAGAAAGTCGTAAACAGAGGGATGGGGTCCCGGCCACCTGTGTGCTTATGTGCCTGCCGAGCAGAAGTGTGCTCCTAAGTAACGAAGCTTGATCCCTGCAGAGTAATGTACAGACAGGTACAATCCTGCCTAAGTGCTCCTTATTCGGCTTTAATTTTTAATTTTCCTTTCAGTTTATTTTGATATGTTTATGGGATGTAGTGTTTCAATCTACATATTTATCATAGAGTAATCATACCAGGGTAATTAGTCTGTCCATCATCCCAGATATTTATCGTTCTTTTGTAGGAAGGACATTAAAGATCCTATCCCGTAGCTAATTGGAACACACAACCCATGTTCCCTACTACGTAACTCATAATGGGCAAGATATGGAAACAGTATGTCCATTGATGAATGGGTGGATGTTTTAAAATATGATAAATATATGATATATGGTTTAATGTGTATGATATGAATATGATATATGCATATTTAAAATATGATATGTATATGTTTATGTATTACATGGAGTCAGCCAGACATAAAGAGATGAACATAACATTATCGCTCTTACACACTGAATCTGAGACCATCACACCAAAGACTTCTTAAATCTTTAAGAGGAATTTCAGTGTATACCTCATTTAAAGTTAAAAAGACAAAAAGTACAAAGTTTTAGACTTCGAAAAAATTTGTAGTCTCCCAGTCTATCCTCATTGATTTTTAGGGATTTTTAGTAGAAAAAAAAGTTGAACTTGAGAAAGAAGTGCGTCTAAGCGACCTGTGTCCCTGCACGTGGACCCGAGTCATGTCTGCGATGTCACTGCCGACTGTGTGGAGTAGCATTCGTCACGCAGAAGGCTGTGAGCAGTTCTCAGCTAAGAAGAGAACCAACCAGACTGCAACTCATAGATACCTAAGGTCGCCTCCTTTTCTTTTTTCAGGGTCAGCCCTTTGAAAAGAAAGGGTTATGCCCTAATTCTCACATTCGCTCCACAGGACTGGCCTTGCTCTAAAAGGCCAGGCCATCCAAAGCCCAGCAATCGGCTCCGTACCAAAGACCGGGCTCAGCACACAGTCACAGAGTCACCGGCGACCTCTGTGTGGCAGTGCCCAGCTTTCCCTCAGACAGCGTGCTGCGCCAGAGCTACTTTGAGGATCTGTTGTGCTGTCCAGTACTTCCTGAGACACCTTATCTGCCCCCACTTGAGGGTTAAAAAAAAAAAAGAGTGTCAATTCAGTTTACTCTCGTCTCTCGGCTTCACTGCTGGGAGCTTCCTATGCTAGACTCTCCGCTGGGGCTGAGCGTCTGTGAGTACCTGCCCTCCGCTGTGTCTGGGGAGCCAGTTTATCTCTATTTTATTCATTTATTAGATTTATTCTCTCTCTCTCTCTCTCTCTCTCTCTCTCTCTCTCTCTCTCTCTTTTGTTAAATAAAAGAGGATCCCACTTGTGTACTAAGGTGAGCTTAATTAAAGAAGATGGAGACTAATGAAAGCTTCTTCTTCTTTAGCCCTGAAGCATGTGAAGGCAGGTCTCTCCCTCTCCTCTTCTGTGAAGGAAGGCGGGCGGGTCCTCCGGGTAGCAGCGCCACTCCAGACCCGGGGAGCTCTACTCTTCCTCTGTCTGATTACCTTCCTTCCCTCTGCTCCCCTCCCCGCAGGCTGCCCAAGTCCCTGCACTGTCTTCCAAGAGTTCTCTTTGGAGACCAACACTGAAGAGTGCTCTGGACCACAGCCAGGGGGAGGTTCTTGGGTTGAGGACATCTGTCACATTCCTCCCTTCTGTGGTTTAAGCACTGTGTCCTGGGCCTCTCTCAGCTTTTCCGGCACATAGCATGAAACCTATGCCCGGGACCAGGGACCTAAAGTCCCAGCAAACACAATGAGCGGCTCTGCCTCGGTGTAGCCTGGCACTCTCTGTGCTTTTGATTCCTTCCTCCCTGTTACAGTTGATCATCAGGGACTGAATCTACGCATGCTCCACTCAGACCTGCCTGTCTGCCTTTACCCAGCTGCCTTCCTCAGCAAGCACCTTAGAAGGCTTGGTGTTCCCAGTCACAGGGGAGCCCCTGCCAGCCAGAAGGCTTTGCTCAGCTGCTGTGGAGGCACGATTCTGGAACAATGCTGAGTGCAGTCCACAGAGAGCAAATCCAAATAACAGCCGTGTAAACGGGGTTCCCAGAAACGCTGCCCGAGACACTGCAGTGCCAAGGCATGTGAGCAGTTCTCCCTCGTTGATTTCACCCGTAACCAGACTTGGCTTATACAATCGGATCTTTGGAAGCTGGCCCTAACTTTCCTTCTGTATGCAAGCATGCTTACAGGCATGGGAGACCATGGCCGTCAGTTGAGCGTATCTTTATTAAGAGAAATGTGGGGCTGGAGAGATGGCTCAGTGCTTTGCAAATCCCCAGAACTCGCAGACCAAGGCAGTGGTGGAGGCACATGGTTCAGGCCCAGCTGTGGTAACATGGGAGGCAGACGGGGCCATCCCCAGTAGCCTCTGGGCTGGTGAACCTCACCTACATGGTGAAGCTTCAGGCCAGTGAGAGAGCTTGTATCCAACAAGAGGCAGAAGGTGCCAGGGGCCACCTGAGGATCTCCTCTGTCTTCCACACACATCATGCCCACGGGTATCCAGAAACCACCACACAAACGCATGTCCACACACACATACCAAAGCTACAAATACGTGCTATAGCATTTTCAGACTTTTGTATTTTAAATATTTCCCAATTATTTGGGGGTGTCCCTAATTATTTTTTAATTGAAAAAATAAAGGGTATAAACACTGAGTTATTAACCTAAATAAGAATTGCAACCAAAATTATGGACAGAAATTTCTGAGGATATGTATGTGTGCATGTGTATATGTTTGTGGCTTATATAAATTACAGATTACCCCTAAGTAAATCCAACTTAGCCTTTTATTATGGAATTTTAAATCAGAGTTTCATATGTTTGTGTTATATACCCAGAAACAAATAATCCTTGAAACTAGTAAGAGAAAAACATGCATTTTTTCATTTATATTTCAGCCTCAAAGGAGAGGTGTGGGTGATGTGGGGTAGAGGCTTGTGGCTGAAAGACACAGTAGGAAGGAGATGTGGGTGGGGCTCCAGAGCTGGGAGGGGCCTACAGCAAGTCCCCGTAGATGTACAGCCACACACCTGCCGGTCAGAGCGAGCGGCAACCCTCGGTGAGAGCACCCCATGGGGAAAGCAGGGATTGTCCATGGAACCCACGGGACTCTCGAAAGTGAAAAGCACAAAACACGCTCTAACGGCATTATTATGTCACAACTTGTGACACCCCTTCTAAAACGACATGCTTCGTTATAGCTTTGACACCCAGTTCTTTCTCTTTTACACTCAACAATTAAAACTCCAGGGAACTTGGGAGCAGTGGCTAACCCCATAGAATTCTAGACCTGCAGGGGTTTCACTTCAGTGCTGTGCTTAGAAATCAGTATATTCTCATGGAACCATGTCCGTTTCAAAATCAGGCTAGATAAAACACTCTCCAGTTTGCCCCCATCATAGAATCAATCTCTCTCTCTCTCTCTCTCTCTCTCTCTCTCTCTCTCTCTCTCTCTCTCTCTCTCTCTCTCCCCCCTTTCTCATTAGTGGACTGTGCCCAGCCACCTCGGTTCCTCTGCTCCTTTGTCGCAGCCGAAACCAAAGACTATTCAAAAAACGCTACACTTGTCCATAAGTAGCCTCAGGGGAGAGCAAATGGCTCTATCAAATAAGTGATGTTAAGGATTGTTAATGCGGAAGCCAGCTGCGCTCCCTGCCACAATTCTCACGCCTGACCGTGAGGCGCAGGGCCACGTGCTACCTTGTATGTGTGGCTTCTGCAGAAGATGAAAGGCCACTAAATCTGAGATGGTGAGTCTGTGTGCTATGGCAGCATTGTGCTGAAAAGCCATGTAAGGTCTAGTAATAAACCCGTCCTCTGAGGCCGCTGAAGGGATGTCTAAGGCCCTGACTGTGGAGTAACTGACTTTATAAGGCCTACTTTAGTTCACAGCCAACAGCAATGGTACCAGTAATAGATCAGAAATTTAGGACCATTTTCTTTCTGTACATAGTGGAAGCTTTTACAGTTAGTGCATGAATCCCAGGCATGGCTCCTCACACTGCACCTCCCGTGGCTGAGGAATGAGCCTATGGCCAGAGATCCCCCCAAAGCCTAGCCTGGGCCGGTGTCAGACAAGCACCCCGGATTATCTGTCAGCATTGCATCTCGGGGTCCCTTCCCTTCCCTCTGTCCCTGCACCACCACCCCTGTGACCCCCCCCAATCCTCACCCTCACTGATCGACCCCAGCACTGCAATAGTCAAGCACACGCAGGGCTCCTGATACTGGACTGTCCCTAGCTAGGCATCTCCACCCTTTCGAAGGGTCTTAGTATATTTCCAACTCCACCCCTGTCTGTTTTGACAAATAATACTTCCTCTTTTGTTTATTTATTTTTAATTATTTGTTTGAGAGAGAAGGAGAGATAGAGAGATGAGAGAGAGAGAGAGAGAGAGAGAGAGAGAGAGAGAGAGAGAGAGAGAGACTGACTAGAGGGCAAGTCTTGGAGGTCTGCTTTTCCTGACTTGTCTCTCTTGCTATTTCTTTTGTGATGCCTTCTCCTCTCCATTTCTCCTGTCTCCCCTCCCCCATCTTTTCCTCCCGATGACGCACACCCACACTCAGCCTTTCACATGAGCGACAAACACTTCCACACACGAAGCCAACCTGCCCCTTCTCTGGATAAATGCGGCACGTGGCGCGTTCCTTGCGAGTCACTATTTGTGTTCTGTGTTTCCCTGTATCTTGAAAGCTGCTTTTCTCTGTCTACTCTAGACACTGGGGTACGTCTGAGATGTGCAAGAGGCTTGGATGACCCTCGGATGTATCCCCATTTGTCCCTCTCAGCCCACTGCGCCAATTCCTGCCATCCTCCGCGTCCTCTGGTTGTGGACTCCCGCTCGCAGTGAAGGCTGAGCCACAGCTATAGGACGCTTTGCAGGGCGGCCTCTACCTACACCTACCATGACCATAAATCACATTCTCTCCGAGCCGCCTTTTCTTCCCCTGCTGGGCAAGGAGTCAGGACAGCTGGCCTTCTGTATGACTCTTTAATACCTGTCTTCTCCTCAAAATCACACAATTCTTCTAAAGAGTTCATCTCTTTCTCCAAGAGGGCCTCCTGTGTGTCCCCCTCCTCTCTCAGAGGGTAACGAGTCACAACCATGGAGCATTCCACCTTGACCAGGGCCAGAGCCCCACCCTTCACCTCCGTCTTCACTAGAGCCATGGGTATCCCGTGAGGCTCAGCAAAGTCCCCAGTTGCATGTCCCTGTCATGCACCAGAATGATATCCCTCGCCTCACTTCACCAACACCAATCCGTCCATATGTTCTGGTCTCCTGAAAGCCTTCTTGTATCCTCCAAAGAAGGTTTGAGGACATTATATGGATTTCTTTCAGAGTTTTCAGTTTATAACTAAAATTAAGGGCATGCACAACAGCTCCTGGGGTAAAAGCATCCAGCTTTAAACCTGGTGACCTGAGTTCAGTTCCCAGGATGCACACAGTGGACGGAGAAAACCAACTTTCATAAATTGTCTTCTGACCTCCATATGTGAGCTGTGGCGTGTACAAGGGGGCGCGCGCGCGCGCGCGCGCACACACACACACACACGCACACGCACACGCACACACACACACACACACGCACACGCACACGCACACGCACACGCACACACGCACACGCACACGCACACGCACACACACACACACACACATGCATACACTCATACATATGCACAAATAAAAGGTAATTTAAAACATAAAAATCTTCTTAAGTATGTGAGTCTATCAGTTGTAAGCAGGCAAGATTATATATCCATAATAAAGATCTATATAAAATAAAAATCTATATAATAAATAAAATTTATTTATTTTATTTAATATATAGATCTTTAATAAAGATCTATATATAACTAAAATATTTCTATAACTAAAATAGATATTTTGTGATATGTATTAAATGTATCTTAACAGTCTTACACAAATCAAAGCAAACCAAATCTCTATATCTGAAAGGAAACACATGAAACCCTATCCCTGGATTTAGTACAATAAAATGAGGTATACCATAAGTCATTCTGGTCCCATTTAAAAGATAATTATTGCAGCATCTTACCGTCAGGAGTGCTGAACACAGGGTATCCCACAGTGAACCAAAACGCTAAGTCTGACCTCACAGCAAGGTCTCGAGCAGGCAGGCCACCCGCCCTTCTAGGGTCAATGATCCAGCTGTGTCTCTTCCATTCCTGTAGTTCTTACTTCTGGGCAATGCCCCACAACCACACTGAGATGTTCAGAGGTCTTGTTTAGTACAAGAAAGGCAATTATGCATGCAGGCTTCTCGGGGAGGAAGCTTTCTGCAGAGTCCACACAGACATTAAACACCAGGGAGTTAATAGCAGGAAAGCCACTCACTGCCTTTGGAAGGGCTCTGTCTCCGGGGCTCTGCGCATCTCAGTGGGAAGCTGTCCTGGAAGGTGTGGCAGCTGTGAAAGGGCATGTGCTTGGCATTATGTCTACCTTAGACAATGCCTGGGCTCTGGAACGTGGAGGGGGTGCTCTCCCGTCCTTGTTCTGTTCATCCTTGCCTCTCTGGTGTTGCTTGCAGAATCCCAGAGATACCAAGCTTTCATAGCCTGGCTAAGGCTGGGCTCTTGCTGCAGGGACCATTTCATAGACCATTCACAGAGGAAAGCCTCCAAAAACTATACTGTCCCCATGAAGGACATTAAGCATAGTGTCAGTTAAGGGCTTAGAACAATGACCCAGGAAAGAAGTGACAATAGCCTAGTACATTGAGACAGGCGTGAACAGTAGGCTCTGAATGACACACAGGGAAGGATCTCCAAAGAGGCGTAGGAGAGAACAGGTTTGGAACTGTGCTGTATATTAATTGGGAGATAGCAAGCAGGGTCAGGTTTGCTGGGTTTTGTGGTGTGTGCCCTAGGGGTGGGGGGTGGGGGGCTAAGGAGCACACAGAGGACTGAGAGGGAGCATGAGGCACTATGACATTTTAGGTGTAGAGGCTGCTGCCATCAGAGGTAGCACCAAAGAGGTAGACACCGAAGGGGAGGAGACAGGAAGCCTCTGCTCTGGGAAAACTCCGGGTGGCTCTGAAGAGCTGAGGGCTGGCCAGGAAAGCCTGAGCTTGCTGTGCTCCTGGAGTGAATGTTATCCGGTCTCAGCAGGAGGCCAACGAACACAGCAAAGGAGAAACTGACCTGATGTAAAACCACTTTTCAAAGGGCTTCTCTGTATGGGCCGCACAGGTTTCTCTGCTGGCTTCCTCTTGTGGCTCTAGGGTATGCGCCTGTCTTCCTGACACTTGCTCCACAGCTCTCAGAGGCTCTGGGATGGAACAGTCAGCTACGCTCCGGTCTCCTCATTCTAGTACTCGGCTGGCTGAACCTGGAGGAGAGTGGGGGTGAGCCGGAGGCCGGCTGCTGGGAGACCCTCCTTATCTTGAGAAGGAAAGAAGGAAGGGAAGGAAAGAGAGTTTCCCTCAACTCCATGGCTCACTTAGCCAGGTGTACCAGCAACTCGCCATGCTCCTCAGGGCCTGTCTGTGAGCCTAGGGCAAGCACAGAGATAACAGGACTGCTCTCATAGGCTGGCGAATTGTAAATCTAATGAGACAGGACACTTAAAGTACTTCAAACAGCCCCTCCGAAGTAAGACTCCCTCAAAAGACGTTAAATTGTATTCTGTGGACACTGCAGCAGCATTGATAGTTACACCTTGCTTTTTAAAAACTCAAATAAGCCACTATGAGTGTTCAAAGGACCTTGATTTTAGTTACCAGGAAAACATGTATAGATATTTAGATGTGAGAAGAATGTGGTGTAGCTTGCCCGCCAGGGTCTGAAATTATAATTTGTAATATCCCTCGCCTCCGGTGAACCAGAGAACGCATCTTACACAATGGCGCCCAACCCTGAGTGTCTTTTCCTTGGGTTTGGGATTGCATTTCTTCTTTCGTCCTGTGTCCTTGTTCTTTGCAAGGCTGGATGGTGGTGAACAGCCCCACCCCACGGAGCATTTCCTTCCCAGTATGTGCCAACCATTGTGAAGGAAATAGATGTACCACTGGTCTGCCGCTATTGAAATTTCTAGACTTTACTTTTCAAATGATGGAGTCCCGTGGGAGGACAACTGCTGAGCCTCACCTTCTGTCCCACGGGGTAGACATCTTTAAATATTCTGTCACAGCAAATGTCAGTGGCTTCCAGCTCCAGAGCTGCCAGTCACACCTGTTGAGACCCTGAGAGGGGCTTGCAGAGCCCCCTGAGTTCTTTTGCTTTCTGTTTGGGAAATCCTCATCCAGGGGCAAGCAATTTTCTGTGCCCTTGGAGAAATTCCCAGTGACCCTAGAGGTTTAGGCAGAGGGTCAGACCCATGAGAACCTAATCCCCAGCACACAGTGGGAGACTCACTATGGGGGCTCATGGTGGTCGCTACCATTCAGTGCCCCCCCACCAGTGACTACTGAGGTCACGCATACTAGTTATTAGTGACCGTCAAGTTTGCTCCAATTTTAGGGGCGGAATGGGGCAGGAAGCACTTATCTCTGTGTGATAACACTCCCAGGTATTGGTTAATTAATTTGAATCAGGTTGTCAGGTTGAAATGGGGAAAATGAATGAAAAACAAGATTGCAGATCTTACACTATTCCCCTCTTCCGCGTGAAAGGGAGTAAGAAAATAAGTTTCATCCCCTCATAAACCCCCCTATTTAAAGATCCTGCAAACTGAGCATATGGACACTCAAAGCCCAAGCGACCTCTAACTGGTTCCCATTTTGGGACATCTTTCTTGGTTCATAGAGCCTGTCAGCAGGGTTAGACACATCAGTAGGCTCAGAGCAGGGCTCAGTGGGATTGGCAAGGAGGAACTTACTTTGACCACGAGGGTAATGGGCTGAGCTAATTGGGAAACAAAGCCTTAGATAAATAAACTTGGGACTGAGATCTGCTTAGAGGTCAGGAGCAACAGTTCAACATCACCACCCCAGGCAGTACCTGAGACGTGGATGAACCATACTGGGTCTTGAGTGAGTCCCCTAAAGCATGGCCCCTTTCAAGAACTAGGAAAGGTAATGGCAATGGATCCCCAAGCTTCTACAGGTAGCCTTAGAAGCATAAGTTAAAAAGGGGGAGTCAGAACCAAGACTGACTGTTAGCATTCCTCACGTGTACACAGCCGTCTGCGCGTTCAGGGATCTGCTGTGCTACAGACATTCTATAGGAGGGCACAGGAGACCCAGACATCAAGCCCCCTCCATCGGGGATTTCAATTAAATCATCGCAGAGTGCTCATTGCCGAGAAGTGCTAAGCAAGGATCACTTTGTAGAGCACAGCAGTGGGCCATGGTCTGGAGCATGGCTGGGAAGGCATGTGGGGACATAGGCAGGAAGGGTGGAGGATGCCGGAACCCTTGACTCCCCCACTGTAGTCACCGTCATCAGAACTATGTCTCCGTGACTCGGTATGTGGCACAGGCCCGTGTGCCTAATGAGGCCACCTCCATGTTTCAGGGCTTTCTCCACGCTGGGAAGAATGTTTGCACGGAGACAGACTCAATGCAGAATTCTCCTACTGAATAAGTAACAAGCCGTTAAGTACACAACGAGAGAGCAAGGGACCCGGTGATTGATAGAAGCTGATATTTCCCTGTCTCCTCTGTAGCCTTCAATTAGAGTCACAGAAATCTTCAGCCTCTACAGTAGGAGAATGGCACGAACCTGCCTGGGGAATGGCTGAGACAGCGGGCGTGGCTTCTTCATGAGAGAAGGCTGTGTATCCCCATCCCCAAAGGAATTAGACACAGAGATGTGGGGCACCTGAGTCTGCCTCTGCAGGGGTGTAGGCCTGTGTTCTCCGAACAGCATGGGGCAGAGGGGATAACAGCACATGTGGCAGAGGGTAAGGAGAATGAGTCTGAGGGATGGGACAAGATGCTCTATACCATAGCTCTATACCGTGAAAGCTCTATACCAGGGAAGTGCTATGCCACAGAAGCTCTATACCAGGGAAGCGCTATGCCACAGAAGCTCTATACCAGGGAAGCGCTATGCCACAGAAGCTCTATACCATAGCCTGTTGCTAATCCTGAGCAGCAGGGTAACTGAAGCAAGCCCTCAGTGTGCTGCTATTTCTATGTCCAGACATGCACATGGAGATGAACTCTGATAATAGTAGATATAGCTTATTTTCCCTCTGTAGCTTTATTATTTATAAAATGTTTTAATTTCAAGGACCCTCAAAGTTGCCTTGAAATGTGTTACTGTAGTTGTCTAAAGAAAGCATCATGATATCAGCACTGGCATTCTGTAATACATACCCCACCCCGTGCCACCACATACACACCCCGTGCCACCACATACACACCCCATGCCACCACATACACCACTCCCATTTTTTTGTTTGTGTTTGTTTGTTTGTGTTTTAGCCAAGCTACAGGAAAGTGTCCCGAATGCTCAGATCTCCAGGGGTTGAGGGAAGCGGGTGCCCGGGCACAGTCTGCCAGGACGCTCCATGTTCAGTGGGAAGCACACAGGCAGTCGCTTCACTCTCTTAACTTCTCTCTCACTTTAGAGAGTCACGTGGAAAGAGAAAATTAGATTAATTTGACTGATGACACCAAAGAAGAAAAAATATTAGAAGCAAGAAAAGGCCATGTTTCCTACAGGGGCTCATTTCCTCCTGCGTACCACTTCCCCGGGACAGCTGCCAATTGTTAGCGGCAAGAGTAATGGTAGCCATTTTTAAAAAATCTCACTCCTGAGTATCACGGAGATAAATAACTAAATGATGGAGAAATTGCTTTCTTTCACGGTCGTAGTTTAAGAGGAGTAAAGAGAACTCAGATGTAGATAATATTGGAAGACGTGAAAAAATTCAGCCATGCCTGAAACATTGGCTCCCGCGGAGGGTGAAGTTTTAGAAAGAGTTCTGTTCTGCACGGCTGCTGTAGAGAGGCCACCAGCTCAAAGCTAAGGGCCTGTGTGCCCGGATGAGCAGGTTTCTTTGAAGTCCCAGCACTGATCCAGTGGAAAACATGTGTCTGCTGTGTTTTGTGCAGGACCCATGCAGGAGACCATCTACGACTTCTGGAGGATGGTGTGGTGTGAGAACACAGCAAGCATCATCATGGTGACCAACCTTGTGGAAGTCGGAAGGGTAAGCTGGTCCGTCCGCTGCAGACGCCCGTGGTTCCTGCCAAGTTAGTGATAGAGAGACATGAACCATGCTCTCGAAGTATTTTATACACTCCAAAGAACCTAACTTCCACCCTATCCCAGACGGCTGTCACCTGTTGCAGTAGCAATAGACAGGAAGAAGCACTCAGGGTGTAAAGGCTGCTGTTACCTGGCTATACTGAGCACACAGAAATATCTCTAAGCCTTAATGCTGGTTGGTGTGGACATCAACAGCCTACAGGTTCTATAGTAGACATGAGAGGGTTGTGTGAGTTGGGGGTGGGGGGAGGGGCGTCGACTCTGAACACAGTTTGCAGTGCTGGGATCTGTCTCAGAAACCCAGCATGTTGTCATGTGCATCTTTGCCCTAAACTATGAGTGGGGCACCATAATCTGCATCCAAGGTCTGGTATTACTATCTTTGGTGTTTATAGGTTTTCATTTTTATTTTACGAGGGGGCTGATGGGTGGCGGTAGTCTCAACAGTACATGCTATCAGTTTACCCCCAGAGTAAAGTTTAAACAAGAAAATGTACAGGGTACAACTACCTTTTATAATGGTCCCAATTCCATGGTGATTCTCAGCCCAACTGAAGAGCCCATTACCTCTTAGGGAAGTTGGTATTTATACCCAGTGAAGGTAGCCTGGTATTTGTCCTGGAACTGAATTATTGAAGCAAGAAACTTTAAAAAAAAAAGGGGGGGGTGGTTCTTAAGATTCTCAGAAGGTATCAGGAGGCACAAACAGGGACGGTTATAGATATAACAGTTGCCTTAGAAGATCTCATCAAGTGGAATATACTAAAAATTCTAGAAAAGATGGCAGGCTAGATAACCGACCTTCCACAAACATCTTGAAATTCGAGATAAATTATGTTTATTTTTAGAAGTCTGTATAAAATCAGGTAAGTATGTAAACAGACTTGTTTAGAACATGCAACTTAAGAAATAAAGACCGGAAGTACACTAAGGACTGGAGAGTGGAAAGATGGGACAGTGTAATGTGCCCAAAAGCAGGCAGGGGAAGGAACCGTGTGTCTCTTGGTGAGAGGTAGCTTGATGGTCATGAAAGTCAAGAGATAACATCCTGGGACCCTCAGTGTTGACACGAACTCTAAGGGTAGATGATCAGATGAAAGGCGAAGTCAGGAGTAAGCAGGGAAGAGGGAAAGGAGAAAATATCGACCTCCCATGAGGAAGTCACAGAGCTCTGCTCCACCCTCACTCAAATCCAATGAAAGAGCCTCCGCTAGGCTCAGTGGTCAGAACAGCACCAATGTTTGGTAGAAAAAGCTATCGCACAAGCCACCTCTCCATGTCTGTGGGTCCCATGGCCATGGATTCAATCAGCAGTAGGTTCATACCATCCACCAAAAAAAGACAACAGCATCTATATTCGATGTGTACAACTTTTTCTCATTATTATTCCTTAAACACAGTATAACAATTGTTGATATAAAATGTATTCTGTATTGGGTATCACAAGCCATCTAGAGATAATGTAACTACCATATATAGAAGGATATTGCCTAGGTTCCCTGTAAATGCCATAGAAGTTTACGTAAAATTATCCATGGTGGGGGGTGGTGCCCTAAAATCAATCCCCCATTGATATTGAAGGAGGAGTTTATAAACTCACAGGATGCAAGTAAAATAAAAAGTTTCCAGATACTCTTCATGAAAAGAAAGCTGAGATACCTAGTTCAAGAAAGTGGACAGAGTAAAACCAAACAAAAATAAGAAGAGTATAAAGGTTTACTAAGTTACTGTAATAAAGATCAACACATACAAGCCTAGTTATAGGAAATAGACAAACGTTTGGCAACAGATTAGAAATAAAAGAAAGAAAACCACATATTACCAACAGTTGAGGATATTGGCTTTATGATAAGAGAATAAACTGAATGATATTAAATTTGGCAATCCTAAGGAAAAACATGTTCTCTAAGATCTGTTCCAAAAGAAAATAAAACTCTGGCAAAACAATTATTTAAAAATTGAAGCATGTCCAAAAGTCAGCCATGAAAATGTACTAGCTTGAGGGGGTTTATTGGTACTCAATATTCAAATTTTGTAATATTGAATTTTATAAGTTATAAAGTACCTTTTATATGTTTATGAAATGATTCTAAGGAAGTCGAAAAGGGGGATTGCTATCTTTATGCTGATAGGACAACCTTGAAATCCATCCCAGACAAAGACCATAGGAAAAGAGAAAATTATAGGTGTCACAAATTGATGGGAAGAGATAAATGGACCAATATGTCAAAACAGAGAGCCCAGATGTTGACTGCAGGCCTAAGTGGAAAGATATATAATTAGAGAGCCTTTCAATCAAGCCAGCTGGGACATTTGCCTATCCATGTGGACCAAAATAAAAGGATGTCTTCCTTATGCAATACCCCAAAGTAAAAGCCAAAGACCTACATATCACAAATATATCTTCAAAACTTCTAGAAAACAACACAGGAAAAATATTTTGAACTTTGGTTTTTTTAAAGATGGTTTCAAAGATGACAAAAACCTAATACCTTAAGAAAAAGATTGGAATTTTTGAAAATTTAACCGTACAAAGTTTCTATACAGCAGAGGTTATCCAAAGTGACAGGTTGAGGCCTGTATAGGTGTGTCCATTATGTACCAACACATCACATTTCTTTCTTTCAACTGTGCCTCTCCTGGGAGCTAGTGGGAGCACAGGAGAGCTGGCTTGGAGCCTGGTCCAGCAGGTGCTGGGCATGTGGGCATGCTAGACGGGATCTCTCTTATCATGAGGAAATAGGATGCAGTGGTGCCTGTGCGTCCAGCAAGTCAGACAGTGATAACAGAATCCTGTGAGCTGAGAGGCACAACCCACAGCCATCTATTTTCTTAGAGGTTTAGAGGTTGCCAAATCCACTTCCTGGTCAGCAAGATCCAGAACCTGGAGAGGGCTCCTCCTGGCTTTCATGTGACTGGCTGCCTGCGCTGGGACTTCCAGTAGCCTGGAGCATACAGTGAGCTCACCAGGTCTTTTCCTTTAGGGACTCTAATCTTATTGGATCAGAGCCCCAACCTTTTTATGCTTACTTATCCATGTTCCTTCATCTACAGATTCAGCCATCATGGGGAATGGATGGATGGTCAGATTACAACATTTGAATTTGGGTGTATAGAATATCTGTTCCATGACCTCCTACTTTGGGGGGAGATCTGGTATAGATTACATGAGTTTCTCGGTGTCAAGGAGGTCATTGTCAATATGAGGACTCAGTAAGTAATAGGCATCAACTTAAATGTTCTATTTTTAAACCTTGGACCAGCAATGGTCCATATAAGGACCCTGATTCTCCTGGTTATTTTAGAAGTGCAGGGGTGGCACCAGAATTTATTCTCATTTAAGAGATGATGTGGCTTTGTCCCCTCCATCAGGGCAGGTGAATAGCAGTCTTCTTTCCATCTTTCCATCAAAGACCATGCTGTCTCTACCCTTCCTGAAGGTAAAGGAATTTATCATCCCCTCTTAAGTCTGCTGAGTTAGGTTAGAGCCACAGTTGGGACTTTCAACTAAGAAAAAAAAGTACACACGCACATTCATTCCTAATATCTAATGGAATGTGTTATTGTACTGATTATTGACTAGCAATAAATAGCAAGGGCAGGTGGCTTCCTGGGTAGCGTCAAAGAGCAACTGAGTACGCCTTTGAGCTCTTCCATGACAGAGCATAGAATTCCCTCCTTGGTCTTACATCCCTTCTGAGGAACAGCACACTCATCCCAGTTTCTGAACTGACTCCACAAACAGTTACAGAATGCCCACCTCCCATAGTGAGGCTCGTGAAGGTGGCCCAGGTTTCACACGCTTTTACAACAGCTATATGCCCCGCCCCTGCCCTCACAGAATTAGCTTCCTCAGATTTTAAATATCTACATCTGAGCTGACTGCTTTAAAAAAAAAAAAAAGAATTATTTATTTATTTATTTATGTCAGTACACTGTAGCTGTCCTCAGACACACCAGAAGAGGGCATCAGATCCCGTTACAGATGATCGTGAGCCACTAAGTGGTTGCTGGGAATTGATCTCAGGTCCTCTGGATGATCAATCAGTGCTCTTAACTGCTGAGCCATTTCTCCCGCCACCAACCCCCAGAGATGACTTTCAAGGGTTTCTGGAGTAAATTGCTTTCAAAGTCAATAATCAGTACAATAACACATTCCATTAGATATTTAGGAATGAATGTACTTTTTTTTCTTAGTTGAACTTCCCAACTGTGGCTCTAACCTAACTCAGCAGACTCAAGAGGGGATGATCATTATACATAATAAATTCCTTTACCTTCAGGAAGGGTAGAGACAGCGTGGTCTTTGATGGAAAGATGGAAAGAAGACTGACGTGTTTGTTGCTACAGTAAAGGTAGCCATAGAGGCCGGAGAGATGGCTCAGCAGTTAGGTGCTCTAGCTGCCCTTGCAGGGGACCGGAGCTCAAAGTCCACTCATAGGACGGCATCTGTAACTGCAGTTTCAAGGGACACCCTGTTCTGGCCTCCCTCAGCACTGGGCAGATATACCCACAGGCAGAACACCCATAAACGTTTTTTTAAAAAAAAAAAAATCGTAGTAAGGTACAAACGGCTCCTGGAAGGTTCCATGGAGGTCTGGCTTTGTTTCCAGCAGCTGAGGCTAAGACAGCTGAGGATGCCCCCAGTGGCAGCCAGCCGCCATTTCCTTTCCATTGGGCCTCAGACCTGCCCTGTCCCCAGTGGTCAAGGATGGGCTTCATGGCAGTGGCTTTAATAAAACAGTATGGCCAGGGGATGTCGCTGAAGGAGGGGTGGGTGGGCATCAGGTATCCAGTTTCTTTGTAAATCTATACCCTTAGGCTTACCAAAGAGGAAATGGTTGAGTTTTGTTTTTAACAAATCCCAAGCTCTCACCCTGTTGGTGGGGAGGGTGGGTGATCTCAGAAGAGGCCTCTCGTCCCTTCATGGGGTTGTCTTCAATTAGTAGTGACATTAATGGCATCTCTTCTCGAATGTCTGCTGTGGATTTGGAAGTTTGGACAAGGAGTCTTATCCCATTAGGGGGAAGGCTTGTTCCGGGCTGTTTCCCGGCGTTAGTGATGTGCATTTGTGTAGAGGCAACTCCCACTTCCCACGCATGGAAACAACAACAAATCATCCAAGAAATCAAAATGACACGATCCTTAAGGGCACCCACTTCCTACTTAACATGAGCACTGCGCACGGGGCGTCCTTCATGAATTTCCCATGAGCCGCCCTGATGCGTGTCTGTTTACACAGACTCGCTGCCGATTCATTAAGCCGGTGCTGGGGACCTGCTTCCACCCTTTCCTACCCTCAAGCACTCAGCATTAGGGGACTTTAATTGCCTCCGCCGAAGCCACTGGGAGGCCTTCCCGGTCGCTGCACCTGGCATAGAAGACGGAGATGCTCTACTCTTCTCCAGTGGGGACCCAGGCACATCTGCCAGGACCTGTCATTATCGGAGATTCCCGTGTCACTATCAGGCGTCCTTTTTCAGCCGGTGTGTCTGAGAAGGGACCCTCATCAGTTTCCCTGGCACCTGCCAACAGCTGCGCACCTGGCGGGTAAATGGCGCCGGAATGTGTTGTGATTGCCTTCCCTGCTTAACGACCCCACCTGAGGGACAGTTAGTGTCTTACCCTGCCTCCTGTTTCCCAGGCACCCCCACTTACGCTGTTTGTGTGGAGATTCAACAACACTGCCATGGTCCTGAACTAATCCATCTGCCAGAAGTCTCATAACCAAATCTGCAGGGCTCCCAGAGGAGACTTTTGCACCGGTAATTTAAGCTAATGATTTCTAAACATATTTAGTCAGTTTTATGAAGACCTCATTAGAATGTGACTGTTTATTAAAAATCCAAATGAGGTCTCACGGTGGTTTAGGGAAAATCTTGTTGAGTCACTGAATAGTTGTGGTAACAGATGACAAAATGTCCGGGAACTAAGGAAAGTAGGAAACACAGATGTTCACTTCTGTCATAAATGAAGAGGGGAGGAGACTACAGGACACCGGAAGGAATTTCATCTGCCCAGAGAGGCCGGCCTCATATTCCTTCTATAGTATGTCTCCCTGAATGAATAGAAGTAAAAAATGTTTAATACAAACTCTGGATGTCAGAATTAACATACTAATAAAGAGGGTAGATTAAAATTCCAGGCGCCCATGTCCCATAGGCATGGAAGATCAGTTTTCATCAGCAGCCTCCAAGCCCAGGACCAATGGGAAACTGGAGAGAGAAGGTTGTAGGTCCCAATGCCTGGGCCTCATTCCCTTACTTACGAGAACGGCCCCGGTAACCCTTCCTAGTACAAAATGGTGAGACCCTTTCACTACACAAACTTGGCTTGTTTGAAGACCCCGATCCATCTTATCTGTGAGGAGAGAGAGAATGTTCTACATGCACTCCTGGCTTCCTTGTCTAAAGCTCTCTCACTGTTCCTTTCCATAGATTATTTTTTAATGAACCACATTATTTTTTATTGAGGAGACTTTTTTCATACAATAAATTCTGACAATGCTTTCCCCTCTACCAACCCAGATCCTTCTACACCCCCCACCCACTTTGCCCTTTCTTTTTTAAACAGGCAGACAAAACACACTAACTGAAAACAAAGGGAAAAATACAAGAAACACACGCACAACAACCACCACCAACAACACAAAACTGGGAATAATAATCCACAAGCAAAAGACCAATAAGACAAAAAATAAATAGTGTCCAAACAAAGCAATATGAGACAAAAAGTGTACAAAAATGTCATTGAGTTCATTTGGTGTTGGCCACCTAATGTTGGTGTGGGGCCTGCCTGTTACTATGATTAATTTACCCAGTGAGACTGCATCGGAGAAAACTAAGTTTCCCTTTGCATGTGACTGCCAATTGCAGACAGATTTTTACTAGGGATGAGACTATGTGTGTCCCCCCCCTCCCCCCCAGCCCTCACACCGTCTGGCGTGAACCTGTGCAGGTCCTGTGTGCCCTGCCACAGCTCCTGTGAGTTCGTGTGTCAGCCCTGTTGTGTCTGGAAGACGTTGTTTTCTCGGATCCATCCATCACCTCTGGTCCTTACGATCTCTCCACCCCACCCTTCTGCGCAGATCCCTGAGCTCTGGGCGGAGGTATTTGGACATGTCCCGTTAGGACTGAGTGCTACAAAGTCTCTCACTCCCTACACACTGCCCATGGTGGAGGTTCTGTGTCCGCTCCCATCTACCGCAAGAGGAAGCTTCTCTAACAATGTCTGAGCAAGACACTGAACTATGAGATTAAGAGGGTGTCAGTAGGACTCACTTTATTGCTATGTTCCTAGCCAGCAGTATTTGGCTTCCCTCTAGGCCCATGGCCCATCCACTCTCAGGTTCTTGGCTGCCGGAGGAATGTCAGGCATGGTTCTGACTCATGAAAGCGGCCTTAAATCTGATTGGAGGGTGATTGGTTTCTCCCTCATTGCGCCACTCTTGCACCAGAATATCATGCATTCGGGTCACTGTTGTAGGTCACAGCCTTTACAGCTGGGCTGATAGTTTCCTTTCTTCTCAGGTAGCATGCAGAGTACCTTCCAGGAAGTCTTGGTCAGTAAATGCTAGAGAGTGGGGGTGAGGGCAACAGATAAACTTGTCTATATTCAGTGAGATATGTAAATGTTATCTTCAAGAATAGGGCTTCATCACAGTTTATAGAGAGCAACCATTGTTGTTGAAATATCTAATCTCAATCCAAGGTTTCTACCCTGCCCTTGATCACTTAGTTCCTGGATAAAGGACACACACAACCTTTATATTTACAATAAGCCTTAATCAGCACGAGAGCTGAGCAGATGTCTCTCCTCTGTGCTATTATCTCTTTTCCAGCCAATAACCCCATTATATAATTTGCCATGTTTTGTCTGGGCTGCTCTAAACTCCAAGTAGCCAACCACTTGGCCATTATTTTAAGATTCTTACCCCAATGGCACTTTCTCCTCTCTTTACCTTCCTTTTACCCCTCCTTGTAGTTCTCTCTGACCCCAAGCCCTCAAGACCCAGAACCCTAAACCCCACCTCTGTCTCGTCTGCCCAGCTATTGGCTGTTAGAATCTTTATTCACCAATCAGGGATAACTTGGGGGGGCGGGGTCACATAGCATCACCTGGGTCCACTCACAGTCTCTCGGGCAACCAGTGTTTAGCCTAGCAAAAGACAAACCTCAAAAAAACACTTTTAAAGATTATTTGTGGCCTGAGTGATTATAATCTTAGCCTTTGGTTAATCTGTGTTCTCTCAACGAATATCCATCTCCGTTTTTGTCTACCGCAGACATCCACCTATGGCATGGATGAGCCAGGTTCAAGTCTCACCTCTCGCCCATGCTCGATAGCTGAATTTCCCACAGCTCATTGACCATCTCCCCCAAATAAGACACCTCACTCTACGGATGCAGTTCAGTCTAAGAAGCCTATTCACTATGATACCTTCTTGTATTATTCAGTACTAAGAACAAACTTTGGTACTTACTCCAGTTCAATGCCAAGCCACGTAAATACCGAGAGGAATGGCTCATTTACCTTCTGTCTTCACGGCACCACGACAGTAACTTCAAAGCACAATCTTTCACAGTAGCCTTGGCAGCAACACACCTAAGGGCCATCCCAGCACATGGCATGTTCCACTACAGCTCTAATTCACTGCTGCATTAGTTTTGTTTTTTTAGTTTTTTGTTTGTTTGTTTGTTTGTTTTTATATATACATATATATGGCTCTTAACTTTCTACATCTGCTCAAAACCCCTTAGGAATTTATTTTTACACTGATTAGAACCTAAATGAGCTTATCTTGTTCTCTATGACCGTTTCAATATGGCCTCCAACTCACACACCCAACCTTATCCCTACCAGCCATACCTAGTTTTATGGTTCAGATCTAGAGTGTTCCCCCAGAGGCCCACGTGTTGAAGGCTTGCTCTCCAGGGTGGCACAATCAGAAATCGGTGGAAGCCTACAGAGGTAGGGACCTACTGAGAAAGCTTCTAGTTATTGAGGACATGTCCTTGAGGGGCTGTTAGGACCACGGCCCTTTCTCCTCTTTCTTTTGCTTCCATGCCACAGGGTTTCCTCTTACTGGGCTTCCTCTACCACCTATGGCTGCAATGAGGGCCTGCCTCAATGTAGTTCTGAGACAGTCAAGACAACTGCTCATCACCTGAAACCTCCAAACCACAAGCCAGAATAAGCCCTTTCCTTCTAAGTCAGATGTATTTTGTTATAGTAAATAAATACACACTCACACATTCATACATATACACATACACACACCCACCCAAATATTTGCTACTTGCCAAATATGCCTCTCACAAGAAAAACCTTTGACTGTAATGGGAATGGAATTTTCTGATTGTGCTATCCCACCCAGATGCCCCAGTGGAATGGAATACTGAGTTCTTAAAATGCTTAAATAGGACCCTTCTTTCATTAATAATTTATTATAGTACCCTTTCTGGGAGAGAAACAGTGAAGGGGTGATTAGAGTCTGCCTATGTAGCCCAGGCTAGCCTGAAGCACATGGTTCTCCTGCCTCGCCCTCCCATGTACTGTGATTATGAGCGGGGAGCCTTTCACGACTCTTCAGTGCCTAGTCTGTCTCCCCCACTGTCGTCCTCTTTCATGCCACTCACCGTTCTGTCCCAGAGGGTGACTTTTAGCTCAGCCCTTCCTAGTTGACAGTGGGTTAGAGAGTCTCTTCCAATGCCCATCACAATGCCTTTAGAATTCAAAACTCCTCATCCATAAAAGTCGTAGCACACAAACATGCCTGTCTTGCTGGAGTAACATGAGGATCACTATATGAGCTGAATATCTGTTGGTCCTTTCCCCGTGGCCACAAGCTGACCATCTCAGTCTTTCCTGTGCAAACCACCCACTGGGTCCTTCGGTTGAGGCCCATGAAAACAATGTCAGAGCTTTCCCAGACTTTGGCAGCAGAGAGAGCATCTCTGTGTTCAGAGTAGCAGAGTTGATTCCTTTCTCCTAATTACAGAGAGTACAAGTGATTTGCTTCTGCTACTATGAATATTGGTTCTTCGTGCCCCAAACTATCATAACTTTAACAGAAACCTAGGCATGAGAGAAGGTATCAGTAGTGTCCTCTGACAGTAACTATCTAAGCACTGCCGTGCTCCAAGTCAGTTCCCACAGAACAATCACCAGGGAAGGAGACTCCTAATGCTACTTAGCCACTCTGTGACCAGCAAGTGAGGCACTTAGTTGCTGCTATGAAAATATAGACTATATGAAAAATAACTCCCTGGTTGCACGCCTGCGCTTTGAGAACCTAAAGAACTCAGTTCCCTTATGAGAATCTAAAACATCACAGAATATCAGCTAAGAGGACCAATTTGTCTAGTTCACAGATTAATCTAGGACCGGGCCTGCTAACCCTTCTTAGTGGGTATTTAACTGGTCATTTAATGATACACTTACTGAATCCATAGCACCAAGAAGAAGAAAGATATTTATAATTCGCTCATCTTCATAGCACATCAGATGTATTAGAAACCCTAGTTTAACAAACAATTAACTGTGATAGACTTAAGTCCGAATGTGATAGTGCTAATGAGATAGGTTCTGCCTACGGAATCCAAGACTTGGAGTTGGCAGAGGGAGGCTGAGCCCTCCCAAGAGAAATGACTTCCATCGGCAAGAATCGGACACAAATCATTTTGGCAAAATAAGGAAGTAAAGGTATAGAAAGGAGAGTTGGTGGCGGGAAGAGAAAGCCACAGGCTGGCGCAGCTGTTTTAGAGTGCGCGGGGACTCTGATCCTGGAATCTAGCTTGTGGAAAGGGTCTGCCGAGAGAGGGGAAAGAAGAATGCCTGTCTTACTGGAAGCCACTGAGGAAGCGAATCAGTTGTTCTGGTGAGCGTTGTGGAAACACAGTTCCGACTTCACACAGCAGAGTACACCTGTTGTCCCCACTACTCAGGCAGGAGAATCTATGACCAGCCAGAATGGCATAGCCAGGAGGCCAGGGAAAACAGTGACTGGTGCTCACTGAAAAGCAGCTAGAGAGAGAGCAGACTCGGCGAGTATGGCTAGTGAGAGCGTGTTTATGGGAGATCACAGTTTGGGCGTTATTGGGAACGGGTCCCATTAAGAAAAGACAAGAACTTGGATATGAGTGTGGGTCTCTGGCTTTGTGACTTGGACAGTAAAGTGAAGGCTATTAACCAAGTACCTACCAAAACTCTTCCTACCTCACCCCTTCCTCTGAGAAAGGGCTGAAGATTTAAAGAGAGGGCAGAACAGCTGTTTCAGTATGTGGAGTTTGAAAGCTGAATGAAAAACAAACCTGGAAGTCTCAGGAAAGAGGTGAACTGAAGGTATTGCAAAATCCGAGGTCTCTTTCTCATTTGCCACCATTGGCTGTGTCTTCTCTACCCTCAGCTTTAAGCTAGACATGAATATCAAGATGAGAAGAAAAGACACCATCTAAGAAGTGTCAAAACAATGATTATACTAATTAGTACACGTGTGCACATACGTGGGTGGCTGTGCTCAGTGATCGGATGGTATATATTAGTCTGTTTCTTCATTACTATAATAAAGTGCCTGGGGAATCTACCTTACAAAGCAAAGAGGCTGATTAAACCCCACAGCTCTGGAGTCTAATCGTCTCAACGACCCTGTTCAGAGTCTTTCAAGGGCCCCCTTGGCTTTACCATCTCATGGTGGGAAACACTAAGAGTCTCTCTCCCTCATTCATTCTAAAGCCACTGGAATTCAAACATACAATATCCACCCCAAAGACATAATTCACACTGATTACATCTCAGAGATTCCACCTCCCAGACTGCTCGTGGTATTCCCTCACTGTCTGTAATACTGTTAGCATAAGACTTTGGGGATTAAACTCCTGCGTGACTGGGAAGGGAGCTGTGTTTGAGTGATAGCATTTAGCATAAGCAGAAATGGGGATGAGCACAGAAGCCATCAGAGACAGCAAATAAAAATACAAGAAGGAAGCGGCAAAAAAAAACCACAGACAAAATGAATGCTTGCTCCAGGGATCAAGCCCAGGCTGCGTAGAGATGGTGTGGACAGCCACCACAGGCCGAAGCCACAAAGGGAAAGTGTGTCCTTGGGCACTGGTAACATGATTAGACTCATGATAATGGTTTCACAGAGAGATGTGGGATTCATACAAGGTGGCGGGGGTGGGACTCGTCTGGACCTGAAGCTAAAGCTGCTAACAGTGTTCCCGGAGCACGGAGTATGGGACAGCACAGATCCAAAAAGGGAGGGATGGGAGTTGGGAGCACAGACACCCAGGACATGCAGCTGGCACGCTGGAGATGTGTTCCGTGTTATCAGAGAGAGCCGAGGCTTTGTTGTGGAGAAACTGAAGTGCAGTTCTAGAATGGAGTTTCAGCAGCTTGCTATCAAAAGTACCCAAGAGTCCACATGAGGAAGGACCATGAACAGGGGACACATAGGAAATTATGCAAAGATGGCCACCTAAAAGCAGAAGAAGAAAAAAACAGCCAAGAACGTGACAAGAGCGTATCCCTAGACCACTCCTCCCTCTCTTCAGGCCTATCAGGGTTATTAGGCCATGTGCAATAGAGATCAGTTCTAGCTCATTAAAGTCAAAGGGGAGTTTATTGGAAGGAGCCCAGAATCCCTAAATGCTAATGTGGAAAGTGAAACTTGCAGACAGCCAGGAATGAACACAGCAACTCCAGGGGGTAGGGAGCCAGACAGCGTGGTGGGATGCTCGCGCAGAGACGATGAACTTGATGCTCCTCCTTCTGTAGCTCAGGATTCCAAGGATGGGGTAGATCATCCAAGTCCCTGGGGTGGTTCACATACCTTCCCTGTGCCCAGACGCTCTGTGCTAGTCGGGGTTGTTTTGTCGATTTGATACAAGCTAGGGCTGTCTGGGAAGAGATAATCTCATTGAGAAGATGTCTCCATCAGACTGGCCTGTAGGCAAGCCTGGGGGACATTTTCTCTTGATTAATGATTACTGTGGGCAGACCCAACTCAATGTAGGTAGAACAACGACGGGGCGGGTGGTCCTGGGTTGTGCAGTAGGGCAGACTGAGCAAGCCAAGGGCTGCAAACCAGTGAGCATCATCCCTCCATGGCCTCTGACTCAGCGCCTGCCTCTCGACTCCTGCCCAGCTCGAGTGCCTCATGAGAGACTGTGGTTGGTTGCGGGAGCCAAATAAATCTTTGCTTTGACAAGTCGTTTTTGGCCATGGTGGCTATCATGGCAATAGACAGCAAGCCCGGATAGCCTTTACTGACAAGTCTCCCCACAGGGAAGCAACCTCTCTCCATGTGAGGATATCAAGAATTCATGGCGAAGGATGCGTACATGAAAGCATCCTCTCTTCATTCTGGCTGCTGCCTCAAAACGCGCTGTCGAGAAGCTCCATGGGAGAGAAAGGGGTTGTGTTAGCCTACAGTTCCAGGTTATAGTGCGTCATCGCAGGACGTCCCAGGCAGGAGCACTGGACATACCCTATCACAGCCATAGTCCAGGGCGGGCGGAAGTGAATGAGTGCGTGCTCACTAGATTGTGCACGCCTTGGTTTCTCTGTCCTGTTCCTCCTATGCATGGAGCTGCCCACAGTAGGCTGGATACTCCCACACCTGCCAGTCTAATTTAGACAGTCCCCCACAGACATGCCCACAGGCCAACCCAAAGACAGTCCTTCATTGACCCTCTTGGGGTGACTCTAGGCTGGGCCAAGTCGACAATTAAAGCTAATAATAACAAAATGTCCATATGAACTGCAGATGCTGACGACAGAGCCTGCCCTGTGGACTCAGCCACAGTGAAGAAAGGGGAATCTGTAGACTGGGGTGAAACCTGTCAGACACTTAGCTATAGAGGGGAGAGAGTGACGGGGCTATAAAACTCTGACAGTCTGTTAAGGGGAAGAATCCAGAAAGAGGGAGGGTGCAGATCTTGGGAGTGGGCGGACAGTGTGCAGAGGGGACGGGGAGGCAGAGTCTAAATCTCTGCTGGGGCCTTGTAAGCTTACATGGATGGCATGGCTCTCACTGCAGAGCAGTGGTGGGTGTGGTTACACTTAAATGAACGCAGCCAAACACTGCACACAGTCTCAGGGCAGTACCATCTCCAGGAAGATCGGTTTACAGAGTAACAAAGGAACACTAGTGTGGCTGAGAGGCAGGGGAAACTGGGCAAATGGCTGTTCTAGAGCTACGGGGCAGCTGCCTGCAGCAGGGGCTGTTTCCCTTGTCCTGAGGAGAGGATGCGGAGGGAGAAAACCTATACAAGCCTGGGTGCCAGAGGCAGGAGGCTGGAATTCCAAGACTACCAACAGTCAACCTGCCTTAGAGCAGGGGGGTATAAGGCATTCTGGTTAATGGCGTGGTCTCAGGAGAAGCTCTCTGCCCTGGTGGCAGAGTGTGAGGTGCTTGCTAGTGTCTGGAAAGATCAGAATGTAGAGAGAGCTGAGGCAAGAAGTGGTTCCTGGCTAGAAACCTCCCTTCCTGCCCCTTAGAGGCCTCTTTCGTCCAGCTAGGGCCCTCCGCCCAGGATTCAGCAACCCCCTAAACACAGCTGCTAGCTGCGACCAAATCACTCAAACACATGAGCCTGCGGGAAACATTTTATATCCAAACCCTATCAAGTGGGGTAGGATTGTGGGTCCAAAGTCAAAAGCATTTGGGGCAAAGGTGGAGCCAGCAGAGGCTCATCTCTAAGTCTGAGTTTCATAGTCTTGAAGAGAGAGGAAATTAACCAACTCTCAATCCTGAGCTTACATGATGATGTGCTGTTTCTGGTTGTCCCAGTTAGACTAAGAAGACCCACTTAGAATAACAAGCATATCTGGGTATTATCCATAGGACCCCAGAGCACTCACCAAAGCTAGCCTAGTACCAGCAGGGAGGGAAAATCTGCGGTCTAGACCCTTAAGAGAAGGCAGTTCAATCCAAAGACCCAACGAGGGGAGAGGCGGCCATCCTGCTCCCCCCACTCTGGACATAGGAATTGTGGGGAAGACTTGGCATGGAGTGTTGCAGTATGATTCATGCAGACCGTAGGACAGGGTCTGTCTTAGCTTTGTAAAGCTCCTTTGGAAAATGATCTGATAATATAAAGTCTTACATTGTGTGTGTGTGGGGGGGGGGGTGGTGGTAGTGTTCCTGGCCCAAGATTGACAGTCATGACAATCACCGCTGTGCATCCCCCAGCACAGCAAGCCCATCCCCCCTCCAAGCACACTGCCTTTCTTGGCTCAGAGGTCCGAAGCCTCAGGGCTGCTCCCAGGTGCAGGAGGAAGGGCTTCCAGAGAGAGTGCCAAGCCTTGGGCGGGGTTCCTGTCCGCTGGCTGAGGATCTCCACATGCACACACACACACCATGGAGACCAGGGCACCGGGAAGAAGTCTATTCCCATGCACAAAAGTAGGGGTGGATTTTTCTTTTAAATCTAAAATGTATAATTCTTAGAGAATTGTCACCCATGTCCCATTGGCCCGGTTCCATCAGTAAATCTGAGTACTTGAAAGACAAACTGTAAAGAAAAGGAAACGAAGAAACTGATTCAATTATAAAGCTTCCTGTGACTAGGAGACTCTTGGCTGACTGCTAAGTCAGGCGGTTTTGAGACTGGTGAAAGAAGAAACATGCTCTCAGACAAAGCAAAGAGGAAACCAGAAAACTGTCCTTGAATCTAGCCAAAGCCTTACCAAGCATTTTAAATCAAGCACTAAAACACTACATTTTATAACCTCAAATCATAAAGCTTTATAATATACTGATCATCTGGAATGTTAATCCTAACTTTTATAAACATTTCTCTAATATAGTTCTTTCAAATAAACCTATGCAAAAATAATCTTTTTACACTCATGACTCAAGGACACACAACTTGCAACTTCTCAGGGCATGATAAAAAAGTTTCTCATAAATATGTGCATATGCATACGTACACACACATAGATGCATACATGCATACAAATGAACATAGGCATGCACACATGCACATGCATGTACATGCAGGCATGCACCTGTGCACACACACACACATACACACACACACACACACACACACACCCTGACATCAGTTTCAGAAGTGCTCTTTACATTTTAGGGAGCGGCAAACTGCCGCTGTCTGCTCTGCATGAAGGCCATGGTCCCTCTCTCATGAATTCCATATGAGCCGAGCACAGCACTAATGAATTTCCTGTAGGGAAGCTGGGATCAGTCTCAAGTCTTCACTCCTGCCTCCTGTGCTGCTGCTTATTAGTATTAGAATCCTAAGCTCCTCAGAGCCGCTGCTCATGTCTCCTGCTGGGCCTTCTCCCTGACACACATGACCCTAGCTACCATGCGGGGGTGACAATTCAGACCACGTAGACGACATGTATAACTTATAATATTGTGTGTATTTGTTGCTGCGTGTGTCTGTGGGTGTGTGCATGTGTCTGTGGGTGTGTGCATGTGTATATATGGCTGGTCAGAGGTCTATATCAGGCATCTTCCCAGATTGCTTGCTCTCCATCTTATTTTTGAGACAGAGTCACCCACTGAACTATAGGTCATTGATTTGTCTAGCCTGGCTGGGCAATGAGCTCTAGAGATCTGTCTGTCTCTCTAAGCAACAACCTCCAACCCAACATGTTACTACACAGTAGTAACATGCCTCCATATGAAGCTTTTCTCTGGATGCTAGAAATCTGAACTCGGGTTTTCATGCTTGTACATTACTGGCTGAACCTTCTCAGCAGAACCTAAGCTGGTATTTTACCCTTCCTTTTCTGTGCTTAGACATGTCTGTATGCACAGACGAGTCTCCTTGTGTTACAGCTGCCTGCAGCTCTCCCAGGCTATGGCCTATGAGCAGTATAGGCCAGGTCAGAATAGAGCCTAGGTGAGCGGCAGCCCCTACAGTTGAGGTTCATATGGTCACGCAATGACAAAGTCACCTAACAGGTTTCTCATGTGTCCCTCCCATCCCCCTCTTCAAGTAACAGCTCAAGTGGGTAACCTCTGACCTGCTGTGGACCAAAAATTAGGAGAGACAAACTTTTAAGACACTTACAATCCAATTATGGACGGTGGTGTTACACTGGCTCCCCGCCAGCCACAGAAGTCTGCAAGAAGGGCCAAGAGGTTTCTTCCCTGAATCCAAAAGACAGGACACAGTGAAAGAAGCCAGAGCTGATCGGGGGAGCATGGGTAAGCTAGTAAAAAGAGCATGCTTCCTGCAGGGCCATTTCCATTCACCATTTCCTGGACCTTGGCGTACCCTGCGTTTAAAGTCACACGTGTGCATACGGCAGGCCGCTTGAGGATGTGAGCGAAGTTCGCCCCACCGTATTAGCCCCGACAGAAGGACAGCTGGATTTAGCCCACCCGGCTAACCCTCTGTGTTCAGCCTGATCACTTATGTCCCTTTAAAAAGGGAGAGAGATTTTTTTTTTTCTCAAATACCAACGAATCACAAATTAAACTTCAAAGGTGCTTCCCGCCATACTATCATGCGCCTGGCACCTCTGCCAGCCATCTCATACCCACACAGTGGCAGGACACTGCAGACCAAAGCACATCTGTGGGTCTGAATGACAAGCGTTTATTGTTATTCTGGTCTCGAGCAGGCTAAATACAGCCCGGCTCTTTGACAACCTCTTGCCTGGTCATGGAGTCCCTGGCTCCTTATTGATTTGGCGTCTGACAGGCCAGGCTGTGTCCTCTCCTGGCTGGTCCGTGCCACCTCTCCCTTTGTCTTCTCTTGTTGTGAGATATAAGGTCATCTGCCTCTGAGACCATAAAGTGCCCGGGAAGTTATCGGGGTTACACATACAGCAGATGGACACAGGTTCCTGGGACAAACACATCACAGCCCAGGAGCTTTTATCACCAACCCCAATCCCACTGGTACCTGCTCAGACACAGCTACAGATTCTTAACACCATCACTGCACATAACAGGAAAATGGCCGCCTTGCTCCTGCTCCCATGAGCACTGGGTCACACGCTTTGGGCAACGCCCAGCCTTGAGCAGTCTTGGCAAGCAATAAATGGTGTGTTCATTCCAAAGCAAGAACCTTTTTCTCTTCTCCGCTTACCGCCTCTGTTATCTAATCCTCTAAGCCCCTGGCCCTGCTTTTCTCCTAAGGCTTAGGGTTATCTGGCCAAGTAAATACACAAGTAAGCCGGGGCCTCCTGGGGGGATTGGACCAGAGAAGCAGAATTGCGCAGTGAACAGTTTGATGGTCTTCTTATAACAAAGTGGCAAGACAACAGTGTTTTGAGTTCCTCTGTTTATAGAACATACAGGGCAGTAATTCAGTAGGCTGCAGGCAAAGAGGATTCGTTACCTTAGGACTTTTCTGTGGCAGCATCTGCCCTACATATAAACCAGGCAGGGACAGCAGCTTGTGGCCCGAGCTACTGCCCCATTTCTTTGACACCAGTTTTCAGTCATGCCGTTGCCGTAAAATCCACTCAGCTCCCTTCCACCTGACAGGAAGGATGCAGTTCTTCCCTGCATGACAGCCCTGTCAACCTCTGGCTCAAGCAGGGTGCACTGATGTGGCTTTATTTAAGCACCTCGGGGCACTGCTCATGCCCTGGTTACGTTAGTCACGGTGTAGGAAACAAACAAGCTGGATGCCAGGATTTCAGTGGATTGTTTACCGGGTATCACTGTAAAGAAGCACAGAAAAGACCAGGGCAGTGTTGTTTTTGGAGCTCTGTCTGCAAAGAGGCTGAAGACTCAGGAGAGTCGCTATTACAGAACTGGATGCTGGGTTTATACCTATGAGCCTTGGATTGTCTGCTTTGCAGAAACAGAAGTATCTCAAGTCATAGTGCCTTTCCCGCCATCCTCTTTTTCTGCATTAGCTCAAACCCTGTCCCTCATTCATGCAAGGCAAGAGTTCAGCGCTCTCTCTCTCTCTCTCTCTCTCTCTCTCTCTCTCTCTCTCTCTCTCTCTCTCTGTGTGTGTGTGTGTGTGTGTGTGTGTGTGTGTGTGTGTCTCCTTCCTCCTCCTCCTCCTCCTTTTCCAAGACAAGATCTTGCCATGTTGGTCTATAGGCTAAATTAGCTTTAGAACTCAGTCTTCCTGCCTTAGCCTGGAAGTTCTAGGCTTACATGCCTTCACCACCAGGTCCAGCCAGATCTTTCTATGCTATTGAATAAGAGAGTGTTTCTTAACTCACTAGTGCACCCTTTCTGATGTTGTTGGGTCCAAAACCAACAGTGAACTCAGAGACATTTTAATCTGTTCAAACTACTGAGCCATGTACTTCCTGTTCTCGGGAAACTCATAGATCATCAGTGGAGGGTGGCAAGCCGCACGCTTATGGTCCATGGTCTTCCCGTCCCCCCGGGGCTCTGTAGCATGGATTGTTACAGCTTAGAGAGAGCATTGGAGCAGCATGGCCAGGCCTTGGGTAGGATCCAGCTTTCTGCCTTTACTCTAAAAGTTATTTACCTCCCTTGAGAGATTCCCTGGGGGCAAGTATACACCTCAGAATACCCCCAGAAGAAGTCCACCAAGATTAAGATGTCTAGCATTAGAGTTCACTCTTCAGATTAAACTATTATTCGCAGACTAGGAATAATAATGCTACAGTGCGTGGGTCCTATGGAGCTCTACAATGGGAGAAGCCCCTCTTCTATCACAGAGGTGCTGCCCCAATGGAAGTCAGCAGCACCGTAGTGACCCCCACCAGTCCGTGGACATTCACGTGGCAGTCCATAAGGAGGGTCTTCAGATCCTCGGTGTCTATGAAATAGGTATGACTATTGCTCCATTTCCTCCATAGCAAATGAAGCTTCCAGGCATATAGTTACGAAATGCCCACCCAGCGCCCAGCTCCCGAGGCTCCACACCTGACAGCCAGGCCTCCCAAAGAGCCAACTCTACAAGTACTTAATCGGTCACTCTAGGACCTGGGGTCATTTTAACAACAAAAAGTCTACTGTGATATTTTTCAAGTCAGAAAACATATCCAGGGTGGCTTCCTGACTCACACAATGCTGTGTGGCCGTCCTCCTACCCAGCTAGAGTGAGTCCCGAGCCCCGGTGCCTGCGGCATAGGGCTCTTTTCCTGGTAGCACACTGTGAAGGAGTTAGATGTTTATTTTTTAAGAGGCTCTAAAAATTATTCTTTTATCTATTAGCCTTAAAAGTTGAACCTACTTAGAGGGAATTGCATATGTGTGAGTGTGGGAGGGTGTGGTGCATATACACCTTGGGGTGATGTGTATGAAGAATATTTGATTAAACTGGAAAAGTCATGTAGAGCACACAGAAACTAGCAACATGGAACACACAGAAAATCTAGGTCCCTGATCTCACTGGCCTGCACCTCTGAATTGTGTCCGTTGGCTAGTCCCGCCAGGCCTGCCGCTGCTGGGGCCTGTTCACAGCGGAGCGATGCTTGAGCCCCTGGATATATTTTCTGTGCAGGCAGCTGCTCCTGCCCGCCCCCCACGCCCCGCTCACCCCTCAGCCTCACAGCCACTGCCCATGCCTTGCACTCAGTATTTCTCCCTGGCGTGGATCCCGGCATGGCTGCAGCATGCCTCAGGGCAGGCCACCGATTGCACGCATGTGTGCAAAGGAGCCAGGCCACTTTAAAATGCTGGGACTCCAGCAATGCACTCCCGCATCCCGCTCTTCTCAGGTGCACACTTTTTATCCCAGCTCCGTCAGAAGCAGCTGGCCATCATGAACTAGGACTGTGACTGTGACTGTGCCATCAAAGGACCCCACCTTTCCAGGCCAACCTAACAAAGACTTGAAGACTGAAGGCAGGCTTCCTGGATGTGTCTTCTGCAACGTCCCCCACCTACATCACCTGAGCCTCCCCGCCCACCACTGGAGACAGCTTCCTTTCTTCTCAGGTGCACTGATAGTGCAGTCTACTCTGGGAAGGTTTAGATGTCTTCCCTTCGAAGTAACGCTTATCTTCTGACCTCCCGGTGCAGTTTCATTTAGAGATTTCTTAGCAAACATTCAATTGTGCCAGTCCTATTCTAAATACAAAAATGACATTCAAAGTGACATTTCTATTATGCTCCTTCTACAGATAAATGAAACCTCCAAGAGGTTAAATAACTTGCCCAACATCACAGCTAGCAAATGAAGCTTGGCTTTTAACCCGAAGGGATGGACCACCCGATGGGACAGTGCTTCTGATCGCTGAGCTTGCCTTGTGATCCGCCTCACGTTAGACTTACTGATTGTGTGCGCCTTCTCATGGACTGATAATCATAACTCATTCCTCTATGCCCGCCGCAGAAAGACCTAACTAGAGTTCTGCTTGTCACTGTGCAAATGGCAAACAGATGATCTGGAAATTCCATGTCCTAAGCTAAGACATTAGCTAAGAGCTTTGCCACATCGGGGCCACGAAGGTGAAATGCTGATCTTGAGAGCCTTTGCATCTACCGGCCAGTTGGTTCAAGTTAGATATTTATAAAATATGGGTGGTAATCTGGACTCTGCAGAATTAACATTCAGGGGCATGCTCTGCCTTCCTCACAGAAGGACTAGGAAGATGAAGACCAGCTTAGGCCCTTGAAAATCATTCTCTCTCACAAACCAGTAAGGGCTCTCTGTATGGAAGCCACAGTGGCCTGTCAAATGAGGGTTTGCAAACTGTCTTTGTAACGCCAGCTGTTTGTTTTAAGTTGCCTTCCCAGAACACAGACACTTTTTTCCTAGTTCCCATTTAGGAGTTAGGAACATTTCATCCACCTCATGATCTAGTACATACATCCGCCAGCACATATGGAAAGAGCCAGAACAGGCCTATGACCTGCACTAGGTCACAAATCTGATATGAGCTCATTAAGGTGATGACTGTGGAGATTTACCACGTGCCGCTCTTAGAAGACACCTCACTAGTGTGCTTTGGAGCCTGAGTTTATATGCTAATGATGCTGCTCTTGCTCAGAAGGTATCTAAGATGCGTTTTTAAGGTATATTCAGTGTGTGGCGTGTTTACTGGGCTTGGTGATGGTGGGCTCCCTTCCTGGCCAGAACTTGAGCTGGGGGAATTGCTAACTGCCTGAGCAGGTGTACAACACTGCCGTCAGAGTGGGAGTGCTTCTTGAAAGCCTATTAAAGCTGGCTTGTGCCGCTCTCTGGATCCATATTCAACTAGAAGGACTACAAGAGAAGAGCCAGAGAGAGAACCAGAAGCCGTGAGCTGGGCCATGGTGGCTTTACAGGAAGCCTCGGTGGGTGACAAGGCAATCTCTCTGTTATGAAGCTCTTCCCCTCCCCCCCCCCACAAAAACTCTATACACACTCCTCAGGAACACTTGAGTTACCGTCCATTCCTGAAGTCTTCAAGTGCCTACTACCTGGCCATGTGAATCAGGTCTGGAAGGAAGAGGCCAGCCCAGGTCTCTTAAATACAAGTATACTGCCCTTATCGCTATGTGGAAAATGTCTTAGGGTGGGCAGTGATCAAATAAGACTTACATATCTATGTCTATAGCATAGCCATGGTCTTAGCTGGGCCTAGCGGCTCCTGCCTATCAGCGCTGAAGAGCATGATGAGTTTGAGGGCAGCCTGAACTACATGGCAGATTCTAAGACCACCTGGACAATATCACATGGCCTTGCCTCAAATGAGAGAAGGGAGAGAGAGAAGAGGGGAGGAGAGATCTTATATTCTGCATGAACAAACAGCTGTGAGGCATGAGAAGTGAGCAGCTTTTTCTACGGGAAAAGCCAACAATGGCTTCGGAATTTACTCTCCTCCTCCCCTCCCCACTCCTCCCCTCCCTCCCCAGACAGAGCGGCTAAAACCGCTTTACACTTCTTACTTTGTGCCTGCTCCGGAAGCCAAAACCTAAGAGACCCAAGTGCCCCCTGGGGTCTACACACACACACACACACACACACACACACACACACACTGCCCTACAGCTTGACTTGGGGCCCGGTCTACCCAGGGAGTTCATTACCTGCCCTAGCCCTGTCTTCTTCATGGAAGGAACTAGCAAAGAGGCTAGCCTGGCCCCATGCAGACTCTTCCTCCCTCAGCTTCCATGTGAGGGTACAACTCTGAGAACATCTCACCCGAACCAGGAAACTCTGTGTGGAAGCTGCGGTACCTTGTAATGGGTTTGCACTATCTTTGTGACTCCAGCTGTTGCCTCTCAATCGCCTCCAGAGAATACAGAAACTTTCCCCCTAATTCCCGTTGAAGTACGTCCAAGCTGTACAGTAGGAGACTGGACAGGCCAACCTTTCTCCTCTGCGTCATCATCTTGTTTCTGGGGAGAATCGTTTACAGGAAAGAACAGAAGCAGCACAGATGCTCCCCCTCATCCTCCTTCCATCCTCATCCTCCTTCCATCCCCATCCTCCTTCCATCCTCATCCTCCTTCCACCCTCATCCTCCTTCCATCCTCATCCTCCTTCCATCCTCATCCTCCTTCCACCCTCATCCTCCTTCCATCCTCATCCTCCTTCCACCCTCATCCTCCTTCCACCCTCATCCTCCTTCCATCCTCATCCTCCTTCCACCCTCATCCTCCTTCCATCCCCATCCTCCTTCCACCCTCATCCTCCTTCCATCCTCATCCTCCTTCCACCCTCATCCTCCTTCCATCCTCATCCTCCTTCCACCCTCATCCTCCTTCCATCCCCATCCTCCTTCCATCCTCATCCTCCTTCCACCCTCATCCTCCTTCCACCCTCATCCTCCTTCCACCCTCATCCTCCTTCCATCCCCATCCTCCTTCCACCCTCATCCTCCTTCCATCCCCATCCTCCTTCCACCCTCATCCTCCTTCCATCCCCATCCTCCTTCCACCCTCATCCTCCTTCCATCCTCATCCTCCTTCCATCCTCATCCTCCTTCCATCCTCATCCTCCTTCCACCCTCATCCTCCTTCCATCCCCATCCTCCTTCCATCCCCATCCTCCTTCCACTCTCATCCTCCTTCCATCCTCATCCTCCTTCCATCCTCATCCTCCTTCCATCCCCATCCTCCTTCCACCCTCATCCTCCTTCCACCCTCATCCTCCTTCCACCCTCATCCTCCTTCCACCCTCATCCTCCTTCCACCCTCATCCTCCTTCCACCCTCATCCTCCTTCCATCCCCATCCTCCTTCCACCCTCATCCTCCTTCCACCCTCATCCTCCTTCCATCCTAAGCCACAGCTGCCGCTGCTCCAGGCCTCTCTGCTCCTTCCTAACCATCCTGCTTCCTCTCTCCAGGCTCCACAGACTCCTGTTGTCACCTAGGGTCCAGAGTTTAAACTTATCACTTAAGAAGGATTATCATTTTTGAGGTCTTGCAGTCGACTGGACACTTGGCTAGATCTGTTTATTGCATTGTTGTCTGATGATTTCCAGACTCATCTGCACTTGGGATCACGTGGGAAGCATCTGGAAATTACAGCTGCTTCTGTTCCAGCACAGAAATCAAGAGATAGCCTGGAATGTGACCTAGGATTTAGGGTTTCTTTAAATATGCTTTTCTGATTCTAGTGTGTCAGCAAATTTAAACCTGCTAACTCCATCTTAGGACGGACACTCTGGGTAAAGATTGTCGTCATCCCTTCTTGACAGATGCAGAACCCGAGGTTGTGTAAGCAAGTTGCAAGGCCTTCTTCCAACTCCTGTCAGCCTGGCTCTGCTGTCTGGTTGGGCTGCAGAAGTTCCTCTGGCCAGTATGGGCTACAAGCTAAGGGGCTTGCTGAAAGTACCAATTCTTCAGACCCTCAGAATCACAGAAAGGAAGTCTGGAGTGTGCTAGAGTTTAGGACTCTTAGTGAACCATGTCAGGACGCACTCAAGGTCAAGATGAGGTACTCCCGGGCTTGGGGGAAGTTGCTCTACCCCCAGTGATGTTATGACCTTAATAAGCATGGAATTATCGTGAGCTATGAGTTAAAAATGACTCTCCTTAAAGACGTCTTCCAGTAAGTTCAAGATCCTCAGGGCCTACTGTTTTCCATGTTTTAAGTTAGTGAGTTTTAAAGCCAAAGTTAACGGTCCCTTGGGAGTAGAGACAACATCTCTCCTGCAGCCAAGTATGGTAACGAGCAGACAGTGGGGCCCAGTGCCCTCCACTTGATTAATGGCCTGATGGAATCTGCGTAGGGCACCAAAGTAATCAGAGGGCCCTGGAAGTGGCCTCATTTCCATGCTGGAGGCTGTTGCCATACGTGGTGAAGACGTGTGGGAGGCCAGGCCTCTGCTGGATGCCGGGCAAGCACCTCAGGCTGCAGGAGACAGCTGGCTTGGCACAGGATCAGACGGGAGCAGCGGCTGTGAGGCCAGGGATCCAGCAGGTGTCTCGGGAAGCCTCGGTTTCAACATCTCCGTATGCAGAGTCGGAGCCAGGAGGTGGCCACAAGCCCCTCCCGCTGCGGTTGTGCAGTCGTCATCCCTAATGACACACGTTTTTCCTCCCGGTTCCTTTTTCTTCGAGCAAAATAATAACTTGACACGGGTCCAAGCAGTTAAAAAGATACTTAGAGGAGCTCAATTTAGAAGGATTTTTAGTAGGCTGAAACAGATGTGGCGAACCATTTCAAGACACTCTGGGAGATGAGTTGGGGAAGAAGATCGGATTCTAAATGGGCTTCTGCCTCTTCCGGACCCGCCCTGACAGGTGCGGGGGTGTAAGATTCAAGGAATCTTTCTGGAAGGAAGTACTCTCTGCTTCTGTTTTCTTAGCTGCCCCTGGATTAGAGCCCCCAGATGGCTCTGGGCCAGCTCCCAACCATGCGTTTCCGAGGAGGCCACTGTCCTTTGCTGGAAGAGAAGTGGCACCTGTTCCCACCAGCACGGCTGTAGTGGAAGCTCTTGACTCTGGAGCTTCCACACCAACTGGGTGTGATCTAGCATAGAGGTTCCTGTCGCCCGCCTCCACAGGGAGGCAGCCCGCTGCATCTCGCTAGTTGCAGATCTCCGGAAAGCAGCAGTAAAACTGGGTCAGATCTCAGACGCGATATGAACTATCCAGAGGAGAAATTCTGACCCTCAGTGCAGGCTGGCAGGTTTTAACTCCTTGACCCCAAGGCATCGAAGTTCCCATGTTCATATTTATTGAACACCCCAGGCAAAGAAGGAAGGGAGTCTGAAATAGATGAGTGAACAACCATACAGCCAACTGCCCTTTACCTACTGCACCTGTAGTGTGTCAACTAGGATACACCAGATAAGGGGGCTGGGGGGAGGGTTATTAGGTAAAAGATTTTTGGTATAATACATGTTGCAGGCACATCATGTGTGTCTGTGTGTGTTTGTGTGTGGTGTGTATGTGTGTATATGTGTGTGTGCATGTATATGTGTGTGCATGCATGTATGTGTATGTACATGTGTATGCAAGTGTGTGTGTCTGTATGTATGTGTGCATGTGTGCGTGTGTGTGTCTGTGTGGGGTGTGTATATGTGTGTATGTGTGTGCATGTATATGTATGTGTGTGCATGTGTGTATGTGTGTGCATGTGTGTATGTGTATGCATGTATGCATGTGTACATGTGTGTGTTAGTTGTTCTACTGTTCTATTGTACTTGCCACAGAAATATACTTTTACTTGTGTCACACTGAGTTACTCCATTCTAAAATCACACATGCATACAATATTTGTAGCTTTACCCACTACCTTCTGCTTTCACAATGGAAGACACAGACAGTAAAGGGGAGCCCACTGTGTGCTGCATCCACATCGCTGTCAACCACTGTGGACATTCTATAAATGACATGATGGCCACCCTCAAGTTAGAGAGCTCTACGTGTACACCATCTGATCGGACTGACTTGGCATCTTCCAAATAATCACCAGTCTCTTTCAATCTTGGGCATCTTGGATGTGGTTTGGGTATTCGTGGCGTACACTTCTGAGACACTGTAGATAGCACCTTCTGGTAATGTCACAGGCAGCGTCTCCAGGCAAAGGTCGCGTAGGGAGGCTCCCCACAGCGATCCCAAGCGGCACAGGATCAAGCCCATTGTTGGTTTGTTCCCTGCTCCACTTCCCTCACACACCGATTTGTATATTGTCGACTGAGTTTAGTAAGGATTATCTTGAGCTTGCAGAAAGTTTCAAACATTTAAAGGCAGCTAGAGTCCTAGCCAGCCACAAAGCACACTATAAACATTAGTGTGACACAGATGTTTGCCTTCTGAAAGGTCTTCTTGGCCCATAATCCTTCCTGAAACTTTTCCCAGTCTGGAATTTTCCTTCTTACGCTGATCCTATGTCTGTCTCCATGAAATACAGCCCTGTGTATCCCTGCATATTTATCATGTATATGTAGAGCATGATGTCCAGGTGCTGCAGCATCTGAGAAATAAGCAAAGTGACCCTTTCCCCCCAGCCAGCAGTGACCAGGCACTTCAAGGGTCTCATCTAAACCTTTCCCCCGGCCAGCAGTGACCAGGCGCTTAGAGGGTCTCACCTAACCCTTTCCCCCGGCCAGCAGTGACCAGGCACTTGGAGGGTCTCACCTAACCCTTTCCCCCTGCCAGCAGTGACCAGGCGCTTGGAGGGTCTCACCTAACACTTTCCCCCGGCCAGCAGTGACCAGGCGCTTGGAGGGTCTCATCCTTGCTGCCAAGCATGCCCCTTGGGAATCAAAGAGAGTTCACATCTATGGATAAAAGTCTTGGGTAGCAGTGAGGGTGGGTAGGGTTGGGGGGTTAGCATCTAGCATGCATTAAAGAATGGGGGGGGGAAACATCACCCGGAAATAAGTGGTGAGACACCATTCTAAACAGACAGAATGGTTTTGGATCACAGTCTCTTTTAGGATTAGTTTAGATTTTTATCCTTGAACACAATTGTAGATTAGACTGAATGCAAGTTGTGGCCAAATTGTTTAGGTCCCTTACACCCCCAGATGAGATACCGTCTCTTCAGTCTCACAGACAGTGCTGGAAAGCAGCAGTCCTGAGACAGCACAAGTCAAAGTTGGGTAGTGGCGGTGGCAGGGGTTGGGGTGGGTAGATGGGGATGAGGATGGGGGTTGGGGGGTGGAGTTGGCGGGGAGAGCCCTACTTGGGAGGTGGTGTCTTGATCTTGTCTGTGTAGAGTATCCCTGCAAGAATACCCCAGAGCCCAAACTTAGATTGTGTGAGAGGAAATGTAAAGGACAGGGACTGTGCGTGGGAGGCACCTCACAGAGATGATGGAGTCCCGTGCAGCCATAAAGAAAAACCGAAGTCATTCCATTTGCAGGGAAACTGAGGCAACCAGTGAGCATTGTGTTAAGTGGAATGAGCCAGGCTCAGAAAGACAAATTCCATGCCTTCTCATACATGCGGAGCTTAGATTTGCAATCATACACTGTATGTGTATATATTTATATGATATATGTGGGGGATTGGGTGTGTGTGTGTGTGTGTGTGTGTGAGAGAGAGAGAGAGAGAGAGAGAGAGAGAGAGAGAGAGAGAGAGAGAGAGAACTAGGAAGAAAGCATCAGGAGGGCATCCTAAAGGAGGTAGGAAGAGAGAAGATGAGGAAATGCATCTTTTTTTTTGATTTTTACTATTTTTTTTATTTTTATTTTCTATATTCTATGTTTACATTCCAAAGGCTTTCCCCTTTCCCAGTTCCCACCCACCATAGTTCCCATAGTTCCTCTCCTACTCAAGACACAAATAGCAAGTCAAATGATTCCCAAGAAGAAGAAAGGAGAGGACCCTGGGCCTGTAAAGATTGCATCCAGTTTAGTAAAGAAACCGAGGGGGGAGGGGGAATGATTGGGGAATGATTGGGGAACGATTGAGGAAATGCATCTTATAGAAACAGAAAGAGCACTAGCTGGGGAGGGTCTGGAAGGAAGCCAGCCCCACGGCAGGAGGGAATTCTGAGGAGATACACAGATGAACAGAGTGTAGTGACACGTGTGTATGAGGGGGTCAGGACGGACCCTCTAATCTGTGTTCTAACCCGAACCTGCTTGTAAGGAGCCTGACGGCCCCTTGCGACCAATAACAAGAGCCGTGCGTCTGGTGCAGAGCCTGACGGCCCCTTGCGACCAATAACTAGAGCCGTGCGTCTGGTGCAGAGTTTGTTACGAAGCGCCTCTCCCCCTCTATGGTTTATGCTTCCAGGCCATTCCTGCATAGGGCAGGATAGGAAATGAAGGTTTACTATAATGAGATAACAACTGGATAGGTGGCTGTAAAGGCAACAGCAAGCTTGCTTTGGGGTACATGGCTAACTTGTATGTGCAAATTTATCCTGTAAATCACAGTATGACCCTCCCCATTGAAAAATTTTAAAAAAAGCTAACCCCATAATCTCCTTTGTGTTCCTTGAAGGTGAAATGCTGCAAATACTGGCCGGATGACACAGAGATCTACAAAGACATTAAAGTCACTCTCATAGACACGGAGCTGCTGGCAGAATACGTGATAAGAACGTTTGCTGTGGAAAAGGTAAGTGTGGAAGCCGGAGCGAGCCACAGTAGCCTCATAGGCTTATCAGGCCTGGATACAGGAAGGCTAGGGAGTTTCTCCAGACAGCGCCTCGCCCGCCCTCAGATTCCATAACAACCAGCCCCACCCTTAACACAGGTCATTCCCGTTTCACAGCGATCTGTGTTTTCGACTAAACCCAAGATAACGTCTCCCACCGCACTGTTTTCATTTCAGCCCAGCCGATCTTTGCCCGTTTCTCTTTCTCGATTCACAAAGCAACCCTTTCCACATTTAGAGAGCTGCCATCCGGCTTGATGAGTGTGTCCCCTGTTGACCATCCACCGGTGTCTCCCAAAGCGGAGCTGACAGAAGGGCTGAGACAGCAGTCTGGTCCACAGTGCCCCTCGGGTCCCTCGGCCCCTGCAGGCCTTCTAAGGCGAGACTGAAGGGTCCTCGGGGTGGCAGGGATCTCCCTGGAAACGCCCACGAGAGAGCTCCAGGCGCTCTTCCTCCAGACTCACCCACGCTTGGTTCTCAGCCCTGAGCCAGTGCCGTGCCCCACCTCATCCCATGCGCGTGGACAGGGCTGCTTCTCCCGGAAGCGGAAGCGCTGTAGGCTATAACAGGGACTCTCCTTGTCCCCCCTCTTTCTGCTGACATAGGGAGGGGCCGGAGGTGACGCACACTGCAGTCCGTCCAGAGAAGTGCCACAGGTACGCTGTGGGGAAGGTGGAGGTGACCGAGAGACACACTCTGCCCCTCAGAGGTCCACAGGCTCTCCCGTCCAAGAGCCTCTTCTCCAGGACGCAGACCTGCACAGCTGACGCTCTGAAATTACCAATTTATCAGGAATTTGGTCTGCCCTCATTCAGCCGGGGGCACAGACCCCTCCCGGGGCCGGGTTAGGCCTGACTGCTGGCCTCAGCTCCGGCTCTCCTCCTGACTCTATGCTGGCCTCAGCTCCGGCTCTCCTCCTGACTTTATGTGGGCACTGCTTCTAAATGCACTTTTTGGAATAACATGGGCATCTCTGGGGAATAAGGAAATTGCAGGATATGCCGATTGCCTAATTCACACTGATGACTCGAACTGCCATTCCTAGTTTGAAAACCCAAAATTATGACAAGACTCCCAAAGCCAAGAAAGCTTTGCCTTATTTAATCTGTTTCCCATACTATTTAGTTTCTTTCTCCTATAGCTTGTCTTTTTTTTTTTTTTTTTTTTTCTTTTAAAAAAGCAAGAGGTGGGCTTGGAGACTTCAAAGAACATAAAGTTCTGGTTGGCTCCGTTCTTTGAGTTCTGAGCCTCACGCTTTGATGTTTCCTTCTCTGGCAGGACTGTGTGAGAAAAGCACTCGCAGGGTTTCTGTGTGGCTCTTGGCAAGAGCACTCATAAATAACTGCACTGAAACAGACAGCAATAAAAGAGCCTCGGCATCTCTTTCCTAAGCCACGGCTTAAACATGAACTTCTGTGAACAATCGTCAGCTCTCTAATAAGCTGAAAATGTATCCTGGTTGTTAAAGCAAGGGTCGGTTTGTGTCTCCGCCCTGTCTTTAACCTTTTCTTGTGCCTGATACATTCCCAGCTGCACAGACACCCAGGTATTTCAGTCATGAGGTGACCCGGGAGGAGATGGTGCAGGGAGGGAACCCGTTAATGATTTTCAGACTGGGCCATTGGATCTTTAAGAAAGAAAATGCCGTTGTTTAACTTCTGTAGGACACTTCTCGGGCTTTGAAACTTTCTCACTAAAGAAGAAAGGAAAAGCAGTGGTCATATGCGGGCGTTAGGCTCTTGCAATTCTGTGCCACCGATGCCTGGGGTTGATGAATCCCCAGTTCGCATCTGATGGTCTCCGTCTCTTTCCCACATACCTAATGGTTTTATGTAGCACATAATACCCATCCCACCAACAAGGCAACTCCAAGGTTCCCACAGACCCAGACCTCATCTGCCTTAGCAGAATTGACGCTGGAAGTGACCACCCTATCCTCTGTGCCTACCAGAAACCCTGAGACATTGAGACGGCAAGAGGACTAATGTCCCCTGTCTCAAAGACAGACACATACTTCATGGTTCAGCCAGTCATTCCACAGACATAGACTAAACCCACGTTGGGGTAGGCACAGTGGTCTGATGTGGAGTCTCCCCTCCCATTACACTGCATGAAAGCATTAAATGATTTAGACCTTTTTATGCAGCGTTAGTGCTTTCCTAATGAAAACTAAAGGAATGATGTAATTAACACCCAGCTGGGAAATACTTGGACTTCGATAGCTGTTCTGTTCGCTCCTCTCTTCTCTCTCCCCAAGGAGACTCTGCTGTCCATGTACAAGAGGGAATGCTGCATCGGAATTAACTTCCTTTGCTAATCTTGACAGGACCGAGTAGGTCAGACGGTGGAGGGAGCGTCACTATGGGAACAGGTCTTCAGGATACTTGAAGCTGCCATATTCCCTGCTATGAAAATGAGCCATGACGCCATTAGTTCTGGGAGCCCATCTCATGATGGGTGTTGCTCTGGGACTGTAACTGAGCATACAAAACTCTCCTTCCCCTCCCGCCTGGAGGGCCTAAGCTGTTGCCAAAGCCATTCTGAGTCAGGGTGCTGGCTCATCAGGTCAGGCTAAATCACTGAGCGTAATTCCGGGGCAGCGAGGGCTCCAAGGATGGAAGGCTGAGTGTGACTCGCCTGTCTTCTGATGGGGTCTTTGGAACTGGCCAAATATTATTTTCAGTGATGAGAAAACTTGGCTCTCAACCACCTCGTTCCATTATTCTGATCCCCTGGAGCCTGGTGAGTTCGCTGCACTGTGAGTCCCGGCCTGCTTGCCTCTTTACTATTCAAACTCAAGTAAATAATAGGATTTCCACAGGAAATAGAGCTTTGGCATTGATACATCATTGTGTGAAACATTGATAGCAAATAGCAAATGAGTCTTATTTTAAATTCTGAACTTTCTTCCCTCTCCTAGCCTTTCCATGCTCATAATAATGGAGAATTTATTCTTCATTGACTAGACATTTGGGGATGATTGGTAGAGAAATCTGTTAAGGTCCAGGCATGTTCGTCTGTAAAATGTAATAAAAACCAAAGCAAGGGCCCGGTGTGAAGACACAGGATAGCCAGAGGATCCCAGGTTTATTTGTAGCTTTGGTTTCAAAAGTAATTTCTGTTTCTCAAACACGCCTTGGGGATGGGAGATGGCTCAGCGGGTAAGGGAGCTGAGGTCACCAGCATCCACGTGAAATGTGGGCCTCGAGAGAGCAGGGAGGGGCGGATCCCGCGAGCTCACTGCCGTCCACTGGATCCGAACCGCCGGGCTCAGGCTCAGTGAGAGATGGAAAGTGAACAGCAGAGGGAAACGCCCAGCGGCCTGTCTGGGCTCCCTCCACACAGGTGTGCCTGTGCATGTGCACAGCCATGCCACATGCTGGCTTACAGCTGTCCTTAGCTCCTGTCCCAGGAGGTTCAGTTCCCTGTTCTAAACCTCTGTGAGTCCCAGCCATGCACACAGTGCACTTTTGTGCACACAGACAAAACACTCATCCGTATAAAAATAAATAATACACTTAGAAGGTTAAGAAGAGCAAAGTAAAGCCAAAATAAGCATGAAGTCTCTTCCCTCTCGCCCCCTTCAGGTCGGGATCAGACAGCGCCCCACCTGCCATTCACTGGTCAGACAGAGAATCCCAGTGAAAGCACTTCTTGACCCTCATGCTTTCTGACACACCTCTTTCCACAGAGGAAATGGCCACTTGAAGACAGGATGAGGCACCGTTATATTTCCATAGCTCTGACAGCCTTAACACTTGAAGTATTTATAGTCACAGAATTGCTAGCGTCTGAATGCATGGGCTACATGCTTGCTTAAACGAGAGACCTAACTGAGCCACAGACAAATCAGATCGGAAAGGAGTTCTAGTTGATTCTTTCGGCCAACGTGTCCCAGCCGCTGACGGCGCACACGCACCATGTGAGCACCTGGAGCCAGGACAAGGGTGTCACCATTCCAATAGCTGCCAGCAAACAGCTTCTAACACAGTCGGCTTTGCACGACAGGACTTCCGAGAGCCAGGGAGACCCATTCCTCTCCAGGATCGCATGTGTCAACTAGCTCATCTCCCCAGACACTCCCCCTTCCACGCCTATAAACAATTCCATGTCCTAAGCCTACCAGATTACATGGTCCAGCTACAAAGGCCGCTCTTCCCCAGCCCTGCACTGGCTCCGGGAGGCTGTGCAGCCCTGCGTACGCTAGCTTATCGTTTCCTTTCCTTTGTTCTCCCCCGCTGCTATGGCTGACCACGGACTGCAGAGAGGCATTCACGAAATCCGGGAGATCAGACAGTTTCACTTCACCGGCTGGCCAGACCACGGCGTCCCCTACCACGCCACCGGCCTGCTGGGATTTGTCCGGCAGGTCAAATCCAAGAGCCCACCCAATGCAGGCCCGCTGGTGGTGCACTGCAGGTAAGGAGGGCTCCCTGGTGCTTTCTCCTGGATGCGATGTGAACCAGTTGCGGTACATTCTAGGAGTGGATGGGGTTAATGGGTAGGAGGCTGGAAGCCTCGCGGCGGCCCTTCCCCTCAGCTGACGGACTCCTCTCTCCGTGCAGTGCCGGTGCAGGAAGGACAGGATGCTTCATTGTCATTGACATCATGTTGGACATGGCAGAAAGGGAAGGAGTGGTGGACATCTACAACTGCGTCCGAGAACTTCGGTCCAGGAGAGTGAACATGGTGCAGACAGAGGTACCGCACTGGCCCTCCACCCCACGGCTTAGTGCCCATTGTCTGTCCTGCATACCCACCTCCTCGGGCAAAAGAAACGTGCCAACCGTTCCTACCAAATTCCCTAGGAGAGAAGTGCTGTACCTGCCGACTCCTGACTCCGCCCTGCCTCCCCGCCCCCTTCTTCCTTCCTTCCTCGTCCTTCTTTCCTCTGCTCCTTCAAAAACAAACAAGAAAGGGACTTTTCAAGTTTCAGATTCTGGTGCCAAGGGTTTTCCGGGGACGGGAATCCGTAGCCATCAGCCTACATTCTCAAAGCTGCCTGTGCCCGGGGACCCAGAAGAGCTCCTACATTAAGTGTTTGTGGTTCCAACACTGCTCTCGCTCAGTCTGGCTTTTAAATTAGCTGAGAAGCAGAGCAAGACAGCTCCTGAGAATAGTGAGGCATCCATTGGGCCGCTTCAGAGTAATCTCCCCCTACGGCTCCCGCCTCCTAGCCAGAAAAAGTTCTCCCCCCGCCTGGCATCATGGGACCTTGCCCAATTTGTGGTGTTCTGTACCAATTAGTTGAAATGCAAGGTACATCAAGAAGTTGACATTTCTAAAACCTATATCCTGGACCTAGGGCCTGGACCTAGGCTCCTGAGGACGGCTTCTGAAGTCGAGAGGGCTCCCTCTGTGTCTCTCTTCTTTAGACTAGGGGAATATTTCAGGACATAATGGTGATTCATGTTTTACACTTAGTGCTTTAGCAATTGATCAAGTATCGATGCTTTAACAATTGATCAATCGAAACAGCCATCTTCTCACTTCACCTTCCTTTTCCCAGAAGTTAATCTTACTTACAGAAATTAATGATAAGAAAGCCTTTAATATTTCATATAACTGAAGATCAATAACAAAGATGCTGAAACTTAATTAATTCTAGGGAGAATCTCTGCCAAGCCACAATTAGAGGAATAATTTTTACACACATTTATTGATGTGGTAATGGGGACCAAATCCAGGGCCTTGCACCTGTGAGACAAGCTATCCTCCGCTATGGGGCCACACACACAGCATTTCCACTTCTGGCATTCTAATCTTGTTAAAGTCCCCACAAAACCTGCACATAGGGCTAGTCATTTGTTCCTCAGTCTGCTTCAGGGGCCATCCTCAGGAGCCTAGGTCCAGGCCCTAGGTCCAGGATATAGGTTTTAGAAATGTCAACTTCTTGATGTACCTCGCATTTCAACTAATTGGTACAGAACACCACAAACTGGGCAAAGCCCCATGATGCCAGGCGGGGGGAGAACTTTTTCCATCTAGGAGGTGGGAGCCGTATGGGGGAGATTACCTAGAGAACCCATCTTTTAACTATCAACTATACACACCTGTAAGGGCTATATTCTAGACTTATTAGAGCTTTGACAATTATCAGAACTAAAGCCATTAATTAACAGTTTAAAGTAACTTGTGCCTAACAGTTGCAGCTCTCTCTGGAGCGTGGTTAAGTTTTATATTGTGAACTTGATTAGGAGATTCCTCCAACATCAACCAAAACCATGCTCACTCCTCGTCTGAATTTGAGTTCCAAAATCCCAGGATCAGAACTAGAGAGGTATTTTAGCTACCGTCCCACCTGCTCTAGTTGGCCTGTGGAATATTAATATTCTTCATCTCCTAGTCTCAATCAAGCGGCATGCCAGCTGCCGGGAGCGCAGCCATGCTGCTGCCCCTGTCTGTTGGGGATAACGCTGTCCCTCCTTCTCTGGCTCTCTGGGTTCATCTTCAGTTCCCCCCATCACTAACCAAATCCATCTCACCTCTTCAGGAGCAGTATGTCTTTATCCACGACGCGATCCTGGAAGCCTGTCTCTGTGGGGACACCTCCGTCCCTGCTTCCCAAGTCAGGTCTCTGTATTATGACATGAACAAACTGGACCCACAGACAAACTCGAGCCAAATTAAAGAGGAATTCCGGGTAAGCAGCGGTCCAGGCAGGGTGGGGCAGGGAGACAGGTTGGCTATGACTTTCCTCTTTAGGAAAACTCCTGAAGAGCTCTTGGGCCTTGAACCAACACAGCTTCTCAACTTGGGACTCGTGACATTTGAGGCTGGAGGACCTTTCTGTGTAGCCAGTAGGGTCTTTAGCATCAATTCTGGGCTCCGTTTTCAAAATGTCTGCAGCAGCACCAGGTCAAACACCTCCAGGGCCAGAATTTCTTGGCTTCACATCACTAGTCTAACAGTCCATCGCATGTCAGATAGCCACCAACCAGTTCTGAGATCCAGGACACTTGGTTCACGAAATAACTAAGCACGGATGCGGTCCAATCATGGACATGGCTTTGAGGGACACTTCATGTGCCTAAGTCTTCATTTAGGTAAAAGTTACTTAGGTTCAGGTTCTATCTAATTGTCCCTAACTCTAGGCCAAATGCTCTCCCGACTCAGTAACGTGCTCTAGTGAGAGTTAACGGTGCTGTATGCTACAGATCGGCAAGACCCTTGGCCTCTGCCTCTGGCTGCTATGTGCTGTGTGCAGACAAAACCCAAGGAGGAAAATCGAGCCAGCCGAGCCTGAGACACAGACCTTGGACGGTTCTCCACTCATCAGCCCACTCTTCCCGAGGAGTCTCTCAGTTGTACCACATTTTTCAGTTGGTACATTATAACCGCACATGTGTACCGGGGTGCGATGCAGTGTTTTCATACGTGCATTCATACTATCGCGTCACAGGGAGGTATAAAATCAGCCGCCTGTGGTGACCTGACTGGAGCTGGGAGGTCCCACCTTTCCCATTTATCCCACAGACTCTCAACATGGTGACGCCCACGCTGCGGGTGGAGGACTGCAGCATCGCGCTCCTGCCCCGGAACCACGAGAAGAACCGCTGCATGGACATCCTGCCGCCGGACCGCTGCCTGCCTTTCCTCATCACCATCGACGGGGAGAGCAGCAACTACATCAACGCGGCCCTGATGGACGTAAGGCGCGCGGGATCCCGGGGAGGAAACAGAAAATGTGGACACCCCCCCCCAGACAGAGCCCCAAGGACACTCATCTGCCCCCCTCAGCCTTTCCAGAGGCAAGCTGTCACAGCCAACAACCAGAGAGCCAGCATTCCAGTGTGCGGGGTGGTGAGGGGCAGCAGTTCCTGCTTCCCAAGCCACTGTCCGACGACGTGCTCGGAAATGAGGCTCACCTAACCCGTGCTGTCTGTCGGGTTTTTAGCCTACTGGCCTGAAAGCAAGAGGCAGCTGTCAAGGCCCCTGGCAGGGAAAGGGGACAGGGTGACAGACAGCATTATCTAGATGTCGTTCTTCCTAATTTAGGCGGTAATTAATATGGGAAGGAAACACAACTCATTGCTTCCTGCCAGTCTGTTTACTTCTTGCTATTCAACTGACAAGAAAGTAAATGGATATTTTCAGTGCTAATGTGTACTTTTTAATTCTGCTGGTGTGATACCGTAAAAGGGGCTTAAGCTTGTTTAAAGCCCCCGGAGCTGACAAAGGCGTGCGCGTGTCTTTTGTGGTGGGCATAAGCAACCGTGTCACCCAGATAAACGACAAAACGGCAAGTTTGGGAGAGAACTGTTTTAAAAACTGTTAACAGTTAAAAACAGCTTAAAACTGTTGGTCTTTAAAGTAAACTGAAATTCCTTCCCCTAAAATTATTAATACGGAGAGCCAATACATTGCCCGACAGAAATATAAAAAACTGGTAAGAAATAATTATGAAGTTCCCATGATATCAAAATGAGAATGTTTCATCATAGTTTCACAGAATCATTTATTTTTAGTCCATTTTGGTGTTGACAATGGCGATAGACTTGAACAAGCACTAACTGTGTTTGGCACGTTGTACCCACGCCTCCATGCGCACAAAATAATCCCACTGCCTCCCCTCACATTGTGCTGTCTATATCTGGATCTTTCTTTTCATGTCTGCAGAGCTATAAACAGCCCTCAGCGTTTATAGTCACCCAGCATCCTTTGCCAAACACCGTCAAAGACTTCTGGCGACTGGTCTTGGATTACCACTGCACGTCCGTAGTTATGCTCAACGATGTGGATCCTGCCCAGGTAAGCCCAGGGGTTCTTCAAGCAGACCTCGAGTCAGAGAGTCAGGCCTGCAGGTGCTTTGTTTGTACGAGACGGGCAAGCCCCACAGCCCGTGTTCACAGGCCCGCCGGAGGATGTGGAAACACAGGGGCTACAGATGAGCATTAGAGGCCGCAGAAGGAAGTCAGTGAGAACCAAGCAGACAGGCTGAAGGCATAGGATCCCGGAAGAAGACAGACAGGGGTAAAAGACTAAAACATCCAGAGTGAGTTTCCGGGGCACAGACAGAGCCCACGCTGAACCAGGACCACACATTGCACAGCTAAAACGGAGCGAGCCAACCAGCAGAGACAGGGGACAGGCCTCCAGCTCATGTGCTCAGGCACTGTGCTTCTTGGAAGAGCTCAGCTGGGGTCTGCAGGGGGGCGGGGCAGCAGGGCGGCTGGACATTGCAGGCAGGCAAGCAAAGGGTTAAAGAAAGGCAGCACATGTGGTTGATTCTTTGTAACAATCATAAAAGAAGCAACCAGGGAACAGGAGAGCTCAGTGAAGTTAGTTCTGAGGTGGCCCCTCTCACAGCTGGGAGGAGGCGGAAAGCCACACTAGTGGGCAGGGTGGCAGAATTTTCTTGCAGGGTTCAGGAGAGTCCCCAGGCCCTTTGGGAGCAGAATCTATTCTCAGCACAGACTTCACCGCCATGACGGAGGGCCTTAGGGAAGTGTCACACTTAGCATGTATTAAGAGTAAACTTATTTGAGCACCAAATTAGTTTTCTATCCAGTAGAGAAACTGCTGTTTTAAATAGGGCAGGAGTGCTGGTGGGGGCTTCTGGAGTGCCTCGGCATGTAAACAGGACAAGATGTCTCCTTCCCGAAACACGTCCTGTTGCTGCTGATGTTCCGTATGCAGCTAGGGTTTTCAGTGATGTTGGAGACCCTGCATTGTGTGGCCGGGGCTCTCACTCGAAAGCTAGCTGATGAAATAATAATGACAGCCCTTGTTCTTACCCACTCCTTTTGGCTTAGTGTCAACGTTTTAGAATTCTCCCTCCCTCCTCCCCGCTCTCAGAACAGATTGTCGCTGCTTGTGAAAGCCCCCGCCAGTTTCAAATGGAAGCAAAACTGTCATTCTAAGTTCTAGGCAGCAGTCAAGTCTCACGAATCTAAGAGCCAGACACAGGGTAGGAGATATGTATCCTGTGTAGAGTCCGTCTGCCTTGTTCCTGATGGGACGGGCGTATGGATAACCTACGGGTGACCAAGATGTCACAGACACCAGGGTGCTCCCTGAGCATCGGCGTCTGAATGCTGAAGCTGAATCCTAAAGCAAGCCAAGCCTTAGCCGACTGGTAGTCGGAGAGACAGAGAGACCCCCCATTCTCTTCAGCAGACGGAGCTGCTTTCCAGAGCAGGGCTGGAAAGGCTCCTGGGACTCTGGTCTTTTAGCAAACGCTAAACTGGAAGCTGGAAGTCAGGAGCGAACGAGGCTCCCACTCGACTGTTTTAAGTATTTATCGGACCAGTTCTCGGATGCGTTATGCACCATTTAAGCCATTTTCTACATGGTTTCCTTGGGCAGAATTAGGACACAGTGTGCCAAGAGCTTGGTGCCAGCCCAGGCCATTCACATTTCTGTAGTGTAAACAGCAAGCGTTTGATCGGTTGCTTGAACCGGGAAAAAAATATGAACAGAGAGCAAAGCCTGCTCTGTCCACAGAGAAATGGGCACAACAGTGTGAAAGCATCCGTTATGGCTTTTACTGCCATGCCAGGCCTTGGTCATCGTGCCTGTTAATCCTAACAGCGGGCACCCCTGGGAATCAAAAGGAAAATAAACATCCACATAGTATTGTTTGGAAAGGAAAGTTTAATAACCTGTCATAAGGAAATGCCGGTGAGGAAGAATAAATTCCATGGAAGCATTATTCAAAAATAAATAAATGTAATTTCTAAATCCAGCTAATGTAGAAAATAGCCTCCGCTACCCTACTTACCCTCTTAATCTCTGACAAGGATTAAAGATCTATCACAGATAAAGAGGGAGAAAAGAGAGGATATTATTTCAGTTGATTTCTCTGTTAACCAAGAATTTATCTTGTGATCTTGAATATATAAATCACATTTTACAGCATATGACAATGACAATTTGATCACTTCAAAAGTAAAAGTCATCAAAAGAGAAATCCGACCTATGACTCCTCCTTTTGGTGGAACATCAATTTGCTTTAAAAGAATGTGCTGATACACCCAGCATTTGCCAGTTATCTGGAAATAGCCTGCTCCCAGCAGTCCCTTGGAAAGGCATGCGTCTTACCAAGCACTCCGTGCTCACTCTGGTTTCTTCGTTTTAGTGGTGTCTGGAGGCATCTACTTGGGACCCAAGCGCCCCTTTTAGCATGAGAGAGACCTTACAAAGGAATGCTGTGTTACAAAAATCCTCAGAAAGCCTGAGTTCACCTGGCTAACGCATACTTTTTGAGAAGGCAGCCAGAGGATTGGGAGGCAGGCTACTGAGGAAGGTCCTGGCTTCTGAGCCTTTTAGGAATGGAAAGAACTGAAGTTCAAAAAATTCTGTCAATGCTGACTGTATCCAAACGACTGTCCAACAACCTTTGTAATTACACGTGTTGTTGTGTTCTGGGTTCAGCTGTGTCCACAGTACTGGCCGGAAAATGGAGTACACAGACACGGCCCCATCCAGGTGGAATTCGTGTCTGCAGACTTAGAAGAAGACATCATCAGCAGGATTTTCAGGATTTACAACGCCTCCAGAGTAAGAGCCAAGCCAACCGTGCTTGAACTGGGTTTCGCTTTCATCTTACTGACATCATGCTGGCATGCCTACACTACATCAGGTTCTGTTCTAGGAGGATGGAACATCTTGGTCAACAGAACAAATTCCCAGCCTCATGGGGCTTATATGCTAAGAGGAAATGTGTTAGAGAGTTATTAACAAGCTAAAGCACAATAAGAAAGACTTTGTTCAACACTGTAACTAAGTGGCAAATGCTACCTGAACCCAGCAGGGGGAGTGGGTGGGTCTATTCTAGAGCAGATGGAGGTCAGCAGGTAGAAATCAGGACAAAGGGGGGGTCTTGCTGAAGATGGGCCAGGGATCAGCGTCACTATGGTGGAAGCTGAAGAACTTGATATGGCGTGCTCACTTACTAGAGGGCATGCTTGCTAAACTGACAGAGCGGGGCATTGCAAAAAGTGAATTTTACAAAGAATTGCAAAGACGGGCCCCAGGAAAGGGTCTTGACTAAAACAAAGACCCTCTATCAGAAGGCAACAAATAACAGAATTATTATGGTGTGATGAATTTTAAAGGGGAAAAGGGGGGCTAGGTTATACAGCAAAGGGATCACTTGTTCTCATTTGCAATGGGCATGCCATGTGAGCAGACACTGAGGGAGGGGGTGGCCAGGAGCGCTCTAGAAGGACAGCTCAGGCAGGAAGTGGCCACAAAGGGGCTCTATGGTGGAAGTGCACCTGTTGTGTCTGGAGATCAGAGAGCTAAGGCAAGAGGCACTGGGAGTTGAAGCTCAGGGACCTGCAGGGCCTTCTCTGCCACCACTGGCAGGCTCTTGCTTAGAAGCAAATGAAGATCCGTTAAGCTGTTACCAGGTTTCCAGGAGGAGTGCGCCACCTAACAATTCACATCTGGAAATGGACACTCTGGTTCCTGCCTGGAGATCAGACTCTTAAGAGACAGTCCAGGCACCTGTGAGAAGAACCCAGGTGACAGGTGGCAGTGACAGGACAGGAGTGGTGGCAGTTGGTGATATAAGCAGTAGAGAGAGCCCGCTAGATCCTGAAGCTGGATCCCAGGCAGTCAAGGCGACTCTCCAGATGTGGATCCCAAGAAGACGTGGCAAGATCATCATTAGTTGGGGTGTTTGGCCTGTGGGGAAAACAGACAGGAGAGGCTAAGCTCAATTTGGAGCACAGTAGGTTTGGGGTGATGATTGATCCCTGAAGTTGGCTTTTGAGTACATGAGGGTGTCATTCAGGGAAGAGTTCCAAATGGTGACTCTGACTGGAATCCACCAATGAGATCCAGAGAAAAACTGGGAACTCTAGATCTGAGGCCAGAGGCTTCTGTCAGCCCAGGTCTGGGAATAGAGGAGAGGGAGGCAGAGGAGGAGAAAGAGCTGACAGGGAAAGTGTACCTGAGAGACCTGCCTGTGCCAAGAGGGTCCTTCCAAAGCTGAAGCCAGTAACGCTTTTTAATTCCTACAACCCTGCTTAATTATATGCAATGATTAATTAAAGATTGATAGATCAATGAAAGCCGCATCATTAAGCAAAGACATATTATGTAGAAAACAGGGCAGAACCCACATCGCATTGAACTCACAAACATTTCCAGGTTATAATTTATCCCTTACCTCTAACTTACTTGCAATTAAAGTGAAGGCATTTTCCCACACAATACACAGCATGGTTAATCCTGTTGCTATTTTTCAGCTTTTGCAAAATGCAAGCATTCTGCTCTACTCTTGTTTATTGCTAGCCTGTCATTTCAAACACCTGGATCTTTATAACCACTGGAGATTAAAGTCATAACTCTCCAGGCCTGCAGAATCACCCTTTGTTATGTGCTGGCTTGAGTTTCCTTAGTAACTAATTCCTTGCTGGGATGGGAAGACCAAGTGGGAGGAGTCAGGGAAGATCTAGTGGGAGGAGTCAGGGAAGATCTAGTGGGAGAAGTCAGGGAAGATCATGTGGGAGGAGTCAGCCCCTCCCCAGCCCAGTAAGGTAAGTCAGGCCTCTTCCTCCACTCCCTGATTGGTCCCTTGTCCCCTGCAGCCCCAGGATGGACATCGGATGGTTCAGCAGTTCCAGTTCCTGGGCTGGCCGATGTACAGGGACACGCCAGTGTCCAAGCGCTCCTTCTTGAAGCTCATACGCCAGGTGGACAAGTGGCAGGAGGAATACAACGGCGGCGAAGGCCGCACAGTCGTGCACTGCTTGTGAGTATTCCCCGCCCCACTCCCCACGCGGCTCGCCTTCCCCCGCTGCACTTACAGAAGACAAGTAGCCATTTGATTTAGTTCGCCATTTTAAATCCAAGAGTCTAGTCCTGGTACCTGGGACTCTGTTCCTTCCTTCTTGTGTCTTCCTGGCCAGGAGGTAAGCATCCTTCCTTCCTTTTCCAAATGCCTGCTGCAGTGGTGCACTGCCTCACCAGGGGCCCAAAGATACAGGGCCGGTCAGTCACGAAGAGGGACTCCACAGCTGTGGGCCGTCACCTCCATATGAGCTGCTCGGTCCAGTGTTTGTTACAGGGACTGAAGGTTGACAAGCGCAGAACCAGTGTCCTCTAAGGGTGACATCTAGGGCAACAACTGTAGCAGGTGCTAAAATGCAAAAGCCTCCAGCCAGGTGCTTTTCCCAATGGGACCTGTGCAGTGGCAGTCGCGGGGGAGCTTCTGTAAGCATTACCTTTGGGCCACACGAAAACCAATTAAATCCCAGTGCCCGCCTGGAACCGGCATCCGTGCACTGTGAACCCCTGGATGAGCCCGCTGGCTGCCAGTGTTGAGAGCCGCCGCAGCGGGTGCCTTGCTTCCCGGAGCACTTTCACCCGTGCGTGCTTTCTCGTTGGCCGTTCTGTACAGCTAACCAGCCAGCCGGAACTGGCTTAAACGGAGCAGCAGTTAAAAGGCATGGCAGTCAGGAACGGGGCTTAGAGATTTGGGCCAGTTCGGAGTGTGAGAATATGCTGCCTTTCTGGGGGAAATCCTTAGAAGTATGTGACAAGGTCACTCCCAGATTGAAGGGCGATGACCTGTACTGCTGACCAGACCACCCCACGTTGACATGGCAAGTGGGTGAGTTACCCCCTGCTCCCTGCCCTTACCTCAGGCAGTGGAACCCCTGAATTCTTCTCCCTTGGAAAGAATCATAGGAATAAATTCACCCCCGGCCTCCACCCAAGTCTCCTATTCTGCCTTGTGCGGATCAGTATGTTCCTCCGTCACCGCGGTCTCCATTCCTATCCATGGCTCAGTGCTTCAGAAATCTCTATCCCACCCCCCTTCTCAATCATCAGAATAAAACAAAGATTCGCCATGCCCAGAGGATCAAATCACAGCAGCCTTCCCCACCCCCACCCCCGCCACGTTGGCAGCTAACTTGCCAAAAAGGATAAACACATCCTGAAATCAGAGGCACACACTAGATGTTCTTAGGGCTTTTAGGAAGTACAGAGTTGGACTGGGGGGGGGCAGGGAGCCATGTACATGTGGACCTACAAGAAGGATGATATTGCCACCATCAGAGGAGTGGGTGCTGTTCAAACAGAAACGCCCTGTCAGCACTGCCATGGTACACTCAGCACGCCCTAGGCACCATTTTTGTAAGCCAGTGAGTGAAGGCCAGAGCCTTGCCAATGGATGTGGGTGGAGCCTATCAAGCACTCTGTGGGCCAGGATGGCTTCCTGAAGTGAAGGAAGGAAAACCACCAGAAGGAAACCAGAGAGAAAAGCTCCTGGGATCAGCTGCTGCTCCGGCCTGCCCCACCCAGAGAAGATCGCTTAGCGAGGACTAACCAGAAGGAGCCGGGTCGCTGGAGCCCACTGCACTCGAACTCCCAGATGATGTACGAAAAGAAATAAAGAGCCTTCCTGTACTCAAAGGACAAGCAGGCTGAGAAAGAAGTTAGGGAAATAACACCCTTCACAATAGCCACAAACAACATAAAGTACCTTGGCGTAACCCTAACCAAACAAGCGAAAGATCTGTACAACAGGAACTTCAAGTCCTTGAAGAAAGAAATCGAAGAAGACCTCAGAAGATGGAAAAATATTTCTTGCTCCTGGATTGGCAGGATCAATATAGTAAAAATGGCCATCTTGCCAAAAGCAATCTACAGATTCAATGCAATCCCCATCAAAATCCCAACTCAACTCTTCATAGATCTAGAAAGAGCAATTCTCAAATTCATCTGGAGCAACAAAAAACCCAGGATAGCTAAAACTATTCTCAACAATAAAAGGACTTCTGGGGGAATCAATATCCCTGACCTCAAGCAGTACTACAGAGCAATTGTGTTAAAAACTGCATGGTATTGGTATAGCAACAGGCAAACAGATCAATGGAACAGGATTGAAGACCCAGAAATTAACCCACAGACTTATGGTCACTTGATCTTTGATAAAGGAGCCACAACCATCCAGTGGAATAAAGATAGCCTTTTCAACAAATGGTGCTGGTTCAACTGGAAGTCAACATGCAGAAGAATGCGAATTGACCCACTCTTATCTCTTTGCTCTAAGATCAACTCCAAGTGGATCAAGGACCTCCACATAAAACCAGACACACTGAAACTATTAGAAAAGAAACTTGGGAAGACCCTGGAGGACTTGGGCACAGGGGAAAAGTTCCTGAACAGAACACCAATAGCATACACACTAAGATCAAGAATCGACAAATGGGACCTCATAAAATTACAAAGTTTCTGCAAAGCAAAGGACACTGTCCGAAGGACAAAACGGCAACCAACAAAGTGGGAAAAGATCTTCACCAACCCCACATCCGACAGAGGGCTAATATCCAATATATACAAAGAACTCAAGAAGTTAGACCACAAAGAACCAAATAACCCTATCAAAAAATGGGGCACAGAGCTAAACAAAGAATTTTCACCAGAAGAAATTCGGATGGCCGAGAAACACCTTAAGAGATGTTCAACATCATTAGTCATCAGGGAAATAGAAATCAAAACAACCCTGAGATTCCACCTCACACCAGTCAGAATGGCTAAGATTAAAAACTCAAGCCGGGCGGTGGTGGCACACGCCTGTAATCCCAGCACTTGGGAGGCAGAGGCAGGCGGATTTCTGAGTTCGAGGCCAGCCTGGTCTACAGAGTGAGTTCCAGGACAGCCAGAAAAACAGAGAAACCCTGTCTCGAAAAAAGACCAAAAAAAAAAAAAAAAAAAAAAAAACTCAAGAGACAACAAGTGCTGGCGAGGATGTGGAGAAAGAGGAACACTCCTCCACTGTTGGTGGGATTGCAAAATGGTAAAACCACTCTGGAAATCAGTTTGGCGGATCCTCAGAAAATTGGGCATGTCACTTCCAGAGGACCCTGGCATACCACTCCTGGGCATATACCCAGAGGATTCCCCTGCATGCAATAAAGACACATGCTCCACTATGTTTATAGCAGCCTTGTTTATAATAGCCAGAAATTGGAAGGAGCCCAAATATCCCTCAAAGGAGGAATGGATACAGAAAATGTGGTATATTTATACAATGGAATACTACTCAGCAATTAAAAATAATGAATTCATGCAATTTGTAGGTAAATGGTTAGACCTGGAAAATATCATCCTGAGTGAGCTAACCCAATCACAAAAGAATGCACATGAAATGCAATCACTGATAAGTGGATATTAATGAGCCCAGAAGCACTAAATACTCAAGACACAAATAGCAAGTCAAATGATTCCCAAGAAGAAGAAAGGAGAGGACCCTGGGCCTGTAAAGATTGCATCCAGTTTAGTAAAGAAACCGAGAGGGGAGGGGGAATGATTGGGGAATAGTTGGGGGGGAGAAGAACTATGGGAACTATGGTGGGTGGGAACTGGGAAAGGGGAAAGCCTTTGAAATGTAAACATAGAATATAGAAAATAAAAATAACTAAAAAAAAAAAAGTTCAGCATTTAAAAAAAAAAAAAAATCCCAGCAGGGAGACTGACATCGATCGGTCAGGTTTTTGTTTGCACAACGTTGTTTTGTTTTGTTTCCTGCTCCTGGAGGTGGAATCCAGAGCCTTAAAGGATGCACGTGCTCTGCTTCCAAGCTGTAGTCCCAGACCACTTGCTTATAATCTTAATATTAAAAGTAGTTTTCAAACAGCCCTTCCACACCCAGAGAGCCTGCATCATATCTGGAAGCGTAACTTATTTTGACCCTGGACTAGCTTTCTAACAGGAGCCAGTCCTTGAACCCTCAAGAATAGGTCACCGGTGGGGGTAGATGAAAGGGAGAGGCATGGAAGAAATACTCGAAGACCTGTTACATCACTGCACCCTGCAGGCAACGTTCTTCCGAAAGGCAGCCGCGACCCTCAAGCTAAGCAGTCACATCACGTCCCGTGTGGTATCTCTAAGAGCGGCTGTTTGGCTGTCAGGAGAATGGTGGGCATCTGTGGCTCCTCCCCTGCCTACCTGACTTCCATTCTTACCTTCTGATGGAGTCCCGCCCCCTCCAGCTCCCATAATTCCCATGGAGCTGCTCCTTGCTTTCTTGGTGCAATGTTGAGTGTGATACTCAAGCCTGTAGAGGAACAATGCTTTGCTTCCTTCCCTCCTTTCCTTCCTTCCTTTCCCTTTCTTTCTTTTCTTTTCCTGTCTTCCTTTCTCTTTTTCTCAAACCTTCAAGAAAATTTAAACTGGTATCTTCCAGTATTGGGGGAAAAAATGTGTTTTGGATGAAGTTTACCAGTCCTCCGTGAGGTATTCTGCATGGTGCAGCGCCACCTATTGGTGAGGGCGGAGAACACCTGCACGAGAGCTTTGCAGATGGAGTGGTTCCTTGAAGGAAGGGTATGCAGAGAATTCTCTTCCTTATAAATCTCTTGCTGTTTTTGAAATAAGAACATGCCCTCACTCTGAACCTGTGGAAAGAGTGGATGTGGTCGTGAGCAGCTGCTGAAACATGAGGTAAAGAGCCGTGAGCAGGGATAGTCCTTACAAAGGGCAGACTCAGGAGCATGACCTGCAGCATGTGACTGCGGGGTACGGGGGACACGGCAGTCTCTCCTCATGTGTGAGAAGGAATCCTTTCAGATGTACCATCCCCAACTGTGGAAGCAGAGAGCAGGGCTTCCGTAAGAACACGCGGGAGAAACTCCTCATGAGCAGGAGGCTAGTGAGCGCTAAGAGAGCGAGGACACAGTATACAGGCCACTGGGGAGGCACGCGACAGGCCCAATTCCACTAAATTGACAAACCCTGTTTACAAGGTGTGCGTAGATGAGGAGAGAAAGCATGGGGCTGGGGGGCTGCAATACACACATCTACAAACCAGAAGAACAAGACAGCCAACCCCCTAGTGTTTATTGAGTAAAAAGTTTGACAGGGGTCACGCTTTAGAAGAGAAGGCATGGCGGGTAGCTTCATGGTAGAACCCTTGTCTAGCATGTGCAGAGCCCTGGCTTTGGTTCCCAGCACTGGAGAGAGAGAGAAAACTAAACAGTGATAATAATTAGTTTGGTTTTAGTGGGAAAATACTCATTAGAACCACTGCTCGTCCGCCAGAACAGCTGAATTTTTGAAGACACAAAACAGATCCCAAGGGCTGGTGGTGCTGTAGAACTGACCAGGGCAGTGAAGTGTGAGGAGGCAGGTCTGAGCCTGACCAGGACTCCATATGTGGATCCGACGGAGCCAGTGAGTCTGCACATCTGCAAGACATACTGGAGTTATATGCTCAGTGATACTAAACCAGCCACGTTAGGCCAATGAGATGACTCATCCGGTTAAGGCATTCACTGTGCGAGCCTGTCAAACCGAATTCAACCCCTAGAACTCACGTAAGAGTGAAAGGAGAGGATCTACTCCGCAAAGCTGTCTCCTGGCCAGCATGTTTAGACCATGCCTCACCACTCCCCCTGAAAAGAAGTTTTACAAGGTGCTGCTTGTTTCGGAGGGATAGCAGTGTCATGCTTAAGATCAGGCGAAAGGCTCCTTACCTCCTCACAAAAGAAGCTAATGCATGGAAAGGGCAAGAAGAACATTCTAGAACACACAGATATGCTATTTTCAAAACAGGCAAGACTGTGCCATACGAACACGGACCCTAATAGACTCCTCGTGGCTAGAGCAGGAATGGTTTGGGGCAATGATAATGACTGAGAGATCTTAGCACACATAATGCAATCTCCAGCTTCTATTTATCATTATACGAACCTGTCAGGTTGGCATACATAATAAAAACAAAAATATTTTCAAATGGTAGGGGAGAGAGCTATTTCTTATGGTAGAACATTGAACACGGGAAGAAAATATAAAGCCAACATGAGATAAATAACACAGTCATAATTAATGGCTGAAAGCAAGACCCACCACTGTATGTGAACATCAGGAGTGATTGAGGAGAATCGGTATGTTTGCACAGTCCCAAGGTATCTCACCCCCAAAATGCATATTAACTACAAAGAGAAGGAGGATAACTTGACGGTGAAAATCCTTGCCAACACAGTCCTGTGGGCAAGATGAATGTCCCGGGACCCAGACACATCAGCGCATGAATCCCACAGAGGCTGTAAGACTCCTGATCTGGCTCTCTTCATGAAGCCCAGTCCCTAATCTCCAGTGACAAAAAAAGAAAAAAAATCAAAGGAACCCAAACGAAAGGACAGTGCACGGTGGGACTTGGCAGGGAACTTTTCAAACTGTGGTCAGGACACATGACAGGTCTCTTCTAAGCCTTTCTACATTCCGAATTTTGTATTCTACAAAGCAGCCCACCAGATCTCCTCAGAAGTAGCCATATGGAGAACAACAAAGGAAAGGTGATAGACAGGTGACCCGTCACAGACTGGAGAAGGTCAAAGACACTGAGAGACAACTGAATGCCGGATTACATCCTGGGCCACAGAAGGGACCTCAGTGCAGAAACTGGTAACATGTGACCGGCAGTGCAGTCCCCAGTGTGGCGGCACTGTTCTTCAGGATTTTGATGGCATATGGTGGTTATGTTAAATGCACACCTCAGGTTGGTCAAGGGAACTCTGTGCATATATTTACGATGGTCTAATATGTTTAAACTTAGTTGTTTTTGTTTGTCTAAGATTTTATAGAGCCCACATGTTTCAGGGATAGAGAAATTCTAGTACCTTCTTCTAAGGCCAGGTGTTTGCACATAACCCCGTGCTCCACACACACCCCGTCATTAACTTTCCTGGCATATTTCAGATGAGGTGTCTACTCACTGAAGTTTCTCCACACTGGGCCCTCCATATAAAAGTCAGTAAGGTACCCTGTCAGAAGTAATAACCAGGGTCATGGGTACAGCGAGGCTCGAACCGTGGGCCGCATGCTAAGCCAGCCTGCTCTCTCTGTGCCTTCATTCACCTCTCTCCGGGGTTCGGACCATATGTCTCCGGTTATGGGTGGGACGCCACGCGATCGCAAACACTGTCCAACCGTCTCGTTTCTCCTGTGGCAGGAATGGGGGAGGCCGCAGTGGCACGTTCTGTGCCATCAGCATCGTCTGTGAGATGCTCCGACACCAGAGAACTGTGGATGTCTTCCATGCTGTCAAGACGCTGAGGAACAACAAGCCAAACATGGTGGACCTCCTGGTAGGATGCCCCTCTGCCCCGACCAATAGGGCATCTCAGAGTCGCTATCAGCTTCCTCTCCAGCTTCCACACTGGAGCGGCACACTCAGAGAGGAGGCTTTTAAAACTCATTATTAATATTCTGTATATATAAATTAATGCTAGAAATTAATATGGTGACAGTTATTCCTTGACCAGCTAGTTCCCCAAGTAACCACAGAGTCGTTTTAATATTTCAAAGCTTAGACCATCGAGTCCCATCCAGCCACATGGGTAGCAATACCTTCTAGGCACATAGTGACATCCATCTCCAATGTCTCCTGATGGAAGGCCTTCTTCCTTCTTCTTCCCAGAGTTCCTTTCTCTCTCCCAGGAAGTCCCACCTACCTCTCTCTACTGCCCAGTCACCGGCTTCAGCCTTTTAATGTCCAAGTAACTAGGGAACGCGGTTTGCACACAAAAGCCGGCACACTTGAGAACGCGCCGGCACACTTGAGAACGCGCTCATCTTTGGACACCCATATCTAGGGGTTCAGAATTCAGTGTTTGAATGCATAGGCACACCAGCCCAGCCCAGACAGAGCCTCATCCCCAAAGCACAGACTATCGTTTGGTTCATGGGCCTTCTTTTTTCTTTTCCTCCTCTTCCCTCCTCTTTCCTTTCCTTGTTTTCAGAGGAGACTACCACAACTTCATTGAAATGTAGAAATAGTTGAGACTTACAAGTGAACATTCTTATTAATTTCCCTTCCTGGCAGCGCCTTCCACGTGGCTAAGCACTTAGTCTTAGTGAAGAAGAAATAATCATAGGACAAGAAATGCCAGATTTTCAAATTATAGATTTTATAAATAGCTTAATCGTCTAATATTTATCAAAGCTGTGAATTTCAGTTTGACATGCGGAATATTGCATTTAATTATGGTGGCCACATCTGAGAAAAGCATTAAGGGAGTTAAGAAACAGAGAACTAGGTGCAATTATTTTCTTAGAGTATTTCACAAAATCCCTTTTTTTTTTTTCTTCTTCCTACGTGGAGCTATTAAGATGCCAGCCATAGTGACTCAAGAATGGAGGTATAGCTTTGCAGAAGAAGCTTTGCTCCTGGGTTCTGTGCATCTCTGTGACTGGAGGTCTGAGGGGTGCCGGAACACCAGTGCAGGGTCTGGGCAGTGACTTGAAGCAGGGGAGAGAGAGGAAGAGACATTGCGCTTAGCAAGCTACAACCATGTTCTGAGGCCCACAGTTCTATAAACCAACTACAGTTAAAGTCCAAAATGTAAATAGGGGCCAAGAGTAGAGCTCAGTTTGGTAAAGTAGCCTGAGATGCATGTGCTATGGGGGATGTTACTGCAGCAGTATCCGGAGCTGGGTAATAGCAGCGATGACCCTTGACACCAGCTCCTGGAGGAGCTCAGTCCTACCCAGCACAGGCTACCCTCCCTGGACACTGGCTGGTGCTCATACTCTACATCTAAGAAGCATGTGGTAACCAGGGACTCTGGCAGAAGGGCTCCGTGGCTTGGTACGTGCCCTCAAACCTATGCCAAGAAGAATCCTGTTTCCCCAAATGTTCGCCTTCTTTCATGCCCTGTTGGAAAACCACAGAAACCCAAATTAGATCCCCAGCTGTGCTCTTAACGCGAACTCTATGACCTCAGACACGTGGGCTTGGCAGCTTTAGTGTCCTTGGGTTTTACCTTTATTAGCCAGTGGCAGTGGTAAGCTATTTGAGACTATACAACATGAAAACACCTATAAATGCAAATCAGAGAAGCATCATTATTGAGTGTGTAGGTGTCCACTGGGCATAACGATGTCTTTGTGGCCCTTGGGACATGGTCATATGCAAGGGCTAGAGAGGGAGACTAACGGCCCCGTTAATGTGACATTTAACGTGTGCCAAGCCTGGTTTCTAGCGCACTACATTGCTAAGAGGCTTCACGGCTGTAAGGGGTGTGTCTGCAGACTTCCCTAGACCAAGCTAAAAGCTGTCACGTGAGAGGCAGAGTCTTCATCTTTCTGGGCTGAAGAGAGAGCAGTCCCAGTCAGCAGTAACCTGAGTGGAGACCAGAGAAGGAGATTGACGATGCCTTCAGACTTTGGTTAGTACTCGGGCAAAACGGCCCTGGATTTAAAAAAAAAAAAAAAAAAGTCAGCTCCCTCACTGAGCCTGAGCCTGAATTAAGCAGCACATTAGAAGAACACCCTTCCAGGCCTTTCCTGTAATGGCTCTGCTGAGGAGTTCATCACTCGGGAGCTTTTATGGTCAGAAACAATGAGGATTTTTTTCGACTCAGTGGTTCAGACTACTGGCCAGGGCGATTCTTCATGAGATGAATGGAGACTCAGATGGCTGACCAGAGGGAGCCTGTGCTGTAGACAGCTGTTCTATAACAGTGGTGGAGTTTGGGTGGTGATGGGTAATCCCCTCCCACCCAAGGAATGTCTTTTTTTTTTCTATTGACTTACAATAATTCAGCATGTTTATAGGGTGCAGTGTGACCTTTCAAAACACAGGTGGACACAGGTGTATCTGTCCCCTCAGGTTCTCTCTCTCTCTCTCCTCTCTCTCTCTCTCTCTCTCTCTCTCTCTCTGTGTGTGTGTGTGTGTGTGTGTGTGTGTGTGTGTATGTGTGTGTGTGTTGGGAACTGTCCAAATCCTCCCTGATGGCTGTTTGGAAATGTCTCACTCGTTGTCGCCAGCCGTAGCTCCTTACTGTGTGGTACAGGCTGGGTCGCCATGCCTTCACGCTGCATCCTGTACAGTTGTGGATAATTCTAGTCGAGAATACAGGGTCCCCGGGAGCCCAGGACGCCAAAGGTCAGCACCAATCTTTTGAGAAGGTCAACGACAAAGAAATGAAGGAAGTTTCGAGATTTCCAAAGAAAACCATCCGCCTGTCTGTCACGGTGACTGTTAGCAAGATAATAGATAATGGCTGGTGGCGAGAGGAAAATGTCACGGTGCTCTCTCTGTCTGCTCTGGAGCGCAGTAGGAGCTCTTGTATTTGGTTTGTTTTTCCTCCATGAAGCATAATCTCTGTTTTAGAATTCCTAAATGTTGGCTGAAGGAACTCATTAGCTCAGGTCAGGGTGGCGCACTGTGATGTGACTGTCCCATGTGTAGCTCTCTGAGATCTGAGTGGGGAGTAAAGACGGCCGGCCACTGAGAGGCGTGCTGCCTACGTGGGCTACACGTGTGAGGGAGGAGCGTGTGCCGCCAGCTTCCGAGCGGGGTGAGCTGAGTGGGCGCCGCCGCCTGGGCCCCGAGGGTCTCGTCACCGCTCATGGGTAGAAGGATGCCCGCTATGGTCCCTCCATCTGAAACATGCACAGATTGCAAACCCTCATGGGAAGAGTACACGGGATTCTTCCTGTCTCTTCACTCTGTGGAAAGCTCTGAAGGCTCAGAATTGCTCCGGACATTGAAAGTTTATGTGCTCTTGAAACCTGGCACTCTCCGGTATGCCTAGACCACCCTAGGGATCTCACATTCTTGGTTTGGGGGCCTAGGGAAAAGACAGCAGATTCCAAGGAGGAAATTCAGCTTAGAACATAGGGCCTGCAGAGATGGTTCAGTGGTGGAGATGACTTCGAGAACAAGTGTGAAGGCCGGAGTTCGGGCCCGGCATCCGTAACGCAGGCACGGTCTCTCTCACAGGTGCCTGTGACCCTGCACCGTGTGCAGAGAGTGCGGGAGAGTCACTGGGCCCTCCCAGCTTCCAGACTAGCCAGAAAGACTGTGTTCCAGGGAGAGACAAACCCTGCCCTTTAGGAATAAGGACACACACACACTAAAAAGAATAATTTATAAGGTAGAACTCTTTTCTCTCCAGAAGTGATGGCTGTGCTTTATTCTGACCCTATGTTAGCCTGGCTTCTAAGCCAGCCATGTCCTATGTAGTCTCGTCACCATCCCTGCATTCTGGGTCCCTGAACAAACAAGGAAAACTCTGCCTAGTTAGATTCTGAAGCAATGGCCTTGAGGCTACTGCAGGAGAGCTGTGAGGCTTGCTTCAGTGGCAGGTCCCAGCAGCCCCTCAGCCTCGCTCTCCTTGCTGGGCTCCGACTCCACCAACAGCCTGGGGGAATAGTGTTATGTAAAGATAACACTGCAAGGTTCCCATCTGCCCAGAGCCGTGCCCAGAAGTTGGGAGCTGGACTTGTAATTCCCTGGACATCCTGTCCATGGCAAAGCTGGCCTTCCAGGGAGAGACACACCTTGGTTTTGAGCTACACATCAGCCAGGGCTTCCTACTCCTCAAAATCCAAGAAAGATTGCCCAGGTCCATGTGCAAAATGGGGACATGACCACCCCTAGGTATAACTGAAGAGAAGATTTTTATCGTAGATATGAGGGAGAGTATAGCACAGGCATCTGGGAGGGGAGAGAGAGAGACAGAGACAGAGAGACAGAGAGAATATGGAGAGAGGGAGAGAGAAGGAGAGAGAGGGGGAGAGAGAAGGAGAGAGAGAGGGAGAGAGAGAGAGAGAGAGAGAGAGAGAGAGAGAGAGAGAGAATATGAAGAGAGAGGACTATAAGAGAGAGGCAGGAGGGCACAGAGAACCAGAAGGACACGTGGCCACAATGGCAGGGTCATATAGGAATCAGAGGCTGGGGGAAGGGAAGCCCATGGGCTGGAGAGTTTAGGAAAGGGGGCGGGGTAAGAAAAGCTGAGAGGAGGTGGCATGCCAGCACCGGACTCTGTAACATGGTGGTTCTCAACCTTCCCAATGCCCTGGCCCTTTAGTACAGTTCCTCATGTTGCAGTGACCCCACAGTCATATTTGTCACTAATTCATAACTGTAATTTTGCTACCATTATGAATCATAACACACAGGTCTGTGTCTTCTGATGTCTTAGGTGACCCCTGTGGGCCATGACCGCTTCGGTCATGACCCACATGCCGAGAGCCACTGTTCTAGGGGTCAGCAGGAGCTTTGGTATGCTTGTAAGCATCAGGTTAGTTGTATGTCCAGAATTTCCTTTGCACCTGACAGTCCCCACTCAAATAAAGGCCCCCCCCCCGTCCCTTCTCAGGGTTTCCACGAGAAGCCTGGGACCTTCCAGGATTTGTCATCACTGACACCCAACACCTGCGACTGCACCATGAAAGCCTGCCTCCAGACATCACGCCTTGTGCCCAACTACTTCTCTAGTGCCGGGGACCAGGTGCTAACTTAAAGCACACATCAAGTGCCATCATCATCCCTCAGTCCTTCCTCTGCAAAATGGGCAGAAGAACATTAAGCCTTTGTGTGTGTGGGGGGGGGAAATGCCATGTGTTGTGTCATCCCATGATACAAAAAGCCCTAACTAGGTGAGGCCATGCAGACAGGGAGTAAAATCATGCTTCTGAAGGGCTGGAAGGGAGGGGGGCTGCTGACTGCCACAGGACTCCCCTACTGGGTGGAGAAATGTTGGGATTTACCTCATGTTCATGCTCAGTTCTGTAAATAGTGGAAACCATTGAACTACGCCACAATTACAGCTAATTTAATTTGGGAGTCTGGCTGGGCAATACCATCCTATAAAACAGTTTAGAAGAGCCAATCAGACATCTCAGGTGAAGTACCGGGGGTCGCCTTGCTTCCCATGAGCTCAGGAAGCAGCGGCCCGTCTCAGAGTTCAGTGTGTTAAGCCGCCGTTTGGTTTCTGATGCTCGAGGACAAGGTCTTGCCCTCTGTTGCCATCTGTTGAGTAGTGCTGAGGAGTGACCTGGCACAGGTCACCAAAGTGACCTCCTGGGAACCCCCATCACCATCCACCCACAGATATTTGAGGCAGGGTCCACTTCAGCTTCCTGCCGGGAAGATTTTCCCAGCCTGAAGGGCCCTGTTGCCATCGGGAAACTGTCTGAGTTTCAAACAGGCGCCTCTGGGAGGGAAGCAGCATCGGCAGGTAAGTTGGGCAAACTCTTCCCTTTGAATCTTGAGCAGCTGACAGGAGGTGTTTGAAGTGCCCAGACTGACCCCGTGGGGGTGGGGGTGGGGCCTCAGCTCCTCCGGTGTGGACTGACAAAGGCCGAGTGCCCTCCCTTCAAGGGATGCCTCAGAACTGCCCTCAGGAGCCCCCGCCCTGTGACTCTGGTACTCAGGCAGCAGCCCGCCAGGACTTTTAAAGAATGACCTCAGCTTTGGGTTCCATTTCAGAAGTCACCTTCTCACTCCTCACAGGGCCAGGGCCAGTCAGCATCAGAGAGTCTAGAGATGAATTGCAAGTGGTCCTGATGGGAATAGGGCCTTGCAGGGCCGGGCTCCTGCTCCAGGCGATGCGCTCCGTGCCTGCAGCCAGCAGCCACGGTCTGGGCTGGGAAAACTCAGGACCAAGGCATATTTTTTCCCCTGAAGCACAGGGATAGCTCATGTGGCTTAATTATACCATTCAGAAGCAGGGTGCTGAGGGAGGAAACCACAGAAGACAGAGCCATACCTGGTGATCAAGTGTAATCAGTTTCCAATGTAGGAAGATTTGAGGCATTTACTCAGGTGCTTGGAGGAGGGGACACAGCAATCTGTGGTCTTTCTTTGTCTTCCCCTTACTGTTACGATTCAGAAACTGGTCATCACAGAATCTGTGAGGATTGGCAGCTTGCACAGACAGATGAGCTGGGCGAAGGAGAACTCATTTCGAAAATTGCAGCCATGCCTGAGGCGGGGCAGCTCTGGTGACTTCGGGGCAATAGAGCCTCAGCTGAGCTACCTTAAACCTGCCTGAGTCTCAGCAGCCAGGGCGCCTCCTAACCGCCTTGGAGTGTGTTAAAAGGACCATTTGTGGTAGTCACCGAAACTAATTGCCCAGTTAGATCTGAAAAGAGTCATTTTTATGCAATGAGGGATTACATTTCCATAAAAAAAAAATCATCCCTAGGATTCAAAACAGGAGAAATGATTGGAGCACTTGGAGGCCAATTTGTCAGGCGCGGCAATCTGACAATGCAGCCTCGTAGAATTCTAAAATCCAAATTACTTCTTTTTAAACATTCTGAAAATAAAAGCATCCAGCGCTAAAATAATCAATCGTTGAATGCGAAACCAGAAATAGAACTTTGCCAAGGGCGAGTAATGGTGTTTCCAGTTCAAGGAGTTAAAAAAAAAAAAAAAAAGAAAAAAAAAGCAACGGCAAAGAGAAAAGGCGGGTGGTCAGGGAGAGGACAGACTCCTCGAAAGACACTTCCCATCCCCACCCCCCACCCCCACCCCCACCCCACCCTGCAGTCAGGATTGTGTGTGAACAACACGGAGGGATGTGCAGGACCCGTCACGGCCCTCCGCGGATCATGTGGGCCGGCAAGGGCGGGAGCTTCAGGCCTCTCATGCCACTGGGCCGCCAATCCCAGCACCCACTGCTGGTGCTGCCACCACAGTACAGAGGGAACATGCCACATCACTGGAGATGCTGTATGTGAGTACACTGTCACTCTCTTCAGACACACCAGAAGAGGCATCGGATCCCGGTACAGATGGCTGTGAGCCACCATGTGGTTGCTGGGAATTGAACTGAGGACCTCTGGAAGAGCAGCCAGCGCTCCTAACCGCTGAGCCACCTCTCCAGCCCGGAGCTGGATTCTTACAGTAGCAGCCTCACACAGAGTGCCCCATACCCTCTTCCTGTCTGCACCTCGCCTACTTACACTACTATAGAATCTCCATTGCTATGTGGCCACCAGACTGTGAGCCTCTGACTCTGCCAAAGGTCACTCATCCCAGCCAAAGACGCTCTACAGAGGCCTTCCACACTGAGGTGGCCCTGCAGAGATAGGGCCAGGACTGCAGCATGCATAAACCGATACCCCAAGACACTCCTGAAGAGCATCCCCACAAGACCAGAGGTAAAGATACCTGACTTTCAAAACAGGAACACAAGAAATATTGGCAAATATTCCCCAGAGAGCAACACTGCCCAATAATGGCCTCCAGTGAGTTTAAATGGACAAATGCCCAAAACAGGAAATAAAGGAATAATGGCTTCAGTGAGACCCAGGAGGACATAGATAGTCCAATAAGGTGCTCAGGATATGAATGAGACATTCAGAGGAGAGAGGGTTTGAAGGAGAGCTGAACAGAAATCCCCCAGATGAGCTCAGACAAATGCATCACTGAAGCCTCAGCCTCAGACTAGAAGGGAGGAAAGACTCCGTGGGCTCGAGAAAGTCTTTCTCTACCTTATATTTCCTAGAGATGGGCTTTCACAATGCAAGCCAGGCTACCTATGAACCCATAACCCTCCTGCTTTCACTTCCTGATGCTGAAATCACAGGCACATGTGACCACCTCTAGTAAAGGCCTGTCTTTTGAAACATTCCTGTCACATAAAGATGGAATCTATAAAAACAAGAATGAAACATAAAAGGCCTGAGAGACACCATTACAGAACATGACAAATGTCCATGATCTGAAAGACATGGGAGTGGGGTGTAAAAAAGAAAAAGAAAAAACCTATCTGATGAAATAATGACAGAAAATGTCCCTAATCTTGAGAAAGATGCAGACATCCATGGAGAAGAGACTTGGGGGCTTCTACATGGACAAGACCTGGAAAGTCCTTTGCCAGTCTCCCCAGGGATACCTGTCGTCTCCAGTGAGCCTACGGCCCATGTTGGGGACCATTCCCACTTATGTGCTAGCACCAGGTTACCTGCCCTAGTTCCCCCACCACCACCACAAACTTCTCAAAACTCAGGGGGCACATTAAGGTGTTTGATAGTTAAAGAGGACCTTAATCAATTCTCACGCCAGTAAAGAAATCCTGCTGACTACAAGTTCAAGGGAAAGCAGGGCCAGGAGAGAGGCAGCCTTATCTGCAAGCCTGGGAGGAACCAGGCATGCGGGGAACCGACCAGCCTTCCTAGTCTGTCTGGCTACCTCTTGATCTTCCTGCACAAAGCTCGGATTGTTCTTCATACCCTTGTAAAGCACACAGGGCCAGCATACCATCATATCTCATTATTCATGAGGCATTAGTTGCAGGACTTCTTGCAGATGCGCCGTGTGTGTGTGTGTGTGTGTGTGTGTGTGTGTGTGTGTGTGTGTTATATAAAAATGGCCATAGAGTTTGCATATACCCAACACACGCTCTACGTGTTGGGTATATCCTCTAAATCACCTTCAGATGACTTAGAGTCTAGAAATGCCATACAAAAAGTCAATGTACCCTGTTATTTATGAAATAACAACAAAAAACAAACCTTACTTGTCCTGTACAGCTGCAATTCTTTGTCTGATCTTAAATTGCATGAAGAACCCAAGCAACTTTAAGCTGCACAGGACCTCCCAGAGCACTAATGCACACAAAGGCGGCAATGCTCCAGGCTTCCTGGGGAAACATCAGTGGATACACTGTGACCCAAAACTGTTACTTTCCGATTGGTTCCTAGTTCCTAGCTTTATCTGTTTGTGTTGCAAGTAGGACCCCTCACCTGCTGTAATTGCTCTGGCAGAGGCAGCGTTTGCATGTGGCTGACATTCTCGCCTTCCCTTTCAGGATCAGTACAAGTTCTGCTATGAGGTGGCCCTGGAGTACCTGAATTCTGGCTGACAGTATCAGCAGGCCCTGCAGAGGAATCCCTTCCTACCACAAAGTCAAGGAGTGCTACAGCATCGGCGTCCGTGACGATAAAAAGAAGAATTGTCAGTATGCTTATTTTGCTTTGCATAATTGGCTCTTTTTAAGAGCCCAAGAAAGTCTTTCTAAAACTGCTTGCACTGCCCAGTTCCCTGTAATGCTGCTGCGTGATCAAAACCCAGCAGACAGTCCCAGAGACTGGACTCGTCGCCACTGGCCCTGTTAGAGCAGCGTAGATACGTGGTCAATCGAAGAGCACAACTATATTCTTATGAAGGAATTTGTACCTTTGGGGTATTTTTTTGTGGCTGTGACCCTTTGTCATTGTTACAACTGAGTGTATGTTTCGTTCTGTGGAGAATGCTACCTGGCATTATGATAATATATTCTTTTAGTTAATATTTGTATTTTAACATGTTGCATAATATAAGATTATATAGCTTTCAAAGACTAACAGATAAAGATGTAATGAACAAAGATACATTGTATGAGTTGTTGTTTCTAGCGGATTTATATGGGCTCTAAGAGAAAAGCTGGGGAGGCCTCCATTTAAAATGTAACCTGGTCAGTCAGAGATCCAAAGCTTTTCCATTTGTTTATATTGTAAATATTTTTGATTTCATCAAATTATTTATTCATTAAAAGAATTTTTTGTGACGCACAGTGGGTGACAATCATTTTTACTAAACCCAAGAAATGACTGATTGTATGATGTTACCTTTTTGTGAATTCTCAACTCAATAAATTATGACCCTTGACCAGTCTTGCTGTATTGCTAGTGTCCCAATAATAGGTGGTAGGAGCCCCACCCCTAAGACTCCTTCAGTCAGGGAGAGCTTGCACCTGGAACCTCGCCTCTGTCCATGTTTCACTCCTGATAGGCTGGTTAATTTATAAAGAAATTTACCTCATGCATATACTGAGGCCAACACGGTGAGAGACTGAAAGGGCACAAGCCTGCACAGGAGAGATGGAGCCAGAGATGGCCTCTGTAATGAAGCCACTCCCACAGTAACGGCCACAGCCCAGTCAAGGCCACCTGTCAACGCTCAGGCCTCCCAGAGTGTCTGACAGTTTACTGTCCACGTGAGTTTTGGAGTGGGTATTCATACCCTCACAGGCTGTTCGCCTGGTGCAGATAGAGCTGCAAACCCAGGGACTGTGTAGGTGTGGCCTTGCCCCGGGTTTAGGAAATGTGTTTCAGTTTCACCTTGCAGGGTAGGGGTTGGGGGAGGCAGGGCTAGCTTCACAGAACGGAGATGAGAGCCAGAGCAGGAATTGTCTGACCAGGAGTAACACGAGCCCTCCTGTCTCACCTCAGGCCGCCCTTCATCCCGTATCTAAAGCTGAACTGTGCCACGGGAGCAGCTTTTACATGATCAATCAGTCAGTATGTTTAATTAAAGCAGGACAAATAAACTGACAAGTCCTACCAGGAGGAAAGGTCGCTGTGTGTTGAAGCTAAACACTGTGCTCCATTCTTTTAACCCAAAATCGAAGGCAGGTCTACTGTGGGTAGTTTAAGTTTAAACTGTTTCAAGCAGTGTTAGGTGACTGTCGGTAGCTGGTGGAGGCCAGCCTCTACTGGGTGATAATCCGCATCAGCAGCATCCGGTGTGGAGGTCGGTCCTGTCCACACCACGATCTAGGGAGGACTGAATCTAGGACTCATCTAGGAGGGGGAGTACATCTCATTTGGGGGAGGTCTGTGAGTGTCATCTGACAGGTGAAGTGACTCACCGTGGGAAATATTAACTAAAGGCACACTAAGTAGTAGGCTCGAAACTCCCTCAGAGCTCAAGAGACGTGGAAGGCAGCAGTCATATCAGAATGGTCTGGGAAAGTGGGGCCGTCATCCCTGGAGCAAGTGAGAAGGGTACTCCTCCCTGGGGAGCTTGGAGACTAAGGACAGAGTGACAGGAAGGTGTCTACCAGGTGGGCAGATGTTGATATCAGGCCCCTGCTTTGCTCAAACGAGCAGTCTACCTACCCTGTAGTTGCTACCAGTGTCTCCAGATCCTGCCTCACAGTGATGGGACATTATATATGCTGTGATGGTTTGTATATGCTCGGGCTAGAGAGTGGCACTATTAGGAGGTGTAACCTTGTTGGAGTAGGTGTGTCACTACTAATGTGTACAACCTGGGTTTTGGCAGTGGGAATGGGTTCTTCTGAACTCTCCTCTACCAAGTCATAAGCTCCGGTCCCTAATCCTAGTTGTACAGAGAAATCTTTGAGCAGATGCAAAGTGACCTGAGATCTTAGTCTAATGGCACAGCCCCTGTGTGCCAGGCGCACACTGAAGCCAGCGAGTCCCTCTCCATTTAAGTCTATCTTTAATCTCCTTTCACTTGTTCTACTTTTGAGCAGAATAGAACATTTTGGGCATTTTGCAGCTTTCTCTGGCTTCCCATGGGCCCTGGCAACATTGCTGGGACTTGTACCTTTCAGTACACAGAGGAAGCCTCCAGCCTTGCAAATGAGAGAGGCCAGCTCAGTTGTGTGGCCCCTTCTCCCCTCCTGTCTTCTGTGGCCCCCTTTTCTGAGTCTCTGAACCTCTCTGATACTCCATTGTCTATGGTTTTCCTGAAAACCAGTACAAGAGCCCCGCCCATCGCCCCTGGGAGCAGAGCATGGCTGTGACTCTCCAACCCTGTCCTATTATCACCTGTGACCATCTGTGCGACTCCCTGCCCTGTCATCCGGGCCACACTATCAAGCTGGGCATCAGTGCTGTCACAGACAGTGGGCAGCACGCAGGAGCAGAATCAGGAATGTCACAGAGAAGGGGCAGGTCCTGTAAAAAGCAAACACGAGGAGGATGGGGTCCAGCCCGGTGCCCTGAGCACCCCTGAGAAGAGGGGACAGAACAGCTCCACATCACCATCCTTCCTGAACAGGGCAGACATCACTGTGGTGAAACAATGCCATGCAGAGGAACACAAGAACACAGAGTGGGGCACTGTGGAAATGGACTGGTTGCAGGAGAAGGAGGAAGCCTCAGTCTATGGGAGCTCACCAGCAATGCAGAACAGCTCTGCCCACAAGTGCAGCTCCAGAGATCCTGAGAAACTCACTCTGCCACCTCTCTCTCTCTCTCTCTCTCTCTCTCTCTCTCTCTCTCTCTCTCTCTCACACACACACACACACACACACACACACACACACACACACACACACCACTACCCACTTTGGAAGCAGAAGGCGCCTGTGGGCCAGTGAGGAAGAGGTTGCTGCATCTAGTTGGAAACAGAAAACCCAAGATACTCAAATGTGGAAAAAAGGGGACTTCCAGGCAGGATGGAAGCTGGCGCAAAGGCTAATTACAGCCAAGGAAGCAAAGCCACCTGCTGCTCCCCCCTGTGGGAGAGGGTTCCCAGAGACACTTGCTAGGCAGGCTTTGTCTGTTTTCCTGCTCACAGAAGAAGGCAATTATCACCACAAGAAGACTCCAACAGAGGTGGAGGTAGGGCTGACTCCAAAAGAGAAGAACTTGATTGGGAACTGTCAAGATGGAGTACTGCCAGGAGTAAAATCTAGGAAGTCATTGCAGAGCATACAGAGAGGGACACGGAAGATGAGCACGCAGGTCAGTGATCTTCTGTATCTCCACCGAGCTCCCCACACAGCAACTCCTCATCCACAGAGCTCCTCAGCACTAGCATGGTCCCCGCCCATCACCACTGTTGCCATCACTCCTGTCCCCTTACACCTCCCAAAGCCCAGGGACTGTCTCTACCTCTCAACTAGAAACATAATTTTAAGCACTGGCCCCAACATGGTTGGTTTTAGCTTTTTCTTCTTCCCCTTGTTCTTTTTCTTGCTCTTCTTGCTCTTGTTCTTCTCCTCCTTCTCCTTCTTCTTCCTATTTGTATCTGCAGTAACTACCAATAGCATTCACAGTACTATCGGGGTCCCTTAACTCTCTAGAACAACCAGTAGCCATCAAGTATCCATTTCAGGGCTGGAGAGAGGGCTCAGCAGTTAAGAACATTGGCTGCTTCTCCAGAGGACCTAAGTTCAATTCTCAGCAACCACGTAGTGGCTCATAACCATCTGTAATGGGATCTGATTCCTTCTTCTGGCTTGCATTAAGAAGACAGAGCACTCATATATAATAAATAAATAAATAAATAAATAAATAAATAAATAAATTTTTAAAGTATCCATTTCATAGCCACCTGCTGCCCTGTTATCAGAATGGTTTCACCACTGGACAGTGGTTGTTGCTGAAGAAAGAACTCATCCTACAAAGACAGACTCGATAGAGCCCAGTGCCTAGACCACCAGTCTAACAAAGAAAACACTACAAAACTACACTACAACCTAGTCTCTCCTAGACACTATAAAATGCCTCCCCTGAAAGAAGACAAAAAGGTGACCTGCATTAAAAGAATAACAAGAATATCTTGAGCCAAGCACCTCACTCTGATGAACGGTCAAAAGCCACAAGAAACGAGAAAAGCCAAGGCAGCATGCCTCCTCTAAAAGCCGTCCATCCCATGGTAATGGCTCCCAATGAAAATGACTTAGAGATAAAATGTAAGTGGCTCAGACAAGCCATTCAGTGAAATTACAGCCGAGAATTTCCCAAACCTGATGAGAAATAGACATCTGAAAATAAGAAGCATTTAGAACCCCACACAGACATGAGCAGCAGAGAACTTCTCCATGAGGTGGCATAATCAAGATGTCAAAAATACAGAGCAAAGAAGCAATACTAAAAGCCATAAGAGGAAAACATGACATATTTCAGTCTCTGAGAGTAAATGACTGTCTCCCAGGACTGCCATCCCCCACAAAGTTATCTCTTCAAATTGATGGAGAAATAAGAACACTTCAAGGCAAACACAAGTTCAGGCAATTTGTGACAACTAAGCCAGAACTGCAGAAAACTCTTAAAAGAATGCTGTACACACAAGAAGAAGGGAGAGTGGGAGGAAGAGGACAAGGAAAAGAGGCCAAGGAGGACCAGAAGGATGGGGACATGGAAACAGGAAAGAGGAAAGAGAGTGTCGAACACAAGAACATGGGAAAGAAGAGTCTGTGATGGCAGCAAGTGACCGGAGAATCAGAGGAATCAGAATGTGTCCAACACAGCAAGCTACCAAACATCCACCCCTCCCAGGAGATAAAGAAAATAACATCAACCAACCAACCATCCGGAACAACAAATAAAAAAGTAGCAAACCAAGCTGTGCTCCTGAGATGACTTGTATGAAAAACCAGTTGCGATCAGGTGTGGCGGCCTGTGTACGATCCCCTAGACCGACATGAAACACAAGGACTGGCCCCTACGAGGTGTGCTTTGATGTCTACATGCATGCTGGGGCATGGGCCCACCCATCCACACACAAATAAATGTAACGTCTAATTAAAATGAACAATAGCAAACCTTGAGTGAAAGTCTTGCTTTCCATTCAAAAGACAAAAACTAACTGCCTAGATCAAGAAACATGACCTAATCATCCACTGTCCCCAAGAAACAAATACAGCTCAGAAAAATAGTCATCAACTGAAAGTCACACATTGGAAATCAATCTACCAAGCAAACAGAAACAAGCTGGTGTAGCAATTCTCTTTAATCTGTTAAGACCTCAAACCAAACCAAAAGTTGGAAAAGAGAACCACAACATATTAATAAAAGGAAATTCATCAAGAGGATACAACTACTATAAATATTCACTGAATCTTGGAACCCTCGTTTCATTAAACAAACACTATCAGGCATAAATACCACACAGGTCTGTACACAATAATGAGAGACTTCATTCTCACATGTTGATAAGTATTCTTAATGAAAACACAACAAAGAGAGCTAGATTAAACCAGATTTGGGGCAATGAGATGACTCAGCAGGTAAAGACATCTGCCACCAAGGGCTAATGACCTGAGTTTGATTCCCCCAGATACACACAGTGGCAGGAAAGACCTGACTCTCTAAAGACCTCCACTTGTGTAGAGTGGCATGCACACCCACATACATGCACAAACACACAAAATGAATGTAATAAAAATGTAATTTATATGGGATCAATTGGATTCGGTTAAGTAGTTCCAAAAATTCCACACAACAGAGAATACAAATAAATCCTTTGCAGCAGCCCATGGAACTGATGGTGAAATTGGTCACTTGGTAAGCCACAGAGCAAGCTGTAATGAAGACAAATTCAACATAATCCCCAGCATCCCACCAGCCTAGGGTGACGTAAAGCCCTAAATCAGTATCAGACAAATTCAGACCATATACAGGGGAGTGGGAGCTCCACAGCCCACCTGTGAATGAACAGTGGGCTGTTGAGGAAATGAGAGAGGAGAGTTTAAAAATTCCTAGAACCAAATAAAAATGAAACCACAACCTGCTACAACTACTTGAATTTAGCCAAGGTAGTTAGTTCTAAGAGCAAGCTTATAGCTGTGCTTGCTTGTGCTTTAAAAATCAGAGAGATCTAAACTAATGATGTACCTCAAAGCTCTAACACAGCAAGAAGAAGCAAACCCAAAAATGCAGCAGATGGCAAGAAATAGCAGACCTTATAAGAGAAATTAATGAAATGGATTTAAAAAAAAAAGACAACATATAATTAATCAGACAGAGTTGGTTCTCTGAAAAGATTTTCAAGATTTATCAAGCCCTAGCCAAGATACCAAAAGATTAAGAAGATACAAATTAATACTATTGGTGATGTAAAAAGATTTTACAACTAACTCCAACAAAATCCAGAAGACCATCAGAGAATACTTTGAAAACTTTTAGTGCTAAAAGTTGGAAAATGTACATATAAGAGATGGACAAATTAAAAAATGTATATAACCTACTGAATTTATAGCCAGAAGAAATAATCTTAAAAGACCCATAACAAGAAATAATATTGAAGCAGTAATTAAAAACCTCTCCACAGCCTGTTATGGCTGTCTCCTGAGGGGCCCTGCCAGAGCCTTACAGATACAGAGGCAGAAGCTAGCAGCCAACCAGCGGGGTCCCCAATGGAGGAGTTGGAGGGAGGACTGGAGGAGCTGAAGGGGTTTGCAGTCTCATGGGAAGAACGATGATGTCAGCCAACCAGATCCCCCCACCCAGGGCTCCAAGGGACTAAGACATCAACCAAGGGGTACACATGGTTCCAGCCGCAATTGTGACAGAGGAATGCCTTGTCAGGCATCAGTGGGAGGAGAGGTCCTAGGTCCTATGAAGGCTTGATAGATGTCTCAGCAAGGGGAAATCGAGGGGTGGGAGGAGGTGGGAGTGGGTTGGGTGGAGGGGTATCTTCTCTGAGGCAAGGGGAGGGAGGATGGGTTAGGGGGTTTCTGGGAGGGAAGGAAACAGGGAAAGGGTATATAACATTGAAATGTAAATGAAGGGCATAGGGCATACAATCAGTGGAGCAGCTGGGAAGGAAGTCTTCCCACCACAGCCTTCTATGCACAGCCTGACAGGAGAGAGTTATCTCCCAGAAGTGCTTTCACTTCTGAGCAAGGAGGTGAGATATTTCCACCTTCTCTCTGGAGGGGAACAGCTGGGAGCACATAGGGCATATGATCAGTGCAAATGGCAGCTGGAACAGAGGTCTTCAGGCTGCCATTTGCACCAGGGAGCCAGGCAGCTCCACAGCCTTCTGTGCACAGACCCTGCCAGAAGAGAGGTCTCCTAGGAGTATGGACATAGGCTTACAGGCCCACAGGAGGGACACGTTCCAGCCAGAGACAGGGAGACCAACTAGGACCAGAGATAACCAGATGGTCAAAAGGCAAGCACAAGAACCCTACCAATAGAAGCCAAGGCTACTTGGCAACACCAGAACCCAGTTCTCCCACCACAGCAAGTCCTGGATACCCCAACACACTGGAAAAGCAAGAGTTGGATTTAAAATCATATCTCATGATGCTGATAGAGGGCTTCAAGAAGGACTTACTCCCTTAAAGAAATACAGGAGAATATGGGTCAACATGCAGAAGTCCTTAAAGAGGTAACACAAAAATCCCTTAAAGAATTACAGGAAAACACAATCAAGTGAAGGAACTGAACAAAACCATCCAGGATCTAAAAGTAGAAGTAGAAACAATAAAGAAATCACAAAGTGAGACATCTCTGGACATAGAAAACCTTGGAAAGAATTCAGGAGTCATAGATGCAAGCATCAACAACAGAATACAAGAAATAAAAGAAAGAATCTCAAGTAATGAAGATACCATAGAAAACATTGACTCAACAAAGAAAATGCAAAATGCATAAAGCTTGTAACCCAAAACATCCAGTAAATCCAGGACACAATAAGAAGACCAAACCTAAGAATTATAAGTATAGAAAGCAAGGATTTACAACTTAAAGGGCCAGTAATATCTTCAACAACATTATAGAAGAAAACTTCCCTAACCTAAAGAAAGAGATCCCCATGAACATACAAGAAGCCTACAGAACTCCAAACAGACTGGACAAAACCAGAAAGTCCTCTCAGCAGATAATAATCAAAACACCAAATTCACTAAACAAAGAAAGAGTATTAAAAGCAGTAAGGGGGAAAAGGGCAAGTAACTTATAAAGGCAGACCTATTAGAATCACACCAGACTTCTCACCAGAGACGATGAAAGCTAGAAGATCCTGGGCAGACTTCATACAGACCCTAAAGAAATGCCAGCCCAGGCTACTATACCCAGCAAAACTCTCAATCATCATAGATGGAGAACAAAGATATTCCATGATAAAACCAAATTTACACAATATCTGTCCACAAATCCAGCCCTACAAAGGATAACTAATGGAAAATGCCAACACAAGGAGGGAAACTACACCCTAGAAAAAGCAAGAGAGTAAGCTTCTTCCAACAAACCCAAAACCAAGATACCCACCACACAAACACAAAATTAACATCATCTCCCCAATGAAAAGATATAGACTAACAATTTCTCATGTAAATCTTCAATTTTATCAGAAAATGTTTATAATTCCCCTTTAATTAATTTAGTAATGTTTTTAATGTCTACCATTTTATCTGCATTATTTTCCATGATAATCTTCAATTTTAATTGTTTTCAATGTTAATCTATGATTTTATCACAAATGTTTCTAATTCCAGCTTCAATTAATTTAGAAAGTTTTTATATCTACTATCTATTTTAACGTGTTTGTCTATTTATTTCTTGAATTTTACCAGAAATATTTTCCATGTAAATCTTCAACTTTATCAGAAAATGTTTATAATTCCACTTTCAATCAACAGGAATACTTTTATTCCTACAATTATTATATCTATATAAAATTTTCCATGATAATAGATGGAAAACGCCAACACAAGGAGGAAAACTACACCCTAGAAAAAGCAAGAAAGTAATCTTCTTCCACAAACCCAACTGAAGATAACCACACAAACATAAAAATAACAGCAAAAATAACAGGAAGCAACAATCACCATTCCTTAATATTGCTTAACATCAATGGACTCAATTCCTTAATAAAAAGACATAGACTAACAGAAATAGTTTTCATGTAAATCTTTAATTTTATCAGAAAATGTTTGTAATTTCTCTTTCAATTAATTTAGTAATGCTTTTATGTCTATCATTTTATCTGCATTAATTTTCATGATAATCTTCAATTTTAACATGTTTTTCTATATATTCCTTCTATTTTATCAGAAATGTTTTCCATGTAAATCTGATTTTATCACAAAATGTTTTTAATTCCACCTTCAATTAATCTAGAAAGGTTTTTATGTCTACCATTTTATCTGTATAATTTTCCATGAAATAGTCTATTTTAACGTGTTTTTCTATATATTTCTTCAATTTTATCAGAAATATTTTCCATGTAAATCTTCAACTTTATCAGAAAATGTTTATAATTCCACTTTCAATCAACTTAGGAATACTTTTATTCCTACAATTATTATATCGATATAAAATTTTCCATGATAATTTTCAATTTTAACATGTTTTTCTACATTTTTCTATAATTTTATCAGAAATATTTTCTACACAAATCTTCAATTCTATCATAAAATGTTTCTGCTTCCTTTTTCAATTAATTTAGCAATGTTTTTATTACTACCACTTTACTCTTTAATTTTCCACGAAAATTGTCTATTTTAACTTGTTTTTCTATATATCTCTTCTATTTTATCAGAAATATTTTCCATGTAAACCTTCAATTTATCATAAAATGTTTTACTTCTTTTTTCAATAAAATAACATGTTTTTCAAAAACAAAATGCAAACGAAGATCATATTCAATAAAAACAAAAACTCTCCACAAAGAAACCCAGAGTTGGGTGTGTATACTGCTGAATTCTACCAGATTTTCAAGAAAAAATGTCATACCAACACTTCTCAAACTTTCCCACAAAGAACCAATGCAAAATATATTCCATGAAGACAAAATAACCCCAAATATCAATATGCCCATAAATTGAATTCAGGGTCAAATAAGATCATATGAGCAAGGTTTCATTCTAGGAATGCAAGGTTGGTTCAACATATGCAAATAAACAAATGCAACATCATATTAATACGCTTAAAGACAGAAATCACATGACCACATCAATAGATGCATAAAAGGCATTTGACGAAGTTCAACATAACTTCATAATTAATGTTTTGAAGAAAGATCTCCCATGCTCATGGATTGGTAGGATTGGTCTAGTAAAAATTGCCATCTTCTCAAAAGCGATCTACAGGCTTAACGCAATCGCTATCAAAACTCCAACACGACTCTTTACAGGTCTTGAAAGAACAATACTCAACTTTATATGGAAAAGCAAAAAATACAGGATAGTTAAAACAATAACCTCTCCTGTACAATAAAAGAATACCTGGCAGTATCATCATCTCTAACTTCAAGATGTACTACTACAAAGCAATAGTAATAAAAAGTAGTGTGGCTTGGCACAAAGACAGACAAGCCAGTTGATGAAATCAAGTTGAAGACCTTGTTGTAGATCCACAAGCCTATGGACACGTGATTGTTTACAAAGAAGCCGGAAATACAACGGAAAAAAAGAGAAGGCATCTTTAACAAATGGTGCTGGTCTAACTGGATGTCAGTAAGTAGAAGAATGCAAATAGATCCATATCTATAACCCTGCACAAACCTCAAGTCCAAGTGGCTCAAAGACCTCAACCTAAATTCATATGCTGAACCTGAGAGAAGACAAAATGAAGAATAATAGCCTTGACCACATTGGAACATGAAAAGACTTTCTGAACAGAACACCATTGGCATGGGCACTAGGATCAACAGTTAATAAATGGGATCTCATGAAACTGAAAAGCTTCTATGAGGTAAAGGACAACAGCATTGAGACAAAACAGTGGCCTACAGAATGGGAAAAGATTTTTACCAATCTGTCAGAGGGCTGATATCTAATATATATAAAGAAACTCAACAAACAAAACATCAACAAGCTCGGATACAGATCTAAACAGAAGTCTTAACAGAGGACTTTCAAATGGCCAAGAAAAATTTAAAGGAATGTTCAACAACTTTAGCCATCAGGGAAATGCAAATCAAAATGAATTTGAAATTCCATCTTCCACCTGGCAGAACGGCTAAGATCAAAAACACAAGTGACAGCTCATGCTGGAGAGGTTGTGGACCAAGGGGAACACTCTTCTGTTGCTGGTGGGAGCACAAACATGTACAGCCACTTTGGAAACCAACATAGCAGTTTCTAAGAAAATTGGGAATCTGTCTAACTCAAGACCCAGCAATTCCACTCCTGAGCATATATCCAAAGGAGTCTCCATCCTACCACGAGGATACTATTTTTTATTTTTCATTTTATTAGACATTTGCTTTATTTACATTTCCTTGTTACTCCTCTGAAAACCCTTATCCCATCCCCCCTCTGCATGCTTACCAACCCCCCTCCCACTTTCCTGACCTGGCATTCCCCTACACTGGGGCATCAAGCCTTCATGAGATCAATGGCCTCTCCTCTCATTGATGTCTGAAAAGGCCATCCTCTGCTACATATGAGGTGGGAGCCATGAGTCCCTCCATGTGTACTCTGTGGTTGGTGGTTTAGTCCCTGGGAGCTCTGGAGGTACTGGTTGGTTCGAATTATTGTTCCTCCTGTGGGACTGCAAATCTCTTCAGCTCCTTAGGTCCTTTCTCTAGCTGCTCTATTGGGGACCTTATGCTCAGTCCATTGGTTGGCTGTGAGCCATGGGTATTGTGATGCCCCTTCTAAGAAGGATCAAAGTATCCACACTTTGTTCTTCCTTCTTCTTGAGCTTCATGTACCATAAGGATGCTTACTCAACTGTGTTCATAGCAGCTTTATTCATAATAGCCAGAAACTGGAAACAACTTAGATGTCTCTCAACCAAAGAATGAATAAAGAAAAAGTAGTATATTTACTTAGTAGAGTATTACTCAGCTGTTTAAAAAAAGACATCATGAAATTTGCAAGCAAATAATTGGAATTAAAAAAATTATGCTGAGTGTGGTAACCCAGAACCAGAAACCAAACACGGTCTTTAAGTGTATATTAGCTAGAAAGTAAAGAATAGCTATGCTGCAATCTACAGTCCCAGACAGGCTAAGTAACAAGGAGGGCTCAAAGGGGGCACAAGGATCTCTCCAGGAAGGGGAAATAGCATAGACTTGGAATGTGGGGGCAGGTGGGGATGGGAACAGGGGGGATCAGGCCAGGGGTGAGGGGAGAGAGGACTGGGAGAGGTGACTTGAAGGCAAGGTAGAAACCTACTACAATGGAAACTCCCTGTAATCTACAAGTGACACTAACAAAATCTCCTAGTACTGAAGGAACCAGCCATCCTCTGTAACCAGGTAACGCCTCCAATGGAGGGATTGTAATACCAACTGTCTTAGTCAGGGTTTCTAGTCCTGCACAAACATATGACCAAGGAGGAAGTTAGGAAGGAAAGGGTTTATTCTGCTTACACTTCCACACAGCTATTCACCACCAAAGGAAGTCAGGGCTGGAACTCAAGCAGATCAGGAAGCAGGAGCTGATGCAGAAGCCATGGGGGGGGGATATTACTTACTGGCTTACTTCCTCTGGCTTGCTCAGCCTGCTTTCTTATAGAACCGAAGAATATCAGCCCAGAGACGGTACCACCTACAACCGCCCCCCCCCATCACTAATTGAGAAAATGTTCCACAGCTGGATCTCATGGAGGCATTTCCCCAACTGGAGCTCATTTCTCTGTGATAACTCCAGCCTCTGTCAAGTTGACACACAAAACCAGTCAGTACACCAACCCAGCCACAAAACCTTTTATCTACAATTCATCCTGCCTGCAAGAGATGCTGGGATAAAGGAGGCACTGAACCTGTGGAAGTGGCTGACCAGTGATTAGTCCAACATGAGACTCTTACCATGAGAAGGAGCCCGGGCCTGGCATTGCCTAGAGAACTAGAAACCAGAGGATGGATAGCCCAGAGACCTAGGATAGAACCAAACATGACTAGCAGGAAAAAAAAAAAAAACTCGATGATATGACTTCCAATGTTATTATAATGATATTCTAATGATATTCTGCTATACTCATAGATTGGTACCCAGCTCAATCATCACCAGAGAGGTTTCATCTGACAACTGATCGGAACAGATGCAGAGATCTGCTTCCAAACATTAGATGGAGCTCGCGGAACACCACAGAAGAGGGAAAGAAGGACTGAGGAACCAGAGAGGTCAAGGATACAACATGGGCATGGAACACAGAATCACCTGGGCTCACAGGGGCTCACAGAGACCAAACCGACATTTAGGGAGCTTGATAGGTCTGACCTAAGTCCTCCACATATAGGTCATGGTGAATATGATGACCATTCCTAGTTGTCAACTTGACTACATCTAGAAAGAACCACAATCCAAAGCCGGGCGTGGTGGCACACACCTGTAATTCCAGCACTTGGGAGGCAGAGGCAGGCAGATTTCTGAGTTCGAGGCCAGCCTGGTCTACAGAGTGAGTTCCAGGACAGTCAGGGCTACACAGAGAAACCCTGTCTCAAAAAACAAACAAAACAAAACAAAAACAAACAAACAAAGAACTACAATCCAGAAATGGAAGCTACACCTGTGATCCAGGTCTTAGGCTGGAAGACACAGGTTTCTAACCTAGAGCTTGACATGAAGATCTTGAGGCATAGTGGCCATGAAGAGCTTAGGCCCAGGCAAGGTAGTACATGCCTTTAATCCCAGGAGACTGAGGCAAGCAGATCTCTGAGTTCAAAGCCAATTTGGGACAAAGCAAGTCCTAGATACAGGTGTGGTAGCACACACCTTTCATCTTGGCCACGCCTTCTGCTGGAGGACATAAGGACATTGGGAGAAGATGACTCGCTCTTCTGCTGCTTGCACTGACTTGCCAGCACATCTGCTGGAGCCTACAGCTTTACAGAAGGCTAGTTAAAACAACTAGCCTTGTGGGACTGAGCAAATACAAAACTTTTAGACTTCCCATGCATAGCTGACCAATGTTGGGTTAGTTGGGCTACAGACTGTACGTTATTACAATAAATTCTCGTAATATATAGAGACATTCCAGAAGTTTTGTGACTCTATAGAACCCTTACTGGTACAGTTATGCAGCTTGGCGTTCTTGTAGGAGCCCTAACCATGGGAGCAGAGGGTTGCGTCTTATTCTTTCACCTGCTTCGGGAACTCTTTTCCTCCTATCTGGGTTGCCTCATGCTGCTTTATAAGGGGTATGTGCCTAGTCTTATTGTAACTTGTTATGCTATGTGTAGTTGATATCTGCTGGAGGGCTGCTCTTTTCTGAACTCAAGGAGGAGTGGATCTAGGGGAGAAGGAGGGAGAGGGAGGGACAGGGAAAGAGACAGGGAGTAGGAAGGAGAACCTGCATTTAGTATATGTGAAAAGAATAAAAAGAAAAATGTCTTGAAACTAGAAACAGGCAAAATACACCTCAGTACAATAAAGGCTGCACACACCAGACTTATAGCCAGTATCACATTTGATGAGGGAAATTGAGACCATTTCCTCTAAAATATGATGCAATGCAAGAGCCTCCATTCCCTCCCTCCACTTTTGTTTGTTTGTTTGTTTTTGGTTTTTCGAGACAGGGTTTCTCTGTATAGCCCTGGCTGTCCTGGAACTCACTCTGTAGACCAGGCTGGCCTCGAACTCAGAAATCCGCCTGCCTCAGCCTCCCAAGTGCTGGGATTATAGGCATGTGCCATCACCACCCGGCCCCTCCCTCCACTCTTATTCAGTATGTTGCTTGAAGTCTTAGGTAAGTCAATAAGACAAGAGAAATAACTAAGAGGGATAAACGTTTAAAAAGAGAAAGCTCAGCTGTAGCCTGGGCCCTGCACTGCTCACTGCCCGGCCCTACCTGCCCTTGGGGGTTGGAGGCGCAGAACCAACGGAACAGACTCCAGGAGCAGGTGGGAGACGCTGCCTCAAGCTCCTTTCATACCCTCCACCCACACCCCATTGGTCCCAAGAAAGCATCTCTTCTAAACATCAGTTCCTGATTGGCTGACACTGTCCGCACCAGCAATCCTTGGTCTCAGGCAGTCCTCAATGAGGTCCTCCTGCAGGACATGCTTTAGTGGGTCTCTGGCCCCTTGTGTTTACATAGGAGTGACCCTGTCATTCCTGCTACACTAAACTTCCAAAGTTAAACTTTTCCTGTTTCCAAATGACATAACTCTATACTTCAAAGTCCCATATGCTCCACAAAAAACAAACAAACAAACAACAACAATAACAACAAAACACCTTTTTGGACTGATAAACACTTTTTGTAAAGTAGCCTGATACAAAATCAATATGTAAAAGTAGCCTTATTTATGTATAGCAATAATGAACATGCTAACAAAGAAATGAGGAAAAATATTCCATTCACAATATCCCCCCCCACAAAAACCCATATATAAGCAAAAGCAAATGCAGATTCATATGATCCCCATCAAAGTTCCAGTGACATTCTTCATGGGTAGAAAAAAAATCCCAAATTTTGTATGGAAATGCAAAAGACCACAGATGTCCGAAGTGCTTCTAAACAGGAAGAGCACAGCTAGAGAGTTCCTACCACCTGACTTCAAATGACACTACAGAGCCATGCCTGACAAAGGCAAGCTGGAGCCAGCACAACGCAGACACATAGCCCAAGACCTCTGGAAGATGACAGAAACCCAACAGTAAACGCATGTAGCTATACAAACTTATTTTTGACTATATGAAAAACACACACCAGGCTTTTTGGAAAGGGATAGCATGAGGACAAAATGTACTTATAAGTGTCTCCTGGTTTCAATGGCGGATCCATCAGGACTCACCACTGGAGGATTTGGGTTTTTTTTTTCTTTCTTTCTTTTTTTCAAGGCAGAACTTCTTTTTCTTTCTTTCTTTTTTTCAAGGCAGAACTTCTCTGTGTAGCCCTGGCTGGCCTGGAACTCATTCTGTAGATCAGGCTGGCCTCAAACTCCAAAATCCGCCTGCCTCTGCCTCCCAAGTTCTGGGACTAAAGGCGTGTGACTCCACGCCCAGCAGATTTAGATTCAATATGGTTTACAAGTTAGGAATTTAGTTGTTGCATTCAGCAATTGAATTGAGTTACCATTGTTTATAAAAACATACATACATACATACACACACACACACACACACACACACACACACCACACACACACACACACACACACACACACACACACACACACCACCACACCACACCACACCACACCACATACTGGAAAAAAAAAAAGACAGCCTTTTCCTCCAAGGGGCAGAAGATGAAATTAGAACTTTCCTCTCTCACCATGAGCAAAAGTCAATTAAAATTAGAGACCTTAATTTAAGACTAGGAACATTGGGAAAACACTTCAGAGTTATAGATAAGAATGCCAATAGTCTAAGATATAGCCTCAGGAATTGACAAATGAGATTATATGAAACCAAAAAGCTCTGTACATCCAAAAGAACTATCAGCAGACTGAAAAGCTAGACTACAAACTAGAGGAGAATATTTCACAGCTATACTTCAGAGAGGGGTTAATATCTATAATATGTAAAGAACTGCACATCTTAAATAGAAAAAACATCACTAATCAGTAAATTCATCAATGACCTAAACAGACAGTTCTCAAAAGAAGAAATACAAGTAGCCAGTACATATTTTCAAGAGTTCAATATCTCTACTCATCACAGAAATGCAAACCAAAACTTTGGGATTCCATTTCATCCCAATCAGAATGTCTGCCACCAAAACAGGTGGCAATGAATTTGGAAGAGGATGTGGGGAACAGGAGCGTGGAGAAGAGGGCGTGGGGAAAGAGGAATGTGTTTACTATGGGTGGGAGCTTAGACTGCTATAGCCACTGTTGGAACCAGTGTGGGGGCCTCTAAAAAATTCAAAAGTAGAACTACCATATGACCCAGTTACACACGTGTGTGCATGAGTGTATGTATGTGTATATGTGCATGCACACATGTGTGTATGCACATGTGTGTGGAGAAATAGAAAGAGAGAGATTCACTCTATAATCTTGATACTCTAGAGAACCCTGACTAATACACAGGTATACACACAGCCAGATCCAAAGAGAGTTAGTATAAAACTAAAATCTGAAGGAGACATTTTTCACAGCAGTTCAAACCAAAACACAAAACAATAATTTACAGTACTAAAAGAAATAACTTTTAACCTAGAACTCTGTCCCCAACAGAAATGAGTTCCAAAACAGTATTGAAAATAAGAAATGTTTGGGGTTTTCATTTGAAGGATGACAAAAGTTAGCTCAGATAAGAATCTTGTCTATACAAGGGAATGGGGAATGCTGGAGAGAGTTCTTACAAGGGTATGTATAAAGATATTTAAAGAATTAATATGAGCTTGCTTCCTAAATTTAAAAATAATTAACATGTAGCATGTAGCCTATGATGTGTGTAAGAAATAGATATGAGGCAAAGATGAGAGTAAGATTTTTCTGTCCATAAAGTGGCACGCCACACTAGACAGTGCCGACAAGTTAAATACTGCACCATGAACCACAGAGCAGTCCCGAAAATGACATAACGAAGAATTACAGTTCCTGAGCCAACCACGAAGATTAAGTGGATCATGAAAGAGAGTGATTTTCAAAAGAAGGAAGACCAAGGGTGGGGGGAGCAGATGGGACGAACAGAAAACAAAGAGCAGGTTGGCAGAGTTAAACTCAGCTATAACAAGAATCACACTAAAGTGTAAATAAGCTAAACGTATCAATTAAAAGACAGATCTTCTCAGATTAGGGGAGGCAGGGAAGTCCCCACTATGTGCTGCCTTCAGGGAACCCACCTACAAATTAAGGAAGTTTAACAAAAACACCCGTCTGCCTTCTGTTATACTCCCAAGCTTGTGAGAACTACCAGGGGGAAACGCACAAAGGGCTATGTTGTTGCTACTGTCAATTCATGACAGTTTTCCTTCTCCACGCCACATAGTAAACAGCCCAAGACTTCTCCTACTTAAGCGGCTGACTCCACAATGACCTTACTTCCTGCGGCATGAGGAACAGCGACTATCTGCCCTCTGCCTACAAGATAACTGTGTCCACCCTTACCTTCCTGCCCTTTCACCAAGTTCAAAGAAAAAGTAATGGTGTCCCTCCTCTAAGAAAGCCCTGAGCAACCAGGAGCGGACAGTAGCTTCACTAGAGTTTTATTGATGTGAAGAGACACCATGCCCACAGCAGCTCTTATAAAGGAAATTATAAAGCTCTTATAGTTGGGGCTGGCTCACAGTTCAGAGATTCAGCCCACTGTCGTCACGGCAGCGTGCAGGCGGACATGGTGCTGGAGAAGGAGCTGAGAGTTCTAAGCCTAGATGAGCAGGAAGAAGGAAGAGAGACACCGGGCCTGGCTTGAGCATTTGAAACCTCAGAGCCAACCTCTTCTTCTAACAAAGCCACACCTACTCTAAGAAGGCCACATCTCATAATGCACTGGTGACCAAGCACTCAAATCTGTGAGTCTTTGAGAACTATTTTTATTCAAACCACACAGGACATACTTGCTTTTTCTTTGTCTCACTACCTCTGAAATGGACACCCGTCCTCTCAACTGCTTACTAGGAAACTGGACATCTTCAAACGTTTTCTTCTCACCTCTTAGGCCCATCTTCATTTTACCCTACCGTTCAGTCCCCATATAGGTCCATGTTCAACGTCTGGGTGTGCAGCACACTTGAGAATCCCCAGGCCAGAAGCCTGCCACAGGCAGCCACATCACACTTCGCATGAGTACAATGAGGGACTGGGGTAGCCGTGAATAAACCAGTCGTCAGGCCCTTCTGTAGGTACGGGGCAAGTCATCCATACTTGGAGAATTGAGGTCAAAACGAGCAAAATTTTGAGTGACTGAGAGAAAGAGACAGAGAGAGAAAGAGACAGAGACAGAGACAGAGAGACAGAGAGAGACAGAGAGAGAGCCTTGCTATAAAACCTAGATTTGGAAAGGAAAAAAAAAAAACACAGATAACAGGTTTTGTTCTAAGAGAAAAAATAAAAACAAAAGCCATGTTTAAAGCAAAGGAAGGATATCTGACTGAAGAAGCAGGAGTTACAACGCAGCAATTCGTAGGCAAAGTGTCGTGTTCACTGTGTTCATCCTAGTGAGTGGAGCTTGAATGACTGAGGTAATGGAATGTCTCAGCCCAGAGCGGCATGCACTCCTTAAAAGAAAAGCTCAGGCGCGGGAGCAAGCGCTGCAGTCATTTATTCCACGTGCAGAGCCCTCACAGCCAGCACTCATGTCTAGGAAGCTATGAGCTACACGGCCTTTTCTGCAAGAGGCTATTGGTGGAGTTTAATGTGAACTGTGCCCAATAGCCTCATGCAGCTGAACTTTCTCTTGAACAAAGTGTAACGTTTGCGAAAGTGGAGGAATTTATGCAAGGTGGAAACTTGATGGAGGAAGTGGGCCACTTGGAGGTGGGCCTTGAGCTTTTTAGGCCACGCCCACTTCCTATTCACTCTCTGCTTCCTGATTGTAGATGAGAAATGATAAAACCAGCCAATGGCTGCTCCTGCCACCATCTCTTCCCTCCCCTTGAGAAGTCTAAAAGCCCAAGGAATAGAAAATTTCAAGTTTTCCAAGGAAATGAACCAGGCTCCTAGGGGGAGCCATGAACAATGACAGCCCTGACATTTGACCAAGAGGAAGGATGAGCCTGGAGCGGAGTCAGTTCCTGGGACTTTTGGCTGAGAAAGATAACAAGCCGGGGAGCTAAGTCAGTTCCTGGAATTTCTTTACGACAAAAAAAGGGTAAAACTACCCCACACCTAACCAATAACATTAAGAGATTACCCAACCCCTCCAGGAAATTCCTCTCACCCTGCATAAAAGGAGCCTGCAAGTTCCTCTTCTGGTCACCATTTTGTGTAAATGGTTGATTCTGGCACACTGGATGTCTCTGCAGGATAAGACTTCTTTGCATTTGCATACTGTTTGAGTCTGGGTCTTCCTTCAGCGATTTTCCACCCCTTACACCTGCTGCATGTCTTCCCATGATGGGTTTTATCTCCCTGGAATTGCATGCCCAATGGTTCACCGTTGAGTTGCTTTTGACAGTGTATTTATCACACATGAAAGTAACCAAGACAATCTGACGCCTCTCTTCTCCAGTGTTCTCCTAATAAACAAGATGCAGTTAAATGAGCACACCCACCTTCAAAAGCAGGGACATGGCAAGGCCCTGTGGCAGGCCCTGTCTCCTAGAAACTGTATACTTCAGGGATGCCAGATGCCTTGGTTTTTACCCATCCAAGAATTCAATTGATAAAGAACTAAGGTGTCTAACCAATGACTATTAAAGTACCACTGGCTTGGCTCAATGTCTCCTAAAGACCCATGTTACTAAAGGCTCAGACTCCAAACCATGTCATGTAGGGGAGGAAGTAGGACCTTTAAGGAGTGAGGCACAGCAGGAAATCTTCTGATCACTGTGGACATGCTATTAAAGGGGATACAGGGCACTGTCACCGTCCTGGTCCCTCTCATTTTGCCATTACTCTATGCTCACCAGTCACTACAATGTGCTGCCTTGCTATATAGATCCACAGGCAACAGGGATAACCAGCCACAGATGGAACCCTCCATAAGTTCAAGACAAAATTATACTTCCTACTTTGTATTTGTTAGAAACTAATGTGGTCACACTGGTAAGAGGGCTCAGTGATTAAAAGCTTGTCACACGAGCCTGATAACCTGAGTTAGTCCCCAGAAGCCAAGGAAGAAGGAGAAAACCAACTCCTCAAAGCTGTCTTTTGTCCTCCACGCTCACACGGACAACATACATACACACACACACACACACACACACACACAAACACCTCATAAACACACAATGTTAAAAGTTTTACTCAGTTCTCTGTCATTGTACAAGCATGTCTAAGATCATCAGTTTTTAAAAGAACAAAGGTTTATTTTTGACTTGAGGTTTTAGAGATTAAAGTTAATCACAACTGGTCCTGTGGACCTATGGCTAGTGCAGTGGCTAGTCCATCATGGTAGAAGAAAATATTGAGGGGAGAGCGACCTACTTTATGGTAGCCAGGAAATAAAGGGAAAGGAAAGCTCAGAATCCCAATATCCCCTAAAAGGCATGGCGTCCATACCTCACCCCCTTCCGCCCCATATCAGGATGTTCTCCACCTGCTAATATCACCAATACACGGGTCTTCTCAGGGTCCAGTTCTCATGGTTCATCAACCCAGGTGTCCGCTAGAGGAAGGCAAAGCTGTCTGCACAAGGCCTTCCTCGAAGTTCATTGATAAATGCTGGGAGGCAGATTTTTCAGCTCCAAGACAAGTCCCCACGCACACCTGGACTAGGATATCTGAACAAAGAAGAACCAGAGGCACCAACCTATTCTCTCGGCTTGTCAACCCCTATGAATATGTGAGAAGATAAATGTCTTTCATCTTAGGTGACGGGGCTTCGTGGTGCAGGATGTGGACGCCACCCTTTTAGATCTTACTCTTATACATTCCCGATGTTACATCCTTTGCACTGTTCCTAGGATTCCAATAGCTCTATGACTTTAATGGCTGAAGCTCTTACCCCAGACTTAAGCTCCAATTCTGATATTTATTAAAAGCTTCTGGAAATAGGGACTTCCAACTAGGAATTCAGAATGTAGCCCAACTTCTTTATTATGTTCTAGGGTCTCAAAACTTCTGCTCAAAAGGATCCATGCCCGGAAGACTGGGTTTGAGAGATCATTGAGCGGGTTATAACTGAGTGTTTATGTTTGAGTGTCCTGAATTTCTCCAACTCCGTGTTAGAGAAGTGATGGTTTTCCAATCTCAGTATTAATGGATTTCTCAGTGCCTGAGGGAATCTAGGCATGAGAAGGAGCACTTGCTACTAATTATAATTTTGGCAATGTTCCAAATATTAATCTTAAGAATTTATTATCTAATAAGAAATCTGTTAAATATTATGTAATCAATGTTGTAAATATTCAAACTACTAACAAGTAGTAAGTAAAAAAATTATTATTTTGCAAAATAAATTTTCCTAATCAGTATAAACCTCAATTACAAACTTAACCTGGCACTCTCAGACACTTAATTAAAATCTAAATATTAACATATTAATTCCTTTCAGTATTCTAATATGCCTTAAAATGCCAAGGTTCCCAACAAAGGAAGTTACAAACTAGCTAAAGTCCTTACACCGTAAGTGGATGTGATGATGAAAACACCATCTTGTTTGTCTTATTGTTGTTGTGTTGTATGGTTTTATTTACTTTGGTTTGGTTTTTACCCTTTCACAGAAAATAGATTTTTTTTTTTAATCATAAATATCCGGATTACAATCCCCCCCACACACTCCTCCTAGTTCTCACCTCCCCTCTCATCTGGATCCACTCTCTTCTTTACTCTCATTAAAAAACAAACATGCATTAAAGTTATAATAATAAAATATAATAAGATAAAATAAAAATAACAGATCAGAATAAGCTAAAAGAGACAGAAGAAAGAAAGCCCAAGAAAAGGCATAAGAAATAAATATAGAGGCAGAAACCCGTTCATTCCAATACTCAGAAATCCAATAAAAATATGAAACTGGAAGCCATAATATATATGTAAAGAACTTGCAGGGTTTAAAAAAGAGATAAAAACCAAATAAATTTAAATTAAATTAAAAAAATTTAAAGCCATGTTCACATGATACTATGAACAAGGAACAGCCAAAGATGCTGTTGAGTTTATTTTCTGTTGGCCACCTACCATGAGGCAGACGGCCTACCCTTTCAGAGTAATATCTCCCAAATAAGATTCCCTTGGAGAAAACTAAATTTTCATTTGCAAGGGGTTATCAAATAAAGATAGCTTTTGGTTTGGGGATAGAAACATATGTTCACTTCTTTTAGCTCTAGGACACCATCTAAAGCAGAGCCACGCAGGTCCTGTTCAATGAGCTCCTGTCCATTGACTTAACAGATAATATCCACATAGGCGTGAATACCATTTTGTCTTTCTGGGTCTGGGTTACCTCTCTGGGATAATTTTTTTCTTCTAGTTCCATCCATTTGCTTGAAAATTTGATGATGTCATCTTTTTTAAACAGCCGAGTAAGACTCTATTGTATACCCTCAAAGGAGGAAAGGATACAGAAAATGTGGTATATTTATACAATGGAATACTACTAAGCAATTTAAAATAATGAATTCATGCAATCTGTAGGCAAATGGTTGGATCTGGAAAATATCATCCTAAGTGAGTTAACCCAATCACAAAAGAATACACATGAAATGCAATCACTGATAAGTGGATATTAATGAGCCCAAAAGCTCTGAATACTCAAGGTACAATTAGCAAATCAAAAAATTCCCAAGAAGAAGGAAGGAAAGGACCCTGGTCCTGAAAAGACTGGATCCAGTTTTGTAAGAGAGTATCAGAACAGAGAAATGGAGGGGGGGGGGTAGTTGGGGAATGGGCTGAGGGAAGAGGACTTATGGGACATATGGTGAGGGGGGAACTGGGAAAGGGGAAAGGCTTTGGAATGTAAACAAAAAATATAGAAAATAAAAAATATATATCCAAAAAAGGGGAAAACTTAAAAAAAAAGACTACATTGTGTAAATGTACCACATTTTCTTTATCTAGTCATCTGCTGAGTACCATCTAGGTTGTTTGCAATTTCTGATAAGTAGAGCAGCCACCAACATGGTTCAGCAAATATCTCTGGGATACTATGGAGCATCCTTTGGTCTGTATGTCCAAAAGCCAGATATAGCTAGATCTTGAGGTAAATCGGTAGATAGATTTCCAGCTTCCTGAGTAACTGCCATACTGATTTCCATAGTGGCTGTACAAGTTTGCACTCCCACCATCAATGGAGGAAAGTGTTCCCCTTACTCTACATCCTTGCCAGCATGAGCTTGTCACTTGTGTTTTTGATCTTAGCCCTTCTGACAGGTGTAAGATGGAATCTCAAAGTCATTTTGATTTTCATTTTCCTGATGACTAAGTATGTTGAACATTTGTTTCTCTGCCATTTTTGTTTCCTATTTTGAGAATTCTGTTTAGATCTGTATCTCACTTTTAAATGGAATATTTGTTTTCCTTGTATCTAGTTATTTGAGTTCTTTATATATTTGGATATTAGTCCTCTGTTAGATGTTGTTGGTAGAAGTCTTTTCCAATTCTGTAGGCTGCCACTTTGTCCTATTGATGGTGTCCTTTGCCATGCAGAAGATTTTCAGTTTCATGAGGTCCCATTTAATTGTTGATCTTAGTGCCTGTGCTAAAGGTATTCTGTTCAGAAAGTCTTCTCCTGTGCCAATGATAAAGAATTCCCCCTACTTTCTCTTCTAACAGATTCAGTGTATCTGATTTTGTGTTGAGATCTGATGCCATCTTTTTTGACAATCACTCTTATTCTTATACATTCTCAATGTTACACTGTTTATGCTGTTTCTGGGATTTCCATAATTTCATGAGTTTAGTTGCTGGTCTATAATCTTAGAGTTTAGTAGCTGATATTTCTTGAATCTTAGAGAATTTACCATAGACAAAAATAAAATATTTCCTTATTTCATTGGGAATTGGAAGATTTGGGGTTAATGACCTCTTGACTTTGTGTGTAAATACAGTTGTACAAACAAGAACCACTGGTCCTTGGGGTAGTGTGTGTTTATTACAAGATAACTAACTTTATACCATGGGACTTTTGTGTTCTTGGTTACTATAAAGAGGTGAATTTCAGAGTCATGAGGCCTTTTCCAGGAATTAAGTGCTTTCTGTACCTCCTTCCTCCTGTTCATCTAACATCAATGGCCTGTTATTCTGGGAGCTCCTGAGCATGTATCTTCTTAACATTATTCTATAATGAGCAGACTTACCCGAGCCTTCTTTCTTTGAGAAAATAGGACATTTAGGCTTAGTTCTCTCTCCTCCTAAAAAGAAATGACTAGTTCCTTATCCAACAATATGTGCTTGGATATTATTAATCAATCAACCTTTGAAATATGCAAGATATAAATATATCTTGATGTTTTCCTCTTGTCACCCATGCATTTTTTAAGTTTTATTTATAGTTATTTTATTTTATGTTTTGAGTGTTTGCTTGCATGTATATGAGCACCACATATGTGCGTGACATCCATGGAGACCAGAAAAGAGCATCTGATCTCTTAGGATTGAGTTACAAACTGATGTGAACCACCACATTTTCTCAACTCCCCTATCAAGTCGAGGCAAAATTAAATGAGCTGCAGCCACTGGGAACCACTTCCCTGCCTCGGTTTCCTCCTCTGTCTGAGGCCTGTTATCCCTGTTTATCAAAAAAGGACTTGGCATAGGACAAAGTGAAATATCAGGAAATAGGAAAAGCTAAAAGCTACACGAGAATGGAATATAGCCATGATGACAGCAGACATAGAAAATTCTACCTCATGAAACATGTCCATATGGATAAAGCAAGTCTCGTGATATGGGTGTTGCCATAACTACAGTGGCAGGAATTGGGATAAAGCTGCCCATGTGGTGCCTGGGCAATGCAATAGCATAGACTCCTGGCTCCCCCAGCTGTTTCTGTGGAAGAGACAGCACCACACACATCCTCAGACGCCAAAGCATCCAGCTGGGGCCTGTAAACAAAGATAATGCCACAATCTGGGCCCAATGCTACACTTGGCAGGCCAAGGAGGCTTTCTCTTGCTTCATTAAAGCAACATTAAGATGGCCTTCATCCCTCTGTGTCATTATAAGTAATAGAATGAGTGTGTAATTACCACCTCTGCCTCAATCTGGAATAGCTCTCAAAGCTGCCCCTGGCTCCAGGCATTGAAAAGAGAAAGAACCTGATCTGGGAGGTTAGTTAGTGGTCCCCCTAAGGTCACAACACTGCAAGAGGCCACTCAGGGCTTGAATTCAGGACCGCTTGTCCAATTGCTTCCCCCAGATCACAATGGAGTTTGGGATCTAAAGCTAACTTCCAGGTCCTAGTGGCCACCGCATCAGTGCATCTAGGTGTGATCTGCAACAGTTTCTCTGGTCTGCATCTCAAGTTGCTGCAGTTATAACAAAATGCCTGGTTAGGACATTTTTCAATGGAGATGAGAGGGGAAATATTCAGGAGGGAGGGAGGGAGGGACAGATGGAGGGATGGAGGGATGGAGGGCTATCCAGTATCTCTGAGTTGGGGCCTTTCCTTGCCCGGCAGTTCATCAGTTAGGTCAGACTAGCAGACCCTGGAGATCTACCTGTCTATGTCTCCCCATCTCAGAATTACATGTGCACACCACCTGCTCTGCTTTATTGTCTATTGTTGAGAGAAAAAACACTGACCTCTCACATGTCTTAACCACTGTTCTATCGCTGTGAAGACACCATGACCAAGGCAATTCTCACAAAAGGCAGCATTTAATAGGGGCTTGTCTACAGTTTCAGAGTTAGTCCATCAGCAAAATAATGGGAAACAGACAGGTGTGGTGCCGTAACAGTCCCTGAGAGCTTTACATCCTGACCTGTAAGCAGCACGCAGAGAGCAGACTCTGGCCTGGCATGGCCTTCTGGAACGTCAAAGCCCAGTGATGCTCTTCCTTCAGATGAAGAGTAGATGCCACACCATCTAATCCTTCTCAAGCAACCCCACTCCCTCTCCTTAACTAAGCATTCAAATCTATGAGCCTATGAAGGCCATTCTTATTCAAACCACTGCATCAAAGGAGGAAAGGGCTTATGCCAATTTATAAGTTACAGCCCATCATTGAGCAAAGCCAGGGCAAACATTCAAGTTAGGACCCTGGAGGCAGAGAAATGCTGCTTACTGGCTTAATCAGTGTAATGTCTATTCCTGGTTGTCAACTTGACTATATTGGGATTAACTATAATCCAGAATTGGAGGACTCACCTGTGATCCAGATTCTACCTGGAAGACCTGGATCTTGGCATGGAGATCTTGAGGCATAGTGGCCATGAACAGTTTAGACCTAGGCAATGTAGTACACGCTTTTAATCCCAGGAGACTAAGGCAAGGCGATCTCTGAGTTTAAGGTCGGCTGAGGACAAAGCAGGTCCCAGATCCAAGCGTGGTGATGCACACCTTTAATTTGGGCCACACCGTCTGCTGGATTCCTACATAAGGACCTTGGAAGACGGCAGTTTCACTCTTCTTTGCTTGCTTGCATTTACTTGACAGCACATCTGTTGGAATCTGCTTCTACAGAAAACCAGCTGAAACAACTAGCCTCGTGGGACTGAGCAACTACTAGATTCTTGGACTTCCTCAGTTGAACTCCAGACTATAAGTCATTATAATAAATGCTCTCAATAGAGACATTCTATAAGTTCTGTGACTCTAGAGAACCCTGACTAATAGAATAAGCTAAATTCCTTATACAATCCAGGTCTACCTGTGCAGAGATGACACCATCCACAGTGTGCTGGGTCCTTCTCTGTCTACTATCAATCAAGAAACATGATGCACAGACATGGCCACAGGCCAAGTCAATAGAGACAATTCTTCAATGGAATTTCAATTTTCCAGCTGACAATGAAGGCTGGCCATCATGCTGCCAGACCTGGCACTTTCTGTGAAGTCGGAGGATAAAGCTTGGGTCCTTGTGCTTGCAAAAACAGGTGATTTTCAGCCTGAGCTATCTTCCGGACCTCTTGAAGCTAGACTTGTAAAGCTAGACTTGATGACTGGTTCTGGTACCCGAAAAGTCCTGTTGAAGGGACTCTAGCTGCATAATGAGAAGACAGAAATGGAAAGGAACCCTGCAGGTTACAGGAAGGAGTAGGCACATGATGGCCTCGCTGCCAACCTCAGCATTCCATCCTTGCCTTTCTCTGTCCAACTCACTCTGACAAGGCGGGTGTACTTGTGGTGTGGCTAGCAATGACACGGTCTAACTCTGTAGTGATCTTCCTACCTCAGGCCACCCATTACCCACTCATGGCAGCTAATGTACTCACAAGACCATCGTTAGTCTCTTATAGGATCTGTGCCCTTAAGTACCCCCACCTGGGTTGCACCTCTTAAAGGGCCACCCACCTCAATAATGACACACTGGGAACCAAGATCCCAGCGTATAAACCCCTGGGGGACACATTCAAACTATTCCCATTCAAGATCAGGACCTCTTAGGAAAACAGATGACTGCCTTGACAGTGATTACATTAAGGTCCCTGACTACAGAAACAGCAGGTCTGGTATAGGTGGTTCATACCCTCCATACTTTTCCCTAGGTCCAGGTCACTGCTAGGATCCTAGCCAATGGGTCAGCATGTGGCTGTATTAATAGCCGGTCCAATAAGAGAATGAACCTTTTCAGGGGGCAGCTATATACACTCTCCAGGGTGTGCATCTGACCAAATAGCGCCTAGATGGTGACTGAAGCCTTTCGTAGGCTGATAAAGTTTTTCTAGAACAAGAAGCCTATCACAGTCTGGGTGTGTGTGATCATCTGAGGCAGAAGGTTCGGTTCTCCGCTCTCTGAGATGCCTGAGCCCATCTGCCCAAGTCGCCTGCTTCCCCTTAAGCTAACGCTATTCCTTGTTTCATAATATACCAATTTGTTGGTCATTAGCCTCACGTTAAAGTGTGTACATTGGTTAAATATAATTCACCTCTCTTTCTGATCCTATTAGCTGATAAAAAGCATTAGCAAATTATCACACGTTTAAAAGACCGTGTAATAGGTATTGGTTTTAATTGCCGGTGCCTAAGTGGCCATTATAACGTGTTTTGCTTCATAAGTCAGGTAGCCCCCTCATTCTCTGAGGGGGGAAGCTTCAGCTGCAGCAGAGATTAGACACATGCCCATAACCTACTGGCGATATGAACATGGGACTCTGGCATTTTTACACTGACCTTAGGAGTCTTATTGGTGTGGTTGGTGCTATTGCATAAAATTCACCCTACAACCATTTTAAAAGTGCAGTTCATTGGCACAAGGATGGCCTCATTGCTGTGTGACTCTGCTACAAAAATCCATGTCCTAGGACTGTGCCATCTCTGGTGCCCCAGGTTTTCTTATGAATGTGATTCCTTCCGGTACCTCGTGCAGAGGAGTGACGTGCGTAGCTTTGTCCTTTGTAACAGCCTTCAGTTAGTGATTGTCTTCAAGGCTAATGCACACTTTAAAAAGCTCAGTATTCAGCTTTTTAAAACCAAATAACATGGCTTCATATGTATATGCAATGTGTTGTTTATCCATCCACTCAGTCACAGAAACCTAACAGTCTCCATGTAGAGTGATGGCCAACGATGCCACTGTTGGCCTCAAATGTTTTAGCTTTGTCTTAGATTACAATCCTTATGCCTTTTTCCTTCTCATCTAGAGATCACTCTCCTCAGGGATTGGCATTAGATTTCACTGTGACCCCCTCAGTAAACTCAGAATGCCCACGCAACAAAAGATCACCTGTCAATGTGAAAGAGTAAATTCCAATATCAGGATCAGAGAGACACTTAATCATTCACCCGAGGCTCACCGCCCCACTTGAGAATCCAGGTTTGACCCTCTCCAATTTAAGAAAATGTGTAAGCACCCACACAGACCTGTTTCCAGCCTCCATGGGAATCCCTGAAGCTCATCTTTAGACAATGTGCTCAACTGTGTTCTAGATCATTCACTTCTACAAAATTTGAAGATCAACAGTTTTCCTACTGGAGCCTTGGCTAAAATGTGAGGCCATGATCTCATCTGGTTTGATCTGTGAGTCTGTCATCTCCTTGACGCCACTATGCAGCTGAATGCCTCCAATTCACAGATTCTCCAAAAGACTGAGATGGCCAGGAGTAGAGTATGATACTCATTTTGGGCACAGAGATTAGGGACACGAAGGGGAATGAAACCTGAGGGATGCTCCCCTCTCAGTCAGGTGTCACTCTCCAGTGCCTTCATTTTCAATCACTGGTAGCTTTAGCCAGAGCCCGACCCTGACCAACAGTTTTATCCAAACTTTCTCCAACATTGCTGCACCCCCACACATGTTCCGGGTTCCAGGCAGGCCTTCTGCTGATGCGCATTCCTCCCTTTCAGGTAAATTCCAGGAAAACAACACGCATGTGCACACAGGTGAGAGGAGGGCAGCAAGTGCCGGGAACTGAGCTCACACACTCTGCAAGAGCAGTTACACTCATAAACTCTGAGCCACGCCTCTATCCAGCTCCACCAACCCATGCCATTTTGAAAGTTTCATGGAATGGCAGTCTCTGTCTTGAGCCACAGACTACGTCCTTTTTCTCATCTACATGTGGAGGGGCTTGGGGCATTGCCCTTACATGACTGATAGGCACGAATCTGTGGGAGGCTGTGGCTAGTGACGGGCCAGGCACCCAAGAACAGTCAAAGCTCCTACATCCCTTCAGGGTCTCCGGGACTTCTAGCCTTAGCTCACCTGGGGACCAAGCTACCTTTCCCAGTCCCACAGTCCATGAGTCTCCTTGAGACAAAACATAGTAGGTTAGAAAAAACAACCATCCATGAAACTTTCAAAATGGCATGGGTTGGTGGAGCTGGATAGAGGCGTGGCTCAGAGTTTATGAGTGTAACTGCTCTTGCAGAGTGTGTGAGCTCAGTTCCCGGCACTTGCTGCCCTCCTCTCACCTGTGTGCACATGCGTGTTGTTTTCCTGGAATTTACCTGAAAGGGAGGAATGCGCATCAGCAGAAGGCCTGCCTGGAACCCGGAACATGTGTGGGGGTGCAGCACTGTTGGAGAAAGTTTGGATAAAACTGTTGGTCAGGGTCGGGCTCTGGCTAAAGCTACCAGTGATTGAAAATGAAGGCACTGGAGAGTGACACCTGACTGAGAGGGGAGCATCCCTCAGGTTTCATTCCCCTTCATGTCCCTAATCTCTGTGCCCAAAATGAGTATCATACTCTACTCCTGGCCATCTCAGTCTTTTGGAGAATCTGTGAATTGGAGGCATTCAGCTGCATAGTGGCGTCAAGGAGATGACAGACTCACAGATCAAACCAGATGAGATCATGGCCTCACATTTTAGCCAAGGCTCCAGTAGGAAAACTGTTGATCTTCAAATTTTGTAGAAGTGAATGATCAGGCCCACCCTGAGAAAGTGGGTATGGTTTTACATATCCACTTTCCACCATGACAACAAATGCCATAAAACCATGGACTGCCTCTTTTCATCGGGATCCTTCATGGGGAGCCATGGAGAAGGCCTCTGCCTGCAGAGCCGTTGTCTAATCTCCCGTGGAAGGCCTCTCTGCGATCCGAGCCTCAACCGCCACCACACCCAAGCCCATTGCTACCCATCCAGCCTGTCACCATGGGAGCAGCGAAGCGTCCCTTCTCCCACCAATCCCAGGCCAGATCCAGTCTGCAAGCCCGGATTCTGTTCTCAGCTCTTCTGCAACTTCCAGTAGCACCTGGGTGTCCAAGAGCCTGGGAACCCCACAGCCCCAGCCTTATCGCAGGCCCAGGGACTCCGAGCCAGCTCCAGCTGCCCTGCACCTCAGACTGCACTTTCCTACCCCAAGCTGTGTCGGGGCTTCCTTATGGCCCAAAACTCGCCTGACAACTCTGTGGGATAAGCACAGTGAACTTCCTGCATCCTGTCTCCCCGAGTGGCCGTGCGCTACACAACAATGAACACCAGTGAAAAGCATGGGATCACCTCATCAGACTGGGAAAGAAATTGCACAATTCTAATTTGAGGCTGAATCCAACATCAGGAAGAAAGAAGATAGCCGGGCTGTGGTGGCGCACGCCTTTAATCCCAGCACTTGGGAGGCAGAGGCAGGCAGATTTCTGAGTTCAAGGCCAGCCTGGTCTACAGAGTGAGTTCCAGGACAGCCAGAGAAACCTTGTCTCAAAAAAAAAAAAAAAAAAAAAAAAAAAAAAAAGGAAGAAAGAAGATCAAATTCTTGGGAAATGCTTTAGCGGGGTTTTGTCCTGCTATAGATCACTATGGGTAAAAACAGACTCATGTTCTGAACTCAAAGGGGGTTCTCTGTAGTTGGATATAGATCCTAAATGGGGGGGAGCACATTTGGGGAGGTGCCTGAGTGATATGTTTCATTTATTTGCCCAATGACAAATCCATGCCTATGGAGCCCTAAAGAGATGTTTAAATAAATTGAAAGATTGGAGTCATGTAAAAATACTGTGTCAGTTCATTTGACTTAGTTTCTCACTTCATAATCCACAATAAATAGTATTTCTGTGCAATACTTTTGCTATTGGCCATCAATTCCTCCATCACAAGCACCTGCACACTGGGTGTTTCTGAATTTCTAGAAACACCTGCTCAGTCAGTCCCTAGTTCTCTGTCCTTCCGCATCCAAACTCCCCAGATGAGGCCTTTATAAGTTGGTCCTCATTCTTTCCTTCTTGCATCTTTTTGTTCTAAAGATGCACCTATACACCTAATCAGTCTAATTCCACCACACACTGCCAAGCAGGTGCACCTATTTCAAGATCTCCCACACCTGACCATATCTTCAAGATCTTGTTCACCCAATCATCACTAAAACGGGAGACAGTCAAATAGATGCCGATTCAAAGCAAGAAGTGGATGATATCCACTGTGCATTATAGACCGTCTTAATTATAATGGCCGTCCTGCTGTCCTTTCCAGGTCAAGTTTGGGTGAGATTGCCTGGATCAGAATTTGATTCATTGGGTTTGTGCATTTACTTATTTATTTTGAAGTGGATTCTCACCATGTAGCCCCAGCTAACCTGAAACTTGCTATGTAAACCAGGCTGGCCTTGATCTCATGAAG